>CM076675.1:84644364-85244364 GCA_038501925.1 Xenopus petersii | reverse complement strand
AGCCCCCCCCCATAAGATGTATTGGATCTAATTGTCAATGACACCCAACTGCGGCATGAAGACAGAATGAAAAGAAACAGATGCTGAGTGAGGAATAGTAAAGATAAACTTGATTATTTCAGAAACAATGCAGAATATTTAATTGATTGTATTTAGAAAGTTTCTTATTTCAGTATGGTGAAGCTTATATTACATTTTAATTTTTGCAATAATTCCCCTTTAACCAAGGGGATGTCCCAAACAAACATGGTGGGAACCTAAGCACAAAAGAATTACTGCTCTGAATAAACACCTGGAGGGAGTCTCCTACTGCCCACCCCCAACCATCTCATTTACATGTGTACAAAGAAAACACTAGGGTAATGTTTCAGTAATCACAATAGATTTTAGATGCAAGATCAAATGGGCCCAAAAATGTTAGTGGATAATAGCGCAGGTTAGGGCTAGTCCGCACGAGGAGATTCGGAGAGATTTTGTCGCCTGGTGACTAATCGCCTCGTCTTTTGAGCGTCTATCTCCCCGAATTGCCTCTGCGTTTTTCCCCATAGGTTACAATGCACAGTTGCCTGTGCTAATGCACACGCATCTGAGGCAACTTCGGGCGACTATAGAAAACGCATCGCCGCGTGTGCATTAGAGCAGGCGACTTTGCATTGTAGCCTATGGGGAAAAACGCTGAGGCAGTTCGGAGAGATAGTTGCTCAAAAGACGAGGCGATTAGTCGCCAGGCGACAAAATCTCCCCGAATCTCCTCGTGTGGCCTTACCCTGAAGAGTAGTCCTTATGTACCAGACACTGGGCTTTTGCATATTGTCTGCTAGTGCATGAGTCTGCACATTTGCAGGTCCCTAGCATTTGGTGACAGTGGGACAAATTTCTCATGGCATTCTCACTTAACAGCTAATTATTTTTCCGATTAACTAACCTTTTGATGCATCTGCTGCTGCTTGTATGTAGTTTTCCTGTTAGAACAAACAAGAGACGTGTAAACAAAAAGAGGGTTTCAAAGCAAGATTGCAAGATTTTGCTATTATGATTTTTATGATTATAAAAAATCAGTTGGGTTCATGCAGAAAGGAGTAATCTTTCTACATGTTTTCTACTTTTAATGCTGTTAAGCTCTGTGGATAACAAATTGTCCATTACAAACATAATAAATAATATTTAAGTAAAAGGGTCAAAGACCTCAAGACAGTTGGTAGGTCAAACCTTGTAGTGTGTTAGGCTATTGCCACACAGGGCTAATTCTTGGCCTATGTATAAACACAAGTTGAGAGTCAGCCAATCCCCTAGCCTCAGCTGGCTCCTGAGTCTGTGCCTAGAGGCACTGTTTTAGACACTAGCATGCATACTCATGTGTTTCTGTGCCAAAATACAGTGTGTCTGCACCCAGTCTTACAAAGTGTCTCTTGATGTAGACACAGGCAGTTTACTGAAAATCAGCCCTGTGTGGCAGTAATCTTAGAAAACAGTATTGTATTACTAATTATGCAGCTGGCCTCCCTCAAAAATATGAGATAGGGGCCCTTTATTGGCTGTATATGCAAGGTGTACTGGAACTACAGCTAAGGTTGCCACCGTTCTTAAAATATTTTACCGGCCGGTGTAAATTAAAGGGGGCGGGCTGTGATGTAAAAGGGGGTGAGTCACTTTACTGGGGTGTGAGGTTATAGTATTAAGTACTGGACCAGTGAAGAAATTGTGCAGAGCAATGATGCAATAGCGCATCCAGGGCAGGCTTCAGGGAACAGAAAGTGTATGATTGGCCAGATCAGGGGCTTGTGTGGGCAGGCCAGGGGCTCAGTTTAAAGTTATTACAAATTTATCAGCAACTAAATTGCCGGTAAATCTGTAATACTCACCCCAGCCTAGGCTGGTGTAAAATACCACCCAGGTGGCAACCATAACTGCAGCACACCTTAAACAGATGTCACTAAAATGTCTGTTTATTTAGTTAGTTAATTTTATTTAAAAGAATTAAAATAAGCAACCAATACATAAAACTGTATATAGTGCAGTTAGGGTTGCCACCTGGCCGGTATTTTACAGGCCTGGTCGGTAAAAATGATGGTTGATCCCAATGTTATTAATAGGGGAAAAATATAAATATATAGGAAGGCCGGTATTTTTTGCCAGAAAAGGTGGCAACCCTAAGTGCAGTAGGTGGCTGGACTGCTCTGTGCTGCTAACCATTAGGGCAAACCAATGCTGCATAAAGGTGCTGACTTTTTTTATTCTATTGCTTACTTCTTACTCCTCCAGGGTTTTTTTTTTTTTGTTTTTTGTTTTTTTAAATTAAGGTGAATATTCAACTATATTTTCTCCCTTACCTGCTTTAGGTAACAGGCAGACCTGTTCCGATAGAGTACAGCCTTCATCTTCTTATCAGTTATAAGCTTCAAGGCTTTGCTGTAACACTCAATAGCATGGCCATAGTCATTGGATTGGAAATACTTATTCCCCTCTTCCTTTAGCTGCACGGGGTCTTCCATCTGCAGATAAAATGAGTCACATCTGCATATAAGCGTATTGTGTATCCGTGTCACCCACTCTGCAGCTCTTATGTTGATGAAGTGTATCAGAAGGATGTTATAGTTTAACAACAGTTAAAGATCAGAAGTCATTGGTATGCAAATTCAACACTCTCTTTTTTAAATCATATGCTTAAGCAGAGCTGAATTTAGAACATTTAAAGCCATATCATTTTAAAGGATTAGGAAAATGAAATTCACTGAAGGTGAACCAGGGGCATATATATGCCTAGGAGTGGCGTTCGCCATCTATTGTTTTTTTCCCAGAAGTGTCTTTCAGCTATCCAAGATAGTGTGCATGTATAGAAGAGTTGGCAATGTAACTCTGCTGTGCATGTACAGTGTCCAGAACACTAAAGGAACAGCTGAGATGAAACAGAAGATGGCTGAGCTCTTATACCCCATGCCTGTGAGTTTTTTTTAGTGAAGCCCCAGTCAGGAGTCAAAGTTTAGTGATTATATTCACTAGTGGGTCCATAACAGATCAGCACTCCCCCAGTGAATTTCAGTTTCCTTATCCTTTAAGGTACTGGACAACTGAAGGTGACAGAATTTAATTTTTTTGATGCCATATCTTTAGAGATTTTGTTTGCATTTGAGTAAAAATGAAGGTTCAAAAAAGAAAAATCTTTTTTGAATGATTCAGTATTCTGCAAATTCCCAAAATTATGAATTTAGAGCATCCCTAATAAATAATAATAGGTCCCAACAATTTATATTTATCTAGGCTACATTATATCAACAAGCAGCTCTTAATATAATAAAACTGCTAATTGTGCATATAGGCTGAGAATAATCTTTACTAGAACACACCTTTTAGAAGCCACATTGAAAGCCAAGAATATATCAGCTACATTTTATTCAATTGAGAAGTTCGCCCATGTTATTACATTATTACGTTATTACGTACAACTATTAAAAACAACCAAGACAACCAAGCAGCTTCAGTGCTATTTACTAAACTGAAAAAGAGGGTGGAACAATGGGGTTGCATGTGTTCATTTATTTTAGCACTGCAACAGGCAAAGATTGTCACTGACTTAGATGGATGAAGCAAGCTGTTCTTACATAGCGCCAGCAGAAACATTGCACAGTTGAGTATACAAAGATAAGATTATGAGATTTAAGTGATCTGTTTTCCTTGTGTGTTTTGTGCCCCCCTTGAAGTTCCCACGTGGCACTGAAACAGTTGTGTCTATCAGCCTGGGAGTCTCACTTCCATATATAGAATACAATCTGCTTATGGTGGGACATGTGTTACTGTCACCTGTTACAGAGTCATGGCACCGAAATTTCACTTTACATTCCCCTCCTCCATTCAGAGACTAAACAATGCATTACAAAATGATTCATTTGCTCTATTTTGTACAGTAAACCTTCCTGTTTTTTAAACTTTGGATAATGGTCACAACGATCATAAATTAATACTTTTTATTAATTCAGTAGTACTGGTATGATGCAAGAGGAAAACAAAGTAAAACAAACTAAAAGTAGAAAGAAATAGGGATAGGGGATTGTGTGTTTATGTGTATGTGTGTGGCTACGTCCATATGAGCTTGCCCACACTTTTATTTTCAAGTAATGCTGTAGTAGCAGATACCTGTGTGTATGATACATTATTTAACGTGTAGGTCCTGCAGCTGCAGTGCTTTTAATGCACCATCAAATGTATTTCTTTCCAAATTGGCACAGAAACTCTGTTCATGCCCTCATGGAATGTTCATTCTTTAATTTGATTTTTCAAGTTATATTCTGGGTAATGATCCTTGATGTATGACATAAATGTATGTTATATAAGACAAGCTATTTCTTGCTTCAGTCACAGTCACCTTTCCTTAAATCATCTATAGAGTTACATATGCGCCCACTTAAAACCAGTGTTATAACAAAAGCCTCATGGGCCCTGGGGCAAAATCTGAAAATGGCCTCTCCAGGCTGCACATACAGTACAGGAAAACTTGTTCCGCACCTTAATCTTGTAGAAGATTGTGACAAGGTATCCCCTTCAAGCCTCATAGGGCAGCAGGCCCAGGTGCAGCTGCACCCCATGCCCCCAAGCAGTTGTATAATTATTGAGAGCCAGGCCTTCAACCCTCAGTTTTTCACACCACCTGGCTGCTGGCAATTAAACCCGGAAAAGGGGCTCGTAAGAGGGACTACCATACAGCAGAACCTGCATTCCGGACTACACCGCATCCCTTGTTGGGTCTGCTGTGTGGTGGTGACACCACTGCCCCATACTAAATATGTATGTGTTCATGACAGTATCAATGTTCTTCATAGTTATCCCTCAAGTAACCAATACTTTTATTGCAGCAATGCCTTCTTAGTTTTTTTTTGTAATATGTATTAGGTTTCATAGGGCTAAGCAGTATGGGGGAAACATGCAAAAAACATGTGCAAAGCACCACGGGTCACAATGTACTGGACAGTCCTTTGCTCATTGCCTGACTTGCTGCAGATTCTTAATTCAGCACAAGATACAGCTGTCATAGACTACAACTGCTAAACGGCTGTAAGAGACCCAGTTTTGTACTCTTGCCTGAGGCAATTGCAAATGAGCCCTATTTAACATCCTTATGAACTAACTTCTCTACATGGCAGTGGATAGTTAGACTTGTGAAAGGTTAGACTCCCACACATGAATATATTACAAATGAAATTAATTTAACTGATCAAGTCAAAAGAACAATTAGCGTGAGTGCAAATTGCAAGCCTTTTTTTTCTAACCCTCTAGTTAGCGTATCACAAACTCATCACAAAGTAGCAGGAAAAAAACAAAATCCCTTTTTCACCCTTTTACTGCTTCATATCACAACATACCTTTAATACAGCAGTATGAACTCTTCTCTTCTTCTGTGTCTCCTCTGCTCTGAAGTCAAACTTCTGTACCTTAGCAGTCTCTTGGCATGGAGCCGCCCTCTCGGTTATATATAGATCTCAATGAAATGGCCCAGTCCTCTGGAATACCACACAGGCAAGAAGAACAGGGACTTAACTTGAGCAAACACGAATGCCTAAACCCTGCTTTGATAAGAATTATCTATGCCAAGCTATGGTATATTAATGGAAAATCTAAAAGCTCTTCCCTCTTTGCATGAGTTGCCATTATGAACAAAGGAGACAGTTGTAGTTGCAATTAAAGTTAGCAGACACCCCTAGTGCAATGGACAAACCCACCTGTCCCTCCTTTTTTGGTTCTTAATGACAGCTGCCTGCTGGCAAATCAGTGGTAATGGACTAGTGATTGTAGGAGACGTTCCAGAGCAGCTGTCATTGCTAGAAGTGGCTAGTACCTTCTGGAATATACATATCCATATCACTAGGCTGGGATTGCTCCACTCCTTCTTGCAAACATGACACAGCTAACTTGTATTATGAAATGATGTACATCTGGTTGAATGCACATACTAATGAAATCTCATATTGTTGTTAGGATAAATGACTGCTGCAAAACTATGCATACTGGCAATGACTATACATACTGCTTGAAAGCCAAGCACATCAAGGAGGGACATACAGTACTACTGCTCAGGTATGGACTGAGACCCCAAAAAGGCCTGGTCATTTCCTATACACAGTGGCCCATACAATTATCCACCAGCCCAATAAATAATGACTGTCTATGGTATCTTAAAGCAGCTCCTCCGACATTTACAAAAACCCACATGCCATTCCAGGCCTCCTAATGCTAGGCATCCTATAAATGCAATGTGTATTAACACTATTATGCTATGGAAATATTATCTCCCAAATATCACCCTCATTTTGTTTTAGGACTTAGTCCATTCTTCTGAATTGGGCCCCACTTTTGGAAACCCTGGTAATTAAAAAAATGTCAGTTTTTCTTTCCCAACTGATTCCAGCACTGCAATTTATTGTATGTTTTTTTAAGCTGTCCTAAAACATTGTGTAGTAAAACAAGCAATGTCATTGCCAGCAATTAACAGTGTCTACAACCACACAGTGTCACATGCTATGATGTGTCATAAACGTTGCATTTTGTATGCTACACTTGCAGTAAGAAACAAAATGACCCTTTACTGCATGTCTGAAAGTTACCTGACTCCTTTCTTCTCTGAGACACCAGCAAACTATATTTGTACTCCATTTCCAAAGGTATTAGATTGACATCGTCACAGTTACATTTTATAATACTATACATTTTACAATACCTTCGTTTTTTATTAGCAGACATTTAGGTTTCTGGTGCATTGTTTTGTCATCCTTGTGTTTTCAGGTAGGTATGACCTGCTATAGCTGTTATTTATCTGGTCACAGCTGGTCTGAGTTTCCCATCAGCTTCCCTATACTGTATACTTTACCTCAGAACACATATTCATATTTCCATTGTAATGTGACGTTTGGCTAGCCTAAAGAACCAGGAAAGTAAAGGTGGCCATAAACGAGTAGATTTTTGTTCTGGAACAATCTTATTGGCTTAACGGAGAATTCAACCCTAAATTTAAAAAACCCCTACCCCCTACCCTACATAGACCCCCCTCCCTCCTCCCCTCAAGCCTAAGTGTTACCCCGGGCAAATGCCCCTAACATTTTACTTACCCCTTGGTGCAGATTCAGGCATCAGAGTTCACGGGCACCATCTTCATCCGCTTCGGTAGTTTTCATATGGTAAATTCATCTATGGTAAACGATATATGAGGAGACTTTGGTCATATCTTTGTCGTGTTGGCTGCACAATGTTGCATATATTAACTGATGGCATGCGCAGTGAATGATCGTTTAACAATGATTATCCGACTATACCATACACTGACAGATTTCTTTGTTTCAGATTTTTTTTTAAACTTGTCCAATTGACGGTTGGGACTATTTTGTCGGAACAATAAGATTGAAACTCATCAGTGTTTTAGTGGAAAATGCTAAAAAAAAACTGTTGTTTCACATGACAAAATCTTAAAGGTGTATGGACTAAAGTCTTATTTAGGCAATATTTGGGATCCTTGTACTGGTCAAATAATTAGGGATATTAGGAAGCAGTTTTAAACAGTGATTTTGTTGAGGCTATATTTACTACACATTCAACCAAGGGTAGCAGATTTAGCAGAGGGGGGGGGTGGTGGCCCTCAAGTGCCTTCATGTGCCCGTAAGGACACAGTTGGCTACAGTGTCAGACTGGGAAACTAGGGGCCCACCAAAAAACCTCAGACCAGGGGCCCACCAAAAGTTTTTAGACCAGGGGCCCACCCTCAATACTATTTTCTTCCTCTCCTCACTCAACTTCTATTCTCCAAGTCTCTTTTCTTTACATACTATAATCTATTATTTCATCTGTTTAGCCACTTTGTTCTCATAGAAATAGGGAATGGCCATGAAATAGGCCAAATGTTTAGCAGCATGAGGGCCCACTGGTTGGCTAAATCCTGCAGATAAGAAAGGATACCCCTCCCTTTAGGGTAGAGACACACGGTCAGATCTGGGGAGATTAGTCGCCAGGCGACAAATCTCCTCTTCTTCAGGGCAACTAATTGGCTCTAACTGCTTCCCCTGCCTTCCCGCCGGCAAGAATGTAAATTGCAGGATGGTACTTGGAGCGATTTGTTTTCCAAAGTCAACTGAAGTTGCCTCACGAGGAAACTTTGGGCGACTTCGGAAAATGAATTGATCCGAGTGCCATCCCGCTGGCGATTTACATTCTAGCTGGCTGGAAGGTAGTTTGGGGGAGATTAGTCGCCCCGAAGAAGAGGAAATTTGACGATGGGCGACTAATCTCCCCGAATCTGACCATGTGTCTCTGCCATTAAGACATGTGCAGGTCTGTAATTGGAAGGGGGCAGCATTAAGCCTAGTGCCTAAGCCTAATGCAGAAGTTGACCTAAATAGATCAAACAGATCTTGTTGAGAAAAATAGACTGGTACAAACTGGCCCTCAGAAGTTTTGAGTGCCTACTTATATTTTGGTGATTTGGTTTAATTCACTACTTTTTGCTGTAGGTTTGGGACTTGACACCCAAACCCAATGTTTCTACTGGTGAGTAAATACTATATGTGCTTTGCATCTATGGGGGTTATTTCCTGTCCTGATAAGGCTCTGTTCCAGCAAAAAAATATTCAGGCTGAATTGAGTTATAATAGATATCATTCTGTATAATATGCGCTTAATTTAGGATATTATTATTATCATCTACTGTATGTCAAGAAAATTACAATTACTTTAGCATTCTAGTGTTGGAGACCAGGAAGCTGAGAAATAAGGCACATAATGTAATTCTAACATTAACAACATTATGTTATGTGGTATGGTAGTGCCCAGTGCTCACTTGTAAGTGATTATAATCAACCTCCAATTATTATGCTTTTCCTTCTTTAACACAGCTTAGTTGTGGTTGGCTCACAGCATGATAATTATCTGGTTAGGACTGCTCATTACACTGAAGTGAGATTTTGCAGTGTGGTCTAAATACCATGCTGGGGTGGTAGCATATGATAAAGAGTGTCAGCACCTGTCAGGTTAAACCCAGGAACCATGTGTTGATAGGCTTGTGGTGTGCTTCTCCTGGCTGAGCCACAGGAGGCTTTGTGGGCTTGACTTTATTATAATGTTGATGTTTTTCTTACTTCTGCTGGATCATTGTCCTGAGTTTTTAGCTGCTGTGTATAAGGGTGTTTCTTCCTTGTCCTAATACTATATATCTTGATTTCCTTTTCTCTATCTTGATCTTCATCCCTGCTCCATGACTATGCTCTATGTGCCCCCAGGTCAGCTCCATGGATGTTAGGCCTGCTTCCTCTATAGTTACATTGCAGCCCAGAGCCACATGATGAGGAAGGAGTTCACTCAAAACTCTCTAGACCTGCAAGTGAATCTCTTAAGTTGGTTTTACAGTTTCAGAAACACTGCAATAATCTCACGCCATCTTTATAGAGAATAAAATTTTATATATTTACATATACAGTCCCTCTTTATCTTTTGTATTGGTTAATGGCTGTTTTTGTACAGAATTCTGTATGCACTCATTTATTGTGAAATATGTTGGCTTTTTAAATGTATGTGTTGTTAATAATATTAATAATAATAATAATAATTACTTGGAGTCAGAATAAGGTTGAAGGTTGAAGTGCAGCACAAATCAAAAGTAATACCATTTTTAAAAATGTGATAATTATGTATTTTATGTAATAATTGTCTATTTTATGCAATAATTATGCATTTTCTGGCATAAAAAAAAGATGCAAAGAAAAGTATAGTTTGGATCTCTTATTTACCCACAACCATACCATTATACATAGAGGTGAGAATCTCATCATATATATTTTAGGCTATGCATGTTTTCTCTGTGTAATACATGTTGGTTCACCACATAAGTCTGCACACAGTAGAAATTACTGCACAACAGCTTTGCTGTAACACAGTATTCATCTCAACCACGCCTGCTCAGTTCATCTGATTCTTTGGAACAAAGTCATTCTGTGATAAGCTATTCAATATGCTTGTATTCTGCGCACAAGTTATGGGCTTTGGTAAGCTACTGGACAAGTAGTGTTTTCCACATTACTGCCATTCCAATTACCTAGAGCTTTGTACTGCATGAGTCAATAAGTTAAGTAAGGAAAATCCTGCAAATCTGCCAGTGTTCAGGTGTTTGTAAAGCTTATGCTGCACTCTTGCAGAACATTCGTCCAAAGAGCTACTCTTTGGGAAATGTACAAATCTCAGATCTTCCCTGTCATTTAGGATCACTAAAGCACCAACATATTTATTTAAGACAGGTATGGGATCCATTATCTGGAAACCTGTTACCCTGAAAGCTCCAAATTATGGAATGGCCATCTCCCATAAACTCTATTCTATCCAAATAATCCAAATTTTTAAAAATGATCTCCTGATTGCTTTTATTATTCAAAGTGTTATTTTTGAATGTATACCAAGTTTATGTGTTCTATAATAAATTCTGAAAGTGTGCCAGAAATTGTTAGTCCATAAATATTGCCTGCCCAACGCAGGTTTTGTTTTGCAGGCTAATAATTTATACAGCCAGTAAATTGGCTTATGGCACCGGTTTACATAACCTGTATTCTTCAAGTGAATTGGATAATTGAGAAACTCTGATTTTTAAATAGGAAAAACATATTAAGTATAGATCAGTACAGTGCAAAATAAAACAACAAAAATAGCAACATAAAGTCAAAGAAATTTCTTGGTGTCAGAACTAATTAATTACAACTACATTTTACAGGATATGGCCAATTTGACAGATTCTTGACGGATATTCATATCTAATATTAAATTTTCATGTATATTGTTTTAAACAAAAATGTATGTATATACTCAAAGATCAGTAGAAATAAGAAATGTGCAACTGCAACAGATCTTCCTACCAGGAAAGTGTTGTTTTGTGAAGGATTCTCAATATATCTGCACTGCAAGTTCAAGAGGTTGATCGTGTCCCTCCTCTCACCTGCTTAGTTCGTTCTGAAAGTATGCCATAAATTGGATGTAAAATGGATGGAGAGTGTAATCTTGAAATAGAAATAGATCAGTTAAGTGACTATAAGTAAAGTGTTTTCATAGCATATTGTAATACAGTATACAGTATACAGCATACAGTAATATAATAGAATTCAAATAGTAATACTATAAAACTCTACTCAGGGTCATTCTGGACATCAGTGCTGCAAGCATACAGAGGCTTGTGTTGCATTTAACAAGCCTTTCTTTGGTGTATTGTGAAGATTACAGGCCCCTCAATATCTGCACTAGAATTTCAAGAACCAGATCACATCACCCACCTACTTAATTTGATCCGAAAATATGCCATAAATCATATTTAAGATGGAAAGAGGGCACTTAAAACAGAAATAGAAACATCACATACAGATAGTCATATAGAGGCTTGTTCAGGGCCGGATTTGCATACTTATACTGTCAATGTACATTACATAAAGTATGTAATATAAATGACATTCAAGATATATTGAATTGGACAAGCCCAGGGAGGGGACAGGGGCAATGAACAGTCAATGGGCCTAGTCTAGGCCCATTGACTGTTCATTGCCCCTGTCCCCTCCCTGGGCTTGTCCAATTCAATATATCTTGAATGTCATTTATATTACATACTTTATGTAATGTACATTGACAGTATAAGGATTATAGTATAGCTACTATTCCCACATAATCACAAGAACTAAGGGTTTTAATCCTTGATTTTGTAATGAAGGTAAATGTAGCTAAGGCCCAATGCATTCAATAGCAGTACATCTATAAGGATGAGGCTCATATGGAGCAGGCCATGTCCAATATATGTCATTCATTGTTACACCATTAGCATTCCTTTTTAGAGACACTCTGCAAGCTTGGCAGAATGTAAACACACACATGAATTAGAAGTTGATGCATTTTTAGCAAGGCAACAGTCACACTGCCATTCTCCACCTTTCAAAACAAATTGTGATCCAAAAGTAAGGGGTGCATCCTTTGTCTTTCTAGAATCCACCTTTAGGATGTCCAAGAAGTCGGGAAATCTGTAAGGTACAAAGGGTTAAGGAGATGCATGTGAACTGAAAATGCAGCATTGGGGAAACTGCCTATTAGAGTAACTGGTAAAATATAAGTTGCTAAATTGTAAAACTGCCTTACCCTAGGTTCAGGCCAAAGGTGTGAAAGGAAGGCCCCCCCGAAGGTCAGTTAGGGTGAAATGTAGGGGAACATGCTTATTTGATGTCCTAGTTTTCTCAATGAACCCTGCTGGAAGATAATGGGCTAGGGAGTTAAAAATATATAACAGTGAAGCTAGCTAATCTTATTATAATTTTGCATTATGTGGGGCCCCTCATAAACCACAGCAGCTCATGAATAGTAGAGTGCCCCACTTTCAGAACATGTATTATAACATTTGAGGCAAAATGTATTTGCTATTCTAGATATCCTTGAAAGTATAATATTAGAATTCATTCAAAATATTTTCACATATCGCTAGCTTTAAAATAAGGAAGGAACTCTGTCCAAAATGTAACAGAGGCGACTGTGAGCCACTGAGAGAAACAGCCCTGATTCAACACAGTAATCAGAATTCAGAAGGTCATCACATTGTGAGAACACAGAAAGTTAACATCAATAGCTGCCTACTGTACACTCAATTAACACCACACAAAGCGCCACACTCAAAATCACATCTATATGCAAATGAGTAGACTTCATTTTAGACAGATGGGCTTATTTAGTATACAAGTGCAAAAAAAGTTGTTAGGAAGGTAGCACATAACTCCATTAACTTGTGATGAATCCTCAACGCTTTCCCAAAGAATGTGAACAGATAGCAATTAAAGGAACAGTAATATCAACAAATCAAAGTCTTTTAAAGTAATGCAAATGTAATATACTGTTGTGCTACACTGGTACAACTGGTGTGCTTCAGAAACTCTTCTATAGTTTATATAAACAAGCTGCTGTGTAGACATGGGGGCAGCCATTCAAAGCTGAAAAAGGAGAAAAGGCACAGGATACACAGCAGATAACAGATAATCTCTGTATATCTAGTATAGGTCAATCTAAAAACAACTGGACTTGCTGAGTAATCAATGAAGACGTTTCACTACTCATCCGAGCAGCTTCTTCAGTTCAACTGACTGATGTGAAGAAGCTGCTCGGATGAGTAGTGAAACGTCTTCATTGATTACTCAGCAAGTCCAGTTGTTTTTAGATTGACCTATACTAGATATACTATGACCTGGATGGATGAAAATCTTCATGATAATCTCTGTAGTAAACAATACTTCAGAACTGTTCTTTTCCCTACTGTGTATCCTGTGGCTACACCGCATCTTGTTTACATAAACTATAGTTGTGTTTCTTTAGCAAACACACCAATTTTACAAATTGAGGGCAACGGTATATTATATTTAATTTTTTTTTAAAACACAGTCCTTTTTTGATGTTACTGTTCTTTAACAGCATGGGCAAGGGTCTTTTCAGGTTTCCAGTAGTGTAGGGGAAAGTTGTGTCTTTTCTCCTACAGAATCATCCCGCCTCCTTTAAATAGTTTGCAGGCTTTCATTCACGCAAAGATGAACACTAGGAGCCAAGAAGCAATGTGCATGCAATAGGTCCAAGTTGGCCTAACCTGAAGGACAGACCTGTTATAGCTCAACTAAAGAGGCAGCTAGGTTAGTTAGCAAGGACAGTTATCATGGCAATATCAGAAGGTAGCAAACCTAAGGAGCTTCCAGTAGGGGAAAGGCTATTTGATGCCAGAAGACATTTACAGAGACAGGAAGAATAACAGAGGGTACATGTACCAAATAGCAGTTTGACCCTGATGTATGCCTATAGAGAACTGTGCAGTAAGGTTAGACTACAAGTCTTACCTGTAGTGGGAATCGATGTGTTGTAAAAGAATGTGAGAGAGGTATAACAGCAGAAGTAGATATGCCCTTTAGTGATGGACAAATTGAATAGGAAAACTGTGAAAAATTTGGCAAAATGCATTTAGGTATATGGGTGTCAATTTTTTTTTTGTCGCAAAATGCGGTGCGTAAATTTTTTTGGACAAACAACAGTTTTTTTCATGCATTGCATTAAAACTCGGCAAAGAATTTCCCTCATCACCAGGGTCGGACTGGGCTAGTAGGGCACCAGGATAAAACCCGTTGGACCCCGGCCCACATGGGCCCCTGCCAACACAAGTCTGCTCCTCTCCCACCAACCTCCGATAAAGATTACATGATGCGGTGTGCACACAGGGGGGGGGGGTTGTGACTGTCAGGAAGGGGGTCCTGGTGATCGTGAGAGGGGCCCTTAAAGTCAGAGCTTCTGGTGGGGCTGCTGCCCCAGTCCGACGCTGCTCATCACTAATTATACTGCGTAAAACAAAATTCTATAAAAAAGGTATAAAAAGCTATGTAAAACATTGCATTGTGTGTGTAATTTTACATCATACGAACGCCAGAATGAGAGTGCACATTCAGCATGGATGAGCTCATAATTTCATGAAGGCATTAGACTCATAAAGGCTCCTGATTGGTGTGAGATTCAACAAGAGACTGTAAAAGTTCTGCTCATTTGTATGCAAAGTGAATGGCAAAGCAGGTTGTTGTGTTTAAAAATTTAAAAATGCAGCCTTCCACTTACTTCTTGCCAGTACGGTATTCCACTACACTACTTGATTTCTATCCATGCACTTGTCTTATATATTCATTCTATAAGGATATACTGGATTTTAGCCACAACGGATTGTGACTCTTAACAGACCATACTGCTACCATGCAAAAGGATTGCCATCTTGGGTGCTGTAACTTAATTTCAGCATGGATTCATCAGTTGATTCTTAACAATATATCAGAGCTGAAGATCCTTTTAAGCATTTCCGGACCTCTGGTAAGCCACTGGCAAATGAAAATATATTTAAAGTCCTGCATTAATGCACTGTAAATGGTGTATTCTTTACTTTATTTCACTATACATAGGATACACACAATTACTGTATATACACATATATAATTATTAGCTGGGCTTGCAGGTTCTGCAATAATCATTCACTGAGATCACAACAGTGTCTCATGGCTGCTAATCATAAACAGCAGATTTTCACATCATCGCGACACACTCTTTATAAAGACTGGAGTGTTGTATTGTGCTCATTTTACAGATTATAGGTAAATGTCAGGTATGTCACATGTGTAGCCATGCAAGTTTATTTTAAAAGACAAAATAACTTCGCTATTGTTAGTAAAAGTCATGTGGCAAGCAATTTTAGCTTTAATGAACACAAAACCATATTGTTTATGTATTACGTTATTTCTTTTAGTGAAATATATGTTTAGGTAGATAATGTATGTGTCTATAATTTCATTTAAATGAACAAAAACCTAGTCCTGTATTGAATTTTGTTTAATTATTTTTGCCACCAACAACCGTTTTTTATTTCACATTCAAAAATGATATCTATTTTCCATAGAGCTTATTATACATTGGGGAAACAGATTTCTCTCTAGCTTTTGTATTGCTCCCTGTGTTACCAGTAAACCTCCATCAAAAGTTTGGACTTCTGAATGTTGTTTGTATGCTTTACTTGTTTTCATATTGTTTATGGTAGGTACAGAAAGCAATGACACAGTAGATAATTGAAATCCTATTATCATTTGTCATTCATGGCTATAGGACTGGTTCCAGTTGCTTTGAGTTTAAGGTTACTCCAGTTCAAATGGAGTAACAGCACAGGAATTCTTTTCCCCACAAGTTTAAAGGGACACTATCAACAAAATATATACCACTTGATATTGTGTCAGAGCTGTAACATGTAGTTAAAAAATGTTTATATTTATTTTTATTCTATTTTAAATTAGCATTGCTTTTGAAATATTCCAATTTCCTAGCAGCAGTTTTGTGTCCCTTTTTTATAATGGAGCATCAAGTAGCAACAGTCCAGGATCTCTATCAGCAATTTTAATATCTGGGTCAGGGCACAAATATGGATCACTATGCAGTTTAGGATTAGTCACCTTGATTTCATTTGACAGAGTGAATTCCTCCCCTGTACTAGTCAAAACTGAATTAACTTCTTTGCTGAATGGTCCTAATCTCATTATACTTTACCGAGACTTATTTAAAATAACAGTGTCCTCTTCTGCTGCATTGAAATGGAATACATCCTAAGGATTTTGCTACAATATTGGATCCTGAAAAATGTTGTATTTCTAACCCTTAGGGGCATATTTATCAAGGGTCGAATTTCGAATTGAAAAAACTTCGAAATTCGAATTCAAAAAGACCAACCGAAATTAAGTCAAAGTTTTTTTTTGGGTTGAATAGGTCAGTTTTCGATCGAATAGGTCTATCTGCCGAATTCGAATTGTACGAATCGAAGGAATAGTGCATTCTATCGAATTCAATTCAAAGTTTCCCCACCAAACGACTCCAGATAGGTTGTAGGAGGTCCCCCATAGGCTAAAACAGCAATTCGGCAGGTTTTAGATGGCGAATGGTCGAATTTTTAAAGAGACAGTACATGATAAATTTTGAATTTTTTTAATTTTTGCAGATTTTTAAAATTCAAAACGAATTTGGACTATTCAATAGTCAAAGTACATAGTCATTCGAAAATTCACCTCGGCCTTTGATAAATCTGCCCCTTATTGTGTGGTTTCTGTACCTTGGATTAAAATAGAGTGGCTCATGCTCAATGAAACGACCTAACCAAAAAAAAACATGTGATTTACTAGTCCCTACTTCCATGGACAGGGATAAAGCATTTTATACAACACAATATGTATTTTACTACCTTCCCATCCCAAATCCAAATCCAGAGGACCAGTGTTGGAGGTGGACAGTTTATGTTGGTGGTATTGTGCAATCTGCACTCAGTGGGCATTAAAGAACAGTCTAAACACAAGCAGCAGGAATGAAGTACATTTGGATACAGTATTAAAGAAGATCTAACCCCCCCCACAAACAACTGCCATCCCTCACCCCTCTCCCCGCCCGAAGAATCTATAACATGGAAAGTATCCCTGACATATATGAGAAGAGTAGCATAGCGGAGTTCACAGGTGCCATCTTCTGTATATTTGAATTCTCTTTTATTGGTTCACTAATGTGGAGCTTTCTGACGCATGCGCGGTTGGAGCTAGTCCAGAATTAGCTTAAAGGGGCACTATTGCGAAAATTAAAGTTTAATATAAGC
Organism: Xenopus petersii; assembly: GCA_038501925.1. NCBI lineage: Eukaryota > Metazoa > Chordata > Amphibia > Anura > Pipidae > Xenopus > Xenopus petersii. The sequence goes on along the minus strand of CM076675.1, from coordinate 85,227,194 downwards.
TTCCTCATACCAAAGTAAGAAACTTTCTAAATACAATTAATGAAATATTCTCTACTGTTTCTGAAATAATCAAGTTTATATTCACTATTCATCTCTCAGCATCTGTTTCTCTTTATTCTTCAGGAGTTGGGTGTCAGATGATCCAATATATATAAATAACGGATTTCAGTCTGAACAAAATGTAACAAAATAACTGCCTTTTGCACAAATTCTGCATGTAGAGAGACATGATGTCTGATGATTTTAATAGAGTGAGCTCTAATACAGCTTCTAGGCAAAAGGAGTCCCCTTATAAGAAATATTGGATCAAACTGTCAATGAATCTGACACCCAACTGCTGCATGAAGACAGAATGAAGAGAAACAGATGCTGAGAGAGGAATAGTGAATATAAACTTGATTATTCCAGAAACAATGCAGAATTATTAATTGATTTTATTTAGAAAGTTTCTTACTTCAGTATGAGGAAGCTTATATAACATTTTCATTTTTGCGATAGTTCCCCTATAAACGGCATATGGGTCAGAAAGTCGCACCAAAGTGACAAACCCAGACACTAAGGACCTGAGGCATAGAGGTTTGGGCAGTATGATTAACAGCTATGGATAATTAAATTTAAAAAAAGAATTTGTGTTTCATGTTTAATTGCAATTATCTTTTATTACTTTTATTTATGTCCGGGGGACAGGTCTTTATGTTTCATGGTAGTAGAGAGTTAAAGTGCTTTTTATCTTGTCCCCTTCACCCACTGCTATATTAGTCATTGTTACTATTTGGCATGGTGGTGTTAACCTCTTTGTGAAACTTTAGCTAAAGGCACTATTGTCAAAAAAACTAGTCATGACAAATATGTGTGTCTTGCATTGGATCTGCAACATTCCTTGCTTACATCCCATTTTTCTTGCCATGTTTTGCACACTTGTAAAGAAATTGGAATTGAGAAATATTTGCAAGGTGAAAAAAATGTGGGATGCACCAAATCCAGGATTTGGTTCGGGAATAGGCCAGGATTTGGCCTTTTTTAGCAGGATTTGGATTTGGCCGAATCCTTCTGCCTGGACGTACCAAATCCCAACCCTAATTTGCATATGCAAATTAGGGTCGTGGAGGGAAATAACGTGACTTTTTGTCACAAAATAAGGATGTAACAAAATGTTTTCACTTCCCACCCCTAATTCTCATATGCAAATTAGGATTAAGATTCGGTCCGGTATTCGGAAAAGGATTCAGGGGTTCGGCCGAATCCAAAATAGTGGGTTTGGTGCATCCCTATAAAAAACAACTAGGTTGCAAATAAAAACAGAATTTGCTGTTTGTAGAAAAGCAAGACATTCAGAGACAATACAGGGCTGTCACCATGCAAGGGGATTACCATTCTGGTTTATTTAATTAATATTTAATTAAAGGATACTTGAAGGCTGATCCCATGTAAAATATTCATTTTGCTTACACCGTTTTCAGCTTGTTTATAAAAGTAAGTAGATTCAAATGTTCTAGTATTTCTAAACAAGCTGAAAAGGAGGTGCAGAAGGTTCAGATTCAGGAGGACATTAAAATGAATGCTATGTAGCAGTATTCTTATATTTAACATGCTTGCACTTTTTAGCCACAAAGCACTTTTCAGTTTCAAGGGCTCAATAAAGCAGAATGATTGCTTAGGGGCAGATGTATCAAGGATCGAATATCGAGTGTTAATTAACCCTCGATATTCGACTGCCTAATTAAAATCCTTCAACTTCGAATATATAAGTCGAAGGATTTTGCGCAATTCGTTCGATCGAACGATCCAAGGAATAATCGTTCGATCAAACTATTAAATCCTTCGAATCGAACGATTCGAAGGATTTTAATCCATCGATCGAAGGATTATACTTCGATCAGAAAATTGTTAGCAAGCCTATGGGCACCTTCCCCATAGGCTAACATTGGCCTCGGAAGGTTTTAGGTGGGGAACTAGGGGGTCGAATATATTTTTAAAGAGACAGTACTTCGATTATCGAATGGTCGAATATTCAAACGATTTTTAGTTCGAATCGTTCGATTCAAAGTCGAAGGTCGTAGTCGAAGGTCGAAGTAGCCAATTTGATGGTCAAAGTAGCCAAAAAAAAACATTCGAAATTCGAACTATTTTTCCTCTATTCCTTCACTCGAACTTAGTGAATGGGCCCCCAAATGTGCTATGTTTTCTACAAACAATGCCATATTTCATACACATACATTTGTTCAGGTTAGTGAATGGTGTGCTTTTGGATTTAAGTAAAGGAGTTGTAAAGGCTCTTCTTATATATTTAATGAGCTGCAGGCCTCATTGGGCATAACAAATAATTGGTAAACTATTTTGGATATTTTGAAGTACAGGTATGGGATATATTATCTAGAAACCCATTATCCAGAAAGCTCCTAATTACATAAAGGCCATCTCCCATACTCCATTTTATCTAATAATCTAAATTTTCAAAAATGATGTTCTCTGTGATAATAAAATAGTCCAAAGTCAGATATAATTAATCCTTATCGCAGGCAAAACCTGCCTATTGGGGTTGTTTAATGTTTACAGGATTTTCTAGTAGACTTAAAGTATGAAGATCAAAATTACGGAAAGTGGTTCAGTATACCTAATTGGTAAACAGTTCTATTAAATGTGGGCTTCTTATGCAAAGAAAGAAAGGAAGTTGAAATAAATGTATCTTAGTAGTACATAAAGTTATAAAATAATTTCACAACTTGGAACTAGTTAGAAATCATTATTTGACTCTTTTCCACAATTCACATTTTTTTAGGCAAAAATCGTGAATTTGAATTTGAGTTTCTGGATTTCGAATGTTCCCAATTTATTAGGTGAGGGAAACTCAAAGATAAAAATATGGCTGGCAAATTCAAGCTGGCAAATTCATGTAGAAGTCAATAGGAAGTTTTCAAAACTTATATAAAATGTGGCAGGCTCATTAAAATTACAGGTCGAATCGGATTCTGCTGCATTTGAGTTCTTTTTTTCACCATGATCAAGTTTTTGAATTTCAAGGTTTTTAATAAATAAGCGCATATTTTTGAATTTTCATGTGTCTGATTCAATTAAACACCCACACAGAGTCACAAGGATATGTCAGGACGTGTATGATGATGAAAGTGCCCCAGTTTAGCTGCTGTTGTTTAGGTCACCTGGCTAGTGATAATGTAGGTCCTCCTGTTGTTCCAGTAAGTAATTGCTGTCTGTTCTAGTACCTTTCTTCTTGACCTAGCATATAATCAAGTATGCATACCTATTTTCAAATACCTGTCCTATCATTGGGGTATATTTATCAAAGAGTGAAATTAGAGCCACAGGCCGCTAGAGTGAAATTCCGCCACTCTCCATTCATTTATATGGGATATTTATCAAAGGATGAATTTTCACTTTCACCTATTGATACTGTAAATACTCTTTTTAAAATCCCACAGAAATGTATTGAGAGTGGCGGAATTTCACTCTAGTGGGCTGTGGCAATCTCTTACTTCACTTTTTTGATAAATATACCCCTATGTCTCAGTTACTGCTTCCTCATTGATCTACTCTGTACTAATGATGAAAAATATGTCCTGTTGCTGAACTTTCAGAGACTGCCGAATTCAACACTTATTTTTTCTGTCCTAGGTTTTAACATATCTTTTAGACGTGGCACCTATACTAATAACGACTGTGTTCTGTGGACGCCTGGGAAAGTCAGAACTTGATGCATTTGCACTTGGAAATTCTGTAAGTACAAGTCAGTCTTTTTTCAATTTCAAACTTTAAAAACAAACAAAGCAAAAGACTATTGATTGTAAAAATAAGTGCAACCATCAAGTCATATCAGTGTTTTAACCCACAGAAGCCATACACATGTAGGACCAGTTTTGAAGGGGTCTCCACCCAGAAAGTGTAAGCACAGATGCTTAGGGGGTCGCATGACCTCACTGAAAAAAGTTGTGGGATACATGCAGTTAGCAGAAGATAAGGAAGCAGAGCAGAGCACTCAAACGGATCCACAAGACCAGAGATATTTGGTTAAAGAATATTTTTATTAGTAGAAAAATTAAAAATATAGCTGCATCTCCATCCCCCTACGCATTTCGCACCTTTTAGGGTGCTTAGTCAAGATTTTTGGATTGTGTGTGGAGAGTCCCGACATTTTTCGTCCCATGGAGATCGGTCTTTTGGACGATCAGACAGGTTAAAAGATTTCTGCCGGTTGACAATAATATATCTCCATGAATTGCCGATAAGACAATATCAGTGGGAGACTGTCACTAGTTTTTGTTGGACATAACTTTCGTACAATTGCTGTAGGGGCTGAACATCGGCTGATCTGTTCTTTTACTACTTTATTTGATCTGAAAGGTTAGTGGCAGGTCTGGAGATGGGGAAGTCCAATTGTTCAAGGATTCGAACGATCGGATCTTTGCATCTATGGCCATCTTAAGGGGGTGTTTTTGGATGCTTTTCCATTTGCAAATCTCCCATGGTTGATAAAGTGCCATTTCTAGCCTTTCCTTTAAGGGCAAAATCTAAATTGTTAGGCAAACAAAATGCTTTATTTATGAAGTGAGTCAGTGAGCCTCTTCTATATTAAAAATACCCTGGTCCAGGATACTTGGTCAGTGAACACTGCACTGACATCCCTTTTTGTTTCATGATTGCGGTGGGTGCATGTGCAGTACATTAGAGGGGGAATTCACAACAGTGCCGTAAACTGAAGTTGGAGTAAAAAAAAATCTGAAGGTAAAATAAGGAATAATTCATAAAAGCCTCAAACGATTTTGTTAATATTGTGGTTTTATACAACTCTGAGTTAAATTGTCATTACAACACTTTGGAGGAGAGTGGAGTAAAAACTTGGAATTTAGAAGATTTGATGTAAACAATCATCTTAACACCACTATTTTGAATTTCCCCATGGACGCTCTAAAATGATTATACAGGTATAGGATCCCTTATCCGGAAACCCGATATCCAGAAAGCTCCGAATTACAGAATGGCTGTCTCCCATAGACTCCATTTTATCCAAATAATCCAAATTTTTAAAAAACAATTTCCTTTTTCTCTGTAATAATAAAACAGTAGCTTGTACATGATCCCAACTAAGAAATAATTAATCCTTATTGGAAGCAAAACCAGCCTATTGGGTTTATTTAATGTTTAAATGAATTTCTTGTAAACATAAGGCATGAAGACCCAAATTACCGAAAGATCCGTTATCCGGAAAACCCCAGGTCCCTAGCATTCTGGATAACAGGTCCCATACCTGTACTACACAGGCTCTCAGCCCAAGCCAGTGCAAGGAATAGCTGGGAAATTAAGAAAGATGGCAGCACATATCCCCTCAATCATGTACCCCTGGCTAGTGTGTTTTTTATAGGGATGCACCAAATCCACTATTTTTGGATTCGGCCGAACCCCTGAATCCTTTGTGAAAGATTCAGCCAAATAACGAATCCAAATCCTAATGTGCATATACAAATTAGGGGTGGGAAGGGAAAAATTTTGTTACATCCTTATTTTGTGACAAAAAGTCACGTGATTTCCCTCTCACCCCTAATTTGCATAGGCAAATTCGGATTTGGTTCGGCTGTGCAGAAGAATTCAGCCAAATCCGAATCCTTCTTAAAAAGGCCGAATCCTGGCCGAATCCCAAACCGAATCCTGGATTCAGTGCATCCCAAGTTTTTTAAAAAATAATTTCCCCAGTACCAGGTACAAGCTTAGCCTAATTTTATCAGTGGAGGGAGCCTATTGATTTAAGACCAAAATGATTTAACCATTCCTTAATACACAATATTCTCATTTTATAGGATCAAAATTAGTGGCATTAATAGGTGATGACCTTTAAACATGTGAGAACTACACAACTTTACACTAAACTGAAACAAGAGATTTTCTTACCATTCAGACTGATTGTGTTGAACTGTTTGCATGTATAAAACTCTGTTTAATTACATTTTTTTTTTAGATTGTCATATTGGCTGGTCAGTCTATAGGACTAGGTATATGCTCTGCTTGTGACACTTTCTTCTCCCAGGTAAAAATGAAAAATAGATTATATTTACCTTTATTCATTTATTTCACATTAATGCATTTTTATGATAAAAGTTTAACAAAGGAATCATAGCCAGGAAGTAGAAAGCAACAAGCCAAAGAAGCAGAATTATGCACCGTAGGCAGTCAGCTCTCTGGTATACAAACTACAGTTATCAGGCAGTTCACACTGTGGGAGTAGTTGATAAATTGCAGCATATTATTCAATACCATTATTTACCCGCAGTTCTTTTTACATGTATTGGGGGCTTTTTGGTGTTACAGGTGAAATGCAACAAACATAATAATGCCTTCTATATAAGAATATAAGTATATGTTAATATTGTGTTGGCCCCTTCACACTGAGTCAACAGTTTAATTTTAGTGATGAGTGATTTTTTTTACACCAGGTATGGATTTGCGGCGAAATTCTGCATTTCGTCTTCTGCGAAATTTTTCGCGAAACTTAAATGACCATGAATAAAAATAATAGCTAAGATAAAATGTCCCAAAATAAAGCTTCATTTAATATTGTTTGTTAACAGGATCAAGCTAAATGATTTTGCATAGGTTGAATGATGATGCCATCTAGTGTGACTTGGCAATAAGGCAACATAAGTAAAGCTTTTATTTCATCGCATAGTTGGAGTTCTTTGTTCTTTATTCATATATTTATTTATTTTCTGTGCATTTCTATAATTTGTTTGGCTTCATGTGAACAGATCGCTACATCTGGGCAAACCTCTTACCTTAGAAGTGGAATGCTATGTACACTGCGCTATCTGTCACAACAGCACTGCTTGCACAGTGCTGGGGTAGTCGGGTTTGAGCATTAACATCTGCAAAATTGAGAATGAGACAGTGCAAGTGCACACTCCTTAGTGCTCATTTAGGAAGCACTTGCATCTCATGGTAAGCTGAGCTTTGCTACACATAGCTACCTGTCCTTATTGCCTGTCTTGTAGTGCAGGCACTGCCTCTTCATTGTTGTCGTAAAGAGGGACACAACAAAATGGTGTGTGCAGTGTGGTGCAACACTATTTTAATAAAATTACACCTTTTTTATTGTAGGGTGTACTTTCCCTATTGTTTTTTCACCTGTATTTAATTTTCTCTGTTATGACTTTTCCATTTCTGACCCTATGCTTATTTCTTCTCCCAATTCCACTTCTTTCTCTGCACCCCATTTATACTTATACCTGTTATATGCTGCTCTGGGGCTGGTGTAAGATTTGAGATATTAACTAGGGACAGCTGAGAAGTCTGATTCAGATTTTTAGGACATCAACCCACAGACACTAAGTAGGATGTAGTCCACTTTGCAGGGCAGATCAGAAGAGGGCAATGGACACTTTGGAGTCAAAACAGGTGGATTACAAAAAGTACTCCAGAAAGTACATCAGAAAGAGGCAATGTTTTTTTTTTTTATTTGCTCACTTATAAATATGCAAATTGCAGTTTGGATTTGGTTTAGTAGCTGGCCAAATGTATTGTAGAGGATTTGGTATTTGGCCCAATTCAAACATTGTGGATTTTGTGTATCTGCAATTACTTGAAAAGCCATGCACTGAACCAATGGATTGTCACATATTAATGTCTGGTGATGGAGCAAGAGCCATCCCCTTGGATTCCAGTGGCAGAAAAATGTAACTCTTGTATAACAGTAATATAATGTGTTTTGCTTTCTTCTAAGATTTATGGAGGGAAAAATCTCAAATTGATCGGTGTGGTCTTACAACGAGGGATCCTTATCCTGTCTCTTTCCTGCTTTCCCTGCTGGGCATTTTTTGTCAACACGAAAAACATCCTATTGCTTCTTGGGCAAGATCCAACAGTGGCAGGGTACAGAGATACATATTTTTGTTTCTCATGGAAAGGGTCAGTTAGGTGTTGGTGGGAGGAGGTGGTTTTCCATCAAGTTAGGGTTGCCTAGATGAGATAGAGACTTCTGTAGGCCATGGTGGGACAGAAATTCCTCTAAGGCCTCTTTAGTTACAATTAGTGGAGATGGGGTGCGAAGGGGTGGAGAAGGGGTGAGAAGGGGTTCATTGCCAGAAACCTAAGGTAGGGTGTGACAGTAGGGAGAGTCCTCCCCCTAAATGTAATGAACAACGTTTGCCCAGGTGCAGTAAATAATACCAGGAGTACAAAAATACTGTCACATATCAATGTCTGCTATAATAACAGCCAGAGATAAAAGTAATATTCAAATAGCTTTAAAACAATTGAACATTTATAATGAATACATATAAGAAAATTGCTTAGAATTACATGTTCTTTCATTGTGGAAAAATTGTGGATTGAACCCTTTAAAAATTGGGAAGAACTGCGGAATGAATCAATATCAAGGCATGGATAGTGCTCCCTACATACTTACCACAGCTAGCACCTCTGTCTGTTAGGTTACAGCACCATCTCTAACAGAAGTATATTACATGTTCCTCTTTGCTAAGCCATGGAAGAGAAAGGATTGAGATTCACATGCAAGGAAAACTGTAAATAACAGGCAAAGGAACGCTGGCTGAGGGAAGCAGCACAGCCACCTTTCCCAATCCTTCTCCATAAAGTTTAAATTGAATCTGTCTCTTTGAGAACTGTACATTTTAGAATGTGTGGATCAAAACTGATTGGTGGAATACGAGACTGTTTAATATTTTTTGGGGTCAGCCAGCAAATATTTGCCAATATTATATATACTATAGCTGCAATACCAGATACCAATTAGCTCTTTAATAAGCAAATAAACACATATCTGTTGAATATATTTAATTAAAATTATAACAGATATTTTAGAACAATTCAAAAGAAAGCACACAGCGGTTGATGGCATAACACTATCCATTCAATATGTTTTCTCAAATATTCCCTGATGAAATAACAAGTTTAATAATATGCACTTAATTTATAACAATCTTGTGTTTTGGACAGATTGGCTGAATTATATGTCTTGACATGTATCCCAGCTCTTGCAGTAAGTAGCACTAGATTATATCTAATACATAAGTGAAAACTAAGCTAAAAAAAAAGCACTGATGAAAAAACATCTCATATCAAATATGCTGCATTCAGTAAACTTACATTTGTTAAAAAAAAATTCGGTGATACAGTTAATGCTTCACACACTATTTGTAATGCATATGTATTTAATGGATTAAACAGTAGAAAGGTTTAACCAGCTGTTTTTTTGAAAAAACAATAAATCTATATTCTACATGTTTAAATATAAACATATTTTACCTATTGCAGCAATTACATGACTTACATGATCTTTTTTGTTTTCACAGGGAATTAATTTTTTTAATCTCGAAATTCGGTACTTGCAAAACCAGGTACAGTACAGCTATAGAACTATTAAAATTAAATATTCATTTCCAAAGGCTTATTCCTGAAGCAAATATTTTTAAGGCATATGATGACATGACACATGGCAGTTTGGCCCATGTGGTTCTCTAAGCAAGAAAAGAGGTGGTCAAAGCACTCTTAAAGGATAAAAAATAATTATGTAAAATTGGTAAGGGTGCTTTTGCAAACAATTTTTCCATTTACATTTTTTTTTCAGTTTCAGAAATATTTCAGTATTTATTAATTGCTAATATAGTAAATTTTGTACCAACAGTGTCACCTGCTGGTCAGTTCTTCTAACTGTACAGTCAGAGAGAGATGCGTTTAAAAGGAAAACAGAGACGTGTTTTTATGTTACTCTGCTCCGGAAAGAGATCAGATGCCTGAGCAGAACAACATCAGAACACTTCTCTGTTTTCCTCATGAAGGTATATCTCTTTGTTGTACAGTTAAAGGAACTGACCAAGGCTAGAAGAAGGTTTGAAATGAAACCCTACATAATTGCCAGTTTCCACTTTCTAATTCACAGTGCAGGCTACTTGATCTATAATACCAGCTTTGACAAGACAGTAAGTAAAGGGCTCCTTTTGCATGTGGCATCTATAGGTGCTCAATGTTGCAGCAGTGGAACTACACCCAGTTGCAGAGTATGTAATCACACACATGTCCCACCAGTGTGCCAGGTCTTTCTTTGCAGGGGCAAGCTGCACTTGTCAGTTTACAATTTAAAGGGAGCAATTTGCGAAAATGAAAGTTTCATCATACTGAAATAAGAAACTTTATAAATACAGTCAATTAAATATTCTGCATTTTTTCTTAAATAATCAAGTTTATGTTCAATGCACAATCCCTCTGACAGCGTCTGTTTCTCTTCATTCTCTCTTCATGCAGGAGTTGGGTGTCAGATATTCATTGACAGTTAGATCCAATATATCTTATAGGGGGGAGGCTTCCTTTCCAAGCAAATTAATTAGAGCTCATTCAAATAACAGATTCCAGTGCAAACAAAATCTAACAAAATAACTGCATTTTGCACAAAAAAAAGACAGGATTTCTGGTGATTTTAATAGAGTGAGCTATAATGCATCTTCTAGCAAAAAAAAAAATGCTGAGAGAGGGATAGTGAAGATAAACTTGATTATTTCAGAAATGGTACAGAATATTTAATTGATTGTATTTATTTCAGTATGCTAAAGCTTATATTAAATTTTCATTTCCGCGATAGTTTCCATTTAAAACTGAGAGCAAATATTTGCACCTCTTGTATTTGATGCAGAATTGAACCTGGTTGCAGTTATAACTCTAGAAATGAATGTAGAATTGTGCTCAGATTTCTCTTTACTTTGCAATCCTTTGCTCTTAGGGAAGGACTACACGACCGATTCCGCCGCAATCCGACGTGCTGCGCAAAATCGCAGGCATCACGTCAGATGCGACGGAAACAAGGTAAGTAATGGCAGTGTCAGATCGTGTCGCATTGTTGATGCGACACGACTGTCGGATGCAGACGCAGCATGCAGCATCTGCATCCGACAGTAGTGTCGCGTCATATCAATGCAGTGACACAATGCGACAATTGAAGTACTTACCTTGTTTCCGTCGCATCCGAAGTGACGTCTGCGATTTTGCGCAGCGCGTCGGATCTCGGCGGAATCAGCCTAATTACTCTACACAGATAATTAATGTCCATAAACATTCTTAAAGCTGCCTTTGCTCAACCCAAATCATGAAATATCTTCTCTATATTATTCATTTCCTTACAGGGAATTATTTGGCCACAAGTCGTTGCAAGTGTTTTGGCATGCATAATTAACGGTGTATTGAATTATGTTTTGCTGTTTGTACTGAAAATTGGAGTCATGTGAGTACACTGAGTTAAACTATTACACTAACTAAACTGTTGTGCTGTCTCTTGACCTGCATTGCATTGCTAGGATTTATAACAAGGTAAAGAACTTAGTAACTGGCTACGTTTAGATTTAATTAGAGAATAATAGTAAACTATAAGATTATCTTTAGAACTACACTGTACTCCACTGGGAGCAATCTTTGTAACTACTTCAGAACTATGCAACTTAAGGGGGGCTCAAGCAGGGCCGGAACTAGGGGTAGGCAGAATAGGCACCCGCCTAGGGCGCAATCATGGAGGGGGCGCACTTTTAAGGAGAATTTTCTTTTCTTTTTTAAACCCTGATTTGCTTGGCCTTTAATAGTTTTTCAATTTTATAAACCACCTGTTCCAACCCCCTCTTGCCCATGATTTGTAGTGCAGGCAGAAGCACTCCCCACCTCCCTCTTGGCAGCTGCTGGCACAGTTAAATATTTGTAGGCAATATCTTGGCTGCTTTTTGGCTGCTGCTGGCACAAATACATATTTGGAGGCAATATTGTGGGTTGGTTTTTTTTGGCTGATGCTGGCTCAGGTGCAGATTGGGCGCAATATGAGGGATTGGCTGCAGCTGGATTGGGGCAGATTGGGGTAACAATATCATGGATGTTTCAGTTTATACTGGCACAAGTACAGATTGGGGGTTTAGGGGCAATCTGAGGGATTGACTGCCATTGGCACAGGCACAAATGGGGGCAATATAATAGGTACTGGCACAGGTACATAGGGCAACATGATGGCTGCTGGCACAGGTACAGGGGGCAATATGAATGGTAAGGTGGGAAATGGTAATGCAGGACTGGGTGGGGGGCACTGATTGAAGCCCTTGCCTAGGGTGCCAAAATACCTTGGCCCGTCCCAGGGCTCAAGGATAAAACAATTATTTCACTAATACTGATATATTGTTCAATGTAAAGGGAGCAGCAATATATGATATGAAATAAAGAAACAATGAAATATGCAGAGACTGAAAGATATGGGTGTAGGTATGTAGAATTTCTAACAATTGTCCAGTATTCAGTATTATTATCAGGAGAGGACAGTCTGACTGTAATCAAACATAAAAATTGGGCATATACTGCTGTTGATATGGTCTGTAATAGAAAGTCTGTAATAGAACCCCAAATCTCACTTCAAGTTGGGGTAGCAGTCACATCTTGGACAATTAAAATACATTCCTTGCAGAATTCACTGTAACCTGATGATAGCACCCCAGTCAACGCTCTTGCCCTCCTGGTGAGCAGTGAAATCATTTAGGAATTCCAGCCATATAAAAAAAGTTCTGTTCATACTGAAATAACTTGTACCTAGAGAGTAAATTCTCAACATTTTTCATTATCTAAAGGAATGTTGGACGGTACATGACAAGTCTAACAAAAATTAAACTGGTCTAAGTGTAAAATTCTCAGGATGTAGTCTATTTGCAATTCATACTGCCTTGTTAATTATATTTTCAACTATCACATGATGCTTTAAGTCTGTGGATTGTCTGCAAAAGCTACTGCTAAAACCACAATTTCCCAAATGCCTTTGGGTAATCTGCTGAGAAAATATCTTATCAGAGGGAGGAGTAACAGAACGAATGTTTTGTATCTTGAATTTCTGTAGCTGACTGCATAGCTATTATACTGCATGTTAATAATTTATGTTCAGAGAACACAACAGATAATGTAAATATATATTTGCAGTCCTAGATATTCTTGAAACTATGCCTGAATTAATATTTTCCTAAAACTTGAGCTATTTTATGAGCCCAACTCAAAGTTCAGGGCTGCAAAATGTGCTCAGACCAAAGGTTCAATCACAAAGGGGGCTGCAACTGAAAAAGGTCTGATGACCACTGCTTTAAGCAGAAACTGTATTTTAGATTAGAACCTCTGTGTTAATAAAAACTGTGAACAAACCTCAGCATCTGACATAGGGTACTCATATACTGGCTATGCTCTATATGTGGGTTGAAGATCAGAGCAGTGTGACATAGAAAACACAGTGGGTGTGTCCAAGTGACAGATACTACTGATTAGTGAATTCTTTGGAAATACTGCACACTACTTAGAAAAGTCAAGGACAAGCAGCAAGTACAGTTTAATATTCCAGATTGCCTTAACACCGTTATTTTTTCTTTTAGTGGTGCTGCAATTGCTGTGACAGTTTCTATCATAGCTAAAGTCATCCTTTTGTTTTTCTATATATGGATAAGAAAGATCCATGTGGATACTTGGCCAGGTACACCTATTTATCACATACACATGGAGAATATTATTTACATAGTAAATAATTTGTGTTATGTATTCTGTCAATATATATATTTCTCGATATATATATTATCTTATTGTTTATAGTTTTTTTTCTGAGAACCAGCATGCTCTGCTCTACCCAGCTGCTTTAGGAGGGATCATTTTGCATCCAGGGCTGTTTTCAGAAATCACCTGACCAAGCAGAGACCAGTTATACAAAAATGTGTCCCTGATCCACGATCCAACCAAAATGATTAGACATTTAAATAAAGCAGCTGGCAGACACAGACCAATAATCATGGATTAACCTCTTGATAATCTTGATTAAACCGCTTACTTTTAAGGGTGGTGCCACACCTGGAGATTTGGGGGAGATTAGTCGCCCAGCAACAAATCTCCACTACTTTGGGTGACTAATCTCCCCGAAATGCCTTCCCGCCGGACGGTTTTCCGAAGTCGCCTGAAGTTTCCTTATGAGGAAACTTTGGGTGACTTCGGAAAACGAAGCAACTCGAATGCCATCCCGTGGGCGATTCACATTCTTACTGGCGGGAAGGCATTTAGTTTAGTTGCCCGAAGAAGACTAGATTTGTCGCTGGGCGACTAATCTCCCCCAAATCTTCAGGTCTGCCACCACCCTAAAACATTTGTGTTGGTAGCCTTCACATCAAATTCAGTTTCAAGAGAAAGTAATTTTTTGAGCTACAACTAATTTGTGGACATTCTATAAAATTGCTGTCACTATTTAAAAGGCAAGTCAATCCCAAAATAAAAATGTGTCTAATAAGAGAAAATAGTCCAACAACAAAAAAAGATAAATGCATTGAGACCCCTGACTTCAAAGAGTTGGGGTTGCTTTCATCATCCATCTGTCATGATCCTACAACAGCCACATGTGCTTTTAATGCATCAATAAACAGTGTTTTACTTTTTGAGAGGGAGTGCTCCATATTTTTTCATTTCGAGTAATAAAAGAAAACAACTTTCCAATATACATTTATTAAACATTTTCAGTGCTTATTTGTAAAAACAGTTGCTATTGAAATCAGCATTTGCTTAAGGGCTCTTACACATGACCGTTCCGACCTGCGCTCCCCTGCGTTCCGTTTTTTGGCGTATTGCCGCAGGGGAGCGCAGGAATAGACGCAAGTAATTATTTGAAATGGGGCTGTACTCACTCAGGCGCGTGTAGGCGCCGAACGCAGGAAAAATGCAGCATGTTGCGTCTGAACCTGTGTTCGGCGCCTACACGCGCCTGAGTGAGTACAGCCCCATTTCAAATAATTACTTGCGTCTATTCCTGCGCTCCCCTGTGGCTGAACGCCAAAAAACAGAACCCAGGGGAGCGCAGGTCAGAACGGTCATGTGTAAGAGCCCTTAGTCCTGGTTGTTACTTTTTAAACGATGTTGCAAAAGTCTTGGTTCGCCAGCAAAGACAGATCAGTTAATCAGCTGCCTTGTCTTACATTGTATCAACAGTCTGAGCCATCAGGGCAAAGAATAGAAAGAGACGGACAAGCACCGCTTTCAATAGCAATATTAATAATTATATAGAGGTATAGGATCCCTTATCCGGAAACCCGATATCCAGAAAGTCCCGAATTACGGAATGGCTGTCTCCCATAGACTCCATTTTATCCAAATAATCCAAATTTTTAAAAATGATTTCCTTTTTCTCTGTAATAATAAAACAGTAGCTTGTACTTGATCCCAACTAAGATATAATTAATCTTTATTGGAAGTAAAACCAGCCTATTGGGTTTATTTAATGTTTAAATGAATTTCTAGTAGACTTAAGGCATGAAAACCCAAATTACGGAAAGATCCAGTATCCGGAAAACCCCAGGTCCCGAGCATTCTGGATAACAGGTCGCATACCTGTATATACAAATAACTTAAAACCATAACAAATGTATAAATGCGTACTGCAAAGTTGCTTGGAATTATGTTTTCTTATGTTTTTTTTAATTAGGCAAAAACAAAATTATTTTGGGATGACATTCCCTTTAAAGAAGCTGTCATTTTGATGCTGCATGTTTTCAGAAAAAAAAAGAAAACATATTTTTGAAAAGTAGTGGCCAGATTTGGATGAGTTAGCCAGTTTTGTAGAAGTCAAGCAATCCAGAGGCACACAGAACTGATGCAAGCAAGGAACACCTTGCACGTTTATTGTGTATACCACAATAAACGTGCAAGGTGTTCCTTGCTTGCATCAGTTCTGTGTGCCTCTGGATTGCTTGACTTCTAGATTGGATTTGGGGTTGCCGAACCTCTACCATTGTGCACCAGACAGCACTGAATTATCTCTTAGCCAGTTTTGTTACAACTAATTCAATTGTATTCCAATTAGCCAGGTTATGAAGCATGGACAATAAGCAGACATGTTAGACTTGCCCCACACATGAATAGAATATAGAAGGTTTAAAAGTGAACCTGGCAATGGAAACTTAGGGCAAGGCCAGACGTGCCGTTTTTAAAAAAGCTCTGTCGTGCGTAAACGCCACTGAAACCACACGCGACCGTGAACGTGCTTTTTTCATGTGTTTTTCAGCACATAGTTTTCTTTTCCCAACATGCACTTCTCATTGTTCTCGTTCCCCATAATTCCCCTGGCTGAAAATAGAAAAGCTATTTAGAAACAGAAAAACTATTTACATGCAAAATGGAACAGGAATGATCATTCATACACAACGTAATTACGCCACTGGCCGTAAAACGTAAATGCGTCATTTATCTCTCGAGAATTTGGATGCCATATTTAAAATACGCTGCGTATTTACGTAAAGTGTGGTTTCAAACTTGCAGATGCCATAGAGTCTATTGATTTGGTAGTTTCTTGGCGTATTGGCGTTTCTGCTAAAAAAACGCCAATACTGGCATCCTGTGGCGGATTTCATCTTGCAAGCACACTGTGAGAATTGCCATAGTGCTTTTTCCATTAGTTTCAGTGGTAGTGCAGTTTATGCGTATTTATGCCCGGGGGTGCATTTTTAAAAACGCGAAGTAAAAACACCACGTGTGGCCTAGCCCTTAGGCTGCTGGAATGGAACTAATCCCCATTTGTAATAAAAGGGACAAAGTTTACCCAGGTGCAATAAACTAAACATTGCATCTTTTTTACATAACCCCCGGGAGAATCAATTACAAACATTTTTATTACAATTTTCTATTAAATATGTATTCTTGTTTGCTCTTAGGCTGGACAATAGAATGCCTGAAAGACTGGGGCAGTTACTTTGCACTTGCACTCCCAACTATGATTATGTTAAGTCTGAAGTGGTGGACTTTTGAAATTGCAATCATTTTATCAGGTAATTAAAAGAAACATGCTGGTACTTAACATTTATCTTTTAATTGTTTCTTAAAAGTGCTCCATTAAATTGTCTTTCTCTTTAGGTCTCATTAACTTAGTAGAACTTGGAGGACAATCAATTATGCACCAAATGATGAACCTTCTTAACAAGGTACTTATCAAAATAATTTAAGGACATTAGGAAATCTAATTTTGTCTGCTGTTTTATATCAAATGTACAATAGATGGATTAAATGTCGTTTTGGACAAGAATAGGTGGTTAGTGTTATTTAAAGTTTAAAGTTTTTTTCTCTGCATAATTTGTTTGTATTATGGGGCACAAAACAGAGTATAGAGTAATTACTTTCTGATACTAAAATATTCTGGGTGCTTATAGCTCTCTGATCTCTGGGTTTGTATGACCCCATGATTTCCTACTTCCAGACCAATGTTGCCTCTCTAAGATGTGTGAGGCCAGCGCACACAATACATTATTATACAAAGAATTTTATGTGAGAACACACAATTTTTTGACGTGCACTCAAAGTTTTTTTTTAAAAATGTACACACAGGTTTAGAAACTGTGCACACATTAATATTTTTATGCACACAGTCAAGAAAAGAGGGAACATTGTTCCAGACTC
Source organism: Xenopus petersii (assembly GCA_038501925.1). NCBI lineage: Eukaryota > Metazoa > Chordata > Amphibia > Anura > Pipidae > Xenopus > Xenopus petersii. The sequence goes on along the minus strand of CM076675.1, from coordinate 85,209,761 downwards.
AGCATTAGGCTACATACTATAATTGTGGACCCTGACATACAGTTCCTTCTGTCCTTCAAAACTCAAAAGTGACCAAACAAAGAAATACCTATTTAGTCTCCCCCTTACTCCTCTGTTAAATGCCTAGAGAAGGACATTCTAGGGTTAGGAGCGGATCATCCATGCAGGGCTCCTCAGACTGCAGCAGAACATTTAATTCTACAGTCTCTAGGGAATAGCTAGATATTTATTATTTACACATGCCCTTAAAGATTCTCATATACTTTACTTAAGTAAGTCCTTTTTCAAAAGAGGTCAAACGGTTTTCAAACTACTGACATGATATAAGTAGTGATGGATGAATTTCTCCCGTTTCGCTTCACCAGGAAAATTCTCAGATTTCTCGATAAATGGCAAAATTCGCGAAACATAGTGAAATCTGAGAGTTCACGAAAAAAATCGTGCAATTCTAACATTTTCACAAAAAAATCGTGAAATTCAAAGTTTTCACGACAAAAATCATGCAATTCTAAAGTTTTCACAAAAAAAACCAAGCAAATCGAAAAAATCGAGCAATTCGAACGTTTATCGAGCAATTCGAATGTTTTCACTAAAATCAAGCAATTCTAACTTTTTCACAGAAAAATCGAGCAATTAGATTGTTTTCACTAAAAAAATCTAGCAATTCGAGCATTTTCACAGTCAAAATTGAGCAATTCAAACAAAATTCCACAAAAAAATCGAGCAAAACGTTTTCACTAAAAATCGTGAATTTATAACGTTTTCACGAAAAAATCGTGCAATTCAAACATTGTCACTAAAAAAATCAAGCAATTTGAACGTTATCCCAAAAAAATCGAGCAATTCGAACGTTTTCACAAACAAATCTAGCAATTGAAATGATTTCACGGAAAAATTGTGAAAATCGGAAATTGACGCCGGTGAATTTTCGCAGGAGATTCGCAAATTTATTCGACAGTGGTGAAACGCAGAAATGCGCCGCAAATTCATGCCAGGTCATCACTAGATATAAGAGCATATGTTTTCTGATCCAGGGACCAGAAGCAGTTCATTGTTAAAACTTATGGTTTTTTACTGGTGATATTCATTGTTGATATTCATGAAATTGATATTTTGCATTTTGCATACATGCTGGATATACCCAATCATGTTAATTAAACTTTCTACTATATTTCAGATTTCACTGGCACTAAGCCTTGCTTCCTGTATTAGAGTGGGTACATTTTTGGGAGCTGGAGAAACTGAGCAAGCCAAAAAATCTGCTAGACTGAGCTTTGTCGTAGCAGGTATGATTTACTCAATGGGGGGCTTTACTTAGCTAAGTGGTTCCTGTCTCTGAGGGTGTGAGTATTAATTTATGCATCTGGCAAAGAATCTTTTTCCACTTTGGTTTATGTGATATTCAGACGACAGCCTTGTAAAGGTGTGGGATCCATTATTTGGAAACGCGTTATCCAAAAAGCTCTGAATTACATAAAGGTTGTCTCCCATAGACTTCATTTTATCCAAATAATCCACATTTTTAAAAATGATTTACTTTTTCTTTGTAATAATAAAACAGTACCTTGTACTTGATCCAAACTAAGATAGAATTAATCCTTATTGGAAGCAGAACCCGCCTATTGGGTTTTTATTCTTATTTGTGCAAATTGTTTTGATCAACATGAGCTATAGGCAACTTCTGATGTACATTAATATTTTGAATAATATTTTTTTAGTGTCAGTATCACTTAAACGGCAGCCCTGCGAGGTTGACATGATTTATTTATTTGTCTCTTCTATGGATCCATTGTGTAGTTTACTATATTAATACTTTTATATGCAAACTATTCTTTTTTAGCCTTTCCAGTTTTTTTAGGCGTTGGCCTACTTATTGGTTTACGGCATGAAATTGCTAGTACTTTCACCAACGACAGGTATGTGATACTCTTTTTCCATATAGGTTCATTTTAATTGGCATCAACTTTGACACAAAAAGCTCAGAACTAAGGGCTCTTACACACGGCCGTTCCGACCTGCGCTCCCCTGTGTTCCGCGTGTAGGCGCCGAACTTTTCCTGCGTTCGGCGCCTACACGCGCCTGAGTGAGTACAGCCCCATTTCAAATAATGACTTGCGTCTATTCCTGCGCTCCCCTGCGGCTGAACGCCAAAAGACGGAACGCACGGAACGGCCGTGTGTAAGAGCCCTAACACTGATTCGGAACAGCTGCACAGACAGCACACATAACAGAGCATTCATTTAATTGGAGAAGAGTTCTAAATGAACTTCATGCATGGCGGCTCCATATCTGACTGTATAATTCTCTGCAAAACTGATGTTAATATTTGCCAAAAGACAAGGGACACATGGGCTGCAAAGTGATGTGTTTATATAAAGATGGAGCAGATGTGATTTGAATCTGAAACGCACATTGCACACTATCACTATACATGTCATTACCATGTGAGCCAGACACACGTCATGTTCTGTTTGTAAAGTACCCTTAAAAAAGCCTTTGTGCCCCTAACCCAGAGTTTTTTTTACCTGCATATCTAGGTATGTGTGGAATCTAATCTTGGAGGATAAAATAAGTGGCAGTTTTTCAATTCCATCATCATATTCACCTTATCTTTTTTATATCCTTTAAGGAATATCATATTCAAAATCATATTCAAAATAACAACTAATAATATGTAATTTTGTAAACATGTGTCAGTTTAATTCCCTTAAACAGCTATCAGTGCCTGGTCATAGACATCATGAGGGTCACACAGTTAAATAAACGGCACGTTGCTCCTGTACTCAGCACTGTTGGTAGATGAATCCTCCTGCTTTTGCACTTTGAACCTTGTTCATCAGAATGAACACTACACTTGCTTGACAATTTTCCACACAGGTGGCGCATGGTCAGCCCCTCATACACCCCTATCTTCAGGGCTGGTTTTATGCGAGCAGCGCCCCAAGACTAGCACTAGACGCTTCTCGTGGCTGCATGGTCCTAGCGCCGGCCCCTGTGCCCCCCTCCCTCCCACCCCCCAACCTAGCTGCTACCCAGGGCAAATGGCCCAAACTCTTTACTTACCCCTCGGAGCAGATTCTGTCCAGCGGAGTTCATGGGCGCCATCTTCTTCTTTTCCGTAATCTTCAGAATGAGACTGACGTAGCAACAACAACTGCGCAAGCGATGAAACTCACAAAATTGCCGAAGCGCCAGTCTCACTCCGATGATCAGCGAAGCGGCTGAAGATGGCGCCCGTGAACTCCGCTGGACAGAATATGCACAGCGGGGTAAGTAAAGACTTAGGGGCAGATTTACTAAGCTCAAGTGATTTTTCGAAGTTAAAAAAGTTTGAATTTCGAAGTAATTTTTTGGATACTTCAACCATCGAATAGGATACTACGACTTTGAATTTACTTCGACTTCGATTCAAAGTAAAAATCGTTTGAATATTCGACCATTCGATAATCGAAGTACTGTCTCTTTAAAAAAAACTTTGACTTTATACTTAGCCTATGGGGACCTTCCACAGCACTTTTCTAATTTTTTTGATCGAATAGAAATCCTTCGATCGATCACTAAAAATCGTTTGATTCGAACTACTAAACCGTTCGATCGATATTCGAAGTTCGAAGGATTTCAATTCGAGGGTCGAATTTCGAAGTTTTTTTAACTTTGAAATTCGACCCTTAGTAAATCTGCCCGGGGTAGCAGCTAGGCTGGGAGGGGAGGGAAAGGAGGGTCTATGTAGGGTACGGGGACAGGGGTTTTTTTATTAAGGGTTTTTTCTCCTTTAAGGACACAGTGCAACAGAAATGAACACAGTATCGTTTATGCTTAAAAAAAAGTAGGGATGGACCGAATCCAGGTTTCGGCCAAGATTCGGCCTTTTTCAGCAGGATTTCGGATTCGGCCGAATCCTTCTGCCAGGCCGAACCGAATCCTAATTTGCATATGCAAATTAGTGACAGGGAGGAAAATCACGTGACTAATTTGCATATGCAAATTAGGATTCGGATTTGGTTTGGTATTCGGCTGAATCTTTCCCGAAGTATTCGGGGGTTCGGCCGAATCCAAAATAGTGGATTCGGTGCATCCCTAAAAAAGAAATGAGAAATAATATATGTTGATGCTTTTATAAGTGATCTCATTTTGTATTGTGTGTAGTTTATAATTATTCCTATTGAGTGCCCTGACTGACATGTATTTTTTACATCTTCAGCTCACTACTATCCCTGGTCTCTGACATAATGCCACTATGTGCTGTTTTCCAAATCGTAGGCTCCGCGTGTGTAAGTAAAGATGCGCGCCTTTTAAAAAATGGCTCAAAACATATGAAAGTATGATCCTCGATTCACAACCAGGACATTATGTAACTAAAGTGTGCAAGTTGGGTAAACCTGTTTATGAAAATTCATATTTGTAAATTTCTTAATTCTAAAACTCACCAAGTAAACCTCTAAAACCACAAGTAAATTTTGCACTTATTTATTAAAAACTCCGTCGCTTAAAAACATGAAAAAAACTAAAACGAAGCAGAATCACATGCTACTCATCATTTTCAATGAGTATACCAAACTTTAAAAAATACTCGAAAAACAAGAATTGAAAAAAAAACACTTCTATATCAGCAATGCAGCTTTTCGATGCCAAATTTTTTAATTTGAAAATCCTATAGGGTGCCCAGTCAGTGATATTTTCATTGAGTCTATCTGTTTGATTCTTTATGAAACAATGACTGTGTATGTGGTGCCTACCAAGTATAAAACAGTGTACTAAGGTCAGTAGTCTCAAATAGGGATTTATTGGTGAATTAATGTGGCTACTGAGAAATATCTGGAAACCTTTACTTTCCGTGCCCCAGAAACAGCTGAGTGTTGAGGTTTTTGCATTGTGTAGCCTGGCTCTATCATTTAACTATCATTGTGCAGAGAAAACATATGTATTTCTATATTGGGGTATTTGTGTAGGTAAGCCATTCATATACAGCAGACTTAGAGCAACCACACTACATATAATTTAGAATTGTTTCTGTTCTGTTTTTTACAAACTTGTTTTGGGAACCAAAATTACATCACTGATTTGTCATTGTCCAGAATCTTTTCTATGGAATTCTAAAAGGGATTGGAATGCAGAAGGTTGGAGCTTTTGTGACTGTTGGTGGATATGTTCTCATAGTCTTCCCAATGGCTGTTCCACTTATGTTTTCAGCAAAGCTTGGAGTGAAAGGTATGAAACCAATTATTATTATAACATGCCAAAGTAAACAGTCTTACAAAAGTAAGTTATTATGACAGGTCATGCTGCACTCGGGTTGTTATTGAATTCCCAACATACCCATTCAGATGTGATTTTCAAAACCAGATTTGAAAACATTGTTATAGGTTTATCGTTCTGAATAGAAATTCATCAATCAATTTGGCGATTTTATTTTAAGTTAAAATAGCAAATTTAAAGGGGTGGTTTACCTTTGAGGCAACTTTTAGTATGTTATACAATGTCCAATTCCTAGCAACTTTGCAATCGGTCTTCATTATTTATATGTTATAGTTTTGGGGTTATTTGCCTTTTTCTTTTGACACTTTCCAACTTTCAAATTTAAAAAACAAATGCTCTGTAAGGCTACAAATGTATTGTTATTGCTACTTTGTATTACTTATCTTTCTATTCAGGCTATCTCCTATTCATATTCCAGACTCTTATTCAAATAGATGCATGGTTGCTAGGGGAATTTGGATCCTAGCAACTGGATTGCTGAAATTGTAAACTAGAGAGCTGCTGAATAAAAAGATAAAAAAACTCAAAAACCACAAATAATAGAAAATGAAAACCAATTGCAAATTGCCTCAGAATATCACTCTCTATAGCAGGGATCCCCAACCTTTTGAACCCGTGAGCAACATTCAGAAGAAAAAGGAGTTGGGGAGCAACACAAGCATAATAAATGTTCTTGGGGTCCAAAATAAGTGCTGTCATTGGTCATTTGGTACCCCCCTATGTATATTGTCAACCTACATTGAGGCTCTGTTTGGCAGTGTGCCTGGTTTTTATGCAACCAAAACTTGCCTAATTCAAAAATTAGCACCTGCTTTGAGGCCACTGGGAGCAACATCCGGGGGGTCGGAGAGCAACATGTTGCTCAAGAGCTACTGGTTAGGGTTCACTGCTCTATAGCATACTAAAAGTTAATTTAAATGAACAAGATGCAATTTCAGTCTAATTCTAGAAAAAAAACATCCGTGGTTCATAATGGTCAGCATCAATATCCATCAAATAATTAGGATAATAAAATTAAAAATAAACATTGGGGGTCACGGGGACACTGAATTCCTGAAGGCGGTGGATGATGATAATAATAAAGATAGGCTAATCTGATTACACTGGTCAGAATTCCAGAGATTGGAAGCATAGAAATGATGCACACATCTGGCAGGATTCCATAGCATTATGGAATGATATTAGCCGTGCTAAATCATCTCACTGGTGCTTAGTAAACCCCAAAAGTGAAGAATATTTTGTGTAGTTGATTAGGTGGGTTAATCAGCCTATAAATTATGGCACCTTCCCCTGTACTAATTTGTGTTATGCAATGGTCAATTGATGCTTTGCATTTTGTATATTGCATTCTGCTCTTTTGTAGTGACTGAAGGCCTCTGTTTTCTGTATCTGCCACTTTCCAGACAAATACAGTGCTCTGTTATTGAGGGGCAGGAGGGGAGGCATGTAGACATTCTCTTACCTGGCTCCTTACTTGTGCATCATTCAGACACTCAAGTAAAGGAGTGTCAGAGGGCACAGGCAACAATGGAGCATTACCACCTGCCCTGTGTCTGCAAGGATACATTGCCAGTGATAACCAACCTGAAGCATCTTGAGATGTGTACATATATGTTTTTAAACTTGCTGGAATCTTCTTGGAATCTAAATTATGATCAGTCATACTGAACAGGCAAATCTAACCTTATGCATAGTCTGGATATATAAGAATATGAAATTATTCATTGCTCATATACTCATACTAATATTGTTCATATTTTTGGTAATTGTATGCCTAAATAATTTCAGGGGGCTGCCATTTCCATATGAGACTATTCTAGTCTTCTGGTCATACGCTCTATTTTTGTTTTATTTAGGTATATAATGAAACAATATTTAATGCTAACATTGACCCTTTTATATGGCAAAATAATTCCTAAAATTGTGATAGATAAACAAAGACAGGTTGAAGTTTGATGCCACGTCATCGGTTAAGAGTACCTCCTCTGCATTATGTATGTATATTATTTCTTTTTTAACATAGGATTTTGGACTGGAATAAATGTTGGACTTGCTGTCATGGACATTGCTTTTGTTATTTATTTATGGAATGCAAACTGGAAGCTCATAACAGAAAAGGTATGCTTTCCTTCTGTAATGAGTTTCATTTTTCAAAAAGGAAGGTGTAGTCAATACAAGAACTGTGATTATGCTTTTTTATATTTGTCTAATATAATTGTGTCTGTAATTACATCAACCCTAAAAGTAACTGTAATGGTGAATGATACGCCTAATGCTCAATCTCCAAAACCCCTGTAAATGTAGATAGGCACAGAAAAATATCCAGTTTGTGCAGATAGAGCCAATGGTAAAGGTAAAACTGGGTTGTTTCAGTGGCGTAATGTTAGGGAGCCAGGCCCCCACCATATGGATGGAAGTGGTTTGCACCCTCAGCCAAATGCTGCTGGAACCTTAGAGAAGACGCTGCATCTGGTCCCCCCCCACTGAGTTGTGGTGAGCTGTATGGTAGTTACACCACTGGTTGTTTCACTTCCTTTAGACATTAACCAAGAACTGTTGAAACTTTATTTAGATGGCACTGGAGCTTTAAGGCATGAGCTACAGGTCTGTCACTTATGTTTAACATTTAAATTATTTAGATAAAAATTAAGGTATTTACACTGAATTTTTTTACACAGCTATGAGAGGGAGTGGCTGATGCAGTCGCTGTATTCAACATTTAGCAGATCACAATCTGTCTTCACATAACTTCTCTGAACTTCTCTGAATACTGACAGATGAAGGTGTGACCCTTGAGTTGTTAGTTTCCATGAGCATAACAGTTTGGTGAAAAGTATTAGGGGGGTTATTTATCAAAGGTTAAACTCTAATAAATTTGAACTTTGTACTCACAACTCGAATGGGACGTTATGAAAAAACTCGAACGTCTAACATTCGATCTAAAAATAACAAACAGAAAATCTGAATCAAACTGGAATTGAGTTTTCCTCTGAAAAAAACCTCTAAAATGTTGAAATGTCACAAGATTAACATCTTCAAATGGTTCAACAACCCTCTCCTATTGACTTCTGCATGAACTCAGCAGGTTTTAGGTGGCAAAGTATCGCATTAGAACTGTTTCCAGGGTTGGAGTGGGATAAATCACACATTCAAATTCTATTTGATGGTTTTAAATTTGAAATTGTAAGTTTTGACCAAAAAAAGTTCAAATATTTTGAATTGGAATTTACCATTTGAACCTTAGTTAATCTGCCCCTTAATGTAGTATGTGATTGAGAGTTAAATCTGACCTTTGTATTACCTTAGTAGTACCTTTGTCAAACCAGCAAGTTTAAGTGAGTTTGTATTTTATGCCTTAATAAGTCATCTTACTGCCTTTCAATATTCCTTCTATACAGAAACCACTTATACTCCATTCGATTGCAAATGCAATTAGCAGTCTGAACCTGGATTAAATGTTTCTCTAGACTGGCCCTCTCTGTCAGTGCAGCTGCTATGGGGTTAATTACCCACCTCCGGAGGCAGGACAGAAGAAGAAAAAACTTTGGCTCCACCCTCATGATATAATCTCCTGCCCCTTCTGTTTCCCTAAATTTTTTCTTCTGTTCTGCTAGAAGTTAGGACAGAAACATATTTTTTTTCTTTTTTCTCTTTTATTATATTATATTTATTTTTCTTATTAGTTGAGATCTCTTGATGGTTTTTATTATTCTAGGGATCCTGGCACACAAGAGGATTCCCTTACAACTAAGGAGAACTGATTAGCCCATACCACTCTACAGGACTGGTGGGCAAATCATTATTGTGCACTAGTGACATAGTGAAATCTCTCAGAGATACTGTAACCACTGTTGTCTAGGATCGGATCGCGCAGTGTTCTGCCCCTCTCGCAAGGAGACAAATGGAATGTGGTGCTTACACAGCGCCCGCACTTTCGGGTTCAGGAGTTTTGCTGTCAGATGTCGCACAACACGTACGCTGCAAGCGAGTGCCATCTTGGATCCATGGAAGGTGCAGATTCACAGCTCGGATGGAGAGCAGCATACAGAGCGCACAAAAAAGGTCAGAGGCTCTGCTAAGAGCTCCAGTTAGACCACAATACATACATAAGTAATCCCAACACTGCATAAGAGGGTATCATAAGCAGGCATTAAAGGTATATCAGTCTGCAGGCTCACATACCATCTGTATAAAAATTTCCCTAAAGAGGTAACTACCTAAAGGCAGTAAAGAGGGCATATTGGCCAGGATGTGGATATTAAATTTGTACCAAATGCATGTTTTCCCATATTTAAATCAGTATCTCAGATAACTGCCAATGAGTGGTCAAAACCAGATCATTGACTCACGCTGACTCAGCGGTTCCTCAATACTTTGCCGGTAGAACAGCAAAAGATCTGGGACAAGGCTCTGAAAGTAGACTCAGCGGTGGCTTGTCTATCTAAAAATACCACGCTACCAACAGAGGAAGCCGCCTTCAAGGAACCGATGGAAAAAAGGTGGAGGTGTCCTTAAAAAAGGGATGCAAACATGCCACAGCAATCCTCCGACCAGTAGTGGCATCAGCAGGATTAGCATGCACAACAAGATTCTGGTGTCAGAAATTACTAAAAAAAACACCACATCACCATCAGCCTAAAACCAGCATTGATACAATCATAGCTGGAAGGGCTTTGTGGTTACGCAATTGGTCTGGAGACACAGCATCCAAGACCAAATTACTCAATCTACGCTTCACAGACGACATGCTTTTTGGGCCCGACTTTAAGCAAATTATAACAGCGGTTATGGGTGGCAAAAGCACCTTTTTGCCATTAGGCAAAAAACATAGGTCAGAACCACAACATAGACCATACAATAGGCAATGGAACTGACAAGGTCATTCCTTTCGCCCTTTCAGAAACACCTCTTTTCGCTCGACACAAATGAGCGGGGACTCCAAAAAGGTAGACCTTCCTGGCCCAACCAAGCAAGGCAGACCAGAAAGCCAGGCTCTCCTAAGTCAACCTCTACCTGACTCACACAACTTGAATCCAGGAGGAGTATATCTTCAAATATTTTTCAAATTTGGCAAGTTCACACACAAGACAGTTGGGTACTCTCCATTGTCAACAAAGGGTACATTTGACAACCTACCTCCTCACACATTCAGATAATCATCCATTTCAAAAAGCCCAAACAAGTTAAGAGCCCTCATGACCATAGTCAAAGAACTGTACAACAACAATGTAATAACAACAGTCCCTCCATAAGAACACTACAAACGGTATTAAACTTGAAGCTCATGAATCCATTTGTGTCAAAGCAAAGATTCCCCATGGAATTGATTCGATCAGTATTAATGGCAATGACAGAAAAATGCTACATGACGAAGGTAGACTTTCAGGATGCATACTTGCACGTCCTTATCAGAGAGGAATCACAATGATACTTAAGATTTACAATTCTCGACATTCATTACCAATTCTGAACTCTTCCCTTTGGCCTATGTACAGCGCCAAGCGTATTCACCAAAACTACTCAGCCCTCTCATTGCACACCATAGGCGCCGAGGGATTACGCTCACCCCATACCTAGAAGACCTGCTAATAAGATCCATGTCATACGAACAGAGTCAATTAGATACTCAGGTATGCGTAAAAACACTCACCCAACACGGCTGGCTCATAAACCACAAAAAGAACCAACTAATTCCAATACAGTACATTAAATTCCGAGGAATGTGGTTCGGCTCCTCCCTGCAAACAATATCACTGACCGTAAAAGATTCAAACAATCACGGACGCAGCAAAACTAATTTGCCGTCAGACCAGGGTATCAGCGGAGCTTTGCCTCAGACTAGAAGGATATATAGTAGCCGCATACCCTTCGGAAGGTTTCACATGAAGAGTTTCCGAAACCACTTTCTAAGCCATTGGAACAAGAACCATTTCGATCTCACACAACAGGTTCCCATGACCATGCCAGTCAGACCCTCTTTGAAATGGTGGACACTGGTACACAACTTAGTCCAGGGCAAAACTTGGGTCTCACACCAGTGGACAGTGGTGACCACAGACGCCAGTCTCAAGGGCTGGGGAGCAATATTTACACCCTGCACGTGTCAGGGGAGTTGTTCACCAGAGGAATCAAGTTTACCAATCAACGCCCTCTAAATCATAGCAAGAAGAAACACCATTCTTCATTAGTCAACCTCTCAGAATCAAGTTAGACAATGCCACAGCCGTAGTCTACCTAAACAAACAAGGAGGTACATGCAGCAACAGGGCAATGCAGGAAGAATCCCCTTGACAAAGGCCTTGGTGCCGAAATGTTGGGGCCATTCTCATTTTTCTGGTAGGTGTATCCGCTCCCTTGCTGATTTCTTGCTTGCTGCATATAACTAATGGGTGGTTGATATTCTATGCTATGCTTTAACATTGTCCAAATTTTGCCATGTATTGTATGGCGCTGTTTGTATAAAATGTCTTTTTGAACAAAGAGTAAAAATTGATTTTTAAACCACCCTTTTGTTAAGTTAAATTATTTTTGTTCTGAGTGTGCGAACATGCTGATGAATTAGTGATATGGGTTACCTGGGGTAGGGGTAACATTTGTTTCTGCACCTTGAAAGTTTTGGTGTGCCCTCCATTCATTATTAATTGTGAATGCAGGAAGTATCTCAGATACTCAATTGGGCTGAGACCAACTTTCTGGCCATTTCTTCATACCGGGAGTACTAAACTGGGAGGCAGATTACCTAAGCCACCAGGGAGAGTGGGCCCTGCATGCAGATGTTTTCAAAGAGATTATGTCTAGCAATGGGCGAATTTGGGGTGTTTTGCTTCGCTGAAAAATTCGCAAATTTCCCGTGAAATTTGCGAAACGGCGCCGGCACCTCATATTGGCGAAATTGCATCGGCGTCCAAAATTTAATCACTGGTGGCAATAAATTCTCCCATCACTAATTATGTCCAGATGGGGAATGCTGGACATTGACATATTGGCGTCAAGACACAATTTCAAAGTACCTATACTGCGCCAGGTCTCAGGATCCGGGGCCAACATATGTAGACACCTTAGTCATTCCGTGGATCTTCAACAGAGTCTACGCCTTTCCCCCAATCACTCTCTTGCCAAGGATAATCCGCAAGATCAGACAAGAAGGGCCACTAACGATTCTCATCACACCAGACTGGCCAAGGAGATTGTGGTACTCAGAAATGGTCAATGTGACGGTAGCTCCTCCATGGAGATTACCCCTCCGGCCAGATTTGCTAACTCAGGGCCCAATTAACCGTGACAACTTATCACTACTGTATTTGAATCCGAGATCTGGTGCTCCACAGCTTTCTCTAGACAGGCCACCCACACATATTCTAATGAAAGCCAGAAAACCAACCACCACAAAGTTCTACTATAAGACATGGAAGACTTTCATAGAGTGGTGCGATTTCAAAGGAATGCAATGGTGGCCTCCATAAAAACTGTAGCTGAATTTCTCACACAATATTTCCAATTCAGATTAACGTTAGCAATGCTAAAAAGGCAAATTTCGTCTCTCTCTCTTCTCCTCCAACATCAGTGGTTAAAGTGGACCTGTCACCCAGACACAAAAATCTGTATAATAAAAGTCCTTTTCAAATTAAACATGAAATCCAATTTCTATTTTTTATTAAAGCATTCATAGCTGTTCTAAGCTCATTTAAAAATCTCAGCTGTCAATCAAATATTGTCTGCCCCTCCTCTATGCCAGTGGCATAGAGGCGGTGCAGACAATTACTTTCACTTTCCATTCAGCACTTCCTCGATGTCACTGCTTTCCCCACATTCCCCCATTCTCTTTACTATTTAATTGTATAACCAGGGCATGGGGATGGAAATCGGGTCCCCCATTCTGGTGCACAAACAAGATTCTGAGATGATACAATGCTTGTCTTAATAACAGTGTCAACAAAATGGCTCCCGCCTGCTTGCTATAATTTTGAAATCCCAGACTGAAGGAAGCAAGAATAAATAAATTATATATTGCAATTAAAGTTCATTTTGCTTGACTAATGTGATAAAATAGGATTTTGAATAATTTTTTTGGGTGACGGGTACCCTTTAAAGGAACCGGACCTTATTCAGTTTTTGCAGGGAGTAGGTAAAGTCAGACCACCCTACAGAGATCCCACACCTCCTTGGGACCTTACTATAGTACTTACAGCTCTACAAGGCCTCCCTTTTGAGCCTTTAGCCTCATGCTCTCTCAGGTTCCTTACCTGGAAGATGACGTTTTTTCCTCGCAATTACATCCGCAAAGTGGGTATCGGACATGGTAGCCTTATCCCAAAAAGAACCATGGCTCATACTATATCAGGATAGGGCAGTATTCAGAACAATTCCATAGTTTACACCCAAAGTAGTCTCAGCATTTTACATCTATGAGGAGATTAACTTACCATCTCTCTGCCCCAGACCTTCTAATGACAAGGAGAAAGCCCTACACAAACTAGATGTAGTTAGGGCAATTAGGTATTACCTAGAAAAGTCTAAAGCGTACAGGAAGGCTGATGTCTTTTTAGTCACTTACAGTATCAATAAGGGGTCATCTGCATCAAAATGTACAATAGCCAGATGGCTTGTAGATGCAATTAATTATGCTTAGTAAGAAACCCAGGCCATTTAAGGTTAAAGCACACTCTACCAGAGCACCAGGTGTATCCTGGCTGATACCTAATTCAGCTACTCCAGATCAAATATGTAAAGCCGCCACTTAGGCTTCTTTATCCCTTTTGCAAAGTTTTCCAGACTTCATTCATTCAATTACCGGAAAAACCTTTTCTAGATGGCCCGAACTGTCAGTGCAGTAAGCCCCACCCTTCTGAAGTTAAAAAGAACACATTCTGTTATAGTTACATACTAGAATGTTATGAACCTAATATATGTTTGCTATAGAATGTTATACATCTACATAATGTTATAAATGTACTGCATGTTGGATGTCTCTACTCCTATTTCTCGTACTAACTAAGCTGTCAAACACAAACTGAGGGAAACAGGAGGAGCAGGAAATTATATCAGGAGGGTGGAGCCGAAGTTTTTTCTTCTGTCCTGCCTCCCGACCCTAGCAACCAGATTGTTTAAATTGCAACTGGAGAGCTGCTGAATAAAAAAGCTAAATTACTCAAAAGCCACAAATATTAATAAATGAAAACCAAATTATCTCAGAATATCACTCTCTTCATCATACTCAAGTAAACTCAAAGGTGATCAACCCCTCAGGTATCTATATAGAAAAATCGGCCCCGAATACTGTGTAATTTGAGTTGATGCAAATAATGTGTGTTTATGCACCTAGAAATCACTATTCTGCTTTTAGCTTCATTGGTGATGTCTAGTAAAAAAATACTTTTCTATTTTCTTTAAGGCTCTGGAGCGGGTAGGATTGAAACAGTTGAAAGAGAAAAACCCTACTGCTCTAGAGGCAAATGGCATTACTTCCTCTGGTATGTTCACTGTGTCTTGGGAGGGAGGATGTAAACTATATAATCAGGTCTGGACTGGGATTCACAATAGGCCCTGGCATTCCAAGTACACAGAGGACAAAGCAGTCCCCCACCAGCCCAATAAATAGTGACTGTCTATGGCAACTTACAGCAGCCCCTCTGGCATTTGCCAGAACCCACAGATTGCCGGTCCGGGCCTGGATATTTAATGTGATCAATATCATGATATACTGTACATAATAAAATGCTATTCTTCAGGAACCCCAGAAATGAATGATAGTTGGTGGTGGAGTTGGATGGATGAAGCAGCAAAAATAAGCTTATAGCTGCAAATAATCAGGATCTCATCCCATATCTTCAGCGTTCTGGTTGAATTTATGAACCACACTACATAAAGGACAAGTAAAGGTGAACTCACTGAGGTTGCAATTTGTTAAGCACTCCTTAATGAGCATCTGTTTGGCCTACCCCTTTTACAGAAAACACACTGGCCCTGGGTACTTCTTTCCTCTCCCAGGTAGTCCTTGCACTGCTTTGGGGTGGGCATGTGTCTTAATACGTTAAGAAATGTCTATATACTTAATATACTATACTATATTGCACTTGTGTCCACCCAAAGCCAATGCAAGGGCTACCTGGGAGAGAAAAGAACAACAAACACATCCAAGCTAAGAAACCCGCCCTGTGCTTTATTAATAGGGAAGAAAATATATATATATATATATATATATATATATATATATATATATATACATATATATATATATATATAAAGCCATTGGTTGCCGGCACTCACCTCTGTCATTCGATCATTTCGCCAGGTGCTAACCCAATTCAATATAAAGTCCAAAAATAAAAGGAAGCACTCACGGCATAAAGGTTGTTAGAAGTCCTTTACTGAATCATATAAACATCTACGCGTTTCGGTACCTCAAGGGACCGTCCTGATGTCGTGATTGCTTCCTTTTATTTTTGGACTTTATATATATATATATATATATATATATATATATATATATATATATATATATATATATATAGTCCATTTAAACCTTTATATCCTTTTAAATGATAATTATTTAGTAAATTGTATAGTTTGACTGCCATGTTAATATTCCAGCTTTTGTTTCCTTTCAGAGCACTTTGAATTGAATCATTATAATACTATGAATTCCGGCTTCATTGCGAAACAGGATCACGAGGAACTTTGTAAACAGGAAGAAAACAAGTCAATGAAAAAGCTGATTGTACGACGAGTGTTTGAAGCGATCGCTATTGTGTCTGTTTTGGGTATTGGACTTATTATTCGATTCACTTTAAAAGATCACTAGTTTCCAAAAAAATTGCTAGATTTTTTTTTTTTTAGCTAATTCAAGAAATATTAGGTCATTGTATACAAATTTACCAACTGACAGATGAACTGCCTGTTATACATTATTTTATAAAGTATTGTAGATAGAAGTGAAACTTAACAAAAACACATCCCTTTCCACTTGAAAATGCCATTTTGTAGCAATTTAGAACTAGGGTTTATAAATAAATAAATATATATATATATATATATATATATATATATATATATATATATATATAATTGTGTTTTTATTGATGCCACAAACTGTCCACCTAAATGTTACATTTAATGCAAAAAAAATCTGCTTTGCATTGATATACTTTTGTGATTGCTAACCTGCACATTTCAAATACAGTATATTCCAGTTGCCATTTCTAGCAGTCTCCATGAATGTACTGCTGTTTACTGTCTGGGTCAGTGTTATAGAAACCTAAACCCCTGGGATATTAGGATAAAAAGATTTTCACATCTGTTTAAAGTAATTACATAAATTGGGGATCTTTACCATAAAGGAAATTGATGGCCACACACTCAACCAACTTTTATGAAGCTCTACTCAACTCAAAAAATTTGAGTGGTGTCTGAGAAAAGAATGTTCAATTATGAAACATTCAAAAAGTATCTCATAATTCACACTTGGTTGTTAATATTCCAAAATTAATTCACCATGTATTACTTGAGATCCCCCAACCAATTAATTTGCACTGAATCAATTGTATGTTACAAAGACCAATTTATCATTACAAAAACAATTTCATATTGCACAGACAGACAATCGATAACATGTGTTACAAAACCCAATTCATTAAATGGCAAACAATAATATCCCAATTCATAAACAGCAGTCCAGATTGATTTTATAAACTGTTAAAAACATCAAGAAGGCTGTGTGTGGGCCAGATTTACTAAACACATTTTAGGACATCCTCAGGGGAAATCGCTCTCCTTCATGCAAAGGCTGAGGTCTGGGTCCTCCCTCCTCAGCCTTCAGCTCCTCCTCCTCAGGCATCAGCCCTCCCTCCTTGGTCTTCAGTGCAAACGCTCTTCGTCCTCAGCCATCAGCCCTCCCTCCTCAGCCCTCAGTACAAACACTCTCCATCCTCAGACCTCCCTCCTCAACCATCAGCCTGATTTAGGAGCTGAGGTCTGAGGCAGGAGGGTTGAGAGCTGAGGAGGGAGGAGGACCGAGGAGGGAGGGCTGAGGAATGAGCCACGAGGGGGGAGATAGCAACAGCAAATTTGAGCAGCACGGAGGTGTGACTGCAGTCTCTTTGGATAAGTGAGTATAATAAGATACAAGTCTGCATACTTCTTCGTTAGGAGAGCGCATGCAGGAGCATGTGTTCTCCTGATGATGTCCTAAAATGTGTTCCATACAGCTTTTTATCTTGTTTATCTTTTATTTTGTCTTTAGCTCATCCTAATCCTGACAGTCTGTCATCAGGTGACTCTCAGTTGTACTTTTGCTTCATATTAAAGATTGTGTCCTTCAAAGAAGAAATCCTGTCCTCATTAGACAGGAATCACACCCAGGAACTATGAAACATAGACCTACGTTGGGCATTGTAGCAGGTTTTATAGGCAGCCTAATGGCTTACACCGATCACCTGTGGTCAGATTGGTGAAACAAGCCATGCCTACTTGTAAAACAATTTTGTACAAGTTTATACGGCAATGAAAGGGGGAGTAACTTGATTATTTATTAAGCCTTGTAAAGTTTTGCCATCCCTGGACCTCTGACAGTAGATTATGGAGGTTTTTATCTTTGTTGGTTTGGGTGGCTAATAGGCTTTTTCCTTTATTAATACGTTTCACTGAATTTTGATATAAGGTAATTAGGTTTATTCAAAGAATGAGCTTTCTTTACAGTTGGTTACATGATTCCCCAGAACATATCATTTACTTCCTGCCAGGCCCAGCTGTTAGTTCTGGCAAATGCCAGAAGCGGCTGCTGTAAGATGCCATAGACAGTCACTATGTATTAGGCTAGTGGGAGACTGGTTGGGCCTCTGTATTTCCTATTTTGACTCCCAGTTCAGACCTGCTTCCCGCTACCCCATTGGTTCATTTCACTAATAGCTACTTCCTGTAAAGTATTTCTGTCTTTCCTAGGTGTCCTGTCAGTTGAGTTTAAAAAGACATTTAGGCCCAGCAACTACTTATAAGAACAGATGTATTACTTCTTTGGTGCTCTGCAGCAGTTTGGCAGCCCCAACATTGGCTTCTTAATATACAGTATCTGTAAGTTGGTAGGCTTTTATCAGATCTTACTAGGTGACCCTTATAGTTTCACAGCTTCATCCATCATGCAGATTACCAGCCGGCTGTAACAATTAAAAAACTTAACTAAACCCATAAAGTACTTTAGCTGGTAGGAAAGAAAACTGTAGGAAAAGCATGCATATTTCTAAATGTAAATGATTAGTGACCCCTGAGATGTAATGTATGATATTCTTTTAAAATGTATGCAGGGCCATTTTGCTGCTAAACGTAGAACAGCCATGTTACCCACTCTTTACTCTTAGCTTGTCTTTAGTCTTGGATTTGGACATTCTCATTTTGACTCATAGCAGAAACACCCCTAAATGCAATGAACTCAAAATGGTAATATACCATGGTACAGGCTAGCCAGAGAGCTACAAATTACAGATCGGCCATCTCCTATTTTATCCAAATAATCCACATTTTTTAAAAATGATTTCCTTTTTCTCTGTAGTAAAAAAAACAGTACCTTGTACTTGATCCCAACTAAGATATAATTAATCATTATTGGAAGCAAAACCAGAATATTTGGTTTATTTAAAGGAACAGTAACACCAAAAATTTGCTTCTGAAGTTTGCTTCAGAAACACTACTATAGTTCATATAAACAAGCTGCTGTGGAGCAATGGCAGATATTGAAAAACTGCTATATGGCACAGGTTAACTAATGGATAACACCATTAGACAGACAGAGCTTATTTGCTATCTGCTGTGTAACTTGAGCTTTTTCTCCTTTGAATGACTGCCCCCATTGCTACACAGCAGCTTATTTATATAAACAATAGTAGTGTTTCTTAAGCAAACACAGCAGTTTTACCAGTGCAGCGCAACACTACATTATATTTTCATTACGTTAGAACACTTTTATTTTTTGACGTTACTGTTCCTTTAATGTGCACATTCCTAGTAGACTTAAGGTATGAAGATCCAAATTACGGAATGATATGTAATCTGGAAAACCCCAGGTCCCGAGCATTCTAGATAACAGGTCCCATACCTAAATTGGGTTATTCTCTGTTACCTATTGTCCAGTGGGGAATAGCATGCTCAGAATAAAACATTTCAGTGCTTGACGTTCTGCTGCACCAGACTGTATTTTAAAATATTATGAACCACTGCTATTATTTCTGTTATGAAGATACTAAACTAAATACTATGCAATTTTTGTATAGCCAATCGTATCAGCATATTTCATTCTGACTGTAAACTCCATTAAAAAATTATCTTAATTACTGGATATTTCATTAGGATTATAAATATTTTTGGTATAACTTCTTAAATAGTCCAGAAACAATGGAAAACACCAACCAATTGGTGAAAAGAACAAAATGGACCACAGAATAGACATGGAGGAGGAGTGGTGAGATATTGTAACCTATGTGTTGACACAAATAGTGATGAAAGAAGTGTTGACTTGTGTTTTATACTAACAACCACTGGAAGTCTATATACATTGTGCCATAATAAGTGGACTTCTGCCTAATATTTAGGGAATCTAATAACAGTGTTAACTATGACAGTAAAAACTGGACCATCAACACTGGGTGAACTTTACCATGGAAAGACCATAATATCTGCATAAATAGCTTTATCCAGTGACCAACTTAAGTGTTTTTGGAGTTTATCCAACAGATTGAATGCCAAAAGTTGAATACTTTCAGCTGTATAAAAGGGACCTCTACTGTGCAGCTTTGTATTGGAAGTATGTATGTATTGGTGGCATCTTTCCAACAATGAAAATGTGTCCGCTGCATACCTTAATGTGTACAGCTATGTTTCAAATACATGAGAACTACAGTAGAACTCCGATTTTACATTTCCCAGAGAGAGGCATAAATACCAGGAAAACTTAAGGAAAACTTACCAGGTGGGGAAAGCAGTGCTTGCCTGAATGGGACCAAGAAATAAACAGCTTTATTTCTGGAGACTGTATATATATTCTATAACAAGCATTTGCAAAATTGCTTGCAATTGGGAAATTGTTTGAAAACCGCTGATTTAGACCAGTCTTCAAATGTGTTTTTTTTATTAGATAAGTTATACAGGGAGGATTCTAAATGTTGGTAAAGCCTAGATGATGGCTAAGGTACTGCACTACATTCATCTACTCTTTGTAACATAACAGTAAGAAAGAGGAATGCATTTACAAATCAAAGAGATACATTTTAATGCAGTTAAACAATTAGTGGTACCTTCTGTGGAAGTTAGTGTGTCAACAATTTACATATACATGAACATCATATTGTTGCATAGTTTAACTTTATACACAAGCTGGTAAAAACTTACTTAGATTACTCTGTTTATACTTCAAAAAAGTGCAAAGAGAAAAATGTCTGCCAAAGTAATGGACTAATATCTGACATATAAAATAACTACCAGGTGTATCTACCGTATATACTCAAGTATAAGCCGAGTTTTTCAGCCCCCAAAATATGCTGAAAAACGCTACCTCGGCTTATACTCGGGTCAAGCGCAAAAACGGTCGCCGGCGCCTAAGAATAGTCGCCGGCGCCCAAGAATAGTCTCCAAGAATATTCGCCGGCATCCAAGAATAGTCGCCGGCATCCAAAAACAAGACGCTGGCACCTCCAATGGGAGCAGAAACCCTCAATTTTTTGATTGAAACTTACCAGAAGCTGCTGCATTTCTCACCCTCGGCTTATACTCGAGTCAATAAGCTTTCCCAGTTTTTGGAGGTAAAATTAGGTACCTCGGCTTATACTCGGGACGGCTTATACTCGAGTATATACGGTATATGTTAAGCAGTGAAAATTTCTAAATAGAAAAATCATTTCTATTTGATGCTGCCAGAAGTGTAAAAATGAATGATCATAAAAAGAAGATGTATAGTTTTTATGTTAGTGTAATTAACAGTTGCACTTTAGTATAAAATATGGGAGAAATGATAATTTCTAACTTATTTATGGTCAGAAAAAGCGACATTCATTTTATGAACCATTCAGCTAATTATACAGTGGCTTAATGTCTGTTAGCAGCTGAAGTGTCCTGCATTGCTTTTCCAGTTCCCAGTTTTAGAATAGCTGCAAAACAAAACAAAAAATACATGAGATTATGTTTCAAAACAGCTGTCATATTTCTTCTTAAATAGCGTAAGAAAGCACTGTGACTGCCTAACCAAACCCAACTCCATCAGTGGTTACCAACTGCATTGCTAGACTAAAAAAAGGGACAGAAGAATTCCTTCACTGTTAGTCGTTGAAACAGCCTGACTTTTATTATAACTATACATCTATACCAGTGAACCACAACCAGTAGCTTGCGAGCAACATGTTGCTCATCAACCCATTGGGTGTTGCTCCTAGTGGTCTCTAAGTAGGTGGTTATTATTGAAGGCAAGCTTTAATTGCAAAAAAACCCAGAGCAATCAGAGCCTCCTGTAGGCTGCCAATAATCATAGGTGCTACCAATAGCAAATCTAAGCTCATGTTTGGCACCTCCAAGAACTTTTTTCATGCTTGTATTGCTCTCCAATGTTTTACATTTATATGTAGCTCATTGGTAAAGAAGGTTGAGGACCCCTGATCTATACTATGTACCACACGTGCCACTCCCACATTCTTGTGTCAAATCTTATGCCTAAACACAGATGCACACTCAGACACTGACACAAAGGCACACTTTTACATGCAATCATTCACACCCATTTAAGTTCCATTAAGTTACACTCAAACTTGCAGACATACTCACTAATTCTAGTACTCACAGTTCCAATTTTAAAATGACACATGCTCACCCTCAAATAATGAATACATATAAATCTCTACTGTATATGAACACACACATTCATATGCTTATCCATCCTTACGATCATTCACCCATAATTAACTCAAACAATTGCACATACATACATACTCACATAAAATGTCAGCTACAGTTACCAACTTACACATCCTACACTACTCCCCTTAATTTAAAAACCCAGTGATTGATCACATCATTTGATAGCTCAAACTAAACATACATATATGCATATAGTTATTTATGCTTTACTACCTCAATCTAAAACCTATATATGTGTTAGGGAATGGAAAACTACATTACACGTCATTAAATTTACACAGTAGCAGTGCTACAATACACAAATCATTTATTGCTACAGCCTTTGATTGACATTAAGCAATTGAATAATAACAAACCACAAGTAAATGTTTGACCCACATGATGCCTCTTGTGTGAGACCTTGGTAATGAGAAACCTTTTTATAGGCCATCAATAAGAACTGAACCATTGCCTTTTTGCACCTCCTTTTCTTCATGTGTTCAATACTTATTCCCTGTGTCATTCCCCTTCACTATACATAACTTAATTTACGGACTTATTTGTTTTGAGTTCTTTGTATGTGTTGATTACTTGGGTTGTTACCAACATATGGTGTCAATTTCATGTCCCATTAGAAATATATTTACTGAGATAAATGTTGACGTCTTCTATAACAGGCAGTCTTACAACTAAAGAAGCAATATAAATAACGAAGACCAACTACTTAGCATAAGCCCATCTATATAATAGTTTTATTTAAAGTTTACCTTTACATTAACTCTTACTAACACTTATGTTAGGCAGGAGATTCTTGAAGCCTAAGCCCAGGCTTATTCCATTCACCGAAGCCCAAGCTTATCTCTTGAATGCTCAGTTTGGGGTAGTGTAATGCTCTAATAATCTGCAATAACTGTATCCCCAGCCTTTCACAGTCTTGCACAATACCCAGTCCTACATAGAGCATGAGCCCCCTGGCAAACGTCTGCAAGCATATCTGCACTGCCCTCATTTTGTATAAGACTGTGTCAGCATTACTTCAAGCAAAACATCATAATACAGCATAAGAATAACCCCCCCCCCATTTTATATCTCTGTCATCACTTAGAGGCCGATTCACTATGGGTCGAATATCGAGGGTTAATTAACCCTCGATATTCGACTGTGAACTAAAATCGTTCGACTTCGAATATCGAAGTCGAACGATTTTGCGCAAATCCTGCGATCGATCGATCGATTTTTCGTTCGATCGAACAATTAAATCCTTCGAATCGAACGATTCGAAGGATTTTAATCCAACGACCGAAGGAAAATCCTTCGATCAAAAAATCACAGGCAAGCCTATGGGGACCTTCCCCATAGGCTAACATTGACTTCGGTAGCTTTTAGCTGCCGAATTAGGGGGTCAAAGTTTTTCTTAAAGGGACAGTACTTCGACTATCGAATGGTCGAATAGTCGAACGATTTTTAGTTCGAATCGTTCGATTCGAAGTCGTAGTTGAAGGTCGAAGTAGCCCATTCGATGGTCGAAGTAGCCCAAAAAAACTTCGAAATTCGAAGTTTTTTTTATTCTAACCCTTCACCCGAATTTAGTGAATCGGCCCCATAGTGTAACTTTCTCTTTTACCTCCATTTTATTCTCTCTGAGGGTAGCTCTTAATATATTCATATTTTGCTAGACTATACACAGGGAAAAGAGTGAACCCTACATTTTAATAGCTGAAACAAAAATGTAATATGTGAACTAAACTCATATTCCACACTATACCATTTAAATGTTTGCTAGTAAATGACACACACGGCATAGTGCAATACAATGTGCAATTATACCCAAATAGAGGTTTCAGAAAATACCCAGTTTATTAATACACTTTAACACCAGCTGTTGCTTTATACAGACAGTAAGGTATGGGGGTACTATGCCCTCACTGTACTAAGTAATAAAGGATTTCCATGATGGTGATAAGACAACCCCCATATGTAATATAAAGCACTAAGTCTGCCCAGGAGCAGTAACCCATAAGCAACCAATAAAATGTACTTGGTGATAGGTTGCTATGGTTACTGCACCTGGGCAGACTTAGTGCCTTTTATTACATAACCCCAAAAGACAATTTGCTTCCATTCACGGTCTGAAGGACATAACCTCCACCGTTTCCATACCTCACTGAACAAATGTGATCCTTGCTGTTTTCTGTACCCAGTTACTCAGTCTTGCTTATAACACATCCTCTGATATGCCAGCATAAGTTGCATCCCTCTGCCTGCCAGCTGCCATCGATACCTCTGAGAAAACCCAAAATGAGTCAGCATTAAGGCTGGACCCCCAAATGCACTTTCTTAATGCATAAAAAACAAAAAAAAAAAGGCAAACGTAAAAAAAACATTTACTATAGAGGTGATCTGTACTGTCTAAATATAAAGGCATTTTGCCATAAAAGCTATGTTGAGGTAGTTTGGATTTTACGTTGTTCTTGGAACAGAAAGTAAAAACTATCTTTAGATGTATTTGGCTG
This sequence comes from Xenopus petersii, assembly GCA_038501925.1. Classification (NCBI taxonomy): domain Eukaryota; kingdom Metazoa; phylum Chordata; class Amphibia; order Anura; family Pipidae; genus Xenopus; species Xenopus petersii. The sequence continues at coordinate 85,185,126 of CM076675.1, read as the reverse complement.
AAACAGAGAGAGAGAGGAGGTTAGTATTAGCCAGATAATGTATCAGTTAAAATTACAGCATATTATGTACAAAGTAGAATGTTGCATGGTCCATAACTAACTTAGTTGCCATACACGAGCTGAGAAATCTACAGACCTCCGCCAGGCCTCCCTGTCTGATGTCAATAGAGCAGGTTTAAAAATCCCATTGGGTGAGGGACCACATCAGCTTGTTGATGCTGTCCTTACCCAAGGCTTGTAAGGTAGGCATATCTGGGAAAGACCCACTCGTTTGGAGACCTTGCTAAAGGAGCAGATCTTTCAGAGTATAGCCAACTTTACCTAAAAGAGAGCTGAAAAAGGAAAACCTTTAAACAGGCTAAAACAGGGTCAGACTGGGCCGTAGGGATACCAAGAAAAAACTCGGAGGGGCCCTGCCGACCCAACTCCCATCTGCCCTCTGCCATTGTTTCCCACTGACGTCACTCCCCTGATTGCCAAACCCAACAAATTGTTATGTAATACAATATAAACTTGAAACCTAAGGGAAAAACCTTAAGACACACGTTGCTAGAAGCATTGTATTTGGATTTTCAAAGTACTTCCAACGTGTGGTATTAAAAAAAAAAAACAAAGTTATCCAATTTGCCAAAAACTCAACAAAAGTTGTGCATTGTGGTTGTTAGCTCAAAACTGTCACATTTTGGGAACAGTGCAGAACTCAAAAAGAGACTGACTTACTATGCCAAAACAATATTTTCCTGCCAAAAGCTCCCCAGCACAGCCAAATACCTATAAAAACCAACTGCATAGCCGGAATTAAACCAAACCAATCAGCTGAAGTTTGTGCAGAGATTAAATCTCTCTTTCTGACAGCCAATGACTCCCTGTGCAAGCTAAACATAGGCATGGAATCAACTGGTAGTTGAAATAGCTGCATCTTACAACTGGTGGAACAAAAAAAATCATCCAAAGGAAGCCAAAAAATAGAGGTGAAATAGACAGAAAAATTAGAACTGAGCTACTTCAATAAAAGGCCTCAGAACAACTGGAATAAACACCGGAAAGAAATAGAGGAGGGAGGAGAGAAGTAATGTGAAAGGAAGAAGCAAAGGAAGGATATTATATGCTATGCTTAAAAACAACTGACTAAAGATGAGCGTAATTGAATTGAGACACAGGACTGCAACATTGTTATAACAGTGTTACACTATCGTTTGCATTTTGTGTCTTTTTATCTCCCCTGAGGACTTCATTTAAGAGCTTTTATCTCACATTGCTGACAAGGGATAAGCTAGAAAAAGACAATAAATGGATGGTGCGTTGGTTTTACAATGTTTTGATAAATAATAGTAATGGCTGGCAAGGCAAAAAAACTGGCTGACCAGATGACCCCATACAGTTGAGTTTTCAATTTTTATAACTGTGAAGACAAACAGGGATGCATACAAATGGCCACTTACTAAAACAATCCTTACCTTCAGAATAACAGCTGCCAGTATGGCAAACATGGGTACAAGCACCAAACCAAGCTTCTTCTTGCTCAGCTTAGTTGTTAAAAGAAATTTGGCCCATTCCACCTTTTTCATACTGTACGGGGGATACCTGATCTTGTTTACACCTTCCATAGCAAGAGACTTAATAAGGCATGCCCGCTTGTGTGAGAAAGTATCAAAGGTGTGCTTTCCATGATAGGCTCCCATTCCACTGTGACCTGGAAGCAAACAAATTAAATCACTGATGTGAATTTCATTAAGGAACAATGAACAGCTTTTTATGATATTTATCTAGTTTTAGGCTAAGTGGCTTGCAGAAAACAACTTCCAAAACAAATCAGCAAAGCCCTTTCATGTACCTGTATAAATAGGTAAATAGGTCATTAAAATATTGCTAAAATATAATTTTTAATTGAATATTTTTCTTAAATATTGTCAATGCTGGGAGGGCCAGAGTGTAACATTTTCATACCCTTTTGTGTCTTGCTATTGACAAGGAATGACAAGGAATATAGGAAAGGTTCTTGGGTGTTAGGCTTGAAAATGGTCAAATTGCAAGCTGTGGTACACTGCTCCTGGCAGTAAGGGCCCATCAGCCAAGTCAGGCAGAGCATACAGATACCACAAGTTATAGCTGGTATGTTTATATTGTAATACATGTGCCTAACTACCAGGACAAAGGCAATATAAGGGGGTAAAACCATCAAGGAGGAGAGATAAAGCAAGCAAAAATACAAAGAGAGGTATAACCATGAAAAAATATAATGATCATTTCAGAGAAACACTAACCAAAATAAGCAAATGCAAAATTACACAGAGTGGCAGGTGAGGTGTCTGCACATTTGAGTTCAAATAATGTATCAATAGTGATTATTAGTATGTTCTAACAATCCACAAAATAATATCACTTCTATCCAAACATTGCTGCACCCAGTTCCTCTGCTTTCAAGTGCCTGATGAGGATATTTAGCCCAGCAGATAATAACAGAACTTAAGATCACAAAATATTCTAATAAACGACATACCAACTCCTCCAAATGGTAATTCTTGAACTGTGAAATGCATTATGACATCATTGGCAGTGACGCCACCACTGGAAGTCTCAGAAATCATTCTTTTGATCACCTGAAACAAAAAAATACTATATGTCAGAAAGTCTTGAATTTGGCTTGTGATCATTTTCTAGCTGGGCCTTGGATGTTACTTAGGTACCTCAGAGGTCTATTCTTATTAAAAATGTATTTTAAAGTGGTATTATAAGTGCTGCCTCTGTGTTTCTGATGCAAAACAATAGTTCTATACAGGATGCTTCCACTTTGCAGAATTATTTTAAAAACCTTGGGGACTGAAATGAAATGTTAATAAATATCTGACCATCTGGTCCTCCAATGAATTCACCTCACCCAGGGGAAGGCTAGACCCTATATGGATTCATGTGCAATAAGGTGACATCTCAGGTGTCCTAGGCACAATACGAATTACATCAAAAGTAAAATTAAATTAAACAATTGTTGTCTGTCATAAATAATATTCACAGGAAATATGCATTTCCTAAAACAAAGACACCAGGGGGGTTATTTATTAAATCTCAAACATATATTTAAGCATAGAAACATCCACTTATAGTAAAATAACTTACCAAAGTAGAATAGTGGCCCAGGTGCTCCTGCCCCAGGCTCTCAGCTCAGGGGAGAGGACAATCCGTATACAATGTAAGAAAGGTTTAGGGCACTCTAGGAAGCCACGTATAGACCAGACCAAAAAACGGTTTAAAAAGTAGAAAAAAATCTTTATTTAAACAATCATCTCGAGCCTTACACGTTTTGTGTCCCTAAGACACTTAATCATAGGCTTGCGAGGGTTATTTCTGGTCAGACTTTTAAAGGGTAAAACAATTTTTTCGTAGGAAAAAAACATTTAATTTTACGGGATTTATTAAACCCCGATGATGTTAAAAGTCTGAATAAAAAAAGTACTCCATCTCAGACCTGCTGAGTTGATGTAGAAGTCAATGGCAGATGTCCCATTTACAATAGGAAGATATCATGATCTGCACTGGGTTTTGTTCAATAATCCAAAGATTTCAGACTTGACGGCCGGCACCTGCGTCTTTTTCAGATTATCGCCCGATAATCCGAAAAAGACGCAGGTTTCAGGCGTCAAGTCTGAAAAAGTCCTAGTTTTTGGCAAATAGAAAAAATTTCAGATTTTGATAAATAACCCCATAGAAGTCTGTTTGGAAATGTTCAAATTCTTAATAAGAATCCAGATCCAGCACCTATTCAGGAGTTTATAAAACTCGTTCGCTTCTGAATTTACATAAAAAACTTGTTTACGTAAAAGCTGATTTGTAGCCATTAGTAAATCTGGAATGTTGACTTACCTGTTTATTTTTAGAGAAAACATAGAGGGCAAGAGGTTTTTCTCTATCATTTATGAACTGAATGGCTTCATCTAAATTTCTCACTGATACAATGGGAAGCAGGGGCCCAAAAATCTCTTCTTGCATAACCTTGGATTCTGGATTCACATCCACCATGACTGTTGGTTCTGCAATATAGGAAAAGATAGCTGACAAAAAAAAAATCTAAGCTTAATCTAATAACAGAATGCACAATCATGATCACTTTAAGGTTAATGTAACACTTCCTTGGAAAAATTAAGACTGAAGACGCCAGTGACTTTTAACTATTAACAAAGAGATGGTACTCATTTAGTACAATGTAGTAACAGGTTATGATTTCTATTATCAGAGCACAGTACAATGGCACTACTCTGGAGACATAATTAATAGCAGAGACCGCAGGAAGAGCTTTTCAAACTGTAGTTCCTTCACTTTCAGGCAGAGTATTAACTAAGAGAGCTAACTCTAAGTCTAATATATCAAACAGAAGAAACCTTTGGACTCTATATTCCTTATATGGACTTATGTAGTCATTTTTGGTGCCCAAATTCACTGATGGGGGTGGGTATTTATTCTCTACACTCTATGTACACTGTATCCTTGTGCTGATATATATATATTTACATACACACAGTTCTTCTCAAAATAATAGCAGGGCTCCCTTTCGTTAATACCCGCACTTGCCCACTATTATGAATAGGAGGCATGACTACAACTATATAAAACTACAAAGAGCAGCTTTCAGTGCATTGTTTATTCTACTTCCCAGGCCACAAGGGATTTTGTTGTTTTACTTTTTATTGAGCAAATATGAAGTGTGCCTGGCTCCTAAAACAAATAAAATGGGTTTTGTAAATTCAAAATTATTTGTTTTCAATAGCTGCACAAGGTGCATCAGTGGGGATAAACAGTACCTATATAACAAGTTCCTTCATCATAACTCCCTCCATGAACTATATTCTGTCCTTCCATCAATTCAAGAATGCGCTTAAAATGACGCTTGTTTATAATCCTTTCATAATCTGGAGATTTCTTGACATCTTCACCGTAAAATTCCTGAAAGTGAAAACCCAATAAAAAGTTCAGATATCACAGACAGACAATGGCATTGTAAACGCTTTGCAATATAATGATGTTAAAGAGGTGGTCCACCTTTAAGTGAACTTTTAGTATGTTGTAGAATGGCTAATTCTAAGCAACTTTTTCCTTTTTATGCATTATTTATCTTTTATATTCTTTTAATTATTTGCCTTTTTCTTGTGACTCTTTCCAGCTTTCAAATGGGGGGTCACTGACTCCATCTAAAAACAAATGCTCTGTAAGGCTACACATGTTTTGTTATAGCTGCGTTTTATTACTAATGTTTCTATTCAGGCCCTCTTCCACATATTCCAGTCTCTTATCACATCAATGCATGGTTGCTAGGGTAATTTGGCCAAGCAGCCAGGTTGCTGAAATTGCAAATTGGTGAGCTGCTAAATAAAAATCTAAATAACTCAAAAATCACAAGGAAAAGAAAATGAAAACCAACTTTATATTGTCTCAGAATAGAACTCTCTGCATCATGCTATAAATTAACTCAATGGGGAACAACCCCTTTAAAAATGGTGCAGTTGGCAGTCTATTTGATGAGAGATACAACAGTGAATGTAACACAACTTACAGATGATAATGTATAAAAGCCAGAAAATACTATCAAGAGTTTGTATGTCACATACCTTAAGTGTTTCCTTAATCTTTTCCACTAATTTATCCTGGATCGACTTGTCACACAGAACATAATCAGGAGCTATGCAAGTCTGGCCACAGTTAACAAACTTTCCCCATGTAATACGTCTAAGAAAGAAATGAGAAATACCGGTCGTTATAAAAGCCAATGCTGTCTTCAATAATGACCAATTATTGGAAACATATGTGGTGGTTAAGACCTCATGGTGTAATTGCTAGTTGCACAACCTGAATCAAAGGGCAATAACACAACTGGATATATTTGAGAACTTTTGTAGTTCCAAGCCCACAGTGTTACCAGACACACTGGACTGGGTGCCTCATAAATAGCAAACACTTATCAACAATATGACAGTGTCTGCGAACAGGTGTGGCTACAGACACACTTCCTCAAACCTTTCTCGATGCTCCTCACCTCTCAAATTCCCCAATTTGTTCCCGTATGTTATTCACCCAGACTGTAAACTCTATGTGGCAAGGACCTCCTTCCTACTGTGTCTTATACCACATGACACAATCTCTTTGTATTTATTTTTTTTGTGTTTATTATAGTACTTGTCCTCCCTGTGTTTACTTTGTATATTGTAAGATTGTACAGTGCAGCATATGCCTGTAGCACTTTATAAATAAGGTTATACATACATACATACATACAAGAGGGGAGCAATTGGTAACTGTTTGGAATAACGGTAAAGCTGCCCCTGTGACATTAGTTACTATTGGAAAAATAGTGAAAAAGCTGACACTATCGAGTAGACTGCTAGTATGTAAGTCAAATAATGTAATTTAATAGCCATGGTTAGGCTACCTGCCTTTTCAAATACATGAGGCAGGCATAGCAAAAGAATCTGAAAAAACTTAATGCTCCAGATACATATCAAATTCTATCAAATTTTAAATTAACTCAATAGGGGAAGATAAATGCTAAAAACAGGAATTACTATTAGTACCCTGTAATGCTACAATAGGTGCTGTCTCTAAACTTTATATGTCTGAATATTTGATATACAGCACCAAAAATGTTGTAGAATAAAAATGCCTTTATTTGGAACACTTGACAAAACCTGGATAAGCAACAGACTTTTATCAAGCTTCATAAAAAGATGTTTGTAGCCTGAAACGTCGCTTAATCAGGTTTTGCCAAGTGTTCTGAATAAAGGCATTTTTATTCTACAATTGTAGTGTTGTACTTCAAGTATTCTATGTTATAAGAGTGGACAGTGGCCATTAACGTACGGGCACCAGGATTTTCTGATATAAGGAGTAGTGGAGCTGATTCTGCCAAATAAGCATCTAAACTTAATATGTCTGGACATAACATTTCCCTTTTTTTACTGCAGTTTAAGGGTTAGTTTACACAAGGAGATTCGGGGAGATTTTGTCGCCTGTCGCCTAATCACCTCGTCTTCTGAGCGACAATCTCCCCGAACTGCCTCAGCGTTTTTTCTCCTATATTCTCCCTGAATCTCCTCGTGTGAACTAACCAATAAGTAGATCAAAGGACAGTATGTTTATTGACTATTATCTAGATTTCAGTGTCAGTAAGTACATCTTACCTACTAGCTATGTCAATATCACAGTTGTTATCTATATAACATGGACTCTTCCCTCCTAGTTCAAGGGTGACTGGGGTAAGGAACTTGGCAGCAGCTGACATTATTATTTTGCCAACACCAGTATTGCCTGTATAGCAGATGTGGTCAAATCTCTGTGCAAGCAGCTCAGTAGTTTCGGCAATCCCTCCATTTACTACAGGGTACAGCTCCTACAATAAAAAAGTGACAAAAATGTTAAAAGACAGGACTTGCAGCCGTTTTAAAAGAATTAAAGCATCAACATGAAATAAAAAGCAGTTTGTTCTGATTGTGTCAATGATAGCATGTTCTTATATGAGGTTTGAACAGCAATTCAGTGATTGTTTGGGGGTGGGTGATAGTTTGGGTAACAGGTGACAAACACAGAGAAACCATTTTAAAAATGCAAATTTAATTTTTTTTACCGTGCATTCTAAAAATTAGAGAATACGATTTTGTACTGTATTTTACTTTCTCCAACACATTGTCTTTAACAATGTATTGTTTATAATGAGATGAAAGAATGGGTCCAGCATTAAATTAATCTTAAAGTCTCCTCAACCCCAATACCCCATAAATTGCGTAAATATGCTCTAGTCCAGACTACTATTGAGGACCAGTTTGGGGAGGGTTAGTCCATTACTGTATAGCACAACACCCCTAAGAACTGTGAGCAAGTGTGTGAAAAACATGCTGAGACAATTCTTGTAAGCATTTAAACCACATAAATCTCACGCTATTCCACCCACATGAGTTCTAACAACATATGCCTGGGGCAGGAATCCTACAGGTTCTTAGATTCTAACTGGCAACTACTCTTGAATTCTATTTAGGTTCAACAAACATTACTTTCAGTGTTGGTTATAGTCTCCCTTAAAAATGAAACAGTTACATAATAAAATTATCTGACCTTATCCATATAGCGAGGGATGAGTTTCTCCAAAAGCTTGGCAGTGTTCTCACTGACTTCTGAAGGCTTTATTACTGCAGCATTGCCTTTTGGGCACAATTAAAAAAAACAACATTATGACAAAAAACTGCACAACCACTAAAAATAAATAAATTATGTAAATTGCAGGAGGAACACAGAATAGGATTGCATTTATGTCAGAGTTTCGATTCCTTTTTAGAAAAGGTATGCTTTAAAAAGTATTCACCATGCTCAATTCACTATTCTTCTTAAAGGGGTAGTTCACCTTTAAATGTACTTTTAGTGTAAATTGCAAGGCCTTTTATTCTTGCAATCATTGAGGATGGAATATGAATAGGAGAAATCTGAACAAAAAAATAACTAACTGCATTTTTGCTTCACAAGAAAATCGTTTTTTGGTGTCAGCTGTAAAAATAAAATGCAAAAGAAGGCAAATGATTCAAAAACTAACTCATTGAAAAGATGTTAAAATAAAAACTGTACATTATATAACATACAAAAAGTGAACAACTCAATCTTTTCAATCTTTTTTTTTCAATCTATGTAATCATTTGCGTATTCCACATAAAGCCCCGGTGAGCACCTATAATAATAGTATAGCTTAGCTGTAGTGTGTGGTTAGGGGTCGGGATGGAGAAGAGAAATGCTGACATCCCAGATACACTCAGTGAGACTCAATTCAATTGAGTATCAATTGTGGATGATGTCTGCAATGTTGTTAGTTTCTCAACTAAAAACATACTTGTAGTTGCATTCACAGAATGTTTGGGTAAAGATGATAAGAACATTGCTGTTTCTACAGCCAATTTGAGAACTGGGAGCACATCCAATATACTGGCAAAGCTAGCATAGTGTAACACCCAAGAATGCAGAAGAAAGTTCAACCCAGCCCAAGAGCAGGGAGAGCTTAAAATTAAAAAAAAATTAAGATACTTATGTATTATTGATATTCTAAGCAAAATTTATAGTTTTCTTTTAATACAGGTACTGTAAACATTTTTATTTACTGTATATTTACACTTTTCATTGCCATTGGTTGTCTTTAGTATAAAAAGCCTTGCACCGAGCAGTCTGGACATATTAGTCATATTATAAAAGTGTCACTAAGTACCTCTTGATGAAAAGATCTACACATTCGAATTATTAAAATGTACAAGGCAACTATAACTGATATGCTTCTTATAAAGTATAAATAGTTGTAAAAAGCATTTATATAAAAGCATCATTTATAAGCCATATGACATAGCTACTTTACCTGCTGCTATGGCCCCCACTACAGGTTGCAAAAGAACCACCACAGGATAGTTCCAAGCTCCAATTACCAGGACAACGCCAAGAGGTTCATAATTAATATACACTTCATCACGCATAGTCATTATGTTCTTTTTAACGTGCTTTGGCTGTGTCCACTTTGGGAGATTGTCAAGGGCCAAGTCAATTTCACCAAGCATTCCCATAATCTCATAGCTGTAAACAGTGCATTCATTCTACAGAAAAACATCACAAAAGCAGAAAGATTGTTGGTTAATTGTAATTAAATATATGTTCACAAATATCCTTGCCACACTCTCAGTTATGGACCCTGGCTAGAAGCAAGATTTTTATAAAGGTAAATTGTTTTATCTACAGGAGGGTTTCTTATCTATCTATCTATCTATCTATCTATCTATCTATCTATCTATCTATCTATCTATCTATCTATCTATCTATCTATCTATCTATCTATCTTAAGAAGAAAAACCGCACCAACAGGACTTTGTACAATATAAAGAAAAAATATTTTATTCTCAACGTTTCGGCTCCACCACCTGAGCCGTTTTCAGGAACTAAAAAACGGCTCAGGTGGTGGAGCCGAAATGTTGAGAAGTCCTGTTGGTGCAGTTTTTCTTCTTACTATGATTATTGATGTTTTTGACCAGCACACAGGCATTGGATTGATATCTATATAGCTATATATAGATGTATAGATATAGCTCTATATCCTTCCTTCAACCTTCAAATTTCACAAAAATATAACCAGCATTTGCTACAGCAATTGAGAAAGTGATGGATATAAGCTGCTGTGCTATAGCTAGAGTTTCTTTACAGCATGGATAAATGTGGGCACCTTGAGGTAAGCAATAGCTGAAGGATGGCATCAATAACCCAATGTGTTTCTCGCTCTGACTGATGGGATTTTTAAACCTGCCCAATCAAGATCTGTTGATTATCAAGATAAAGATCGGGCATTAAAAAGATATTGGTCAGGAAGGCCCCATACACTGTTTGCAGCTTATATAAGCCTGTGTATAGCCACCAGTGCAAGACAAATGAAGGTGAATTACAGTATATGATAGCAGGACACCTTTAAGCATGGTAAATTCAGTGAACACAATTATCTCATGTGATGGAAAAAAATAACCTTGTGCAAGTCTGCTTTCAGTGCTTCTACAAAGCCAGCTTGATTTTCAGTGAGCATTCTTTTCATGGCTTGCAGTTGCTGAATTCTGAAGTCTATAGAACGTGTCTTCCCTGAGAGAAAGGCTTTCCTTGCTTTGTCCACTATTTGCTTCATATTGCCGATTGGTGAGGCTGTTAAGCAGAACAAACAATCCAGAGGATGCCCCATTAGAAAATGATGCATAGCATATGTAAATAAACATATACACTCACAAAAATTACTACTATACAATCATTAATTTACATATCACAATGATTAATCCATCATGCTCCTTTAATGGAAAACTATACCCCCAAAATGAATACTTAAGCAACAGATAGTTTGTATCAAATTGAATGACATTTTAAAGAATCTTACCAAACTGGAATATATATTTACATAAATATTGCCCTTTTACATCTCTTGCCTTGAACCACCATTTTGTGACTCTATCTGTGCTGCCTCAGAGATCACCTGACCAGAAATACTACAACACTAACTGTAACAGGAAGAAGTGAGGAAGCAGAAGGCACAACTCTGTCTGTTAATTGGCTCATGTGACCTTACATGTGGTTTGTATGTGTGCACAGTGAATCTTACGATCTCAGGGGGTGGCCCTTATTTTTTAAAATGGCAATTTTCCATTTATGATTACCCAATGGCACATACTACTAAAAAAGTATATTACCGTATATACTCGTGTATAAGCCGAGGTACCTAATTTTACCTACAAAAACTGGGAAAACTTATTGACTCGCGTATAAGCCTAGGGTGAGAAATGCAGCAGCTACTGGTAAGTTTCCCAAAATTTCTCTAAATAACAGATAGCTAGAATCTCAGCTGCCATAAAGCAGGACAGGACTGCTGCTTACAATGGGGATCAGATAGGATCTGTGCAGCCACTGGGACAGAATGCTCTCTTATACAAACTCTTATACAAATAGCTAGAATCTCAGCTGTACCCCACTCGAGTTTACATACTATTGTATTTACAATACATTGCCTTCCAATAGCAGACACCTGTTGCTTGTTGACAATGCACTTTCCCAATACATTCCCTATACATAGAGCTCACAGGCGGTAATCACCACAAACCGCATTCACATCATCCCTGCAACAGCAGATTTTCCAAGAGAGCCGTGGGCATCACTATCTCATCTAACAAGGGAAAGCAGCCGGAACCAGGGTTCCCACAGCATCCTGCATGAATACACGCAGTATGGCTCTTGCAAGGAAAGCTGATTCCATGGAATGAGCAAGAGTTACTGAACGTGAAAAAGTGCTAGCCAAATTCTGGAAAAGTGACAGGATTCTAAATGAGGAGGCAGCACTAACATACGGTATGATAAATGGCTTCAATAACGGGACGAGAGAGAGAGACCGTCATCCAGCAGTATATTACCGTTACGGTGCAACAAACCTCACAAGTGCGTCGGCAGAGAGAGAGACCGGCATCCCGAGTATATTATGCGTCAGCAGCACTTCCTACACAATGCGCTGGACGTCAGATGCGGGAGGCTGCTGATCATTCTCGCGAGGCCAGCGGGGGGACAGGTGATCTTTTCCTCCATGATAGCCTGGCCACCCAGACCCCTTCAGCTAGGCAGGGCCCCTAAAACTAGCCGGTTTCCGGCTAATCCGGCCCTGGCTGCGGCCCAATTACAGAAGATGTAGGTGAGTAGGAGGGGCTATCGGAAGCATGTAATGCAGGGAAAATGGCTGCCGGCTGAACTAAGGTAATCAATACAGCCAGGAACGAGGCAGCTGTGTGGGGCACAGGAGGATTTCTTCAGCGCAATTGATGCGGTTTGGGTGACTGACCCGCGTATAAGCCGAGGTAGAGTTTTTCAGCACATTTTGGGTGCTGAAAAACTCGGCTTATACGCGAGTATATACGGTATTATGATAATGGTTCATTTACATGAAGCAGGGTTTTACACATGAGCTGTTTTACTCAGTATCTTTTAATAGAGACCTACATTGTTTGGGGGGTATAGTTTTCCTTTAAAGGGGTGGATCACTTTAAGTTAACTATTAATACGTTAAAGAATGGCTAATTCTATGCAACTTTTTTGTTTGGCTTTCATTTTTACATTTTTATAGTTTTTGAATTATTTTCTTTCTTCTTCTAACCCTTTCCAGCTTTCAAGTAGAGGGTCACTGAACTCCATCTAAAACAAAAGCTCTGTAAGGCTACAAATGTATTATTATTACTACTTTCAATTGCGCATCTTTCTATTCAGGCCCTCTCCTATTCATATTTCAGTCTTGTATTCAAATCAAGGTATGGTTGCTAGGGTAATTTGGGCCTAGCAACCAGATTGTTGAAATTGCAAACTGGAGAGCGCTGAATAAAAAACTAAATAACTTGCAAAACACAAATAATTTACAACAACTTCAAATAGTCTCAGAGTATCACTCTCTACAACATACTAAAAGTTAATCTAAAGGTGAACAACCCCATTATATTGTCAGCAATACATGGTCTGTGGACAAAACTCACAGGGGCAAAACATGTGCCAGGCACTGTGCTAAAAGAAAAGAATATAGAGAATTGATGTTAGCCTTATTGCTCTGATGTGGTACAATGGAGCTTACAGTCTAAAGTCCCTATCACATTTACACACTATAAGCAATTTTATAATAAGCCAGTGTATGTATGTTTTTGGAGTGTGGGAGAAATCCTGAGGAACAGGGCTGGAACTAGGGCCGGTGCTCCTATCAGCCCGGAGTTATACCAGTGAGCACCACGGAGCGATTCTTTTCCGGCGCCTTCTTTCTTAAAATTTCCCGGGGCAAACGCATGCACAGTTGAACGTAATAGGCGACTTTTTAGTTAAAGTTCGGCTTTTTATTCTACTGCGCATGCACAGTCGCGCAAAGGAAAGAGGACTGCTCAGTGGTGCTCACTGGAATAACCCCGGGCCAATGCAGTTTTCTGTCGATAGGAGCACTGGCCTGGGGTTTCAGGTAAGTCAATACAATCACTTGGGGTGCCTAACACTTGACACCTCCAAGTGTACAAAGCCTTTCCTTCTCCTTTAAAAAATACGCGTACAAAGGGTATGAGTTTACAAGAGTGTTGCCAAGCAGACAGCAAGTTTACTGGGAGGATGCCCCCATGTTAAGGTGACCAGAGCGAAATATGGGGACAGGCGAGAAAATGGCCATGCATTTAGAGTGCTGAAGCAAATTTTTAGACCACGCCCACTTCGCAAGGCACCCCCCCACAAACCAATACCCTTTTTACAAATATAACCTTAGTGAATATAAAGGCAATTCCATGTATATTCCAACATTCATAACAGTATGGCACAAAGGCCATTCCATGTATAATACCCCAGAAGTCATAGCCAAATGGCACAAAGGCAATTGTGTGTATAATATCTCACAGCAGGATGGCATCGTGGCAGTCCTATTTTTTTGAAGGTTAAAAATCAGCATGGCTATTTAAGGGAAGGAAAGGGTGAATGGTGTCACAGTGGGAAAACAGAGGAGAGCCAGCCAAATCCTTGCAACAGTTTTGATAAGGGAATATTGGGGAAGGGAACAGAGTAAATAAAGTAATAAACACCATAAGGCAGAAGAATTTTAGGGGAAATTGTATCCTTACCGGCATTCATCTGCACGGATTGTTAGGGGGGGAAGGTAATCTGCAGAGTAGGGAAGTACCATTCTGCCTTTTGGTCTGTTAGCCAAGTATAGAGCGGCTTCAGCACAAAGAACCCCCTCCCCTATCAGGATCCAGCCTGTGTGCCTGAGAGGTGGGAATTTGAAAAGACTGTGACTAGGAGCTGCACTTTTACAGACTTCACATACAAATCGGCTGTTTTGATTCTCCACCTCTTCTCTCCTTTACCACATCACTCAAAGCCATTTACAAACTGTGTCATTGCATTTCAAAAAACAAGGTTTTGGGCTGCAGGTGTTATCAACTAAAAATAAATGTCCTGCTCTCTGATGTGTTTGCCCTTTTTTTTTATGAAATAAATCATTGCAGTAAATCTGCCTTTTACGTTAGCTGACTGTTGTATTGCCTAATCAGCACCTCCCCTACACCCCCTGCCTGCACTGCTTACTTGTAAATTTCAGTACTCTGAGACTCTGCTGAGATGCAAAGAAAGTCCCCTGCCCTTTGTACTGAGTGTGTGGAGCAGTGAAACAAACCTTTATGCAGCCCTGTTGTCTCCTGTACTTTCCTAAGAATCAGCTCTGGGCTGGCAGGCTGCAAACAGCAGAGAGCTCACTCTGCAATCATCTGATCATGTCTGTTGTCTGTAGCCTGCTAGCTGAGTGCTGCTTGTTAGGAGAAATCCCTGTGGAATGGGGACGAATGGTAACCTTATGTAATACATGCAGGACCGCCATCAGAAATCGCAGGGCCCCATACGACAAAATTTCCTGTGCCCCCTGGGGGGTGCGCCCACTGCAAGCCCCACCACACAGTAAAAAAACAAAAAAATAAGTTATGTTAATAAAAAATAAAAAGATATTGGTGGTCAGGGCCCCCATAAAAAAACATTTGTGGCCAGGGGCCCTCCCATTAACAAATATTGGTGGCTAGGACCCCACATGAGAAAAAAAAAATTGGTGGCCAGCCCCCCCCCCCCCCCCACATTACAAGAAAATTGGTGGCCAGGGCCCCTTAAACATCCATGCCTTTCCGAAGTCGGCAGCTCTCAGAAAGATTGGGGGCCCGGCTAATCAAGTAAGTGTGGCGTGGCCCCTCTTACCCTCGGGGCCCCCTACAACTCTCCCCCTGTCCCCCCCGATGGTTGCCCTGAATACATGTCCCCACATAACTGCGATATTTGATTTCGGCATAAACCTAGGCAATCTATTATTCGTGACCACAATATCATATATAAGTATATAAGTCCGTCTGCATCCCTCTGTACTGTTACCTGCTGTGTAAGTGAAATAGTCCAGATGCCAAAGACCCTGCACCTCAGCACAGTAAGCACGCAACGGTGACAGCAGGCAGTACCAAGCTCCCAGCTGCTTTTCAGCCCGCCCCCCGTAGAACACGTGATGAGCTTGGGGATGTGATCAACAATCAGCTCTAGGCTGACAGCAGACATGAGCAGTGGATTGCAGAGCGAGCACAACATTACACTGTTTGCAGCCTGCCAGCCCAGAGCTGCTTTTTAGGAGAAGTACAGGGGATTTGTTTCACTGCTCCACACACTCAGTACAAAGGGCGGGGGAAGGGGACTTTCTCGGGCATCACTGGGTTGCCAGGTTGGCTGTTTTCCAGCCAAATTTGGCAAGTAATTTAAAGCCCAGGTGGGTTTTGAACGTACAAACTAGCCAAGGTATGGATTTGGGCTACATTTTGGGGCTTTGGTTGGTTTCTACTTTGGAAACCAGCCAAAGTTTTTCTTGCTCTAATGTGTCAAGCCTGCGTCTCCCAATGCATGTTGAGTACCCTGCGGCATCTCAGCAGAGTCTCAGAGTACTGAAAGTTACAAGTAAGCAGTGCAGGCAGGGGGTGTAGGGGAGGTGCTGATTAGGCAATACAACAATCTGCTAATGTAAAAGGCAGATTTACTGCAATGATTTATTTCATAAAAAAAAAGGGCAAACACATCAGAGAGCAGGACATTTATTTTTAGTTGAGAACACCTGCAGCCCCAAACTTTGTTTTTTGAAATGCAATGACATTGTTTGTAAATGGCTTTGAGTGATGTGGTAAAGGAGAGAAGAGGTGGAGAATCAAAACAGCCGATTTGTATGTGAAGTAGGGATGCACCGAATCCACTATTTTGGATTCTGCTGAACCCCCGAATCCTTTGCAAAAGATTCGGCCGCATACCGAACCGAATCCTAATTTGCATATGCAAATTAGGGGTGGAAAGGGAAAACATTTTTTACTTCCTTGTTTTGTGACAAAAAAGCACACAATTTCCCTCCCACCCCTAATTTGCATATGCAAATTAGGATTCGGTTCGGCCTGGGAGAAGGATTCTACTTGGCTAACAGACCAAAAGGCAGAATGGTACTTCCCTACTCTGCAGATTACCTTCCCCCCCCCCCAACAATCCGTGCAGATGAATGCCGGTAAGGATACAAATTCACTTTAAATTCTTCTGCCTTATGGTGTTTATTACTTTATATATTCTGTTCACTTCCCCAATATTCCCTTATCAAAGCTGTGGCAAGGATTTGGTTGGCTCTCCTCTGTTTTCCCACTGTGACACCATTCACCCTTCCCTTAAATGATCAGTAACAGCAAAAAAATGTTTTTAAAAACATTTTAGTATGCTACGAAAAATGATTAGCACCACACTATTTAAACCTTGCTGCATATTTGGCAAAATTCAGTTGTCAAAGCCCTGCCGCTCCTCCTAATTCATGTAGGAAAGAAGGCAGCATGCTGATTTCCCCATAGTAGACTGAAATGAGAGACAGTATGTTTATGCTTGAGCAGTTCAATCCAACACAGGGCAGAATTGCCATCTCATATATGGAAGGGTATTATATTGGGAAGGGTATTATAGTATTATATTGGATATCCTGTTTAAGATAGAAAAAACAAATATGAAAAAAAATTGCAGGGATTTCTGGAACTGCTGTAATATTTAACAGAATTTGCATATATATTGGTGAGTCCAAGTGCTCTGGCCTAACCCTACAGCATAAGCAGGTATGATTCAGTTTCCAAAGTTCTTTGCTAGTTACAGCTGTTGGATTCTAAAGGTGTCTGTGTTACACCTCAATGCGTAATCCAAAAAAAGCAGTGTAAGCACACTACATGTTTCGGGCATAACTCTTTGTCAAGTGTTAAGCCCGAAACATGTAGTGTGCTTACACTGCTATAATAAAACACTTTGCAGTTTAAAATTACTGCCTGAAGCTGTTTTGATTCGACTACTACTTTTTTTGGATAACCCTACAGCATGGGAGGAAAATAAACCAGGGGAAAGTATACATTAGCTCTACCTTCACCCTACTGTCATATACAAAATGCAGTTCAATAACATTATTTGTTAGCTTTTAAAAATTCAGTATTCAGTTTAAATACTATATGATTTTTGCCACAGAAAGATAATTAGTGGTAACTGGAGGGTGTAAAATAGCCAGTGGAGTGAGGAAAAGTAGTGTAAATACTAGCCATTGTGAGAAGGCAACTGTGGTTGTTGAATATTGATTCAATGTATTTCTAAGAAGATTGGTGAGGACAATAATATAACCCGTATCACCTCCAATCACAGGATGTCATATGGGGTTCTCATTTATTGAGCTGCACATGAATGTAATAGCACCTTCAATAAATCTTGGTAACACCCCACCTTTTTGCATTAAACAAATACAGACTCCTTTTGTTTTTTTTGGTATACTATATGTACTGGCACAAGAATAGGCCTGGGAGGTACCTGTATAACCCCACAATCATTTTTGTTTGTATATACTGTATATGGAGTTCTCAGAGCACGCAGAAGGGAAGTCAAGGTGGTTAGATGTATATACAAAGAAGAGAGAGAAAGGCAGAATTTTACAGACCAGAGGCACTATTCCGACAAGGACGAGACAGGCAAATAGACAGAAGAGATGGAAAGGTCAGGACAGGCAGGAGCGTAAGCATATACATATGCCAGTACTAGCCCAGGAATTAAAAAAACAGATATCAAGAATAGGGACTAGGAACTACAGACTAGGAATAGATCACCTAATACTATTACAAGGACCTATTAAAGACCTGGGCAGACAGTAAGTATACAGTAGGCAAGAAACAAGGACTATGATAGTGTGCTGCAACTGCTACACTGCTATATAATATAACCTAGCCTTTTTAGCAGAGCTTTGAACAGGGTAAACTAAAGCAAGATTTCCCTACGAGAAAGCCAAGACCATGGAATCTGTCTCTGGAATACATCTTTCAGCGCAATCCGGCGCGCTGCACAAAAACATAGGCGTCAAGTCGGATGCAACAGAAATAAGGAAAGTAACAGGAACGTCGGATGGTGTCGATGCGACTTCATCTGACATTTCTATCTCTAACCTAATCTCCGTCGCATCCGACTTGAACCAGATTTTGTGGGTCAGATTTTATCTGATCCTCCATGCAACACCACACACCAGCACAAGCTTTTGTAGCATGCTACAAAATCGAATGCCCCAGGCTAGAATGTAAAGTCGGATCAGATAAGTCGGATGGAGTCTTTAGTTAATGCATTTACATCCGACAGTCAATATATTTCAATGAGGAAAAAGTCTTTCTGACACCATCCGTTTTTTATCTTGTCAGATGAAGACACAGCATGTAGTGTTCACATCAGACAGCCGTGTCATGTCGGATGGAAAATTTTACATGTAAATTACACATTTATCTGTTCCATTGTATTTTAACCCACACGACAACTTCAGACTTGTAGGGTGCATTTTGTCGATGCAGCACCAGCCTACAAAAGCAGTCGTGTAGTTCAGGCCTTAGTTTATTTTATGACACCTACCATGTGTGGCACATTCCGCCAGGCATAAGGGCACACTTATTATTACACACAACCTCAACCGAAGACAAGTTGATGGAAACAATGCATGCCCACCCAAGGATACTCCCTTCGGTAAGGTAACTCCCAAAACCTTGTATATACTCATCTCCTTATTTACCTGCTCACTACAAAGTCCACATGCTAGAAAAGCAGCAGGATCCTAGGGAAAAAGGTCTTCAACTTTAGGCCTCCCTTATGGCAGAGGTCAAGCATGCATAAAGTAGGTGATTTTATAAATTCTTACAGATGTCCAGTTTAGGAGATATGGTCTGAAAAACTATTGTAACAAATGCTTGCAGAGAAGCCATTAGTTCTACAGTATACAATACAGGTTATAAATAATCTATAACTGGACAGCACATAAAACCATTTCCCAGAGACATCAAGGGCACATTACAGCAGTCCACGCAGCAACCTTTCAGGCTCCAACTAACCTTTTGTCAACTTAGGGCTAGATGGAGCCTAAAACATTGCTGTGCAGACTGCTATAATGTGCCCTTGATTTCCCAGAAAGGCAGTTTTATGGAACTGTTCAATTGCAAATTATTTTTCTGGTCAGCTTTTTAATCATTTGTAAATGCTATATTGAATACTGTAGATAGGAATGACTTTTCTGCAAATATGGGCTGTAAAAGTTAATCACTGATCATCAATGCAGCATATGCACTTTTTACGTGTTGAGTTATATTGACAAATTTGACCCTTCAAAATAATGGAATATTTATAAAATTCACATACTACACTACCATTTTATGGCTGTACAGGTTGAAAGCCAAGGAAAGTCATATTCACTGGGTTTTAAACTATACAGTGCCCATGAATAAGAATTTCCTTGTGTATTAGGGCAGAGACACATGGTCAGATTTGGGGAGATTAGTCGCCCGGCAACAAAACTCCTCTTCTTCGGGGCGACTAATCTCTCTGAACTGCCTTCCTGCCGGCTAGAATGTAAATAGACGGCGGGATGGCACTCTGATTCGTTTTCCGAAGCCGCCCGAAGTTTCCTTGTGAGGCAACTTCAGAAATGAAGAGCTCCGACTGCCACCCTGCCGGCGATTTACACTCTAGCCGGCAGGAGGCAGTTTGGGAGATTAGTCGCCCCGAAGAAGAGCTTTGTCGCCGGGCGACTAATTTCCCCGAATCTGACCGTGTGTCTTTGACCTTAAGTGCAACCTGCTGTCAAAATTTGCATGACATGACCAGACACTCCACTGACTAACTATACCTGAGCCCCCAAAAGACAAAAAGATATCTCCAGTGGTTGGTCTAACCCACACTGTAAAAAAATCTTTATTACAACTAGGGATGGGCGAATTTTTTCGCCGCGGAAATGACGCCCATAGACTTGTATGGCGGTGTGCGTCAAAAAAAAAAGACGCGCGACAAAAAAAAATTTCGCTGCGCGACAATTTTTTTGACGCCCATAGACTTTAATGGGCAATGGCCGGCGGCAAATTTTTGGCGAAACGAAACAGCTCAGATTCGCCCATCCCTAATTACAACGAACAAAGTAAAACATGCCACAGCACTTACGTCTTGCTTCTGCCCTCAATCATAGGAAAGCAAATAAGTAGGCTAGAAATGTTGCACAGTATATTTTGATTCTGAACCAGCCCAAGGCAACCACAGGTCTTTAGCAATGAAAATATATCTCATAATTGCAGAACTAAAGCACCCAAGCTGTACACACCCACAGACATGGCATCCAAACAATATTAATCGACAGTGCAGTCAATCTGTCTTGGATTCTTCCATTCCATCTTCCATGATAAACAAAAGGAAAAGGAAATGTCCCACTGTTTGAGGTTTTGCTGTTGGTTTTATTTATTCTTAATGTACATTTATACAAGCCATAATAAAAAGGCTACCTTGCAACAGTTCAGTAAGTTAGCTAGCGTCAAGAATAATGCATGCAGTTTACAAACAGGAGGTAGAAACATGGTATTAAAGACCAAGAAATGCATACATGTGTGTGTGTGTGTATATTTATATATAAATATATATCATAAGCGAGTATATAAACACTCAAATTAATTGGCAGAATCTTTGATAAATAAAATAGAAATGTCAAGTATATTAAAACCACAATGCTTCTGAACATTAAAATGAAATTATTAATGCTTTACAGCTGTGTAACTGTATTATTATTTTCCTGCCAATTCTGACAGGAGTGTGGGAATTGGGATTTAAACCAGATTTCTAAAAAAAAAAAAATTGGTGCATTCAAGTATTAAATATGTAAGAAACAAATACAAAAATGCATGACAAAATGTAAAAAACAAGCAAGCTATTTAAGATATGTGCTGCTGTTGCTTAAGAGCTTCCAGATGAAAATGTGGATTTTTTTTTGTTTGCTTTTTCTTTTTTATTTTACTTCAAAACCAAAGTACAGAGAGGGCCTCTAGGATTATTTGCTAGTACAAGAGAAGTCAGATCCTAAGAAAGTAAATATTGTACCTGTTATTTACTATTCTACTGGCTGACAGTAAGTAAACATTTTTGTTTAGAATAGCAGTGCCCTTTTAGGGTGGAGGCAGAAGGGGAGATTAGTCGCCCAGCGACACATCTCCCCTACTTTGGGCGACTAATCTCCCCAAATGCCTTCCTGCCGGCAAGAATATGAATTGCTGGCAATGGCAAACACATTGCTTCAGATTTCCGAAGTTGCCTCATGAGGAAACTTCTGGCGACTTCGGAAATCCGAAGTGACTCATATTCTTGCCGATGGGAAGGCATTTTGGGGAGATTAGTCACCGCCCGCAGTAGAGAAGATTTTTTCGCTGGGTGACTAATCTCCCCGCCTGCCACCACCATTAGGGTGGTACATTACAGGATAGATAAATCAGTAGTCACTAGAACTGCTGCCATCTGCTGTTCAACTCTCTGTCTATTTCCCTGCCAGCAGGCAATCTTAGTCAGTGAAGAATTAGGGCAATGGCACACCAGGAGATAGATCGCCAGCAATAAATCTCTGTTTCTGCAGTCAACTATTGTAAAAGCTTTCCCACCAGCAATAATGTGAATCACTGATGGTAAAGTCCATGTGTTACTTCAGTCTCCCAAAATCACTTTTAGTTTCCTCTTGAGGCAAACTTGAATCAATTTTAACCGGCTTAGCCAGCCTCTGATTGTGGTACAGAACAAACCTCCCCACTCACTCAAACAGCAGGCAACCCTTCTGAACTAATGTAGACAACCCAGGAACTTCCTTAATTACAGTACATATACTATCACTCCCCCCATTAGCAGGTACCACTTCAGTCACTGCCGATATACTGAACAACTTCCAGTATGCTTCAGCAGCAGGCAACCTCTATGGGGGGAATTCACAAAAGTGTCGGGAACGAAAAAATGTCTTTAAAATGTCGTAGAAAGTGTCGTAGCAACAGCCGACAAATTCACAGAGCATTTCTCCGCCAATTTTCCGACATGTGCAACACTTTTGAATTAGTGTAGTTAAAAGTGGGCGTGGCTTTTTCTGCGCCACTTTTCCCGACATTTTTATGAATTACTCGTAAACTCATTTTTTTTACCGACAATTTTTCAGACACTTTAGGCTCTCCAAAATGAAAATGTCGGTCAAATTGTCTTTTAAAAAGTCTTGGTAAATGTCGTTTGTACGATGAAAAGATATACGACATTTTAGAAAATTGTCGGACTTACGAGACATTCAGAGACGGTAACATCTGCCTTTGTGAATTTGCCGTTCGTATGACATTTTACAAATTTGTCGACTGCCACTTCTGGGTTACTTATTTTACCGACACTTTTGTGAATTCCCCCCTATGTCTCCAGATGTATTAGTACAAAATCCAGCATGTCTCATGTCATGAAGTAAAAAGGTTGGCTGTTCAAGTTGATACAATTCTCACCTATTTAATACCTTGTGAGATATTGGAAACATACACGCAATTCCTAACACACTATTCCTAACACAGATACCAATGATAATTCAGTGACATTTGTAATGTACAATGACTACTAAAAACGTACAGGAAATAAAAGCTTAGCACTGAACAAAGAATTTCCTGCACTAGCAATTTAATTTTAAAATTATTAATTATACACACAAAAAAAAATGAAAGATATATTGGAAGAGTCACAGGGTAAAGCAAAGTGTATCATATGACACATGATGCAGGTAAGTAGCACCACTGTTTGTGTTATTATAAATACCTCCTTCTAAAAAGATATTGCACCCTAACAGCCAGGTTTTCTGCTGTTGCATGTAACACAGCAGCTTGCATCCAATCTGTATATCTTGTACTGTACTGCTGTGTGTAGTATATCCAAGTGAGCATGGAAAGTAAAACCTGCAGTAAAACCTCCAATCTACTGCAGTTGTATAACAGAAGTTATCAGTCTCGAACACCCATTGCACTGTGTTAGTAAATCCACAGACAGTACAGTTTTCCTTCTCTAACACTGTCCATGAAACACACTTAGAAGTAGTTGTAACACCCAGAAGAGTTCAAAGGAGCACATGCACAACACACTACATGTATAGAAAGCAATAAACAGCAAAACAATAACACCAAATAAATGGCAGAGAACATGGATAGTTTGAAGTAATTCGTAAAATGGGTATAAAAAGGGTAGCAGGTACATTTGTTTGTAGTCTGTGGAGTTTTTAGGAAGCTACATATTACATCGCAAAGTTGATTTTAACGCATACAATATAATAACATCTCTGTAAGTACATTGTGCCTTTTTTTAATATGGATAAGATCATTTACAGTCGTAAGAAATTAGTGCAAAATAAATTTGGTAGCCATGTCAGAAATGACTGAAAAATAAATGAAACATGTCACATGGCTGCTGGATTGTTTTTTTCCCCATTCCTACACAAAATAAAGTGCTTTTTTCTCAATTCTATTTATTTTGATAACATGGGTGCTTCTTTCAGTTTTACAATTTACAGTGAAGACCTTCAGGGAAAAAAAATGTAATTTAAAGAAACATATATCTTGCCAGTTGGATTACTGAGTCACTGTTTGCCGAAAGGTTTGCTGCTGGGAGCATCCACTCTTTCTCCTAATTGTCTGTTAATATTAAAAAGAGCCTTGCAAGAGATCCATGTTAGTTTTTGTACATGTTTCCTCCCATCCTATCTTTATGCTCAAGGCATATATTCTTCCTGCAAGAATAGATGAGGATTGTCTAATATAAGGCAGCTTTCCTGGGTATGTTGACTTTCACTACTTTCTTATTTTCCTTGAGAAGCCTCCAGTGCTGTAGTGTGGGTGCGTTTGACATCATCTCAGACTGCAGCTAGTAGTAGCAGTTCAGTATAACAAAGTGGTCCCTTGTTTTATTTGTTGTCTTGTGGTCCAGAGGATATTGTTACGATTCATACACAGCTACAGTCCCATAGCAGAGTGCAGACAGACGGGTTTCCACATTGGCTTTATCTGGAAGAGCAATAGTCAAGTTAAGCAGTTTGTACAGAAAAGAAACTTCAATTTCATATCTTAAAAGAAATACAATGGAAGTGATTTCCCAAGTAGCTACAATTTCATATTCGTCTACTGTTTCAGCACCTTAAAAAATTATACTTTTTACATGTATTAACATCTCATCAATATAGGATTCATTTTGCATATACAACATATACTGTACTATGAAAGGGTAAACGACTGGATTTGAAAGAATATATTTCAGCAGACATATGACCTAGAGCATGGGCTATTAATAAAAGGTTCTACTACTTCCATATAAAATATCTCTGTGGTGCCTATGTTCCCAAGAAACCTGGCACATTACCTCCATAGAACTCCAAGGAATATTAAATACTTTAAAGATGCCAAAAAATGGTTCCTTGCTAGGGATGGGCGAATTTTTTGCTTTGTTTCGCCGCGGAAATGAGGCCCATAGACTTGCATGACGTTGTGCGTCAAAAAAAAAAAAAGACGCGCGTCAAAGTTTTTTTGACGCCCATAGACTTTAATGGCCGTCTGCGACATTTCGCCGGCGGCAAATTTTTGACTAAACTAAACGAGTCAAATTCGCCCATCCCTATTCCTTGCCTGTTATTTAAGCCACAGCAGTGTTCATACACCCCAGCCATGGAAATATGTACTATACGATGCCTATGGGGACCTTCCCCATAGGCTAACATTGAGGTTCGGTAGGTTTTACTTGGCGAAGTAGGGGGTCGAAGTTTTTTTTAAAGAGACAGTACTTTGACTATCGAATGGTCGAATAGTCGAACGATTTTTAGTTCGAATCGTTCGATTCAAAGTCGTAGTCGAAGGAGCCAATTCGATGGTCCAAGTAGCCAATTCGATGGTCCAAGTAGCCAATTCGATGGTCTAAGTAGCCAAAAAAATCATTTGAAATTAGAAGTTTTTTTTTTATTCTATTCCTTCACTCGAACTAAGTAAATGTGCCCCTAAATGTTATACTTTCAAATATTGTGCAAAATCTGCCTATACTCACATTTGTGCACATTTTCTATGTCTGCTGGGCTCTGCAGGATTTTTGTTAAGCCTTCTAAGAGCAGCGCTGCTTTGTGATAACGATATGCAATATCTTCTGTATGATGGAACATCTCATCCAGTGCTGCAGTTTGTACCTGAAAACAATGGCAGTTTAATAATAAGGTATCATGTGGGAGTGCCAAAAATATATTTCTGGGTGTGGATATAGCCCTACACTGCAATTCAAGAAGAAATGTTACATAGATGAAATTAGATGTTTTTATTATGCTCCAATACACTGGGTTATGCTGATGTATGAAAAGAGAAAAGTGATTTCTCCAAGTAAATAAATGATGAATATGAATAGTATATTACTAATAAAAAATAGTATAATACTGACAAAAAAAACTGCACTATTCTCTGATGCGGGAAATTCACATTTGCTCATTACAGTGAAAATTCAGACAAAAGTCATCTTAGTATTGCAGTGTAGCAAAACATAAAGTCACGCACCTAGGCCTGGATCATAATCTGTACATACACAGATGAACAGAAACTCTAATAACCTGATCTGGCTTCTTGGATCAATTAATAGATGTTTAGTTCAAGCATATAGATAAATGGGGGTGGCTGTCATGAATTTGTTAATTACAGTTGTAGATACAGTAAGTATCAGATTTTCATTTGTTAGGCCTGTGGGAAGTCTTAAACTAATATATTTTGTTTCACTTCATCAGAGGATTTTTCAAAGCTGCTGAAAGACATAAGCATCTTCATTTAGCCTCTCTATTTTGCAATATATGAAAGCTTCCGTCTCACCATTTCTACCGCACAGCTGTAGATGAGTTTCTCCGCTGTGACACTGTTAATCTCATCCACAAATCTCTGCTTATCTGAGAAGAAGCAGTTCAGCTGCTCAGTCATCTTCTTGCACATTCTAATGCAAAACTTATACCGCTCATTCATACTCTTCACAACTGCAAAGGACAATATAATAAATTAGAATGATAACC
This sequence comes from Xenopus petersii, assembly GCA_038501925.1. Taxonomy (NCBI): domain Eukaryota; kingdom Metazoa; phylum Chordata; class Amphibia; order Anura; family Pipidae; genus Xenopus; species Xenopus petersii. The sequence goes on along the minus strand of CM076675.1, from coordinate 85,158,671 downwards.
ACAGGATTCAGAGTAGTAGCAAAATCGACATAAATGAGATTTTGGGCAGTGCACCCTCTATTAATACACAATGCTCTACACCACAATGTAACCTGTACAGCCACGAGTAAAGCTAAGTTGTTAATGCGCTGAATTTACTGATGTGGCCCCTTTGTGGTGATATGATGGGCGTGTCAGGTGATGGCACTTTAATCTTACACTTATCGCAAGATAACTTGAACACAGCACAAATGCAAAGCATAATAAGGGTGCAACATTAAATGCACGTTGATGCAATTGACTAAGGTATTTGAAGGAATACAAACTCGTAGCAACTTCCAAGGGAAACCCGGAACTACTGCCAACTTGGCCATAGCAGTAATTTCATGAAGTAATTGTGTCAACAGCTGTAACCAACCTTGTTTAACAGTACTCGATGGAGTCAGTTTTCCAGCTCTTATTTGGGATTTGGCAAGTTGTAGAGATGATGCTAAGAACTGTGCAGCTTTCATATATAGCACCAACTGCTCCACTTGTCTGTAAAGAAATAAACACATAAATGCTTGTGCCTAACACCTTCCTTGTTGGTCGAAAGTGGGTGCTTGGTCAATCAGGGTATACAATGTTCAAAGTGGACCAGCACACCAAATCTTCAATCAAAAAAGGTTTATTTCAGCATCACTCATGTGTCCAACGTTTCGGCCCACATTAGGACCTTTATCAAGGATAAAGGCCCTAATGTGGGCTGAAACGTTTTTTGATTGAAGATTTGGTGTGCTGGTCCACTTTGAACATTATATATATATATTTGTGACAGGGTGTTTGGAAAACACCACTGACTTGCAGGAAAGTACATGGAAAAGAGTGCATTTAAACTGAATTGTATGTGCTGCAAAGGAATATTTGGCTCAGGTAGGGTTAATATTCCCTCTCAGCCAGGTAATGAAGTGGCAGCTGAGAGAGGATCTAGCTGACAATGTAAAAGGGCTGTGTGAGCACAGTTCAGGGCTCTCCAGGGAAGTGAGATGCTGTGAGAGACAGAGCTGGGCAGAAGGAGCTTTTCTGCCAGCAAGAGAGTTCCAGAGCTTGGAGCCTAAATCCCTTGTGGGGAAAGAAAGAGGAAAGGACTGGCAGAGGCTAGTGAGTCTGAGTCCCAGGAGGGTAAGCCAGCAGGGCTGAGTGTGAAGCCCAAATACTTCAAAGTGCAAGAGGGTGAGAGTTTCCCTTGATGGTGAGCGACCAGAGGGGGGAAAACCCTGAATGTTTTGCAGTGTATTTACTGAACTGTACCCTGCATGTTCTACAGTGAAGTTGAACTGTAACTTGAACATTTTTCTGTTGCCTTTTTGTTGGGAATGTCCAGTGCTTAATAAACCTGTGTTTTTTTTTCTAAACCTTTGTGTCCCTGTCTCTAAGCTCCAAATCCTACGCTACCTGCCTACCAAACGCTAATTCCCCCAAAAAAAGTGCATTTGCAGGCCACCAGTAGCATGTCATATATTATAATATTTTTCAAGCAATATCAAAGATTATTACCTGCTGACATGATAATCACACATTTGGACTTACCCCCATTCCTTGCTCAGCTGACTTATTTGATCAACTACAACACTCTCCTGAATCTGATAAAGGGACACAGCAGAGGTGCAAAGCTCATGATTCCCTCCCCTGGTTGCTGTCAGTTCTATTACGCATTCTGTGAACATCAGCATGAGGTTCAGGTGGCGGAGTGTGTCTGTGTGTTCTCTCTTGATCAAAAAAAAATATACATATTAAATGAACCCATTTTTGGTTTTCCCAAAATTTGATTAAAAAGACATATGGATATGGTAAAACGACATACACAGAGAATGAAGAATAGGATGGTTAGTGATCCCTATAGGAAGGGTTTCTAACCAGAAAGGGTTGTCACCAATTAATTTATGGGTTCCATAAATAATATATAGCATTAAAAGTTATGATTAATAAACAGAACAGAATAAATAGTGACTTATCCAGGGAGCCATTTGTCATTTGCTGTAAAGATAAAGTGTGCCTTCCCCCTCTGTGGGGATTAAAATATTTGTCTTCCTTGGATCAGCTTGAACAGTAAAAAGTCTTATTTGCTAATGATTTATAAGACAACAGGTAAAAAGTGTAATTCTTTTGGGTATTGCCATTACCTCCATTAAGGTTTCTTCAGGAAGTTCTGGGGCCTCAAACGTGATAAAATCTTCTAAGCTGGGTGGTGATGTGCCATAGGACATGTATTTCAGGTTTGGAGCTGCATCTGCCCCAGGGGGAGAATAGCCCATATTAAAAGTAGATGGTGAGCCCATGAGCACACGACCACTTGTGGAGCAGAGAGAGCCCCCAGAGCTGTTTGATCCAACTGTATCATACAAAAACAATAATATGCATTATTGGATGGATATTTGTATATTTCCTAGTTAAAAGATGTACAGATATACAATATAAACACACAAAAAGAAAAAAAACAAGCCCAAAAAGCTGAAGTATACTGGGAAGCACATCTACTACAAAGTAGTGGCTGAAGGCAGTTAATAACATAACATGTTTACACAGTATTACTCAGTAGAAATGAAAGGAGTGGTTCACTTTTAAGTTAACTTTTAGTATGTTATAAAATGGCTAATTCTAAGCAACTTTTCAGTTGGCTTTCTATTTGATAGTTTTTGATTTATTTGCCTTCCTTGGGGTCACTAGCCCCACCTAAAAACAAATGCTCTGTAAGGCTACGTTTATTGTTATTGCTTCTTTTTATTACTCACCTTTCTAATCAGGCCTTCTTATATTCATATTCCAGTCTCTTATTCAAATCAATGCAAGGTTGCTAGGGTTATATGGGCCTTAGCAACCAGATTGCTAAAATTGCAGACTGGAGAGCTACTGAATAAAATGCCAAATAACTCAAAAACTACAAATAATAAAAAACCCAAAACCAATTGCAAATTCTCTCAGAATATAACTCTCTACATAACACTAATGGTATACTGAAGGAAAACTATACCCCCCAAACAATGTAAGTCTCTATAAAAAGATATTGCATAATACAGCTCATGTGTAAAACCATACTTCATGTAAATAAACCATTTTCATAATAATATACTTTTCTAGTAGTATGTGCCATTGGGTAATCATAAATAGAAAATTGCCATTTTAAAAAATAAGGGCCGCCCCCTGGGATCGTACGATTCACTGTGCACATAAACAAACCAACAAACCATACTTGTTAGGTCACATGAGAGTTCTGTCTTTTGCTTCAACACTTATTCCTGTTACAGTTAGAGCTACAGTATTTCTGGTCAGGTGATCTCTGAGGCAGCACACAAAATAGTGTCTCAAGGCAAGAGATGTAAAAGGACAATATTTTCTTAAATATATAGACCAGTTTGGTAAGATTCTTTAATATGTCACTTAATATGATATAATCTGTTGCTTAAGTATTCGTTTTGGGGATCTATTTCCTTCAAAGGTGAACAAACACTAACGTCATCATTCCAATACACTTAATTAATTTCCTTGATGTTTACATGATGTTTAAAAAATTAAGACTACCAGTTATCAGGGTTGTTTCCCCTTAATCCATAGGTTTTCCAGTTCCATGCAATTACTTAAAGTATTACAAAAGTAAAATGTATAAAGCCTTTTCATGATGTGTACTACATGTGGCTTTATTTAAAAATTTGACAAATTGTGCTTCAGACATTTCCCATAGTTTTTAATGATTTATGTTAAAATAGCTGAGTATAACGCACAATCATTGACGGTCAATACCACATTCAGTTATTCTGTAAAAAGATGATGGTGGCAAACTGTGACAGGCACATACTCTGATTGCCAGACAAGCACCGATGAATAGTGAATGCTAGGTACAAGTGTCAGCAAATAAAAACTACCTGAAGTAGTTCTTGTCCTCATCATCATATGGGTGCAGGTTGGAGGGGTGGCACTGTTAGGGGGGGATCCCACAGTGAACATAACTCCTCTGTTTCCCACTGAGGGCACAGCAAGTGCAGGTCCACTTGCACCTGCAGGAATAGACATAAAAACATAAGGGACATTTGTAGCATCCTAATTGTTCACTTATACGGATAACAGTTTTGTGTATAGGTTCCAGCTTATTTCCTATGCAGAACTATTAGTCAAATGCTAAAACTACATCTACTTCCATGATTAACAGGTAACTTTTTACCCTTTATGCCACTTGCACAGTGATATAAATAGGAATTAGCGGTCTAGTTGAGACACACATATCTAATAATGGCCTTATGATATACAAAAGTCACAAATAACTGGTAAATATATCTTTATAATACACAAGAGCCACACATATCCTATAAATAGTAACTTATATCTCAACATACTAATTATAATTACTATTATTTACATTAGACATGCCCCTCCTATTTAAGTAGAAAGACATACAAATTTCCCCACTCAGCATACTTGGAGACAATTCTTACACTGGCTGAGAATACCATAACAAATCTCCATACGCAGCAACAGCAAATTCTATTTAGACCCAATAGATGGTGCTATAGCTGCAGCCTAGTTAGCCAAGTAAACGAGAATCTGATATTCTTTATTTTACAGAAAAGCACTAACAGCAAATATTTCGTAAATTTGAATGTACTGTATGTGCGATCACAAGGCATCAACCATACGCTATAAGTCCAGTGGTACACTTCTCCCACAATAGATATAGAATAGTATTCGTTATTTTTTGTCATTTATATAGCACATACAGTTAGGTCCATAAATCTTTGGAAAAAGACAACTTTTTTCTAATGTTGGTTCTGTACAATACCACAATGAATTTTAAATAAAACAACTCAGATACAGCAAACTGCAGACTTTCAGCTTTAATTCAGTGGCTTGAAAGCTGAAAGTCTGCAGTTCAACTGCATATGAGTTGTTTCATTTAAAATTCATAGTGGTAATGTACAGAACCAAAATTAGAAAAAAAGTTGTCTCTGTCCAAGGATTTATGGACCGAACTGTATATTAAACAGCACTTTAGAAAGGTTAAACATTATTCACATATAGTAATTCCCTGCCTCAGTGGTACACTTCTCCCACAATAGATATAAATTATTTATTATTTTTGTCATTTATATAGCACATATATTAAACAGCACTTTAGAGAGGTTAAACATTATTCGCATACCTCCATGACTCAGTGGAGCTTACAAGTCTAAGGGCCCAATCACATCCACACACTATGGTCAATTTTATCTGGAGCCAATTAATCTGCCTGCATGTCAATGCCTCTGCGTACAAGGTTGCTGAACTTGTTAACAGGACTTTTTTCTAACTAAAGCAAGAACAAGTAGATGCAACATAAGGCTGGAATCACATAAAAAACGTAAAGCCCCCTGCAACTATTGCTGGGATCTGTAAATGCAGTAGCCACTGTACACCTTGAGAGATACATTATGCAACTTCTTACCAGATGTGCTTTTATTACTCTTTACAAAAAAGACATAACTGCAGTTTGTATTTAACACTTCCCCTGAGGTTAATTTGCTTGTATATCACTGTGAGTTATTAATGTACAACTGTACCTGTATCCATTGGGCGTTCTGAGTTGAGACTGTCTGTGCTGCCCTGGTAATGCTGCCCTCCTAGAGTAGCTCTCCCGGTCTGGTCTGAAAGCCTCCCAGCACTTACAGATCTGTATAACATGGATTTATTATTTTTTTTACTATAAATCGGGCATGTTCATGTCTCTGTCATAACAGGCATCTTTCCTGTACATAATGTGTACCTTGTAGGGATCAGAGGAGTGTTCATCATCTTATAAGTATACATAGACTGAGTTGTGACCTATGTTTTTTCGTGTGCTCATTTAGAAGTTGTTCTATACTTTCCAATATAAACATCTGTCCACTCCTCAGGACTGTTTATACTGCACTACATTGCTTGTGTTTATGTGTTGCAAATATAAGGGCACATGAAAGCAAGATCTTACCTTCCAAATGTGGCTTTGCCATGTTGATGTGTGCTCTGCTTTTCTGTTCCACAAGGGCAGACAAACTGTGAAAACTCTCTTGCTTCTAATGGATCTTTTGCTTGCAAAGAAGAGTCTACAGGACCCTGCCGATTAACCAGTGCTAGCAAATTTGAAGATGCTTGGGTTTTAGGGATCTTGAATGGTGCAGTTGCCTGAAAATGTAATTTAAATTTAAGTGAAGCCGATTTCTATACACTATACAATGCCTATAGAATGCCATTTGGAAATAGCTACAGATGGTACTGTTGGTAGATGGCCACTGCTTTGCAAATACCACTATTCAAGTCATGATAACGCACTAAGGGGCATATTTATTATGCGGTTTAAAAACGGTGGGATAATACACCACACAACGCCACTTTTTTGGTGTGTAAAAAAATGCTGTAAAATTTTTACACGTTTTTCTTATGTGACTTCCACCATAAGTAATATAAAATAATGCCGTCAAATCTGGTGTTTACATAATGTAAAATCTTCACCATTTATTCTACACACCTTTTTATACCTTTTTTTTTGCAAATTATGTTTTACACAGCATAATAAATATGTCCTTAAAACTGTAGTGAATATAAAATGTGCTACATCATTGTAGCTATCCCCAAAACAAAAGTACACTAAACCAGCAACACTTTATCTCACACTGAGTTACATACAGAATAATAGATTATCAAGATCTGGAAAGCAAAAGGACAATGTTCACCAGCACAGATGTAAATTAGATATCAGTCATGACAACTTCTTTGTGTTTATCATATTCTGCAGCATTTTGCATAATGTGATATACATAAATACTCAAGCAAGAAGCGGAACAGAGCACAAGCCACAAGGTCTCAATATCTAAAAGTAATGGAGACAAACAGGCAACAACAGAATTGTGCTAAGGAAATGTTTGAGCCATTTTTTTTATCAGTGAATTTCAAGGGGGTATAAACCTAAACAGAAAATAATCAATTGGATTTAAGGAGAAAAAAAAAGGAATCACTCAGGGTACCAAAATGTTGATGATTATAACCGTTTGCCGATGACCCCAGTGCTAAAAATTGCACCTGCCCAGGGTACGTCTGTAGGAACACCACATAGCAATATTTGTCTACTTCTTCTATAAAATGACTACGGCCCTAGCCAGTGTGCATATGCAGAAGAGTGAAAAGTCAGCTTTTTACTTTTAAATTTCAGCTTTTCACTCTATTGTGCCCATACACCAGACTAGAAGATAAAGAAGATTGTGAAAGAGGTGGTGCCTCTAACAAGCTGGCACTGGCATGGGGTCTCAGAAAAGCAATTACAATCACTGGGGAATACCTAATATTTTGGAACCCCTCAAGTGATTAGACCTTTCCTTCTCCATTAACGTTTGTTGGCTCTTGGGTTTGTACTTTGACTTTGAAGTGTACATACACAAACAAAAGCACTAATGTAGTCATCAGTGAGTGGAGATGGATATGGACAGTATGCACTGGAATGGCAAAATATGTACTGAAACAAAGTTTGCCCAGGTGCAATAACGCATAGCAATTTATTGGCAGCCTACTGATATTTGTTTTTAAAGAAGGAGGCACTGATTGTGGTTTGTATAGATGATTAGACCTATAGCAATCTTTGCACCTTTATTACATAACCCCTCAAAAAGTTTGGCTTTGGTAGAACATTTATATTGGAGGTAGTAAGAGAAAATACAAGACAATGATTTAAGATATAAAGATAACATTCAAGAAATAAATCAATATAATACAGAAAAGAGTGAAAAGGAGAGAGCTTTATCACATGAGTATTAATAGAAGAAGAATATGTTTAACTAAATAGGCTAACAGTAGAAGCTTCAGCCACTGCAGTCTAGTAGAATGCAGAGGATGGAAAGAAACTTAAAGTGGGTCAAGTACAGAATTACAAAAATGAAAGTGGATCAAGCGGTCATTATAAGGCCATAGGAGAAAAATAACTTAACTTTAATACCCTCTGTCACCTGATATTCTAAGTCTGTTTACTTTATAGCAAACATCTTAGGAAAGCAATTTGTTTACTCACACCAGTAGAAACATTTTTGTTCTGTTGCACCATTTTTTATGTAAATATACATGTTTATCTCTATTTGTTTAATTTTCAGTTATATAGAATTATGTATAGAATTTAAGAATCAAGCAGCACATTCCATGCCATTTTGTGATGTACATTCCAATGCACATCTATAAAATTGTGACATTTGATGTACATGCATTGTTTATAAACACCAGGCTGTGCTGGGAATTCTTTACTTCATGAAGCTTTTAGTGATGCCTATGATTTCATTTGTGCATTTGGTTCTTTATGTTGACCATGCCAATGCCAGTAGCAGTGGGGAGTCATGAACAGATTGGCATTTTGGCATTCAACAGATTCCATTCATTTCTACATTTTAAACTATATATTCTAGATAACCAAAATACACAGGGGCCTAATTTCAGTTTATCTATCTGATACTATGTGAATGGCTGAACTGACTATGTGAGTCAGTGATCAAGCATGTGTCAGCTTATGGTGGCGATTCAGAGTTTCAAATTTATTTATATGAAGATTTTAATTTGGGTGCATAGCCAACCTTGGTTGGAGATCCGATAATTGTAGGTAATGGAGTTTTATACAGCCATTCTGAGCTCCTTGGTGAAGAACCCATGTGCTTTGTAGGAGAGGCCCCAAGACTGACTGGCCGAGTAGGCTGGGGAGAGTGGCCGAAACCTTGTCCAGCGTAGGAAGGACACACAGGATCTGAATGGTGTTTTCTCAGTTTCTGCTTATTCTGGTATATGTCAGTGAGGGTTGGGGCACTCTGCAGCCTGGCTCCCAGCAAAGGTTGTGGTGACTGGGACTGTGGAACTGGAGAACCTGCATAAACACAGAAAAAAAATTCAGCAACAGTACAGTGCATTTTTGGTTTTCCCCATCCAAGGCCCCTGGGTTCAGACATATGTAGTTTTTCATTGTCTGCAGATTTCATTATTAATTTTCTACCTGCTACACATCAAACAATACCAGTATGAAACATTGCCTGCTCCATCATTAAGGAAATATCTACCCCATTTATTAGAAGAGCATTGCCTTTTCTTTATCAAGCTTAAATGGACATTAAGGGCTTACTGCCCACGCAGGAAATCTTGTTTCTTATTTGCATTTATAAATCAGATGAGGTTTTTATATCACTAGCCTTCAGTGTGGTATTCAGTATAGATAGTAAGTCTAGAACTATGAGCTCTCCGTGATCACCTGGTTATAATGGTGTTTGAAAAATACTGTATATACTGAGCAGTGTGTAAACTGAAAAACAGTGGAATCAGTCTTACCCCCAGAAGAGTTTCTGCTTCTAGATTCATGTCCTTGAGCATATCCACAACAGCAATGGCCAAATTGTTCTGGAATAGTCCCAACTGTTAAAAAACAAATGCAAGAAATGATTCATTATTTTTTCACACCCATCACAAGTTACTTTAAATATTAGAAGCTATTTTAGTTCATTTTATAAGCATCGATAATTAAAGCAAATGAGAGCAACGTGGGAAAAGAGTCACTTCATTTCACTGCCTAAGGCAAACTCATAAGAAGCTGCAGAGACTCCTACATGTCTCCTTTTACTTTAGAGAAAATGCAGACCATACTTGAACGTCTGAATGCAGCTCAAACCTAAAACTAGAGCAATGCTCTACATGGGCACATATGTAACAGAAAAAGCATCTCAGGAATGTAAGACACAAAGACAATGCAGTTCTGCTGGTTTTCCCCCCAGCAGTGATTTGCTATACATAACGGGGCAAAATACTTTTGCATTACAGCAGAATTCATTATTAGTTATGGAGGTGACAAATGGGCAGATTATGCAGACTAGTATGTGTGACATGCATGTGCTATGTGTGCCAAATACATTGATAAAATCTGTCCCATCTGAAAAAATTCATTATTTACCTAGCGGTGAAGGAGAGTATGGCCGTGAGGAACCAGTGGACAAGCGGCGTCCAACAGCTTGTACCATGTCAGCAGAGCTGGGTGAACCAGACCCAACCTTTAAAAAGCCCAAGGGGCTTGTATTAGAGCGTCGCACTGCTCCTGATCTGCAAAAAAAAAAACAGTGAGCAAAAAATGAATTTATGTTTTATTTAAAATAACATGTTAAACTAGGTCATTATAGTAGTAAATGCACTACTACTATGCGCTGTCAGTCTCATATTTACAGTACACCGTAAGCATGAGATTCACAACGAAACTATACTTTCATCCTCCCTGAAAAACGTCACATTTTTGGTTCTTTATGAAGCATAGCCAGCAATTAGCAAGGCACTATACATCTGCTATGCAAGTCTTGTTTCTTAGCAATAATGTGCTGGGCTAACACAAACCCATATTGCATGCATCAAGCATGATGTGCTTTTTCGGATGAATGGGGTGGTGCCGAGTACAATGTGGCAAGATCATATTACAGAATTATTGTCATTACAAAATAGTTGATTTTAGCTAAAAGGAGATTTTGTGTACTCACCGTTAAATCTCTTTCTCTTCAGTCGCTTGGGGGACACAGGGACAGTGGGTATAGCTGGAACCACTAGGAGGCAGGACACAATAAAAAAAATAGAAACTTGACCCCTCCTCCTCCTGCTATACCCCTCCTCTGTAGGCAGAGACACTCAGTTCGTACCAAAGGAGAAACAGGAGGTTATCAATAATCAAAAGAAAATCTGACAACTAATTACAAGAACAGTCTGAAGCCAAGAGAAGGCCTCTATTCAGGGAGGGAAGCCCTGTGTCCCCCAAGCGACTGAAGAGAAAGAGATTTAACGGTGAGTACACAAAATCTCCTTTTCTCTAGGTCTGCTTGGGGGACACAGGGACAGTGGGGACGTACCAAAGCTGTCCCCTGAATCTAGGGCGGGAAGTAGAGGCCTACGTGGAACCAGCCACTGCAGCCTGAAGTACCTTCCTGCCATAGTGGGTGTCAGATGCCACAAGGTGCCAAACTGGTAAAATTTGGCAAAAGTATGGATTGAAGTCCACGTTGCAGCCTTGTTCCGCTGAGGCTTATTTTCGAAAAGCCCTCTGGCGGAATGTGCCCTGATTGATCTGGGGGAACCTGACCCTGTGATGAATAGGATCTCTGGATGGCCTGCTTCATCCATCAGGATATGGTGGTCTAAGGACAAGGAGTCCGATAGACGGATGTCCTCGACACCGGTGCAGGTAAAACTTGAGGGTCCTAACGGGGTCGAGGGTGTGCAGTGCTGCTTCCTTCGCATTGGAAAGGGATGGGCAGAAGGTAGGAATCGTAATTTCCTGGTTGAGGTGGAAAGTGGGAACCACCTTGGGAAGAAAAGAGGGAGAAGTATGAAGTACTGCCCTGTCGTTGTGGAAGGTCAACAGAGGAGACCTACAGGATTGGGCAGAGATCTCAGATACTCTCCGTGCTGAGGCAATAGCCAGCAGAAAAAACTGTTTTCCATGTGAGCCACTGAAGTGGAATAGAATCCATGGGTTTAAAGGGAGCGTGTTGCAGGGCACGTAGGACTAGGGTTAAGTCCCAATTTGGCACCGGTGAAAGTACCGGGCGCTTTATGTGGGCCATTACCTGAAGAAAAATCCTAACATCTGGGAACAAGGCGAGAGGTCTTTGGAACAGGATGGAAGTGCCGAAAACTGAGATTTCAGTGATCCGAGGGACATGTGCATGGACAGTCCCTCCTGTATAAGGCCAGAAGGAGTGGAGTGGAAAACTTCAGTGAATTGAAACCATTACATTGGCACCACCAATGGAAAGTGAACCAGACCCAATGGTACGTCTTGGCGGAGACCGGTTTGTGGGCTGCACGCATGGTAGAATGACAGTGTCAGAGAACCCCTTCCGTCTTAGGATCACAGTTTCAGTAGCCACGCCATCAAATTGAGGGTGGCAGGACAGTGGTGAAGGATTGGACCCTGAGAGAGAAGGTCCAGGATGAGAGGCCAAGGTTCCTCTACTGAGAGATGTACTAGATCCTAGACCCAGGAGCTACGGGGCCATGTTGGAGCTATGAGGATGAGAGTATGAGTTCTCTCTGAAGTTTCTTGATCTTTCTCGGAATGAACGCAAGATGGAAGTCCCAGGGAGAGGTGAGGGCGTCTGCCGCCAGAGGGTCCCTGGACCTTGCAAAGAAGAGAGGAACTTTACGATTGTGATCGACCTCTGGCGTCCCCCATCTTTGAGTGATCTTGTGGAAGATGTTGTCCTTTACAGGCCACTCGCAGGGATCTAGGGATGTCTGCTGAGATAATCTGCTTCCCAGTTTAAGAGACCTGGAATGAAGATGGCTGACAGGCGAGTCGGATTGCCTGTATCTCAAGAAGGTTGATGTGAAGACATTGTTCCGATAGAGACCAGCGACCCTGCGCTGACCGACCCTCTGCACTGCTCCCCAACCGGAGAGGCTTGCATCTGTGGTGAGCAGTCACCATTGTGGATCCCCTAGGGGTCTGCCCCTGGTCAGGTGACGGGTTTGCATCAACCAGAGAAGAGAGACTCGAGTCCTGCGGGATAAACGAAATTCCAGGAGAAGGGATTTGTGCCTCCAGGCCGCAAGAATATTCCACTGAAGCTCCCTGAGGTGACGTTGGGTGAAGGGAACTGATTCTATCATCGAAACCATGACTCCCAACACCTTCATGTAGAATCTCGCGGTGTGGGACTTCGAGAGGAGAGACCGCACGAGGGTCCGCAAATGCTGGACCTTGTCACTGGGAGAGTTTGTGTCTGGGTGTTGAACTGCATCCAGAGGAAGACCATGGATTGGCTTGGGGTTAAAGAGGACTTGTCCAGGTTGAAGAACCAACCAAACTCCTGTAATCGAACCATGGTGAAGTGCAACGCCTGCTGGGCCACTGCAAATTAAGGTACCTTGATCAGATCGTCCAGATAAGGAGTTATGGAGATCCCCCTGGTGCGGATTAGAGCAGTGGCCACCGACATGATCTTGGTAAAGATACGAGGGGCCGAGTTCAGGCCAAGGGGAAGGTCTGTGAGTTGGAAGTGGCGATTTTGGAAGGCAAATCGCAAGAATCTCTGATGGGGACAGAAAATTGGGGCCGCGATGACAGACCTGAGGGATTCCAACTTGAACCTTCGCGGTCGAATGAAAGTATGGAGTTCCTTGAGGTCCAGGATTGGCCGAACAGATCCATCCTTCTTGGGAACTACAAACAAGTTTGAGTAATAGCCTCGGAATCTCTCCTCAGTTGGAAAAGGGATGATGACCTCTGAACGGATAAGCTTGCCAATTGCGTCGTGTAGCGCCTGAGCCTTTTGATGCCCCTGAGGATATCTGGACATGAAGAACAGGCGGGGTGGGAGAGAAGCGAATTCTAGGTGGTAGCCCTGACTCACGACCTTGTGTACCCAGGCGTCTTGAGACAGATTCTTCCAGGAGTCGGCAAACCTGCAAAGTCTCCCCCCCTACGGCTGAGTCGCTGAAGGGAAGAAGGGGTGAGTAATGCAGACGTGGACTTTCGGGACTGCCAGGATGGCCTGGACCTTCCACTGAAGCGTCCTCTGCAGGTGGTGGAGTGTGTTGAGAGACTTTTTGGAGACAAGGCCGCAGTTTCATCCAGAGAGATCTGCGAACCGATACCGACAAGTCAAGTCGGCTGAATTTCTGCTAATCACCTGTAGCGCATCGAGGGAGGCTTCACATAGGTAGCCAGCCTCCTTGATTTGCGAGGCCAAATGAGCGAGTTCTTCACGGGGGACCCTTGTGGCAATCGCTCGGCATAAGGCGTCCGACCAAGTTTGGACGGCTCTACTTACCCAAGCCGAGTCTAGAACAGGCCGAAGGGAGGTACCTGAAGCAGAGAAGAGGGAACTTAGAATGCCCTCAAGCTTCTTGTCCATGGAGTACTTGAAGGAGGCTGCATCAGGAACTGGTAAAGCAGTGCCCTTAGATAGTCGAGAGACTAGGGTGGGGAGGTCCACTTTTCCGTTAGTTCCTGTGGAAAAGGATATAGTTTGAGAAAAACTGCGGTTAGCCTGGAAACATCCCTCTGGTTTAGAGGAAAGGAAGGTGAGGACCTGCTGACCTGCTGCGGCGCTTAAACAAGGAGGTACTGCAACTAGGTTCAGGCTCCTTTAAGTGAAGGGTCTCTAATACTGAAATGAGGGAATCAATGGCCTCGGAGGAGAGTTTGGGGGGATTCCCCTTACTCTGGGTCGGAACTGTGAGATAGTTCACCATCAGACAGAGCCGGATCCTCCTCGGAGTCAGGCAGCTGGGATGAAGTAGTGATGGACTCCGCCTCACACTCATCCTCGGAAGGAGAGGGGGCTCTACATTTTGGAGGCTTATCTAGCCACGGGACTCCACCAATTTAGGAATGCCGGCGGCAAGCTTAGATGCCCATTCTGGGGGAGGCTGGGGGTCCAGGGGGGTGGAGTCCCAGGGCTGGCCTGATGGGTCCCCATGGGAGGATTGGCTTACCTGAGGACGGAGTTCTGAAGTTTCCGAAACTGCCTCAGGTGGCTTGCACGTGGAACACAGAGGGTCCTTGTGACCAGATGAGGCATTTGGCACAAGCTAAATACTTAACCGATGAAGTAGTTGCTGGCCTGGAAAAAAGGTTATCACCTGTACCTTCAGACATGGTGTACACAAGCTGTTCCTGTAAGAGAGGAATTAAGTTAACAATATATATAATGTAGGATATATATATAACTGAAAATGCCTCCCCAGGGTACTGCTGGGAGTAAAGCCTTGGAGGGGAGTAAAGGCTGATAAGGCAGTAATTACAAAGCCTGCTGCCCTGTGGCATTAGCTAAAAAACCCCACTGTGTCAGCAGTACTGCCCTGTTGTGTTCTTAGTATAAACAGGGGGGGGGGGCTGCGCTGCAGAGAAGCTGGGAAAGAGTTCTGCCCAGTGTGGTGAGTCTGCTAGTAATGGAACCTCCTCCAGAATCAATGGGAAGTAGCTGCCTGGGCGCACAATGGAGAGTGCGAAGAATGGCCCCTCCCCTAGCGGTGACATATGGTGCAGACGCACACCTTAGAAAAATGGTGCATAAGGCACTGGTGCGCACTTTTTGGGTTGCACACAGGGTGCACGTACAGTAAGTGAAAAATCTGCCACAGCCGTTGCCTCCCCAGGTAGAGTGAAAGACAGCCTTGGTGAAGTCTCTTGTAAAATAGTGAGGCGCAACTGGTGTTAAAGGAATAGTTCAGTGTGAAAATAAAAACTGTGTAAATAGATAGGCTGTGCAAAAGAAAAAATGTTTCTAATATAGTTAGTTAGCCAAAAATGTAATGTATAAAGGCTGGCGTGAACAGATGTCTAATAAAACAGCCAGAATCCAACTTCCTGCTTTTCAGCTCTATAACTCTGAGTTAGTCAGCGACTTGAAGGGGGGCCACATGGTACATTTCTGTTCAGTGAGTTTGTAATTGACCCTCAGCATTCAGCTCAGATTCAAAAGCAACAGAAATGACCCATGTGGCCCCCCCTCAAGTCTCTGATTGGTTACTGTCTGGTAGCCAGGGCAACCAGTCAGTGTAAACAAAGAGAGTTGAAAAGCAGGAAGTAGTGATCTGACTGACTTGTTATACATGAAATCACTCCAGCCTTTATACATTACATTTTTGGCTAACTAACTATATTAGAAACATTTTTTATATTGCACAGCCTATCTATTTACCCAGTTTTTATTTTTACACTGAACAATTCCTTTAAGCCCACAATAACTCTCTTGTGCTGCTGACAGAGAGGACAGTAGGAAACATAAGTGCCATTCCCATTCTGGACAATTTGTAGAGATGATTTGGCAGCTGTGCTCTCAATCTCAGTAAGCCACACCTGCTCCAGGTGTAGGAATTAACCAATTAGTTAGAGAACTGAGAGAAAGCAAGTGAAAAGGCAGAACTTGCCACTAGGTGCTCTTTATTGCACACAACATGTTTCAGGCCAGAAGCCCTTTATCAAGTGCCTGTGTGTGTGTTGGAGGCTGATTAACATACTGCCTGGGTCTGAACTAGTGACCTGCAGGTTGCAACAAAGTCTCCTATACTGCTGTGCAAGGCAGATGGATTGTGCAGAGGGGGAGGGGGGCTCAGAGAGTGAATAGGCTGCTATTAAGGATATATGCTTACCTTAAATGAGCCACGGCAGGAGTTCCCAGACTGTAGTGTAGGGATCCTTGGGGCATATAAGGAGGATTGAGCAACAGGATGAACCTGGCTATACCTCAGCCCTGTGTCCCGGCCAGCGCATCCGCTCTCTGTATGTCAGAGGGAGGGAATCAATGCTGGATGGTCAGTGCAGAGCACAGGAGACCCCGGTGACATCCTCAAGTAATGGATCAGACTACTCAGTGTAGCTGTCCAGCTCCATATCATGTGAAGGAATTGTAATGAAATAAAAATAAAAGAGCAAAATAAATAATAAAATACTCCTGAATGCAGGAGACAGTCCTAACCTCCTGAGGACACAACGAAACTGAGTGTCTCTGCCTACAGAGGAGGGGTATAGCAGGAGGAGGAGGGGTCAAGTTTCTATTTTTTTTATTGTGTCCTGCCTCCTAGTGGTTCCAGCTATACCCACTGTCCCTGTGTCCCCCAAGCAGACCTAGAGAAAATAATTTCATTGTTCATAAAATTAATATGGCCATTTGCAAATGGTGCATTATAAAATTAAAATGGCCACTTGCAAAAGAGGATACAATTTCATTAGGGATTTTTAGAGTCACCAAGCAATGGCAGATGTGGAGCATCACCTTTTCCACTGCATTATATTTTCATGATCAGCTAATACTTCTAAAACTATTAAAGCATTGAGAACATAGCTATACAAAATAATGTGATAGAATGTATGTTACCAAAAAGGGCAATGACGAGAAAGAGTTACACTTTCCGGTGACCTACTGTGAAATAAATACTACTTATTACTATTGTTTTATGTTTTAAACATAAAAGTAAACTGTACCGTGGGGATCCATGAGGGTTAGACGTTGGGCTGGCAGTAGTGGTAAGATTTTGCTCAATGCGCTGGTAGTTCCGTAACTGGGTTGGGACAGGAATGGGAGCAGTTTCACTGCGAGGAGATACTTGAGGTTGTCCTTGTCTGCATTTAAAAGGACCAAAAAAGGGAAATAAATCCCTGTTGACAGATCTTTTTATCTGGACCATTTGCTGGATGTAAACAGTTCACTATCCACTTTGATAGTAATAATATATTTCTCCTATTAAGAATTCCAAAAACACACTTCACATAGCTACAAGCACCAATAGCTCCTCCCTGTTGCTGGTTTCCAAGCCTGAATGCAGGTAAAATCATTGCTTCATTTACTAAGCTCTGAAAACCAGCAGGACGAAGTCCCTCCCTGCAGGACTGCACCACATACAGTACTGCTTGGAAAAACAATGTAATTCTAGGAAACTCAGCTGCCTGGAAGAACAGGAAGTTCATGGTAAGTTTAGAACAGTCGTACTGTTTGCGTAAACTTATGTGTGCACAGTTGGTAAGATACAAAAATACATTATGTAAGCACACAACTGGATTACAAACAATTCCATTATTAAGAACAGTTTGTTCCAAAGAGTCTAGTTAATAGCTCAACTACCATCTTAGTATTTGTCCACTGAATTGTTTACATTATCATATCTTTCAAATGAGAAAATCCATGCTTAATCACATTTCTTATATAGTACTTAGAGAAGAGGTTTTTATTTGTGAAACCATAAGCTAAATGGAAAGAAATATTCAGCACCAAACACCAAAAGCAGAGCAAAGTATAGAGGTAGCCAGAAACTATAGAAAGGGGATTGCAGTGGGGGGAAACTGTCATCCATTAAACATAAAAAAACTAAAGCACAATAATAACCCAAAATGTCTTTTAACTTCAATTTGCTGTGTGGGGAGTGTTTATCAGGGCCGGAACAAGGGTATAGGCAGAGTATGCATCCGCCTAGGGCGCAATCAATTTTTGTTTACACATGGGTATATGGCCATCAGTATTCTTCATAAAACCTCCTGCCCCAACCACTCTCACGTTTGTTTTGGCCTGTTAACTAAATTGAAGGCACTCCCCACCCTTAACGTGCACTTGGAGCTTTCCATTACGTGCTGCCGCACATGCGCTGTAGGTCTGGCACTTCCATATACGTTGGATGTCATATGGGCAGCAGAGAGAACCTGTGCGCTGGAGTAATTTGCGGCTCGCGCTAAAGACACAGAAGACCTGCTGGGCTTTTTAATACTGTACAGATGGGGGCCTTGGTTAGGGGCAATATTGATGCTGTCTAAATAGGCAATGGCTGCTGGCACAGGTACAGATGGGGGCAATCTTGGGGGTACATTTATGGCTACTGGGCAAAGGCTGCTGGCAGAGGTACAGATGGGGGGGGCTTGGGTCTTGGGGGCAATGTTGATGGCTTATGGGCAATGGCTGCTGACACAGGTACAGATGGGGGGTTTGGGCCCCTTCAGCAATATTTATGACTAATGGGCAATGGCTGCTGGCACAAGTAAGGATGGGGGGCTTGGGCCTTGGGGCAATATTGATGGCTAATGGGCAATGGCTGCTGGCACAGGTACAGATGGAGGGCTTGGGGCAATCTTGGGGGCAATATTGATGGCTAATGGGCAATGGCTACAGATGGGGCAATATTTATGGCTTGTTGTATATATATTAAAATGTGATTAAATGTGTTGTAAGCTTTCTTTACTAAAAAAAAACGTAATGGTAAGGTGGGAAATGGTAATGCAGGATGGGGGGGCGTTGATTGAATCCCTTGCCTAGGGTGCCAAACTACCTTGGCCCTGCCCTGGTGTTTATGCATTATACTGCAGGACAACACAAGTGTTAATTGGTTTAATTCTGCTCTGTGGCCCAGTACCAATTAAATGCAGGAAACAGTACATGCAGAAATTGCAGTAAAAATATATTAAGTATAGCAGGTAACAAAGGTTCACAGTAACATAGCAGGTAACATCTGTGATCACTATATTCAGATTCTATAATCTATGGATACATCTCCTGCATAGTTAAAATAAATCTGGGATAACAGATTTGTAGTGATGAGCAAATTTTTTCACTAGGCATGTATTCATAGCGAAATCGCACATTTTGCCATCTGCAAATTTTTTCGCAAAACTGTGGCAAAAATTCACCATAACAAAAAAGTCGGCAAGACAATAAAGTCACCGCAAGAAAAAACGACAATTGACTTTAATGCATTTGGAGACAAAAGAAAAATTTGCGTGGGACAGATTCACTCATCACTAGAGATATGAATAAATAGAAGAAAACTCGGTTCTTTCCCCTGTTAATTCCTTATCGTGAATACACTAAGCAGTCTATTTTAGTCAGATGAATGCTGCATTAATATTAATGCTAGACCTACACCTACAGTAAATACTTTTCACTGCCAGATGGCCTGTAACATACCTTGTACATTTTCAAAGAGAATCTAATGATATTTATGGAACGTGGTTTCAAATTTGAAGTTGTAACCCTCCCCCTCCCACCAACAAAAAAATTCTATCTTCAGAAACCACCAGAATTATATACAGACATATAATATAATCTAGTGCATGCAAACTTTTATATTGCAATCACTAGCTTAAAACAAGATATTTAAGATCACATTGAAAACATCTGGCTACAAAAACATGCTATTCTATAGTAAGGCAAAACACACCTGGGAGCCACAGATGACGAACCACAACGTAAGGCATTAGAAGGTTTTTGCACATTTATCATGCCTCCTGATGTGTTCAGTGGTGACTGCCTGTAAAGAGACCATAATGCAAAACTTAAATATCATAACTAAAAAGTATAAAAGCTTGTATTCACTGACATTCAGCTCTGTTTCTAAAGCCGCCCATACACACGCTAATATAAGTGGTTGTCTTGGCAGCTCTTTGGCCTCCTGCCATTGGCTTGTATGTATGGTTTCTGGCTGAAAATCGACCAAATGTTTATTGGGCAGGTAAAGGTTTTAAAATCCTGCTGTGTGGATACTGCATTGTTAGGGTGATGTGGTCCTCACCAAACGAGTGGCTGTTGACCCACAGTATGTGTGGGTGGCCAAATCGTGCAGATTTCCACTTGTTTGACAACATCAAAAAACAAGCAGATATGATCAGCTTAAGTGTAGGGAAGATCAGAACTAGGGGTAGGCAGAATGTGTACATGGGCACTGAGGGGATAAGATGGCTAGCCTAGGGTGCCTGACCAGCTTGGCCTGACACTAGCCTGCTGTACATCACATTTAAAGGAACAATAACACCAAAAAGTTAAAGTGTTTTAAAGGAAAGACAATATAATGAAATGTTGCCCAGCTGGTAAACTGGTGTTAATACATCTACTAGTGGTATGTCTCTGACAGAGGCTGTGAATAAAGAGACTACTGGTCCCTATATCCTAGCAACCATGGAGACAGAGGAAGAAACTGATCAACAAAGAAAAGGTTCATAAATTCCTCTGGGTGTGTACTCTGAGGCCAACAGCATACCTACCCACCTGTCGCTGTTTTGAATGGAAACTGCTTATCACCACAAGTGAAACTGTCACTGCACTGATTCAGCCTTTCAGCAGACAAACAACAATCATATCACTGAGAGGCCCAAGTAGACAGTTCACGTAAATGACTGCACACATCTGATATGACTATAAACAGATTTTACAGTCTGATACACCAGACCCAGCAACTGTGTAAAGGTAGCCATACATGTAGAGATCCGCTCGTTTGGAGATGTGGCCAAATGAGTGGATCTCTCCCCTATATGCCCACATTAAGGTGAAACTTGAATGTGACAACTTACAGTAAGCAAGCAGAATAGTACTCTATATTGCCCTAGGGCAATAGGGGCAGTCAGATCACGGGGCCGCATCAACAAACAGATGTGGCCGCGATCCAGTGGGATTTTTAAGCCTGCCCAATCCTCATCTGGCCGACTTTCGACTCTGTCGGCAGCTTTTATCGACCCATGTATGGCCAGCTCTACGGTGGTACAAAAAACATAGCCCCAAAAAAATCATATAAATAAATGTCAGGACTAATATGAAGGAATCTATCAATCTATCATATAGCACTTTCTGAACAGTAAGATAAATAATACAAGGTAGAAAGGAATTCCTGTGTGAGAAAGAAGTTGCCAGATAACACCACACAAAGCTGGTGTCGAGTTAGATGCATGTATTAAAAGTGGAAGTTCAACACAAAGTGCCAAGCAGTTAGGTATTTTTGAAAGCTGCCTGATTTATATTTTTAATAACTTGATAAAAAAAAAAAAAGTGTGAAATTAGCCAATGTCTTTTTGAATTAAAAGATAAATTGAGCATTGAAAAACTAAAGCTTCCTTACAAAGCACACAGAAACAGGTAAAGCAATAAGTGCAATAAATTAATAAAGTGAAATCAAGTGCATTACATTTTCGATTAATCACAATCAATTATTACATTTATATGGAGTACGATTCTGCTTGCTTACTGTAAGTTGTCACATTTAAGTCTAGTTTAAACTCGAGTAGATGATGATAACTTACCCTCCACACATCAGAAACTCACTGGATGATGTTCTCCGTCCAGCAGCTGCTGTAGGCATATCATCTGCAATGAAAATAACATTTAACTAAGGTAGTCCAATCAAACTTTCCAACGGTTTAGAGAATATGAAACTGATTTTAAACTCTCAACTAGTTAACCTTCTTTTAGATTTTACTTGATACATGCTTTTATGTGCCTAACAGCAAAAGCATACTCTTTACTGCATTAAGGTCTACTGCTCATTAAAAGAGAATAGTAACGCACTTTAAAATGGGTAAAGGGGGAGTGCCTACAAAATACAAATTTTGATCACATTGGTACTGAAACTAAGAGATCACTGAATGGAATCCTTATAAGCCATTAGAGTGGAAGAAGATTTAATCACCTTCCTATACAATATAGAACATTTTTTATCAGGGTTCATTTTGGTATTAGTATGAAGTAGCCTAACTTGGCTTACTTGCATAACCCATTCATTTACTGCCAAGAAGCAGTTAAACGAATATTACTAGAGTCTTTACTCTACTATAAAGACCCAGTATAATGAGCTGATTTTTATCTTATAGCCTTACTGGCTGCAGCTAGGGAGAGGAAGGGTTTATTTATACAGAATGCTTCTCAGTGGACTGTTGATTTGTTTTGACCTTGTAGGGAAAAAATATGTGACTTAACTTTCATTTTCAGATTTCACCTTGTGTAGTGCAAGCAATCACAAATATACATATTTCCTAATTAAAACAAAAGGTAAAAAAATGTGTAGCACAAGGAAAATTCTTTGAACTAATGTTGAAAAGGGGAATATACTGCCCATTTTATTTGTTTTCTGTAAAACCCTATTATGTAGACTAACGTATAAGCAGAAAAAAACAAATGCATAAAAACAAGATATTTATGGTTCTGTTTTTTCAGACCAAAATTGAATTTGCTACCAGCATGATTAATGTTATCAGACTTAAATAAATTAATCTTGAGAGCTCCCACTGGTTGTTTCTAGGGCACATTCAATGATTCAAAAAACCTATAGCATGCTAGAGTGGAGAACAATATATCATGCGCTTAATCTAATGCATTTGCCCCATAAGGCTTTTGTATTAAGAGCTGTAATAATGTAAAAATAATATGCTTACAGAAGTGGTCAGAAGATAGGTTGTGGGGAACCAAGACAAAGTCATCTGTATCACAAGAGGAGTTCTTGCTGCTAGTGCTGGCTGAGTCTTTGGACACCTGCAAGTAGTTTGGTGGACCCAGTGGTGGGTAAGACAGATTTTCTTCCTGGATATGCTGCATGTCTGGCAGAGACTACAATTAAAGAAAGTAATGGTTGACTAGGATTAATTTCTTAAAATGTAATATGATGTGTTTACTGTAAGTTATACTATAGAAGCCTGTTAGCATAACTTGTTAATTTATGATTAGTTCATGGAAAGACCCCTTTTGTAGAAAACTGCAGGGCATACTGGATAATAGGTCCCATAGTTGTATTTGTTTTTCAAATGGGATTTAGGCAAAATTCATATCTATGCTCTTGATTTTAGCCTGAATGATTCTCTATAATTTGGATAGTGTCTCTACAATTCTTCATCCACGTGGAAGTTTAGTTCGTGCATTCTTATGGATACAGTGACAAGTTTGTCTACAACCTTTAAAATAGTTTAAAAAACCAATGAAAATAATCACGGTTATTACTAGCCACAGAGTCAAAATAACAAAAAAGTATACATACGGCAAAGTTAATTTAAATGTCCACAATGTGGTTTAGGTATTTTATATACACCCAAGTGCAGAACACAAAGATCTTGCCAGAAGCATGACAGGGATGGAGAAATAACTGAATTGATAGAAAGTTCAAGTAACCATCTGACCTCTTTGCCAGTCTCTCTGCTGGGTAATGTTATTACAACCAAGACAAGCAAAGTAGAACAAAAATGGAATAGGACACTGGAGCATCATTGAATACTATAACTTCAGCCAGAAAAAGCTCAAGCAGAAGACACTACAGGTGTCATTTACAATTCTCCAGGACTTGCGCTCATTGGGCATCTGATTGACACATACGTTAAGGGACAGGAGGTGGAACACAGACAGCAATCTATTCAAGGGGGAAGCTATGGATTTATGAGAACCTGTTTTGTACCACACACACTGCCCACATAGTACATCTGTCAAGGGTGCTAAAGTTCCCCAGAATAGTTGGGCAAGACTTGACTCACATTAAGCTACTATTTTAAATTCAGTTTAGTTTAGTTGTTTAATCTATACTTACAGGTGGTGAGGCAAAACGGCAAGATGGTGAGCTTCCACAGGAGCTGCCTGAAATACTGGACCCAGAAGAGGTAGGCACCGGGACGGGACAGGCTGGGGACAGAGCATGAGAAAAATACATTTGCATGATTTTTTATTAGGAGATGTAATTTTATATTACATTATTTAAATGATTGTGTTATATTTATCTATATATTTAAAGTGGACCTGTTGCCCAGACATAAAAATCTGTATAATAAAAGACCTTTTCAAACTAAGCATGAAATCAAATTTCTATTTTTTATTAAAGCATTCATAGCTGTTGTAAGCTCATTTAAAAAATCTCAGCTGTCAATCAAATATTGTCTGCCCCACCTCTATGCCTTGGGCATAGAGGCGGGGCAGACAATAACTTTCACTTTCCATTTAGCACTTCCTAGATGTCGCCCTGTTCTCTTCACTGTTTACTTGTGTAGTCAGGGCATTTGGATGGACTTTGGGTCCCCCATTCTGGTGCACAAACAAGATTCTGAGATGATGCCAGGCTTGCCTTAATAACCACAAAAAATGGCTCAAAATGGCTCCTGCCTGCTTGCTATATGAATTCCCAGACTGAAGGAAACAAGATTCAACTATTTTATATTATGTAATTAAAGTTCATTTTGCTTGACTGATGTGATAAAATATGATTTTGAATATTTTTTTGTGGTGATGGTTCCCCTTTAATTGATATTCTCAGAATTCATAACATTAAATGTTTTAAATGCTGTAAAATTCCATGACAAAAACATGCTCTATTACAGAACAGCTAAACCATCTTGTTAATTACATCAAACTAGCTATTCAGGTTGCAAGAATTGTATTAGCCTGTGCCATTTTCCAGACAACACAAACAGTGTTGTTTTTTTTTAAATGCCTATATGGTTTTTCTTCAGACCCTTAAGTGGAAATTCATGTACAGATGATATACGTAAAGGTAAGTGCTTGCATTAAACAACATATTTATAAAGCATGTTTTATATCACAATGTGATAAAACATTTCAAGACACAACAAATATATTGCCAGCATCAATCACCCAGGTACTGGCAGCTGCATGGTATGAAACATTAATATAATTTTTACTGTAATAAAAGATACAACTAATTCTGTAGCTGGCAACTGCAATTGTTTCCTTTCCTTACTCTTTTTACATTATTTGCCTTATTAATATGAATGTGTGGAATGCAACCAGTTTGGAAATTTGCTGCTGCTATTTTATTTTCTTTACTGACTGTACTGGCACTGACAAGGAAACATACAATACAACATAAATTTGCTTTCCAGATAAGAAAAATAAGTTTACAGTGTAGCGTACATAATAATTTATGCAATATTGATTAATATGGGTCTACTCACACTTTTTGACTGTAGACACTTGATTGAGAAAAGGATGGTTAAAGAATCCCTCTGCAAGAAAACAGAAAAGCTTAAATTATCAGAAGGCTGAAAGCTACATGCTATTAGTACATGGGGTGGTATTAAAATTAATGGCATGATCTACGTACCCACAATTGCATTCGCAGTTGGGGCGCGGGTGTGTAATGGGGATGGGAGCCTAAACTGACCCACATTTAGGGGCACATTTACGAGTGAAGGAATAGAATAGAAAATACTTCGAATTTCGAACTGTTTTTTTGGCTACTTCGACCATCGTATTGGCTACTTCGACCACGACTTTGAATCGAACTAAAAATCGTTCGACTATTCGATATTCGAAGAACTGTCTCTTTAAAAAAAACTTTGACCCCCTACTTCGCCACCTAAAACCTACCGAGCATCAATTTTTCCTAGGTTTTTTTTGATCGAAGGAAAATCGTTCGATCGGTGGATTAAAATCCTTCGATCGCACGAACGAAAGGAATGCGGTAAATCCTTTGACTTCGATGTCGAAGGATTTTACTTCGACGGTCGAATATCGAGGGTTAATTAACCCTCAATATTCGACCCTAAGTAACCTTCAAACAATAATCTACGTACCCCTTTTTTATAATCTCATTTAACATTTTAACCAATAAGGAGATAATTGCTTCATTAACATATAGCCAACCAAGAAAATGAGAAGTTACAGCAGATATTGTATAACTTAATTTTTATGCCAAAGTGTGTTATCAACTTAATCTTCAATTATTGTTCATGCAAAATTCCAGGGCTAATTCAGTGGAACTGCCTAGTGCACCAACATAAATACTAATGGAGTCTAGCTACTCCTGCCTAATGGAATCTATTGCTAGCTTATAAGTAAACTGCCAAACCCCTTTAGCATCCCATAAAAACCTGACACTAGCCCAATGTAAGGCACAAATTAAGTATTCAAGTTTTAGCGATAGCTATAGATGCTGTTAAGCATAAGATGCTAGATTTTACTAATACTGTACATATGGGGCAATGCGAGTTGGTGTATTGGGCAAAGTCCCTTGACTTTAACATCAGTCATTAACTTAAATGGTAATTTAAAAATAGGGATACACATAAAATCCTCTGTTTTTGGAATACCAACCCCACTCAGTCTATTTTTTAAAAATATAATACGAACAGGAGAAAGCCTTGTGCATGTTTTTCTGCAAGCATATTCATGGGATTGAATTAGTTTTCCTTTGATATCAAAGCACAGCATTGCCCAGAGCTCATATCTTGAATTCAGGCCAAACAGCCTAATAATTAACTTCATAGAAAGCAGCCAAGACAAGGTGTGGGCTTCTGAAAGCGTGTACCACTCTGCTTTGTTGTCATGAAAAAGGGAATTGCAAAACCAACTATGTACTTTCTCCCATCTTTTCATCTAACAATAAAGACTCAGGGACAGAGTGTTCTCATGAGCATAAAAGCTTTTACTTTAAAACCATGGAAATGTGTCAATAAATAGTCTTATTCAACAAAATGAATTCAGAGTATATACTACAAACACCTAAAACCACTACAGAAAATGCAAGAGATTGCTAGGGATTTGGACTGATGACAAATTTGTCTGAAAAACAAAGCCATT
The DNA here is from genome assembly GCA_038501925.1 of Xenopus petersii. Taxonomy (NCBI): domain Eukaryota; kingdom Metazoa; phylum Chordata; class Amphibia; order Anura; family Pipidae; genus Xenopus; species Xenopus petersii. The sequence continues at coordinate 85,131,897 of CM076675.1, read as the reverse complement.
CAAGCAAGCATAATAGATTTTTTGTGTATTTTATTACATAACCAAAAAGATCATTTCTCTTACCACAACTCGAATATAAAATATCCTTCTGGTTTGGAAAATATAGGGAAATATAAATGCATTTAAAATTAAAGGGGTAGTTCACCTTTAAGTAAACTTTTAGTGTGCTGTAGAATGGCAATGGAAGCAACTTTTCAATTGGTCTTCATTATTTATAGTTTTTAAAATTATTTTTAAATTGTTATTTTTTTTAGTTATATATATATATTTTAATTATTTGACTTTTTCCAGCTTTCAAATGGGAGTCATCGACCCCCATCTAAAAACAAATGCCCTGTAAGGAAAATATTTATTGTTATTGCCATTTTTCATTACTCAGCTTTCTATCTAGGCCCTCTCCTATTCACATTCCAGTCTCTTATTGTGATAAACAGCTCCCACCCTCATCACCATAACCAACATGTCCACACAAGCAGGTTAATACACTTATTCCAATCAATGCATAGTTGCTAGTGTAATTGGACTTTAAAAATGCAAACGGACGAGCTACTGAATAAAAAGCCAAATAACTGAAAAACCACAAAAAAATTAAAACCTATTATGCTAGAATATCAATATCATATACTAAAAGTCAATTTAAAGGTGAACAACCCCTTTAGATAAGGTGTTTTTTTTATTTTTAGCAAAGGTATTCAATAAAATAAAGATACATAAAAACACTTTAGTCCTAGCGACTTTGTATGTGGATTGTTTCAATGTGTAAGTATAGGGCACTTTTACATTTAATGCCTGTCAGTTGTTAAACATTTCTGCACTAGTCTGAATCATTCTCTCCAAGAACAATACTTAATTCATTAGTGCAGCTAAGTTATGGCCTGCAGCATCTACAACAATACGAATGAATGAGTGTCTGTATTACAAACATACACATAAGTGAAGCCTTCTTCTTGTAAAAGTTATGTAGTTTGGCTGCCACTATGAATGTAGTAAATTGCTTTTGATATAGTAGATGAGTCGTTTTTCCAACATTTCGTATACGTTTCTTGGGTTAGCAGAAGAGCACTCCCCTTACTAAAACAAAAGTAAGGATAATTTGTCTTGTAGGGTTACTATCACAGTGTAAAAAATATAACATGTATTTACATAAACAAATATAGTTGTTTTTTGCAATTTCAATATACACTTTATTGGCAAAAATATTTGGACAACCCTGCTAATTACTCAAATTACTCAAATTGGCTATTTAAGTCAAAAGCATCATTGATGGCCAAAGACCCACTATGTCATATGACAGTTCTGTGCTTCCAACTTTTCCTGTTTTTGCTTGATAATGCACCATAAGATCCATGCAGAATGGGTTTGCCAATATAGAGGTGACGGATCTTGAGTGGCCTGCACAGAACTTTAACCTAAACAAACACCTGTGGGATGAATTGCAACACCAACTGTGAACCAGGCCTGATCACTAACATCAGTCCCCACTCACAAATTTCTTGTGGCTGAATGGGAGCACATGCCACCAAACATCTATTTGAAAGACTTCTACGAGTATAGGCTGTTTAAGCAGCAAAGAGAGGATAAACTTTTGGTTTGGAAATGAAATGTTGGGCAGCCAGGTGTCAACATACTTTTCACCATGTAGTGAAACCATGCAGATAGACATGACCAAATGAGGATATTACAATAGTTAATCTACTGATGTGGTGCCATTTTGTATGGCACATTGGTACAGGTGGGAGCTGTTATCCAGAATGCTCTGGACCTGGGGCTTTTCAGATAAGGGGTCTTTCCACAATTTGGATCTCCACACTTTAAGAGTAGTAAAAAAATATTTTAAACATTAAATAAACCCAATAGGGTTGTTTTGCCTCCAATAAAGATTAACTGTATCAGGCAAAATGGCCTGAGATGGCTGCCTATGCACCAACATTACAACTAAAAAAATTATGAAAGAAGGTAGAGTGAATTATTAAGAGTGTAAGCAGTGTACTTTAGAAACAAAAACTAACTACGCTTTTAAGGAAACTGTGCAGGGAAGGAAGAATGAGCAACTAGAAATAAATCTATATACACATAATGCCTACTACCAAAGAAAAGCATTTACTTAAGAATAAAAAACAAATCTATAATTACATTAAATGTTTCCATACAATTCTTTTATTTTTACATACAATTCTAAAATGACCAGCATTCAAAGAAAACATACTCTAAAAGCACCACTACACCACACATGGGCACCTACAGGTATACCTATGAAATTTGACAGAAGTGTCCAATCTAAAAAAGACACACGCATGGTGCATGGTGTAAAGGTTTATCTTCAATGTATCTTGTTTCAAATTAAGCAATTGTTTGTTAATATAGAATAATTACTGTTTATTTTGTCAGTATTATTATTATTATTACAACAACAGTGATGGATAATTCTGTGGTCAAAGCTATACCTAAAATGTAGCTAAAAATACAACAGACTTTTAATAAAATATCTTTCCACTCAAAACATTAGCAGGACCAAGAATGACTGTATTCCTTTATTTGTAATGGTGTATAAGGAAACAAAATAGTTAAGTAAGCTGTTTTGTAGGTGATTTATTTGTCCCTGTTCATTGATTCTAAACAATATCAAGAGTTGTGCTAAAACGGCTTTGAATAATAGGTTTTTTTTTGTTCGGTCTGGAACAATTTTATGTATGGGTGCCAAGCTGTATGGGACTGAGCTCTTGTTGCTTGGTTAGACATTATGGCCTAATAGGTGAAACTGCTGTGACAGGAAACTTTTTGTACATCTTGCTACAGATATGGTTCTACTTATCTATGTTTTTATGTTCAGGGGTTTCTGGTCCTTGTGTAATTTGGATCTAGGTACTATTTTATTATTACAGAGAAATAGAAAGCAATTGTAAAAAACTTAAACAAGTTAATTAAATGGGAGATGGCCTTTCCATAATTTGGGGCTTTTTGGATAACTACATCCCATAGCAGAGTTTGTATTATGCGTGCATTCTGTTTATCTAATTTATATTTGTTGTGCTAAATTATGTCTATATCAATTAATATTTCTGAGCACCCAGGCATGTGACTCATTACAACCAAGTCTCTCTCATCTTTGGACACAATCTACTGTAAGTCATGTGACTATATTACACATGAGGCTGTCAATTCACATTATCTAAACAAAACTGTTTAGGGATCAGCCTAGGGTGCAGTGAAGATTTCCTTGGCCATTTGATATCTGATCATGCAGATATCAAACAGACTAGGTAAAAAAAGAATGTTGGCCAAGGCTTGCATGAGCTTGTGGCCTACAGGACTTAATGGACACCAGCATGGTCTGATTGTTGGCCCAAGGGCTGAGATTTCTGATTGCCTTGATATGTTCAACCACATGGGTGGCAGAAAAATGTAAAGATCTGCTCATTTGTCCAGATGACTAGAATTGCATGTTTGGTAAGGAATAGTAGCTCAGTTTAAGAAAGGGACTATAGAGTGGCTAAGTAATGGTAAGAATATAACCCACAATATATTATTGTAAGGAATTAGGGACCTTCAAAGGCATGGTAGGAGCTTTAAGGGTGAGGTATATTTACACAAAAGTTTGAGTGTGTAATGCAGGGGTCCCCAACCTTTTTTACTCGTGAGCCACATTTAAATGTAAAAAAAAAAAAAAGAGTTGGAGAGCAACACAAGCATGAAAATGTCAATGGGGATGTCAAATAAGGGCTGTGATTGGCTGTTTGGTAGCCCCTATATGGAATGGTAGCCTACAAGAGGCTCTGTTTGGCAGTACATTTGGTTTTTATGCAAGCAAAGCTTGCCTCTAAGCCAGGAATTCAAATATAAGCATCTGCTTTGAGGCCACTGGGAGCATCATCCAAGGGGTTGGAGGGCAACATGTTGCTCACGAGCTACTGGTTGGGGACCACTGGTGTAATGGGTAACCTGGCCTAAATTATGCAGTGGGACTCTAGTTATGCTCCTGTTCTCCTGAATAAGCACTACACATCTTATTAAGAAATAAGCAGGTGCTATATTTGATAATTACAGTTTTTTTTAATTATGGTGCAATATGTAAAATAAACTATGAAAGAAAAAATGCATTTGATGCCAAGCAAGGTATTTTGTATATTGAAAGCTATTTTTCACTCTGGTTTTAGAATACTGAACAACTGATTAAGTCTGATAAACATTAATGCTTTTTCCAGAATTATACAAACAATGACAAATGAACTACAGAATGCTACATTTCTCACATCAACAGGATAACAGGCCAACTAAGTCAAAATAGCTTGAAATTTCTGCAAATCAGAACAAAATGTTCTTTGCTGATTGCTCACTGAGCATCAGTAAAGGACATAACACACAGAATACAAAATACATTCAGCATAAAATGATTACCTAAAAATAGCATTGGTTATAAAAATATGTATATAAAAATAGATTACTAAAGTTAAATTTTTTTTCAGTGCCCAGGTTTACAAACTGAGCAGCCACTGAATTTTGTATGACCACACTGATTCAGAACAGAATATCTTGCATTTTTTTTTTAAACCAAATGAATTCAGTGATTTCAGTGGCTGTTACAACACAGACTGGGCACAGGCCTGGATTTGTGGAAAGGCCACCTAGGCCCGGGCCTAGGGCGACATGCTGCCCAACCACACCCATATTGGTTCAATAACACTGGGGATGCGCTGAAGATACAATTATTTTTAAAAACATTTTTAAACTTGCAAATATACAGACAATTCTGGTGAACTGCACACAATCATGTGCAAGTGTGAGTCACATGGGAGCCCTAGAAATAACACCTGCCTTGAGGTGGTGATACTTCCAGGTTGCCTGGGAAAAACTCTGCATTGTGGGCATAAACATGATAGTCTGTGTCCAAAATGTATACATTGCACAATTTCTACACTGTGAAACTCGTGAAAATTAAACCTTAACCTTAAATTTGCCCCATACCGTCACTGTGTTCTACAAGATACTGTATATGGCCGTGTAATCTATGGAAAATATTTACACATGCTTTTGAACAGGTGACCAGTAAATGCTACCTGCTGATTAATTGCTGTAAGTGATAAGAATTGTAGGGGGGGGGGGGGACTTTGCACCATTACAGTTTTTGGTGTAACAAAAAAACCTACATCACATATTTCATTTTTGCTTAACAAATTGATATTTGTGAGTGACACATACCGAAGTCGAGTCTGTCTTTTTGGTTTCTCTGAAGTAATGCCAAAAGCAGGTCAGACAGATACGCAGATGTTTCTCTTGGTATGCTGGAAATAGATGGCATGTTAAAATAAACCACATCAGTGTTGGTAGAAGGAAATAGGTTGATGGTTGTAAGAAATATAAATAAAAACCAAGGCAAGGCTGCATTTTTTTTTTTCGGAATATAAAAAGTGTCTCCAGGTTGCAGTAACACTTTGTAAGTGAATATTTCCATTTACTGGTACATTCTGAGATAATGATTCCATCTGCCTGACTAACTACACTGTTTTTCCAAATTTTTGTTGTTTACCTGTCATTGTTTTTAATCAAGCCTGAATGTATTTTTTTTATTCTGTGGTAGGCTTCTATGACATATATTGTGAATGAAGCTTTAGTGCATAGAATTAACATTTAGAAAGATGGCTGACCAATTAAAGCAGCACACTGCAAGCTGTTTACATTTGTTGCTGACTATAGCAGGACGCTGACCTGCCAACACTGTCTGTTTGCAATCTCTCAAGAGCAGAGACAGCAGCTGCATAGCAGAGTATAAATTCCAGTAGATACAATAATACAGTCACGAGGCCAAGGCCAGGCCAGCTGGTGCTGTCTCCTGACTCCCATTTTCATTCAGTCGCATTACGGAGAGAGTGGGCCATGTGTAACATATATTCCTTCATACAACTTTTAGCACTTACAGATACTGTATACTATACTCCATTAAGGATCCCCAACATTTGATTTTGCTGTTTTCAGTTGAACATGTTTAAAGTAATATGCCAACATTGTGGATCAAAGGGATTATAAAGCAGTTCCCAGTAAATTACTGTAAGGAACAAGGTGTGGCAGGATGAGAAGAATAAAGTGACAGACAGGATAGTTGTTGAAGACACATTAAGATGAACAGTTACGCATAAATGATATGCTAGAACAAGAAGCACAAATAGAGTAAATAGGATGTTGTAAGCAGGGAAAAGGTTTAAACATGATAAAGAAATTAAAGGCAGTAAAAGAGAAGAAATGTGTCTGTCATGTCCAGTGGCGGACTGGGATGTCAGGGGCCCACTAGAAAACGTTAGACTGTGGCCCCACTTTCCAAACTATTATTCCTCCTCTTCACACTCAACCTCTTTATTCTCCTAATCTACTTACTATACTCTATTCTTCCATTATTAAGCATTTTTTTCCATAAAGAAATAGTGAATGCCCATGAAATAGACTAAATGGTTAGAAGCAAGAGGGCCCAGTTTTCCTGGTATCCCTCTGGGCCAGTCCGACACTGGTCATGTCAAAATGAAGAGAAGGCTACACAAAAATACAGAGATTAAAAGTAAAAGACTTAAACAGATAGAGATATCAGATAGATCAGATAGAGTTGGAAAGAATATAGTAATTTTTTCATATCAGAATGCAAGCGTGCACAGCTTCTACAAACACCATAATGGGGAAACGTTCAATTGTGACTTTTAATAAATAAGCAGTGGGGCATATTAGATTTTACCCTTGTATGACCTTGTGATTGTTGGGCTTCCCTAGAGATTGGTTGGTGTGATCTTATTCAAACATTTGGTTCAATTTGACTCTGTAACATGCAACCTGCTGTCTGCCACTGGGGATTGTCTTTGGCTGACTTTAACGTAGGCCTTCTGCACTGAGATTCTGTTTGACCTTGCCACTGACTAAAAGACACTGACTTCATGCTGCTGGGTTTAATACACTGAAGCTTTGTCAAATCAGTCAATGTTCCTCTGGGCTCCACTAATTACTCACAGCTTCACTGCACCCTCTATGTTTGCCTTTCTATACCCTAGTCCTACACCTCATGCTGACAAGCAGTAGAGTTTTATTTTTCTATACATTCATGGGTGTGCTTGTATCCTAAATCTGTTCCAAATCATTGATCTGTGGCTCTTGATCTTAGTTTTTTCCTGGTCTTTTTCTGTAGCTCCTATTCCTAGTCTTGGCATCTCTTTCTTGTTTCTAATCTGTACCTACTGCCTTTCTCTGCCCATACCTTTTTTACCTGCTTCTTTTGTAATATTGGCTTCTAATTTTGACCTTAGCTTGTTTTCAAATTTCTTGTTAAACCCATGTCTGTACTGTGCTTTTTAGGCAATCTAGTAAATTTAACTTTGGCATATCCCTGCCCATACATCCAGCATCCTAACATGCTTTTGTGGGCGCTCCATGTACAGCTAGGGTTGCCACCTGGCCGGTAAAGATGATGGTTGATCCCAATGTTATTAATAGGGAAAAACGATAAATATATAGGAAGGCTGATATTTTTTTCCAGAAAAAGTGGCAACCCTATGTACAGCAAACCTCACAACAGCCAAGCAAACAAGCCAAAAAATATTTTTGCATGATGTAAGAAAATATAAGAAAAATGTCACTGGTTGTAGTTATTTGTGAATGTAATTGCAACTGTTTGTATATCATCTTCTCTTTCCTGGGCCTAAAACAATGTAAGTCAGTTTTCCTCCTGGCCAACCAGCTTGCAACTTTTTTCAGGAGGCATTGCCAGGAGTGCAGAGAAAGTAAACAGCTAGACAGATACTGCCTGGAAATTTGCTTAGAAATCAATTTTCTTAAAAAAAATAGTTTTTTAGGTGGAGAACCTCTTTAAAAATCAATTAGGTAAGCTTTAGCATAGTGTTCTTTCAATTGAGTATCAAGTGAATATCACTCATAAGGCTTGCATCATTAGATGCAATGCATTGAATTTTTGATAATCTGGCAAAATAATATTATTGCTCAAGTAGTATATCAAATGTAGTTTAGCACAGTACAAAGAAATTAATACAAAGGGCTGCTTAACTTGCAGAGGCTATATAAACAAATCATAATGTAAGTGTAGAGTATTTAGTAACAGAATTGTACTGAAACAAAAAGTTTGTACTAACCTAGCGACAAGATTTTTATTTTTCTCATAAAACAGTCTCAAATCTTGTGGGCTATTAGCCTGTAAAAAAAAAAAAAAGAAAAAAGTTATGGTATTGGGTTAAATAAAGCACTACAAATGAGAAAATAGAAACTACATCTGCATGAGCAGTTTGTAGTCATAATATGGGTTATAGCATGGAGTGGAAAATACATCAATTAAACCTTGTGTGTGTATTATACTTTATATTGTAAATATCAAATTGTATAGGGATATTCTAAAACACTTTACTGTCAGGACAGTTTACAAATTGAAAAATCTAAATATTTACTGCTTTCCTCAATGTGTCAATCCCACATAATGTGTGTCATAATGCAAAATCAAACACCATTCTGTCCTATCAGCTATAAGAACTGAGCAGCTCCACCAAAACTTTTGGTTAAGAATGAATGCAATGTATAAAAGAGATTTAATGATTTTAGAAAAGCTCATTTTAACACTATAACAATCAATATGTTACAGAAAGAGCTCGGTAAACTCTTTGTACAGAGCAGTATCCATAATGAAAAAGTAAATAATCTGGCTATAAAGCTAAAGGGACACAAAATACTGCATCCTTTTATCCATATCCATGTTATGAGGGAAGTAGGGGTGTGTGACTATATATTACACAATAAAGTGGGGTTTGAACCAAACCACTGATCTGAATGGTCATATACTTCAGCATAGGCAAAAATCAATAGAAAATAGCAGTCTTCTTTCTTACATTATGGGGAAAAAAACTTGTTTTAGGTGCAGATCCATTTTAAATAAGCCAAAACTTGGACTTGTATTCTTTTGTATGTAAGAGCAGCAGTCAACCCTAATTCAGCAAACCTCGGGCACAACATGTAAAATCTGATTTTCATCTTCACTTAGAATTAATTAGGATTTATGCAAGTCAAGATCCTAAAAGATATTAACCCTTCAATCAATTTAAGATAAAATGACACACACAGCAATTTAACACACAATTTACCTGAAAGGGTGGCTTGCCAACAAGACATTGATAAATTACTGTTCCAATGCTCCACAGGTCTGCTTTTGCATCATAGTGCTGTGACATTATAACTTCAGGAGCCTAGAAAGAAAAATACATCAAACAATCAATACATTATTGTGTGGCACTAAAACATCAGCTAGTCATTAGAAGAATTCATTAATCACATGCACAACATAGTTACCAGAATTAGACCTGATATTTGTCAAGACAATCATAACAATAAGCCTACCGAGTGTATTAGAAGACCACATTATTAAAACCAGAGCAGTACACTCTGCTCATGTGTATCATGAATTTTCTTAAAGAAATTAGAAAGGCAAGTATTGTTCTCTGGGACAGGGGAATAGAGTTGTTTTAAACTTTGGCTATCTAAGACATAAATCCTATATTGTCTAGGACTATCTCTAGTAGTAACTACCCTGGGAGGTATAAAATCTGTGATCTTTATAATCTCTCTTTTTTGTTGTTGATAGATTTATAGTTTATTTTAGATCTTACTCCTTAGAGAAGTATATGAAGATACGATATATGTATGTGTTGAAAAACACAATAAATAAAAAAATAAAAAAAAAGAGTTGTTTTAATGGTCAATAGATTTTTATTGAAGAATATTCTAAGGCCTTTAGTATAAGTAGCATACAGTCTATTTACACAGACGGCTATTCTAAAAATAAATTGCACAATTGACATATAAAAATCATGAGGTTATAGTAGCAATACTGACCTTTAAGAACACAGAGCAATTTATTTTCAATATATTTCTTTTATTAACATATTTCAGCTTAGTAATATTGTTCAAAAAAATTTAGTTCAAAGCAATGCAATGTAAACGCTTACTACCTATTCATTTTAATGGATTGAATAAATTAAGTTATACAATACTGGCAGTATGCTATTAATAGCACAGCATAATCCATGCTATGTGACCTTATGCAAAAAGCACGTTCTAATAAGTGAAAAAATACAATTCTGCCTTTTCTTTGCTACTCGTAACCATGCCATTTTAAAATAATAGCAGATTAAGAAGCCACAGTAACTATTATGTTACAAAAACATATGATTCTGACAATGTAGCCTGTGTATGAAGCAACCTCTGTATTACAACCCCTAAGCTTACAGAACGGGAGTACTTGTGCCAATATCCTATTTATTTGGAAATAAAGAAAGAGTATTCCACCAACTAGGCCTGCTTTGGGCAATCAGTATATTCCAAATGTGTATTTATAGTTGCAATATATGGTTGCAAACTATACAGATACAATAGGTTACAAGGTTACAAGATGCAATCTTGCCATTCTACAAATTGCGAGATGCTGCAATGTTCATACTTATAACAAACTGCATCATCAAACAGAAAAATCTAGCAAACAGAAAAAGCTCAATAATAAAATGTAAATATTGCAATTACAGGTATGGGATTCAATATCTGGAAAACTGTTATCCAGAAAAGGCCGTCTCCCATAGGGTCCATTATAATGAAATAATCCAAATTTTTAAAAATTATTTCCTTTTTTCTCTGTTAATAATAAAACAGTACCTTGTACTAAACTAGCATATAATGAATCCTTATTAGAATCAAAAGCAGCTTTTTGGGTTTTTTAATGTTTACTTGATTTTCTAGTATACTTAAGGTAAGAATATTCAAATTACAGAAAGATCCGTTATCCAGAAAACCCCAGGTTCCGAGTATTTTGGATAACAGGACCCATACCTGTACCACAAAATAATTTCTGTACTCAGGTTAAGGCAAATCATTGAGGACAAGGAGTTAAAGTGCATAATTATGCTTCAATTATTTTGGAATTTATAGAAAACAACCTCTCTGTGTATTTGTGCATGTTATCACTAAACTAGTGTGTATATATATATATATATATATATATATATATATATATATATTATATATATACTGTATATACACACACATATGTAACTTACCATATACATTGGGGATCCACATAATGTAGCAGCCATCATATTGCTCTGCAGATAACGTGCAAAGCCAAAGTCCGCTATGAAAGAACAGCACATACGGAATAAAGATCAAATTCCTTGAGCAATAAACAGTATGAGCAAATGTATTAACTACAAAATATATCCCAATCAAATGTTCTTATATTGATTCCCTGGCGTATCATTACTCAGAAGTAAGGACTAAGAGTGTAGAACCAGGGATTATAGAGATGCCCTTAGGGTTCCACTTGCATAGTTCCATAGTTATATAGTTAAATCGGGTTGAAAAAAGAAAAGTTCAACCCCTCCAAATAAAAACTCAGCATCCCTACACACCCCTCTCCATACTTTCACATAAATTATATATACCCATATCTATACTAACTATAGAATTTATAGAACAATAGCATTTGATATTATGTCTGTCCAAGAAATCATCCAAAGCATTAACAGAATCAGCCACCGCAACCTCACGGTGAAGAACAACCTACGTTGCTTCAAATGAAATTTATTTTCTTCTAGTCTGAAGGGCTGTCCTTTGATATGGGTAAAAAGGCTCCCTGCTATTTGTCTATAATATCCTCTAATGTACTTGTAAAGTGTAATCATGTCCCCTCGCAAGCTCCTTTTTACCAGAGAAAACAATCCCAAATTTGACAGTCTACCCTCATAATTTAAGTCTTCCATCCCTCTAACCAGTTTAGTTGCACGTCTCTGCACTCTCTCCAGCTCATGTATAACTCTCTTAAGGACTGGAGCCCAAAACTGCACTGCATACTCCAGATGAGGCCTTACCAGGGACGTATAAAGAGGCATAATTATGTTTTCATGCCTTGAGTTAATGCCCTTTTTTATGCAAGACAGAACTTTATTTGTTTTAGTAGCCACAGAATGACACTGTCCAGAATTAGACAACTTGTTATCTACAAAAACCCCATGATCCTTCTCATTTAAGGAAACTCCCAACACACTGCCATTTAGTGTATAACTTGCATTTATATTATTCTTGCCAAAGTGCATAACCTTGCATTTATCAACATTGAACCTCATTTTCCAATTTGCTGCCCAGTTTTCCAACTTATTCAAATCAATCTGCAATGTGGCAGCATCCTGCATGGAACCTATAGTTCTGCACAATTTAGTATCATCTGCAAAAATAGAAACAGTACTTTCAATGCCCACCTCCGGGTCATTAATAAACAAGTTGAAAAGCAAGGGACCTAGTACAGAGCCCTGCGGTACTTTACTAACTACACTGGTCCAATTAGAAAATGTTCCATTTACCACCACTCTTTGTAGTCTATCTTTTAGCCAGTTTTCTATCCAAGTACAAATACTATGTTCCAGGTCAACATTCCTTAATTTAACCAGTAACCTTTTGTGTGGCACTGTATCAAATACTTTAGCAAAGTCTAAGTAAATCACATCCACTGCCATCACACTTAGGATAAGGCCTAAAAGCTGGGAGTGTCTCTGTATAAGCTGGCTGTTCTCTTTGCTTGGCCTGTGGGATACATGCTGACCATTGGTACTGTGAGTATACTGTATGCTTATACACAAATGTTCTATGTTCCTGCATTATTCTGATAAACTCTGGATTTAGGCTAATAAATCAGTTCTATGGTTAGGTTAAGAACCACTGGTACCCATTATTGTATTCTATATTATAATAGTAGTTTAACAACACCCTGCCACCACATCATTGCAAGGGCTCACGCCCAAGTAAAGAAAGTGTTGTTAGAACAATTATATGGTTCATAACGGAGAAAGGCACCGTTCCAATTTACAAAGGTAATCATTTCAGAGAATGACAATATCTGACTAATAGATATTTTATTATTTCCTTTGGTGTAGACACTTCGTTTGATTTAGGCTTACCAATTTTGATTCGGATACCACTGAAGGTAGCTTTTTTCCGGGAGGCATAAGATAGAAGAATATTTTGTGGTTTTAGGTCCCGGTGGATAATGCCCTTGCTGTGTAGAACTCGCATGGCAGCAGCAATTTGCTGTAGAAAAACTCGGATTGTATCTTCACTCAGTGTCCCTTTGGCTGCTCATGTAAAATCAGAAGATTAATCTAATTAATAATATATTAATACTACATTTAAAGGAACACATTTAAAAATACAACATAGAGGACTATGCACATGAAATAAAGCTGCATTAAAGTTGTTCAATTTAAATTAACTTTAGTATACTGTGGACAGTGGTGTTACAAGACAATCTGCATGAAATATTTTAGCTGTAGTGGCTTTCAAATTATTTAAGATTTTTTTTGTTAAATCTCTCAGGCCTGGCATTTAAACAAACTGGTTGCTAAGGCTTAGGTAATTACCCTAGCAACTTAGAAACAAAACTTTGGTTGCTGGGGGTCAGTGACTTCAACAACCACACTCTATTTTTCAGTTGCAGATTAAACATAAGCTTGTGTAAGTATACATAAAACCTGTATTATGAGATTTAGGGCAGATGCATCAAAATGTGAGCTTAGAGTTTACCACAGCAAAATTCACCCACTTATTTTTCAATGTGTGAAAGTTAGAGTTTTAAAAATACCATATGTGTGAATAGAAAGTCGATTTTCTGGCTAATGCCACTCTTTGATAAATCTGCCCCAAAGTTGTGTGGCTATGTGCGCTATTTTCCCCTGTAAAGTATACTGTAGTTTATTTAATTTCTGTATTTACTTAGTGGCTGTGACATGCAAATACAGCTCTTATAAGAATTTTTTAGCTTTCTCACTCAACTAGACCCATCAATGTGGTAATTTGGACTAGTTTCCATGTTTGCTTTTTGTAGCAAAATGAACGAAAACACAATATAGTTAGCACAATATCTCAAAGGATAACCTTTGCAATGACTTAATGAGCCTGGAAGCTTTGAAGGGATCTTGGGAAGTACATTACACACTAGGTGCCGTCTATGTTCTGGAGTTGGGCCAGTCCTATGTACAATATATTGAAATTAACTTTCTAGGAGAACATATACCAATGAATGTTATAGATAACATACTTGAGAGTAACAAGGGTTAAAAAAGACAAAAAAAAAAGAGCAAACAATAGTGCCACAGTTATCTTTCCCATTGTAATATGCCATAGTGGATCTAAATGTATTACTTTTTTTGCGTAATGTTATCTAATATGCATGTAGAGAAACATGATGTCTGGTGATTTTAATAGAGTGAGCGCTAATACATCTTCTAGGCAAAACGAGCCCCCCTATACGATATATTGGATCTAACTGTCAATGAATATCTGACACCCGACTCCTGCATGATTAGAGATTAAAGAGAAACAGATGCAGAGAGAGGAATAGTGAAGATAAACTTGATTATTTTAGAAATGGTACCACATTTTTCATTGACTGTATTTAGAAAGTATCCTATTTCAGTATGCTGAAGCTTATATTAAATTTTCATTTTTGTGATAGTTCCCCTTTAAATACATGTGTGGAATTCTAACTGTTAAGCTAAACTGTATCCAAGCCCTAATGTCAAATGATTTTAAAGCTATGGACAACTAAACAGTAAATACAGCAAATTAGAAAGCGCACACTCCACCGATATATACTGGTGAGGTATATAAAAGAAAAAATGTATACACACTTAAAAAAAGTATAGAACAAACGTATTTAAAACAAAAGTCATTAAATTACACCCTATCTGTTTTGACCACAAAGTGGTTTTTATTGGGGAAGAAAACATACAATAAAAAGCAAAAGTCGACAGGACAACTTAAAGGAATTGTTCAGTATAAAAATAAAATCTGGGCAAATAGATGTGGGCTGTGCAAAATAAGAAATGTTTTCAATAGAGTTAGTTAGCCCACAATGCAATCTGCTGCAGCTCTCTTGGTTTCCACTGACTGGTTACCAGGCAGTAACTAATCAGTGACTTGAAGGGGGCACGTGGGTCATAACTGTCTGCTTTTAAATCTGAGCTGAATGCTAAGGATCAATTGCAAACTCACTGAACAGTTATGTCCCATGTGGCCCCCTTCATGTTGCTGACTAATTCAGAGTTAGAGAGCTGAACAGGAACAGGCAGTTGGGTTCAGTTATACATAGTAACATAGTAACTAAGGTTGAAAAAGACACACGTCCATCAAGTTCAACATCTTTTTTTTTTTTTTTTAAATCTGCCTAACTGCCAGTTGATCCAGAGGAAGGCAAAAAAAAAACCCATCTGAAGCCTCACCAATTTGCCTCAGAGGGGGAAAAAAGTCCTTCCTGACTCCAAAATGGCAATCGGACTAGTCCCTGGATCAACTTGTACTATGAGCTATCTCCTATAACCCTGTATTCCCTCACTTGCTAAAAAAGCCATCCAACCCCTTCTTAAAGCTATCTAATGTATCAGCCTGTACAACTGATTCAGGGAGAGAATTCCACATCTTCACAGCTCTCACTGTAAAAAACCCCTTCCGAACATTTAAGCGGACCATCTATGTTAGACTGTGTCTGTTCACTCAAGCCTTTATAGATTGCATTTTTGGCTAACTAACTATATTAGAAACATTTATTTATTTTGCTCAGCCTATCTATTTACCCAGTTCTTATTTTTATATTTAACTGTTCCTTTAATCTGCCACTTTTTTGTTTATAGATGATTTTTTTTTTTTTTGCAATTCTAATTCTGTTTTTGCCCAAATCTGTTGTGGAGGAATCAGTATATGGCTAAATCCAAAAACTATGGATTTGGTGCATAGCTTATAAAACACAAAATCTACCAAGCATAAAGCAGTTCTGCTGTCGAATGACTTTAAACATCAAGCTAGCTTTTTTCCTGATTACATTTTTGACTGCTTGTTAATATAAACTAGGGATGCACCGAATCCAGGATTCGGTTCGGGATTCGGCCAAGATTCGGCCTTTTTCAGCAGGATTCGGCCGAATCTTTCTGCCTGGCCGAACCAAATCCGAATCCTAATTTGCATATGCAAATTAGGGTTTGGATTCAGTTCGGTATTCAGCCGAATCTTTCACAAAGGATTCGGGGGTTCAGCCGAATCCAAAATAGTGGATTCGGTGCATCCCTAATATAAAAATAATGTCAAAGATGTTGCCAACACCAAAGTTTTGCACACAAATATGCACACAAACATTGAGACACAAAAGAAATTATCTGTGTACAGGGCCAAGAAGAAATTAGTTTTCAGTTTAATTAAAATGCAAACAATGCAGTTTTAACAAATTATCTATTGTGAGCAGGGATCCCTAGTTTGAAAAAGTTTCTATGATAAAAGGACAGAAAATAAAAACACTACAGTGACTGTAAATAGCATTTTTTGCAGTTGTCCTCAACTCATTGAGCATGTGATTGGCTATGTGAACAATAAATCTTTAGGCTTTCATATTAAAAATAAGCTGTGACCTTCTTAGGAAAACATTCTGCGAACCTTTGATTTAGTTAGTAAAATGAATATTCAGTTGGGTACAGAAAAAAACTGTGGGTTGGCTGTTAATAAAGAAGTTTATAATGATATACTGTTTACAGGTTTTGCTCCCATCTAAGGTTACGCTAAATTCAGTTCAGAAAAACAAATGTTTATCTACTGAACTGCAAGATATGTCAGGTGCTAGAACTCCCCCTGCCAATGTCTAGACAGTAATAAAACAATGAAGCAATATTTAACACTACAGGCACTGACACAAGCATACTACTAGTAAAATGCTGTAATGCAGAGGCATAATATTAATGAAACAAGTCCAACTAGTACCACGGCTTCTGTATTTTACCCTATGACACCCAGCATCAGCGGTTTCCAGGAAGAAATAAAAACAAACATAAGAGAAGTGGCATTTTAAAGATGATTGTTGATCATGTTAGGGTATTGTCCAGGCTCAAATGGAAGCTGAAATTATCCTCCTTGCCTTAGTGTAATGTAAACATGTGACAGACAAGAATACAGTTTATATGGTTTGTCAGTGGTTTCTAATAACTTCTAATCAAAAGCTCCCTTACCAAGAAATCACTTACATTACACCGACACATGAAAATGACAGCGAATCATATTGAATGTTGAAAATCTATTTAGAAGAAATTAATGGTAATGCATGCTTTTTTTAAGTTACATTTTTTTCAAATTAACTTTTAGTATGTAATAGAATGGCCGATTTGAAGCAACTTTTCAATTGCTCTTCATTATTAATTTTTTATAGTTTTTGAATTATTTGCCATTTTTTCTGACTCTTTTGAACTTTCAAATGGGGGTCACTTCTGCCTGTTCACCAGTACCTGCTTCCTCCCAAGTGACTTTTAACCTATTCTAACAGCAAATGTTCCTAAAAGTATCCTAAGGAGCCTTGCAAATATAGAGCTTCGAGTCATAAATTGAAATGGAATTCATTGTTGCAATATGTGAATACTGTTACAAACATATTTTTATCATCCCTAAATATATCACTGAATAAAATATTTTAAGTCTTAACCCTTTTGAAATGCTATCACAATATACTATAGGATTGACAGAGGCATACTTTGTTGACCCTAGCTGTACTCTGCAACAATGAGTGACTTACTTTTGGAAAGCAAAGGAAAGCTTATAAATAACATTAAGAGGCCCATTTATCAAAGGTCGAATTGCGAATTTGTGTACATTTTTTTAATTCAAATATGCTCACAATTCGACTGGGGGGTTATTTAAGAAAAAATTTGAATGTCTAATATACGATCAAATGGTTCCGACCTGAAAATTTGAATGGTATTCGATTAGTAGGAATCGAGTTTTCCTCCAGAAAAAAAAACCCTCAAATGTCAGGAAGGCTATTCACATCTCCAAATGATTGTACATGAGATCAGCAGGTTTTAGGTGGCAAATATTTGAATTAGGACTGGTCTAGGTGTGATACATCTCACATTCAGATTTACATTTAAATAGGGGCATTAAAATATGTGAATTTTAAAACTCGAAATTTCAAATTTACTATTCGACCCTTGCTAAAGCTGCCCCTAAAAGATGACCTCAGATCCTTATTGTCAAATTATGTCAAATTATGTTTTTTGGGTGGTGATCCCCTTTAACAATAATCAGTGTGAAAACTTTTGTGAAACATGTCGACACATGATCGCTACAGAAGTGCATGTTACTAGACTTTAGAAAATAGCAAACATGTCCATGTGATATTATTAGCCTGTTACCTAATATTTTGTTCCTTCAGTTACAAAGTCATCTTTGATACATCCACTGTTTCCACTTTAGAGCAAAACATCTATGACATGTGAGGGCACGGAAACATTGTCTTAAAAGTAAATGGCCTTTTTTACACATTTAAATAGCGTTATAAAATAATTGCATCATGGTGTCAGGTACACATGCATGGAACAACAGGCTTTGACTTGGTCTGAAGGTGTGAAGTTACCATATTATATTGCCCCATGTATGGCCGACTGCCCTATTTACTTTGGAAGAGTATTATGTTGTCTGAGATTTGTTCTTTTAAGGAACAGTTCAGTGTAAAATAAAAATTGGGTAAATAGATAGGCTGTGCAAAATAAAAATGTTTCTAAAATGCAATCTATAAAGGCTGGAGTGAGAAGATGTCTAACATAACAGAACAGAACACAATTTCCTGCTTTGCAGATCTCTGAGTTAGTCAGCGACTTGAAGGGGGGCCACATGGGACATAACTGTTCAGTGACATTGCAATTGATCCTTAGCATTCAGCTCAGATTCAAAAGCAACAGTTATGACCCATGTGGACCCCTTCAAGTCACTGATTGGTTACCAGGCAGTAACCAATCAGTGAAAACCAAGAGAGCTGCAAAGCAGGCAGTAGTTTTCTGCCTATCATGTTAGACATCCAGTCACTCCAGCCTTTATATAGATTACATTTTTGGCTAACTAACAATAATGAAAACATTTTTTATTTTGCACAACCTATCTATTAACCCAGTTTTTATTTTTATACTGAACAGTTCCTTTAACCACAGACTTCTACAGGTCATCTTAAATACACATTGCCAACTAAAAGTTCTCTAAAATGGATATACAGCTGGCATCATCAAATTATATCCTATTAAAGGAACAGTAATGTAAATAAATGAAAAATATTTTTTATACGTTTATAGGCTTATTTATTAAAGATCGGATTTTAGTGATTTTGGAGGTTTTCAAAACCATGACTAAACTCACAGACTCTAAAACCACAACTAAACTTAAAACCACGATTGTCATTGAATTTATTAAAAGATTAGAATATAAAAAGTACAAACGAAAAAAAAAAAGTGCCGAATGATGCAGTAAAAAATATGAAAAATTATGACAAATTACAAATCTTAGTTTTTTGGACAATTCGTTAAAAAAATCTGAAACCTCTAAAAGTCAGAATTCGTTTAAAGGGGTACAAACATAGCGAGCTCCCATTGACAACTCAACAACTTTTACTTGGCAAAGTTTTGCCTTAGAGGTATTTGTAGTTTTTACACTCAAATTTTTAGCTTTTTAGAAGTACAGGAAAACCACAAATTTTTCAAGATTAGTGGAAAATGGGCCCTAAAAATGTGTATCTGTTAATCTAGAACCTACAAATAAACAATGTCTTTGCAACAAATTTCCCATTATATATAGGAAAGGTTTTCAGTGTGTTGTCCTGCAGTGAGCCATGAATGGCATCTGAGTTTTTTATTCCTGTGTAAGAACTAAACCCATTGTATTATACAAAGTTTATTTATTGTTATCTGCTCTGTAACCTATGTCTTTTTGTCCTTTTTATCAGTGTAGGGCAACAGCATATTATATTTTAATTACTTTAAAAAAACGTTGTTTTTGTTTTATTGTTCCTTTAAAAAGCTAAATTTCTACTAAACTATAGTTCATAAAAAATACAACTTTTTGGGTGTCTATCTAAAATGTATGTATTACTTCTAATCATTTTGATTTTCAAAGGACTAGTGCAGAATGTTGCATTGTAATATGGGTTGCAGCTATATTAAATGTAGAATGTGTTCTGTAGTTTTAACAAAAGCTGCACAACAGCCAAGACAATGAAATTGGGAAAACAACAGGATATAGTTACCATCATGTCAAACCTAAATGCCGTTGTATGCGTAATATGTGGATTTAAAAAAAAGAATCTGCCATCAAGTATTAGCATGTCAGTTGTGTGGGTGCCAGACAGACTTACCTTGTAAATAATCAGCCAGGTCTCCACCATTGCAATACTGTTAAAAACAAAACACAGCTTTCTTTTATTATGCAAAAAAAATGTAATTACATTTGATTAAATTTTTTGTTTCACGTTTGCGTTTGTAAGTGGAAATATTAAGTAGTAAGATTAAAAACTAAATGTACATCAGTCCTACAGCAAAACTACAGCAGCCACAGATGAAGAGGTGTCGCTGGCCAAAAGGCGAGTACCGTAACAGTGGTGTTGAGAGAAGGCAAGGTATTAACTGCTCCACTTAATGTAAGAACCTTTTTTTTTAGTAATGCAGACACTTTCTTGGAGACTTGGAGACTATAATATGGGAGCACTGTATAATTATGTGTTCCTGCTTTTGTCTATAATTTAGCCTCAAGCTGGCTGGCTGATTTGCTACAGCCTTTCATATCACCTCATTTAGCACTTATGTTGCGTTATAATTCCTTTACAATAGGCCAACAAGGGACATAGTATGATGTCATCATGGTTGTAATCGCTTGGAGCCCAAGAAAATTGAACTAAGCAGTTTAACAGTAAGTAGGTGTAACCCTCAGAGTATACAGTAATACTGTTAAGGATTATCAGAATAGTCATTGCAGTAGTATCTGCAGTTGGAAATGTATTCCAACTAGAAACCACTTCGCCTGCTTCTGTTTATGCCAGAACAGCATTCTATCATCTTCCTTGGATATCCAAACCCTAAACATATTACATATATGCCAATATTATACAAAGAACATGAATGTGAGCAGGATAAGTGCAGGCACTTCTTCTGCATAAGGAAGATGCCCGTAGGAATAGCATAAGCGTAACAAAGGTGTCCTTAAACTTTAATAAATACTTGTTTAGCTTCACACTGTAACCCTAACAAACTATCTGATTGGGATAATAAGCAGGGGTACCAGTAACACCACAAAAAAAAGAAAAGCTCTGAGTTGCTGATGACAAATCTGTTTCTGGCCAGTCAAAAATGGCAAAAAATATAAAAATTGATCACTTGCTCTCCTCTTGGCCCCCTCCCCCCACACACGTTACCCCTGTAACAATAAAAGATTACAAAAAACTACATGGATAGTGATACCAACATTAATGTCTTGATGAAAAACAAACATGTCAGTATCACTTTTAAATAATATACAGAGTTGTATGGAAATTAACCATAAATGTATGGGTGAATAGTATTACAAAACTTTAGGTTTTTTTTAAATTAGTGAGTGTGCTCACTATAGATTTAATATTTACAACAAAAATATAATACATTAACAAAAAAATAATAATAATGCTTACCTCCATAACCAAGAAAACTGAATTAGGCATTTCCTGAAAAAACCAAGAACACAGGTAATTAGATCTATGGGTAAAATATACAACACTGACTAGATAATAGGCATTCCAGGATCATCATCAGGATTGTAGCCATCAATACATTTTTTATTGTTTTAAAAAAGTACAAATATTTACATGCCAGGTAATTTGTAAAATAATGTAAGAAAATAATGTCTACAATTGCCACATTGCAACTTAAAGAAACAGCTAACTCTTTAATTAAGAGTTTTTCAGCAATATATACTAGTGTTCACTTAGCATTTATATGCAAAAATGTTAAAAAGGTAATGTGTTGCCCAAATTGTAAATCTCTGTTAAATTTAGATTATCTATGTGGAAAAGCCTCCATATTCTTGGTCAGTGAGGTATAGGTAAGTCCTTGTAAGGTGCATCAAATCAATATCAATTTCAGGATTTGGCCCAATCTTAGCTTAACATGTAGAGTAGTAGATTCATTCCTTAAATAATTTACTTCCCAATGATATAGTTAACTAAGAAAGGGCAAAAAAAAACAGATACATATAGACTGTTATTTTTGCACACTTGCTCATTTTAAGCACGTTTTGACACATATAGCAGTTTAATTTCAAACGCCCAGATTCCTCAGCTGGGCTTGAATTCCTAGAAAAAAGTCTTCTAGGAAAGGCAATCTTACGGACATAAGTAGAAAAATGTAGTCTTTATAGGCAGTGGTTAACCTATCAAGCAGCTCAAATTATAAAAAAAAAGCTTGTTCAGTGGAGCTTAAAGCTCATACACAGGATTTTGAGTCACAACTTCTGCTTAAAGTGATTGAAAACTGTCTAGCAAGTGTTTAACTCCTGAGAAAAAGAGGCTTGTCATGTATGAATAAAAGAAGTGCTGTGAACCAGTCCTATGACAGAGAACTGGAAAGGCATAAAATTTCCTGTTTCCCCTTGAATTGAATTAGTAGACAAAAAAACTTTTTTTGCCCATATTCTTGTGTACAGCTCCGTCATGGTTGCATATATATACAAAAATTCTAATATACATAAATAAAGCACTAGAGTGCCTTATTCTTGTATATTAGAATGTTATGGCAGAGAGCTATAAAAGCTTAGGAAGATTATTTTTAAACACAGGACGTATAGATTACACCCAGGAATAACTACAAATAACCTTCGTCAATCCTCAGTGTAAAACAGAACATGTTTAAATTAGTAGAGATCTTAAAATGTTCTAGACCAGTACTGTCCAACTGGAGGCCCACAGCCCCCCTCATGTGGCCCTCCATTAAAGTCTGGCTGCTTTGATTGCTTACCTCTGTGAAAGCATTAGAAGGTATCAGAACTGAGATCAACTGGCCTCCGTATTGTTCACACATCAGATTCAGGCTGTAAAAGCCCAGCTTTGTATCCTTTGTATTTTTCACACCTTTAATGTCTATTACTCTGCTCTACCTATGACTACTCTACCCTTCCTGTGTGTGCCCTACACTGCCCATGTGTGCGCCATACTTTGCCTGCCTTACTCTGCCTGTGGTTGCAATACTCTGCCTGCCTTATGCTGCCTATGTTTGCCATACTCTGTCTGCCCTATTCTGCCTGGTTGCTCCACACCCTGCCTGCATTACTCTGCCTGCTCTGTGGTGTGGTGTGTGTGTTACTCTGCCTGCCCTACTATGTCTGTGTGCGCGCCATACTCTGCCTGCCCTTAACTGTCAGTATGTACACCATACTCTGCCTCTGTGTGCTATACTCTGCCTACCTTATGCTGCCTGCGTGTGTCCAATTTGCCTGTGTGTGCCACACTCTGCCTGTGGGAGGGGGACCTGGTGGGAGTTTGTTAGCATTTGGAAATACTTGTTAGGAGTCCCAAAGGTGTTAAATCATGTGCTGGGGTTGTTGTACTATCCACAGGGAAGAAGGAGGCGCATGGATTCCATCCCTCGTTACCACAGAAGTTGGGACAGCACTGATCTAGACTGTGGATCCAACAAGCCCACCTAGGGCTCCATAAACGTAGATATCCAAATCTAAACCCAAGCACCATAAACTACAATTGTTGCAGAGATTTAAAGTACATTCATGTACATGTTTCAGTGGTCACTGTTTCATATATCGACAGGGTTGCTGTCATAAAATTCTGGGAAGTTGTCCGAGGGTAGTGATTCCTACAGTTACATCTTCTGCCTTATAGTGAGTTCCCAGAGTGCATACAGAAGCGTGTGACTTACCCATCAGTCTTAGGGGCATATTTATTATGCTGTGTAAAACTAAATTCACAGAAAAACCGGTGTAAAAAGCTGTGTAACATAAATGGTGAATTTATCAAGGTGTGTGTGTAATTTTACGCTATGCGATCACCAGATTTGCAGCTGTAATTTTACACTGCTTCTGGCGGAAGATGCCCTAAGAAAAAAAAAAAAACAGCTTTTTACCCTGCAAAGCATGGCAATGTGTGGTGTATTATCCCGCTGTTTTTCTTTGTCAAGGGGTAGTTGGGGGTAACACAAGAGGGACTTGGAGAACATTATGTTATCTTCCCTTTTTTATGGGTTTCAAGTACAGACCATTAAAATGATAGTTCTACTATCACTTATAGTGAACAGAAATTATACCTTTAATGGACTGGAAACATTTTTTTGTAAAGTCCCCGCATTTTTGTTAAAGTCTGAAAGTTAAAGTTTTCATGCCATGAAGTAGGTGAACTTTAAGGTAGACAAAGCCTGTTTATTGAAGTGCAACAGATGGTTCAAACTGTTGGTAAGACACACATACAATAAAAAATAATTGCAAACCTTTTGTTTGACATGTATGCACACTATAAAATAAATGGTTATATTGATTGTGAGTAGTGATGAGAGACCTTTGTCATCAGGTTTTGCCATGAAAAAGATGCCCATAGACAACAATAGGTGAAAATTGTGGCATGTCCAAAATTTGTCTAACTGTAAGGGCTCAATCGATTTGCAAGCATCTTCTTATTATCAGAATGGTAATGGAAAGGTATGTAATGGTTTCATCTCACTACAGATCTCAAAAATATTTGAGATATTGTACATGGGAGTGGAATATTGGCACTGTACACTTTAGGCTGTGGAAAAAAGAAAATAAACTTTCAGCAACTCTTCTTACACTAGCCAAATTGATCCTAAAAAAAATCAGCACCTGTCAAATGTCTGGGAATCCTGCAGTAAACCTGTAGAACTTCCATAGCAATATTGTTAGTTTGCTTGATCACAAATGCTTGACACTACATAACAACATTCTTAACACTGATATAACAAAACCATAAAATGAACTGGGATTTTTCCCCGACAGAAAGTGAATACACATTACACAAATCCTGGAACTGGTTATATTTATTTTCCTTTTACTTCAACATACTTTGAACTGTTTGCATCAGTAAGTTTTCCAGTTAAATAGGAATGTTTATTGTGATTAACTGAAGGTCACACTTTGCATGATGCCAAATGCAAAACACTTTTTTTAGTGGCATTTGTGTGGGATACAATCAAAGCTAGTCAACCTATCAATACAGTACTGGATATCTTTTAACTCTGTCAGCAACAAATAATATTTCCTAAAGCTACCACACCAAAAAAGTAAAAGATATTCGACAAAGTTCCATTAGTAGTGTTTGAGAGAAGATACTACTGGGGCAGATAACATGGCTAAAAATGTAAAATATAAGATTTACTAAAACTCTTAAAAATGGATAGTTTAACAACATATAGTGACTATACTAGCTCACTATATAGTATTGTTTTTACAGGTAAAATAATTTTGAAAAATATTACATCATAATATAAAATGTGATTTATTTAGCAGGCTGGGCAGCCTTTATATTTAATTCTGTTGATATTTCACTCAGGCTGATTTATGAGCAACTAATCCTCAGGTTCCAGTAAAGAATTGGAAAGTATAAAGTATAAGCGAGTTTTTTTTTTCTTCTTTTTTTTTTCTTCTTTTCTTTGCTTTACTTGAACCTGACTCAATTATTGTATATCATCCCCTAGTTAGGTGGGACAGATACAAACTGGCCATGGCCATGTCAGATAGAGGATAGCCTATTGTGACCCACTTTTTCAGCGAAAATATTGTGGGTATGGGATTATTGGCAAGTTGTATTTACCTATACAAAAAACAAATGTCTTTGGCATGTGACAGTGTCTTGCACAGCTAGCAACACCCTTGGTGTAGAAGATAAAAGGGCGAGGGAGAAAAAAAAGGACACATGAGAAAGAAGATGAATATAAATGTTAAAGGGGAACAATCGTGAAAATGAATTTTTTTTACATATTAATATACGTTTCATCATGCTGAAATAATAAACTTTCTAAATACAATCAATTAAATATTCTGCATCGTTTCTGAAATAATCAAGTTAAGGTTCACAATCCCTCTCTCAGCATCTGTTTCCCTTTCTTCTGTCTTATAGGGGCTTCCTTTCCTAGCAGATGTATTAGAGCTCATTCAAATAACGGATTCCAGTACAAACAAAATCTAACAAAATAACTGCCTTTTGCACAAATCCTGCATGTAGAGCAACAGGATTTCTGGTGATTTTAATAGAGTGAGCTCTAATACAGTACATCTGGGCAAAAGGAGCCCCCCTACAATAATGGTATATTACTACATCTAACTTACAAACCAAGCTGGCTCTGTCTGTAAGTGGAGGTTAAAAACAAAAAGTTTGAAAACCTTAGGTTTATGGATTACAATAAACTTCCACTAATACAATGCTCATGTAGGAGATACGTTTATTTCAAAACACTGATAATTTTAGCTATGCAAGAAAGATCTACTTGAAGCTGGAAAGCAAGTTTTTCCATAATCATTCTGTGCAGGCTTGCCACCATAACACTGTTTTAAAGCATGGAATATAAAGGTTACACAAGGAGATTTTTTTCCAACACAGGTTAAAATATCTCTCCTTTTGCACCCGACTGAAAATAGGACACTGATCCTATGAGAAGTCCCATGACAAACATGAACAACTTGGCCTCTGTCCAAATTTGAGCAGGAGTACGTGTGCTAATGCTTACTATATACTGAGATGGTGGAAACAGCTAAGTGGTTTGCAGGTGCAGATAATACACAGTTACAATAAATGAACTCAAACACTCTAAAGGTCAGCTGCTTGTTGTCAGAAAATTTGGCAATCATACCAGGGGGTTATATAAGAACATTAACTTAACAACGTTCATGTTATTTGAAACAACAACAAAGAAAAAAAAACGAAACTACTTTAGCTTTAAAGAATAATGAATTTTAATATGAATCTTCTTATACTTGTTCTTTTTATACTTTACCCACACGGTGCATAGGTGTGGAAGGTACACTAAACACAGAAAAGTGGAAGCTCATTTAGAGTCTTCAAAAGAGCAAATGCAATGTATCAAGAATGTCAGACAAATTGTGGTCATACATTAGATATACAGATTACACATTTTTTACTTATAATTTTTCCATTAATAAATTAAGTTTGTAAGACTTAAGAAAATAGCAAGAAATTGAAAAATAATTAAAAAAAAATACAAGAAAAGCATAAATCAACATCATTCCAATTTACATTTTTCCTTTACTTTTTTTTGTCCTTGGTCTAAACACATACGCAAATGTACATAGGCGCTCAAAACAACATTATGGGGCTATTTATTAAGATTATAGACAAACATCAAATGTAATGTTGTCCATAGCAACCAATCAGATCTTTGCTTGATTGCTGGTGAATGTTCAAATCTAATTGCTGATTGGTTGCTATGGACAACATCACCAGTGATGCTGATCTCCAGTGTTAATATGCTCCCAAAAGTCCTACAGTATATGGATTTTTATGGAACAATGCTCTGTGAGGCATGATAAGTAATGGGCAAAAGGAAGTGGAGCCATGGAAAGTTCAGTTCTGCTGTTGAGACTATGCAACTATGAACAAACAGTTTAATTAGAATCTGCTGAAATGTGCAAGATGAATACCGTATATACTCGCGTATAAGCCGAGTTTTTCAGCATCCAAAATGTGCTGAAAAAGTCTACCTCGGCTTATACGCGAGTCAGCATTTTAGGAAAACATTATTTTTTTTTTTACCGTTTTGCTGTCGTTAGGTTGCCTGTCCGTGGATTCCCCCAGATTCAGCTCAGCACTCACGGCCCGTCTGTTCTGCCTAACCTGCCCACCCACCAATGAAGAAACAGTAGGCGTGTTTAAAGATCGCTGCCCCTTTCTCTGTGCGGACAGAATGTTGCCTGTGTGTGCGGCCCGCACTGCCTCCCCGTGCCTGGCGTCCCCTCTCACCTTCTCCCGCAGGCCGCGGCCTCATTGCGCATGAGTGAGATCGCAGAGAGTCCAAGAAAGCGGAAAGCGCCACTCGCACTCACCGGGAAGCCGAGCACCAACATGGTAAATGAGCTTCACATGGTAATATCCATTTTAAATGTGCAGGGTTATTACGGGCTTGGTCTCCGTCTAAGCCTGCCCCCAGCAGGGTCTGACAGGCAAAGGAAAGCGGACGGCGCTGCTCTAAACTGTAACTCCAGCCTCTGGGTTTTGTGGCCTAGTCACTAGCTGTCAGCACCCGGCTCTCCTAAACAGCGATCTTACTGGGGCAGGAAGGGATAGATAGAGCTAGAGTTATGGAAAAGATGTGTCTGCTCGCTATGTATATTGTTATGAACTGTGTGTCACAATAACACTTTCCTGCCAGCCATGACTGCTGACTGAACTGCATTTACTCCCCACTAATGAAGACACAGTGAGAAAAAGCAGGAAGCATTGCACTTCTACAAAGTTGATCTTTAAACAAGCATACTGTTTCTTCATTGGTGGGTGGGTGCGTTGGCAGATCAAATGGGCCGTGAGGATTTCTTTACTGAAATCTGAATCTGGGGGAATACCATATTATGGTCAGTGAAGATGCTGGGCAACACCAAAGACACCTGATCTTCCCTAAACTTATTTTGCCAGTTCTTCCCCTAGGCTTATACACGAGTCAATAAATTTTCCCAGTTTTGATAGGTAAAATTAGGTACCTCGGCTTATACCCTGGTAGGCTTATACACGAGTATATACGGTAGCTATGCAGCACTTTATACATTGTGATTGTGATTAGTTAAGTGTCTTTGTTTTGCTGGATATTCCTTTTAAAAAAAAAACACTGGCATATTGTTAAATCTTAATTACAGGACAATTATGGGAATACGGAACACATTTCCAGAAGTGATTTTATTAAAATATATACATACTGTATGTTTTGCATATTTTGGATCTTCTGGATTAGGGCTTTACTAGAATATAATATAATTAGCTTCCTACATCCATTTTCATGCTTGGTTATTCTGAAATCGCTGGGAATGACAGTAGTAAAAAAATAACAAAAACAATGCACACAATTCCTATAGTACAAAAACAGCTTTACAAGTTTTTTCCCCAGGACTACTAGTCCTCTACTGCATCTACTGTATTTCTCTTCTCTCCCATCCTCCACCTATACCCTACCCCTCCCCTGACATTTCTGCCTCCCCTATCACAACTTTAAGGGTAAGGGCACACGCTAAGATTCTGAGAGATTTAGTCACCCGGGAACAAATTGCCTCTTCTTCGGGCGACGAATCTCCCGAAAAAGCCTTCGGGCGACTTTGGAAACAAAGCACTCCAAATGCCGGCGGGAAGGCTTTTCGGGGAGATTAGTCGCCCAAAGAAGAGGCGATTACTCGCCGGGCGACTAAATCTCCCCGAATCTTCCAGTGTGCCTTTACCCTAATTTATAGCTCATGTTCCTATGCTTATGAGAAAAGATAAACCAGTATCATCATAATATTCTATTCAATATGTTTGACAGTGAGATACATGTATGTGATATCATTGGATGTTTTCAATAAAACCATTCAAAAAATTTTTTTAAAAAGTATATTCCACACTTTTCAAATTCTAAAAATCTATAAAATATTAAATACTATAGCACATTATAAAAATAGTTAGGGTCGAGGTGAATTTTTGAATTAAAAAAATTCGAATTTCAAGCTAAATTCGAATTTCTAGCTATTTCAAGCTATTTTTTGTGTACTTCGACTAGGGAATAGTCCAAATTCGATTGGAATTTGAAAAAAAAATCGAATATCGACATTTATCATGTACTGTCTCTTTAAAAATTCCACTTCGACCATTCACCATCTAAAACCTGCCGAATTGTTGTTTTAGCCTAGAACCTCCTAGAACCTATTTGAAGTCAATTGCTGGACTTTGAAAAAACAAAGCTTTTTTTGGGAAAAACTTCGAATCAAATTCGATCGAATGCGCTATTCCTTCTATTCGTACGATTCAAATTCGGCCTAATCGATCGAAAACTGACCTATTGGACCAAAAAAAACTTTGACTTAATTTTGGTTGGTCTTTTTGAATTAGAATTTCGAAGTTTTTTCAATTCGAAATTCAACCCTTAATATCGGAACAACAGTTACAGTGTTTTTGTACATTCTTTACTAAGTCATATCAGCTTAATTCATAATTAAGACATTTACAAATTCTATGTATAGATCAAAGTTACCTGGACATCGTAAAGGGCCACAATGTTTTCATGCTGCAACTCCTGAAAAAAATGAAAATGAAGATGCTGTTGTTATGATTATTATTCTGTGCTTATTAAAGGGGTTGTTCACCTTCAATCTACAAATCTTATGAAACCACTAACAATGCTCTCAATGTGTTAGAAAAAACATTTTCCATAACAAAAAGTAAAAATGCCATTGTAAAAGCTAATTTCTATACCTATTAACTCAGTCCTTCTCCTGTCTCTCTGACCAGTTTTCTGAAGTTATGGGAGTGGCCTATTTTGAACCTGACACACCAAGAACTTCCTATATGATGACATCATCATGCCCAGGCTTTGCCCTTACTTGTTTCCTATTGGATGTTGATACTGCCCTCCTCCTAGTAATTTATTGGGTGCTTGTGAACTGTAACCAGTCACATAATTTGAATGGTCATTGGTTGATTACTCAATTGTAATGGCAGAGGTTAACAGACGCAGCATATAAACAAACCTGCCTTGCAACAAACAATCACACAGCCATGCAGACAAATACTGCAGAAAAGGAAGGAGCAACATTGTTTGGCAACCTTTGGCATTAAGCATAATATCAGTTATTTAAAAAATTGCAACAAAACCAGCACTGACTTGCTTAGAAACGTATGTAACTTACACATCTAGCAGGGACAGTAGGGTTGCCACCTCACCCTTTTAAAACCAAACACATATGAAATCCACAGCCTGCATGGCTAATTATGAACTCATTTAGATGCTGCAGACTGAACTGATTTCTGTGCAGCCATGTATCATGCATCTAAATGAATTGCTAATTAGCCATGCAGGCTGTGGATTTCATATTTGTTTGGTTTTAAAAGGGTGAGGTGGCAACCCTAAGTGACAGGCAGAGCAGTGATGAGGGCAGGTATGTTTTTTGAACATTTTGTGCGCTCTCCCGGGGGGGCGGTAATTTACCTAGGAAAACGATACCTTTTTTAGTGTTTGTGTTCCATTTCTGGAACAAGATTTAGAGCTCTAAATACCAAAAAATTAAAAAGTTATATTTTTCATGATATAGGGATCTATACCAGAAAAATATTTTACCTTTTTTATGAGGTAAATACACAAAATAATACATGGACCCCCCCCCCTAAAAAATAATATATTTCTGGAAAGTACAAGTGTCATCTCCCATAGTAGCCATTATAATCCAATAATCCAAATTTTTAAAAATTATTTCTTTTTTCTGTGTAATAATAAAACAGTACCTTGTACTTGATCCCAACTAAGATATAATTAATTCTTATTGGAAGCAAAACCAGCCTATTGGGTTTATTTAATGTGTATATGATTTTCTAGTGGATCTAGGTATGAAGATCCAAATTATGGAAAGATCCATTATCCAGAAAACTCCAGGTCCCAAGCACCTCGATCCCCCCATCTGCACAGTTGAAGTCTCTGCAGCACACAGCCCACACTCCCCCTCCCTCTCACAAACTTGTAACAGTTTCTCTTCAGTACCTGAATGCTGCTCAAATTCCCCATCACAGCCCAGCACAGGAAGCAGTGGCAGATTGACAGCAGACATAGCCAATAGGAGTTAAGTTAGCTGCCAGTACAATGTGTGATGTCATATAAGGAAGAGGAAGTGAACACTGTAGTGTTTTTGGGGGTCAGTGACCCCCTCCCAGCACAGGGTCTGTGTGGAACTGAAGGATTAGTACAGGGACACTTCTGAGGTGAATATCTCTTGAACTGTACTTTTTCTGTTAACTATTTCTATTTAAAAGTTTGTTCTATTCATGTGAACTGTTAGATTTGTCAATTTGTTACAAAGGTGAACAACCCCTTTAAGTGTTTTTTTCAGAGATTATATATCATTCACATTAGTACCAGTGGTGCTCATAGTTCCTATTCCATTCACAGATGAGCTAGTTATCCTGCTTTTTTGGAGTGTGGGAGTAAATATAACATACTTATGGTTCTTGAGTGTTATATATATGATTATATTATTATTCTGCACAAGCCCAAGATCTGAAACCTCAAATAATCTCCCAATAGGTTATAATCATTCTTTCCACTTCATATGCCCTAGTTTTACTTGATGGCAATTGTGTAATTTCTAATTGTTCTAAATCTCCACCTGCTTCACCCCCTTATGTCAATATCCCCACCCTTTATGTCACATGCCGGATTTGTAATTAATACTATTCCATATTATATGGCAGCACAAAAGACATTGCATTAAAAATGATTCATAATATGGAGCATTAGCTCCTAGGACTAGTAACTTCATGTTCCGCTAATGATTTCCCAAAGCACGTTTAGCATATGCAGTGACCCTGGCTGTCTAACTAGATCCAAGATGGAGATCTGCTGAGACAATAAAGGTCTGGATCATTACTATTATGGACCATGTAGCTGTTGTGTCTCTGAGCTGGTACAGTAAGTTCAGGGTAAAACCAAACTTTTAGGATGTTTATATTTTCTTGGTTAACTGATCTACCAGGCCTATATAATGTACTCTTAAAGCCCAAGGTCAATCACAGAAATCAGGTTAAGCTACTTATTGACACAAAGGCATTTCCCTGCCCTTTCAGAAGAATTTACATCTTGATTGTTGGAATCTAACATGTTCTTTTTGTCTTTGAGAGAACAAAAAACTTGCCGTAACAATGCAAAGATGGTGCTTACCCATTTTATCAAGTAGTAGGCAAGTTGATACTTTGTTATTCCCAGCAGCACAGATTTTATAGGCCTAGTTTATGGATTGCCCATCAGGGCCGGATTTAAACAGCGGGCACCCCTAGGCCCACTGGCGTTCGTTGCCCTGTCCTCTCCCTTTTATGGATTGTTTCCACAGACATCATGATTACTTGTGTGTGTGGGGGGGGGTGAATACTTAACTGGGATACAGCATATTTGAACTGTACTTTATGTGCTCTGTACATATTTATTGCAGAAGAGGGTGTGTGTGAGTTAAACAGTAAATAAAGGTTTCACAGATTTAACTACAATCCTACTCAAGAGAAGTGAGACCTCTGGTTGCCTAAAATGCAATGATTCATTTAAAAGAAGATTACCCAGAACAGAATCTGTTAAGCCATTATTTCTTGACAAATCCAGTTTTAAAGCACTGAACAAAAATGCCATTAAATGCATCATTTGCTTAAAATACAATAAGCATAGCCAATTACATTATTAAAAGAATATTATTTTAATCTACTGCTTTACAGGATTACAGTTTGGCAATTTTATGAGAGAAATTTCATAGAGGTCCCGTGGACAAAGCAAACCATGCAATTCTAAATTTACTGTCTTGTAGTTAAAAATCGGAATGGATTTAGATTAGTAGCTGGGGTTTCATAGCAAATTGACCAAATTGTCACAGTCTAAAAACAGATGCCAGTGAACTACAAAAGACCACAGGCATTGTTTTGACAGTAGAAATTAAAAAATGCATTTCAAAGAAATCATTTCTTCTTGATTTTCTGAACAGAATAATTCCACAAATGTACATAAATAAGTCTAGACTTAGATTCTATTATTGCTTCTATATTGAATAATAAAATCTGAATTTTGCCTAGAATGTCAGGGGTGAAGAGAATTTAAGAATTACCATGGAAACACAAGAAGGCTCTGGCTGAAACTAAGTGATGTAGCAATAAATAATCTATGGAACGTATAAGAGAGATGTATGTTTGTGTATGGTTTTTTTATTTGTATACTATCACAAAAGCATTACAAGGTGTAAACACAAAAGAGCGGTTTGGTTCAGGGGTTTATCAAACTGGGGAATTTTGAAGGATTTTCAGCTGTTTAATATTTATCAAACATTTCCTGACAAGTACCCGTTGCCTCCAATGCAAATTAGAATTTGGAGAGAATGTATTTGGCCAAAAATGGTTAAATAAAATAGCTGTATTTTTATTTAATAGTCATCCTAGTCACCATACTGGGACATAATAAAGAGACCTTCAAAAGTATCAGAATCACAATCTATGTCATTATACCGGTGCTCCCTGATCTCTCCCAGTTCTGCCTGATAGAAGATGGAGGCGTATGGTTGTGGGCAGCTGCCAAGTGGGGCCCTGATGTTGACTGAGGAGGGGAGGTCAGATGCACGGAGGTTATTGTGCCCCTGATATGGCAGTCCTGGTGGGCCCAGACCAAACCTCCCCCCCCCCTCCGAGTCTGACACTGCTTGTTATACGTAAGATACTACTGTAGAAATGAGATATAATGTACTATAAACTATAATTTTGCAATGTAAAAAAATGGTTTATTTGTGCCACAAACAGGCTGTTAAGATTTGGCTTAAAGGACGAGGGAAGCCTTAAGCTGGCCATAGATGCAAAGATCCGATCGTTCGAATCCTCGAATGATCTGACTTCCCCATCTCCAGACCTGCCACTAACCTTTCAGATCAAATAAAGTAGAAAAAGAACAGATCAGCCGATGTTCTGCCCCTACAGCAATCGTACAAAAATGTCCGACAAAAGCTAGTGACAGTCTCCCACAGAAAATCGTCTTATCGGCAATATTAACAGAGAAATTATCAGCAGCCGACAGAAATCTTTTAACCTGTCTGATCGACCAAACAACCGATCTCCGTGGGACCAAAAATGCCTGGACTCTCCTTATTCATGGTGGTGGGGGGGGGGGGGGCGGCAATATTTTAGCTACCCAATGAACAGAATATTGAAGCTTGCTCTACAGGCCTATGCTCTCATTAAGGAAAAATTGCACCAGCTGCCACCTTACCTTGCTTTTACAGTTGCCCCAATGCAATATTTAGATTCATGCATGCACAGCAGCATCTATGTTTATGACTTTGCGCTGTGGCACATTTGTGAATCTAAATCGAATCTGACAGGGAAGCAGGTAAGCACAGTAAAAAGGCACTGCAATGCTGCAACTGAAACCTCCCCCAGCTAGTGGCAGGAGCACTAGCCCAAGGAACAAACAAAAGTATTTCTATTCACTGGCATATCATGAATAGGGCTTTCCTTGTCCTTAACAAATAGCTGGTATTAGTGTTTGCCACAAAAGACCACCATTTGCAATTTTTTTAAGAGTGCTGTATATTTAATTTCTAACAGGATGCATATAAGCACAAATATAGAATCAGACAAAAGGTACCTTGGTACAACATTTACAGCTCAAGTAGCAGATTGCATAACAATGATAACTGACATAGCTTAAACCCATTCCCCAGCTATTCATCAGTACTACACATATCTAGTTTGTACCATACTTTCCCATCTATTTTGTATTTTTGAATGTATTTAGGTTAATTTGCTGTCATATCATGGTACATTGCAAAGCTATAACTGTATGTCTTTAGTGGTTGCTATTTTCAGGTTAAAAAATAGTCTATGATCCTATAGTAACCCATAAATACTACATAAAGATCTGGGAGCACACATAAACCTCTTTGCAGAAATACATTTTGCTCATATTAGGTTATTGCAGATATAAATCTGGGTGCGTCTACTATATCTTTACCATGCCCATTATGCCTAGACCACTCCCCCCCAATCACCCTGCTGCCAAAATTAATGTTCATAGTTTCTAAAGATATTTGGTGCATTTTCAATGGGAATTAGAGTTAATTTGGGCACAAATTATCAAGAGTAACCATTGGTCCGGGGGAGGGGCAAAACCAGTCCATATGAGGTGACATCTGTTATTGTTGTATAATACACACAAGCTATGAATATCTTGTAAATTATATCCTTATAAACGGTGAGTTCTGATGTCATCAGTTATAAACGGTGAGTTCTGATGTAATTTCTGTCACATGACTCACTGAAATTTGTGCATTGCATTATATTAAATAAAGTACCCCCAGTTGCAAAATATGAGTATATTAGAAGTTACCTCGGAGTTCCATGACTTGTATAAAAACACTCGGCCTTTGGCCTTAATACTCTCTTAAAGGAGAAGGAAAGCTACAGAGGCATTTTATTGCCAATAGATTAGCTGCAATAGTGCAAGCTAGAATGCTATATTTATTCTGTAGAATGTTTTACCATACCTGAGTAAAAAGCTCTAGAAACTCTCTGTTTGTTTAGAATAGGAGCTGCAGTATTAATGTGGTGTGACATCACTTCCTGCCTGTGTCTCTCCCTGCTCTGGGCTCAGATTACAGTAGAGAAGGGAGAGGGGGGGAGAGGAGCAAACTGAGCATGCTCTTGCCCAGGGCAATGAGGTTTAAGCTGAAGGCAGGAAGTCTGATACAGAAGCCCATGTGTACACAATAGAAGGAAAGAAATGCAATGTTTCTTTTGACAGGGGACTCAGAGCAGCACTACTTTGGGGGTTTACTGGTATATTTAGATGGACCTTTCTGATAAGGCTTACTTAGTTTTAACCTTTCCTTCTCCTTTAACCATGTGGTTTTAACAAGAATACTAATATTCTAACCAGAACCTGCAGTATTTCAGATAAACACCTTACCTTTAAAATCTTTATCTCTTTGCCGAGCAAGATCTGTGATTTGGATAGGTTTTTTTTATTGATGCTTTTAATTGCCACCTCCCAGTCAGTTTTCTAAAGAAATTAAAAGAGAAATTAAAAAAATTTGAAATTACTATGATTTGTAACTAAATTAAGCAATTAACACAAATATGTTCAGAAAAGCTGGCAATAGCCCAAAGAAAATTTTACAGTCAGCCCAATATTATTAGATTAAATTTGAACACTACTAGAAAATACATGTCTAACTGAAAACACGATTATCAGTAGCATACATTAATTTTTCCAAAATAATTTGATACATTTATTATCTCAAATAACACATTTGATTGAAATGGATCATTTTAGAATGATTCCTGAATAGATCTAATAGTGAAAAAGTACAGGTTCCTGCATAATGCAAAAAATTGTACAGCAACATCTGGTTCAGTTTTTAAACCAAGGTTGCTAAAGAAAACTTTTCTCTGGCTCACATGGGCTAGAAATGGGAATTGCATCTGATCTTTGCAGTTTAAGATGGAAGCATGAAACACAAAAATTGTAGCATTATATAAATAAACAGAAGAATGCCAATGAATCCTGAAAGCTTGAACAATTATAAATATCGTTATTGATTAATATTTAAATTAATTCAGCTTTCCTAGCAATCAACCAGCCAGTTGGGTTGATTTAAAGAAATTTATAAATCAAACTTGATAAATCTGCTCAATAGGATGGTCATATGATAAGAAGAGGCACATGCAATATTGCAGGTGTGCTAGGCACTTACCTCTTCTACTGCCTACCCCTAGTCCTGGCCTTAACTCCCACTGCTAGCTGGTCATTCCCCTGCCATGGGGGATGGGTGGTGCGAGGTGGTTGGCCAGCTAGGTTGCCTAGGGCGGCCAGACAGTTGCCCGGCCCTGATAAAAGCTGTCAATTTGGCCCCTCCAGCGTGTATAGGCCTCCTGACCAATGTCCATTACATTTGAGTATCAGTACACAAATTAGGTAAAAATCTACTTGTTTAGCAAAGCAGGCAGTATGCCCACCTTAAAGTGAGCTAAACAACTGTAAACCATTTGGGCCATGGCCATGCAGATTATTCCTGCCACTTAATGATTTCAAAGGAAAGTAATGCTGCTAGCATATGATATCAGTGCTATATACCAATCTGCATTTGCTGGAAATTCTTAATGACTTTATCAATCAATTTTGTTTCAGGAATTTTCATTCCAAAATGTGAAATATGGCTTCAAACAAACTTCAAAATCAGTTACACGTTAAAAATGTACATATCACATAAGTAATATGGCTTAATTTAATAAAAATAGGCAGTTATTACAATATAAATATTTGCATGATAAATCAAGGACAAAATTATCAAAATAAAAAAAAAAACCAGAGAGCAAACAAGAAAGCTTTTATTTATTTACATTACAAACGTTAATAAAGATTTCTTTTGATAGATATACACCAAACAGCAGGGGAGCCAATATCATACCAATAAGAAGACTGTCCCATGAAATAATTAACTTTTTCCAGATTCTCCTACTATGACATTGCATGTTAACAGTCCTAGGTGATTTCATCAGCAACAAAGCCCACAGTGACAGTGCAGGGCCAATAAGAGCGGTTTCTCCCCAAATTATTATTATTATAATTATTCCTGTGTTCTTGTCAACTCTGGACCAGGATTCAGAATAGGCCTTGGCATTTCAAGTACATAGTTAAAAACAGTTCCGAACCAGCCCACTACATAGTCAATGTCTATGGCATCTTATAACAGCCTCTCTGGCATTTACCAGAACCCAGAGATTGCCAGTCTAGGCCTGATTCTTGTAATACTGTAAACAGAAGTGAATAAATCAATTTCTGTTAAAAGTTGTCCTGCTCTTATTGATGCTTGAGATTGATTTTACATTTCTGGAATTTGTTCTTGGTTTCAGACAGGAGCCAATCCTTGCCAGAAGGCATTTAAGCAGTGTCGAATTGAGTGGAAAAGACGAACGTTTGATATACAGTATTGTGGCAGTAATTGGATTTTTGTGAAGCAAGAAATATACAGCTGAATTCCCAATTTGTGAGCACTATAAAACGAGTTAGCATGCACAGTTGTTGGGGATTCTGTCCATCAAACTGATTATTTTACCCCAACCTGCACTTTGCATTTTAATAAAAGAACAACTAACTCTACATTTCTTTCTTAGAACCTATGTCAGGCTGGAGGGACACAATCCTCTACATGATTCAATGTTTAATTTAATGGTGTATAATGGGGATGGCCCCTGTAACTTCTTGTTATTGCCAATAGATTAGCCACAATAGTGCAAGCTATAACACTATATTTATTCTGCAGAATTCTTTATCATACCTGAGTAAACAGCTCTGGAAGCTCTCTCTGTTTGTTTAGGATAGCAGCTGCCATATTAGCTTGGTGTGACATCACTTCCTGCCTGAGTCTCTCCCTGCTCTGGGCTCAGATTGCAGCAGGGAGGGGGAAGGGAAGAGGGCAGCCAACTCAGCATGCTCAAGCCCTAGCCCTGGAAGTTTTTGTTGAAAACAGAAAGTCTGATACAGAAGCTCGTGTGTACACAATAGAAGGAAAGAAATGTGGTGTTTCTTTTGACAGAGGACTCAGAGCAGCATTACTGAGGATTCACTGGTGTATTTATATAGACCTTTCTGATAAAGCTTACTTAATTTTAGCCTTTCCTTCTCCTTTAAGAGAAGCAGTTTGGCAACCACATAGAACCAATGCCATAGTACCTAACATGAATTTTCAAATATAACACTGGCTCTGTATTTTATGTAAGATTTCTTACACACATTGGGGGGAATTCACAAAAGTGGTGATATTGAGACGGATTTCCCACCAAATTCACAAACCTCTATCTCCATTTTGTGAATTTGTCTTTTAAACAGACAGTTTTCAGATTTTGTCTTCTGCACAACATTTTAATAACATTTTTTTCTGAATTTGTCTTTAGCGCTTACTACACCTGTCAGTCAGCCATCAATTGGAATTTTTGGGGGAGGGGGTTTGCTTTACCTAGGAAAATCATACATAATTTTTTTCAGGATAACCGGGGCTTTCTAAATTTGCCTATATGTTTGTGTAATTCCAATTCTGTAGCAAGAAATGCTAGTAATATAGGGATTTGTATCAAAAATTGTTTTTATTATCTTGGATCTAGTGTCTAATTGTTGCCAAAACTAAAAAAAAATGCCTGAGAGGCTTTACTTTTCCTTTAGATAATATATTCACTCAAATTGCTAATATTGCTCATTCATTAAGCTAAAACTAGTAAAATAATGCAAGTGTGAGTTAAAAACATATCAAATTGTATAGATTACACTTTTTGTTTAATCAGTGTTTTACTTGTTTTGTTAATGAGGGTTTTACACCTATAGGGTTAGGGCTCTTACTCACTGGCGTTCTGACCTGCGCTCCCCTGCGTTCCGTTTTTTGGCGTTCAGCCGCAGGGGAGCGCAGGAATAGACGCATGTCATTATTTCAAATGGGGCTGTACTCACTCAGACGCGTGTAGTCGACAAACGCAGGAAAAATGCAGCATGTTGCGTCTCAACCTGTGTTCGGCGCCTACACGCGCCTGAGTGAGTACAGCCCCATTTGAAATAATGACATGCGTCTATTCCTGCGCTCCCCGGCGGCTGAACGCCAAAAAACGGAACGCAGGGGAGCGCAGGTCAGAACGCCAGTGAGTAAGAGCCCTTAGACACAAATTTGTGCACTGACTATAAAAAGATAATCCCTATCAATATGCTAATTCTTCCCCAATGAGGCACATACAAGAGGTGTGAAATGAAGATTGTCTGAACCAAAGCAGAGCAAGTTATTTTAGAATTGATGTGACACATGGGGAAGAGTTATACTGAGCTTTACTCCATTTTTAAAATGTGGGGAGAAAATGTCATTTAAAATGTCGTTTTTGCGCCATTTTTATGTTGTTTGAAAGACAAATTCAAAAAAGTGTCTGTGAACTGTCTTTCTTTTAGTAAAATATGTGGCAGTTGAGTCGGAATTTAGGCGGATTTCTGTTTGTGAATATGGAGAAAGCATTTTACACCAGTTTACCACCACTTTTGTTCCAAAAATGGGCTCTCCACTTTTGTGAATTCCCCCCATTGTCTTTGGGGGGAATTCACAAAGGTGTCGGGAATGAAAAAATGTCTTTAAAATGTCGTAGAAAGTGTCGTAGCAACAGCCGACAAATTCACAGAGCATTTCTCCGCCAGTTTTCCGACATGTGCGACACTTTTGAATAAGTGTCGTTAAAAGTGGGCGTGGTTTTTTTCGGTGCCACTTTTCCCGTCATCTTTATGAATTACTCGTAAACTCATTTTTTTTACCGACAATTTTTCAGACAGTTTAGGCTCTCCAAAATGAAAATGTCAGACAAATTGTCGTTTAAAAAGTCTTGGTAAATGTCGTTTGTACGATGAAAAGATATACAACATTTTAGAAAATTGTCAGACTTACGAGACATTCAGAGATGGTAACATCTGCCTTTGTGAATTTGCCGTTCGTACGACATTTTACAAATTTGTCGACCGCCACATCTGGGTTACTTATTTTACCAACACTTTTGTGAATTCCCCCCTAAGTGTTGTCCTACATTGCTATTTCCTATTCCATGTACTGATCTAAAGACTGGGTGTGTCATTTATAGGAAAGCTTATTTTGCGGTTCTAAATAATCCTAACTGTCCAGTCTAGAAGCCAGTCAGGGTGAGGTTAGGATAAATGATTACATTGCAGTTTCCTATTGTACTGGCCTAGACCACTGGATAGTGTGTAAATGTAAGGGAATGCTTGCTTTGTTGTTCTAAATAATTATAATTATTATAATGTCAGTTAGGGGGAGGTTTAAAATGAAATCTAATTTTACTCTTCTACATATTCAGACTGGGTTGGCGTGAGTCAGGGGAACAAAATTGTTTGTGAATATGGAGAAAGCATTTTACACCAGTTTACCACCACTTTTGTTCCAAAAATGGGCTCTCCACTTTTGTGAATTCCCCCCATTGTCTTTGGGGGGAATTCACAAAGGTGTCGGGAATGAAAAAATGTCTTTAAAATGTCGTAGAAAGTGTCGTAGCAACAGCCGACAAATTCACAGAGCATTTCTCCGCCAGTTTTCCGACATGTGCGACACTTTTGAATAAGTGTCGTTAAAAGTGGGCGTGGTTTTTTTCGGTGCCACTTTTCCCGTCATCTTTATGAATTACTCGTAAACTCATTTTTTTTACCGACAATTTTTCAGACAGTTTAGGCTCTCCAAAATGAAAATGTCAGACAAATTGTCGTTTAAAAAGTCTTGGTAAATGTCGTTTGTACGATGAAAAGATATACAACATTTTAGAAAATTGTCAGACTTACGAGACATTCAGAGATGGTAACATCTGCCTTTGTGAATTTGCCGTTCGTACGACATTTTACAAATTTGTCGACCGCCACATCTGGGTTACTTATTTTACCAACACTTTTGTGAATTCCCCCCTAAGTGTTGTCCTACATTGCTATTTCCTATTCCATGTACTGATCTAAAGACTGGGTGTGTCATTTATAGGAAAGCTTATTTTGCGGTTCTAAATAATCCTAACTGTCCAGTCTAGAAGCCAGTCAGGGTGAGGTTAGGATAAATGATTACATTGCAGTTTCCTATTGTACTGGCCTAGACCACTGGATAGTGTGTAAATGTAAGGGAATGCTTGCTTTGTTGTTCTAAATAATTATAATTATTATAATGTCAGTTAGGGGGAGGTTTAAAATGAAATCTAATTTTACTCTTCTACATATTCAGACTGGGTTGGCGTGAGTCAGGGGAACAAAATTGTGGGCCCCACTATCCTAGGCCCACTCCCTAAAAAATACCATGGACAGCCCATGTTAAGTAGAAGGTAACATCCAGTTTGATTTTAGATAGAGCATGCGACTGGGGGAGGGAGAGTTTTATTGAAAGTGCTCCCCCAAGGTCTAGTCTGAAGGCCACTAAAAGTGATATTTTTAGTGAACCATTAACATCACTCTTAGATACTCTTGAAACATGACCACAGAACAATTACATAATGTTGTCATATTCATAAGGTGACACTAGATTTAGATTTGAGCGAAACCTGTCTGAAAAACACTGCTTTTAGGCATTTTGGTCACAGTCACTTTGTCTAAATGCAACACTGATATGTTCACTAAATCTGTGGGGTTGTGCTCCAGACAAACTTGACAAGCAACTTTTTTTAAAAAGGGGAAACTTTTTGCCTTCTTTAGTTAATTCTGTTGGATTCTGAGACTACTAGGTACACAAGGCATGAAAAATGTAGCAAGTTAATCTATTTTTTTTGTTTGTTTCAGCCTATAACTACGCTGGGCTACAGTCACACAACATAATACATATTTTACCTTCAGATCATTTGTGCAAAAACACAACGAAAAAAGAATATTATTATTAAGATGGTAACCAGCCAACACATTTAGTATAATTTGAGAAATAAAAGGCAAAATACGTTTTGCAATATCATTACCTTTCTGTGCCGCCCTTTAAAGACCACAGCAAATGCTCCATGGCCAATAAGATCCTTTCTGCTGTACTCGAAATCTCCCACCACCTCCATGCTTCAGGTTGCAGGCACCGAAAAGCTCATTCAGGCTTCCAATTTACAGTTTATTCCGTGGCAGCTTATCTTTTCCTCCTTCCACAATCCCAAAATGAACTGGGATGATGTTTCTTTTTTGTCCAGAAATGTTATAGCGACCATTCTGTGCATCCCCTCTAAATCACGGTGCTTAAAGTCAATGGATTTTGGGGAAAGATCGTTAAAAAAAACCAAATGCAACAAATGGGATGGTGAAAATTATAATGCCTCAAGTCATCAACATGATGGACCAACTAGTTACAAATCTCCGTTCATAAAAGTATGGTTTCTCTTACTGTACCAGCACAAAGAGCATGTAAACGGTGTAAAAATGATGTCCATAATGTTCTCAATTCCTTATAAATCACAATCTAAAAAACCCAGATGCTGGTAAACGTCAAAATTTAGAACTGTGTTTATTTTCTTGCACAGAACCCCAGAAAGAGATGACTGCCAGTCTTAACTGAGATGGGCTTGGTCCCAGGCGAGTGCTGGTGCTCCTGCTGCAAGATGCTGGTGTAAGTTTCCTGACTCGGCGGCCACAGATAGGATTTCATACTCTTCTTCTTGCCCTCCCATTCCTCTGTTAAAGCACATGGATACACAATACATAGGTGCAAGTGTCTGTGTTTAAGAATGCAGAAGTCAAAACATGTTGTTGTGCAGATTTAAATGTGACAGCCAGTGTCTCCACCCTTTCAGACACACTGGGAGGGGAGAATCTGTAACATTAGGGGGCTGAATCTATTGTGACCCTGTGCTTTGGGGGATGCTTCAGGGTAACAATCGATGACAGGTGCTCCAGCTGTAAAAGGTTTTTGCACTTGCAGGAAATCTGAACGGTAACAGCCACACTATATCTTGACAGACGTGGGTCGTCTTGATTCTTTGTGTTTCTCCCCCGGCAGCTTGTATGAACAATAACAATACAAGACTGTGCAAAGCTTAGCAAAGTGTTACAGCTGGCTACATTTATTGTTTGATGACTAGGGCACAGCTCCAAGTTATATTTAATCCAAACACGAGCAGGGCTGCTGGTTATACACCATGTAAACAGACAGGGCAGTGTTCCTTTCCGCTTCTTCAAGAGCTCCCACTGAAAGCCTCAGAGCTCTTACTAACGTCAGAAGCGCTGCGCCACTGCTTTAATAGGACGCACAGCAACCCCTCTTTCGCATCATTCCGCTCAAACAAAAGAGTGCGCTACTTTTCCATAGGGTTTCCACGGAGAAACGGCTTCTTTCACGACAGTCTGAAATGATATAGCACGACAAATTAGGGGCAATGTATTTAACCTTGGCG
This sequence comes from Xenopus petersii, assembly GCA_038501925.1. Taxonomy (NCBI): domain Eukaryota; kingdom Metazoa; phylum Chordata; class Amphibia; order Anura; family Pipidae; genus Xenopus; species Xenopus petersii. Next base: position 85,087,433 of record CM076675.1, on the reverse strand, counting down.
TTGGAATAGGCAACTGACGAGTTTTTGGACGAGTGACCTACTTTTTTTTCGTCGGGCTCTTTAGTGATGAAAAGACTTGAATGAATTCAGGCGGATCGATAGCCTTTTCGGAAATCTACGCACCGAATTCAAGTAGTTCTGCCCTCTTCCCACCCCCTTTAAAATCTCAGTATATCTAATACATCCTTACTGCACGTTCCCCAAAGCCACTGCTGGTACCAGTTATGCGATCTCCTCTTACTTTGTGCTGACTATCCCTGCCTGCCATTTAAGTTATGCGAGCTTCTCTTACTTTTTCCTGACAGGTCCCATTCAGTCTTCTCCAAGCGACATTTTCTATGGGTCCTCCTCCATGCGATGTCTCGCCTCAGATTTCCTCCATCCTTCCTGCAGAATAGTTATTCCATATAGCCCATAAGAATGATGGAGGAAAGCTGTGACATGTGACACCGCTCAGAGGTGGAGCCGGGGATGACATTGCATTGGGGCGGTCTAAGGATGACATCACAGGGAGGAGAATGAATTGGAAGCTGGGACCTGTCAGGAGAAAATAAGAGTAACTAGCAAAACTGACATTGCTGGGAGGGTGAGTGGAGCAGGTGGGACCTGTCAGTAAAGAAGATCTCATAACCGCATCAGTGGGGGTGGTTCAATAAGGATGTCATAGCACTACAAACATTTTAGGGAAAGAGAGCAGGACATCATTTAGGTTTTCAGGCAGATGTCCTAAAATGGATACCGTACCCTTTGCATGTTCTGATTTTCCCACTGAACTCGCTTCCGCTCTATGTCAGGCAAGGACAGTGACAGGGTGGGACGGGTGATCCTTATGGGCTCTGTGAGAGGCCGTGACGTAGGCGCTGGCATATTTACTGTTGCTAGGGCAGATTTAATGTGTTTCTTGTTATCATGCAATGACAAGCTTTGGCACATGTAAACAATAAGACATACGCTTAAAGGGACTGTTCACCTTCCAAACATTTTTTTAAGTTCAATTGTTTTCAGATTGTTCCCCAGAAATAAAGACTTTTTTTCAATTCTTTTCCATTATTTATTTGTTACTGTTTTTCCAAAAACTAAGTGTAAAGTTGATTGTCTCTGTCTCTGGTGTTTGAGTCTGGCAGTTTAGTAATTCAGGGGCAGACTCTGAACTGTTAAAATTTTGCAACATTAAGGGGCCCATTTACTAGGGTTGCCACCTGGCCGGTATTTTACCGGCCTAGCCGGTAAAACACCTGCCAAGGCCGGGGCCAGTATTACAAATTTACCGGCAATGCAGTTGCCGGTAATTTGTAATATCCTTTAAAAAAAGCCCTCGGCCTGCCCCCAGAACTTACAGAACTTACCTTTTTTGTAGTCTTCTTCGCATTGCCGCGGTGTTGCTCCGCCCCTCTTTGAGTCGCGCTGCATAGCCCCGCCCCTTTTTGTGTCATGGCCCCACCTCCTTTTTGTACCCGCCCCACCGGCCAGTTATTTTTTTTTCATTAAAGGTGGCAACCCTACCCCCCCTCCCCTCTCTCTCTCTTAACTTTCTCCCTGTTCTGTCTCTTTATTGTTCTTGACTGTGTTATGTTTAAAACTCTAAATAAAAAACTTTTTAAAAAAAAAAAGGTGGCAACCCTACCATTTACTAAGGGTCGAAGTGAATTTTCAAATTAACAAACGTCAAATTTCGAAGAATTTTTTGGGTACTTCGACCATTGAATAGGCTATATTCGACTTTGAATCGAAGTGAAAATACTTCACAAATTCGACCATTTGAAAATCAAAGTACCGTCTCTTTAAAAAAACTTCAACTTCGCCACCTTAAACCTGCCGAATTGCTATGTTAGCCTATAGGGACCTCCTAGAACATATAGCCAACATTTGGCTAAGTTTTTAGAAGTCGATGTAAAATCGTACGATTAAATCGTTCGATACAAAGTACGATCATAGTACGATCCTACGACTTCGACTTCGAATGTACTTCGAATTACGATGTTCTTTTCACTTTGAAATTCGATACTTGATAAATCTGCCCCCTAGTTGATCCATTTCTCAGCAGCATCTCTGGAGTATTAGCAACTATTGTATCAATTCTAACAGCTGCCTGTAATGAAACCCAGAGATTCTCCTTATCAGGGACAAAGATAAGAAATGCATCAACTAAATGTATCAATTTAGAAGTGTTTATAGGGTCGACGACCTCCCTCCCAAAGTTGCTTTAGATGGTGAACAATTATACTTTCCACTTCAATACTAGAAAACCCTCACACATAGAAAATAGAAAGTCATTGGAAAAGGTTGTTTCTGGTGAACTGTCTGAAAACAACTAGGTGTTTGAAGGCGGACAACCCCTTTAACAGTGCAACTAACAGGGAGCCTGTTAACCAGTTTAGTAACATAAGCAAATGTCACAACTGTGAATAATATATAATACAACTGAACGCTATATGATAGATGTGTCTAATATGGAGTGAGCAGAGTGTGTTTGTTTCTAGGTAATTCTATGATTATTAAAATATGTTATTATGTAACCCTATTTTGGCTTAAAAGTGCCTTCCCAAGTTAGCATAGGTCACAAACGATTCTCTTACCCAGATGGGCCCTGGCCAAGTGAGGAGGAAGGAAGAGGAACCATACCTACATAAGGTTGTATAGACATAAAAGTAGGACACTAGAGGGTCATTACAAACAAAACAAAACAGGGTTTATCGTCAAAGACAATCCACTGGGTTAATACTCACACATCCAACTGAGATAGATAATGCAGACAAAGATGCTGAAGGCATAGCAGAGACTTGTGACACCACTGTGGAGACTGGCTTGGTAGGTTTTAAGATGCACCTTTAGGATACCAGCAATAGTGTTCCAGATCCCCTACAGAAGAAATGATTCAGGGAGCTGAATATAAAGTGAATAAAGTACCCCCTATTGTAAAATATAAGGATTATAAATCACAAGGAGTTCCAAGACCATATAAAAGCACGAGGCCAAAGGTTGAGTGCTTTTATACAGGTCATGGAACTCTGAGGTTACTTCTAATATCCTCATATCTTCCAACAAGGGGTACTTTATTTATTATAATACACAAGTTTTAGGAGTCATGTGACAAAAATTACATCACTACTCACCATTTATAACTGATGACATCGCTAGTAACCATTTATACAGATATCATTTACAGGATAGTCATGGCTCTTGTGTATTATAACCTGAATCCCTCTTCAGTACTGCAGTCCCTTCACTTTAGGCTAGTAGTATCAGATCTTGTTGGAGCACAAGCTGCTCGTACTAGCTTGCCTTTCTATTTTACATTCCTAGAACATACTCATGACAAAAACTGAAGCTATAACTGACTTTACTGCATTCCCTTACTTTCACTAAAAGGGTTATTCCTCTAAGGCTAGTGGAGTACCAAGTGAGCTCCGGAACCCCCAGCAAAAAAAATCTTTGCAGGGTACCGGAGCACACAAGCAGCTCCCAGCTGCTCCAAATCCTGCCCCGCCCCAGTCACAGAGTTGCACGTGAAAATTAAAATGTGGTAGCCGTGGCCTGGTTGTGCAGCCACTTTAGAATATTTAAGCATCTATTTAGTAGCAGCTAGGGAGGGGGAATTTTCAAGCTAGGGATAAAGCCCAGTAAAGAGCTCTGCCCTAGACAGTGAAGTAACTATAGAGGAAACCGACTCAGTATATATATTATTATTTTCTTTTTTTAAATAGATTATCTCTCATTGCAGCAAAATGTGGTGGGTCATTCATAAGCATGCCTCTTAGTGCCCGTTTCCTAAACACTTGCGTCCTGGGTTAGCTGCTGTCTGCACAGAGTACCGGAATGTTTATACCTTAGGGCAAGCTGCAAGGAAAGGGCCGTGATGCAGGTCACGCATCCTGCTGCTCCCCACTTTGTGCTTCTGAATGATGGTGAATGTGAAAGGTAGGGGTGGGAGGGGAGGATGCATACGTGCTTACCCCACCTGCCCATTTTGAAATGAGCACATCGTAACACAGCTCCACGCTATTCAAAGAGCAGCCCACAGGTCTCTCTATGTATGAAACCAGTATCGATTATCTACAATAAATGACCATTTGATAAATCCATCAGGATTGGTCACTATGGTTAATTCGATTTTAAGTAGATATATTATATAAAAAACAAAAATATACCAGATCTAAGATATACTAGATATAAGAACAGCACTCAAAAGTAAAGAAAACATGTCCCACTGTCACTCATTCAGTTACATTGAGTAGGAGAAACAATAGCCTGCCTGAGCGCAGTTCCATCCTGAAGTGCTGGCTCTTTCTGAAAGCACATGACCAGGCACAATAACCTAAGATGGCCGCCTATGCACCAATATTACAATAAAAAAAAGTGCTTGTTGGGTTGGGAATTAAATTTACATGGTAGAATGAATTATTTGCCGTGTAAACAGTGTAATTTAGAAATAAAATCTACACCATAAAAATTATGACAGAATCCCTTTTAAGACATGGAAGACTTGGCTAGAATCAATTGGGTAAATATACAGTATAAATCAGTTCTTCATATTTGATGCCCAATTTTAGAATCTGAAAATGAGTAGATTACAAAAAGGGTAAAGGTAGTGCCCTCACTGTAAGAACATTTTAAAATCTATAACAAAGTCATTATAGGTTATATGCAGTATACAGTACATGCCTCTTCAAAGCTCCATTTCTGTTCCACATCAGGCCTCTGTGTTTTAAAAATGTTTAAAGCTAACAAAGGGTACATGCACAATATGCTCTGTTGTTAAACCTTTATGAAAATATGGCAGTCAAACATTATGATTTCAGTTTGGAAGGAGAATAATAAGTGTGGCTTATGACTGGCATTGCAAGATCATATTGGCAACAGCTGAAGGATAGCAAGACCTGGCATTGCTTGTGTCTGCATTGACTTAACTGAACCACATCCTATTTTGGCACTTTTTTCTACATGTGACCAAACATATTGCACAAGTAGTTGCTGTTGTTAATACACATTTCCTGAAAACAGACTGCAAAACAAAAGATTTTCTGGTAAGCAGATCTTTAATAGCACATCAAATTAACCTTTATTACTGCTCTTTATGTAGAAATGGAAGAAAAGAAAAAGAGAATATTGGAACTATGGGAATGAAATATGATGGTGAAATAAAAATGTTATGTGTGTAAGTATAATACATAAAGAAGAAGGAAAGTCATCTTGCACTTGGGGGTGCCAAATGTTAGGCACACCCAAGTGATTTTATTGACTTACCTGAAACCCTGGGTTGCTGCTCCTATCAGCAGAAAACTGCACCGGCCCCGAGTTATAACAGTGAGCACCATGGAGCGATCTTCTTCTGTCTTCCTCCCTCTTCGTGCGGCTGCCCATGCACAGTAGAGCGAAAAGCGTAACTAAAAAGTCGGCTAAAGTTAGGCACCCCCAAGTGATTGTATTCACTTACCCTCAGCATAGCTAAGTAATCCTCTTCTTCTACTTCTTCTTTCTTCAATGCCTGGGCCAGACGTATGTGCAGTAGAGTGAAAAACTCAGCTTTTTAGTTAAAGTTCGGCAGCAGGAGGAGGATTACTCCATGGTGCTAGCCGAGTAGAACCCGTCCGGTGGTTACATGGTACCTACTCACTTCACCCCTACTCTTACAGTCATATCACACACAATGCACTGATTACTAGCTGTAGAACTGTATTAAACGACTTATGCCAAACAATCTCATTAAATCTCTTTTTAAATGTTCATATTGAAAAGTTTTAGCCCAAAAAGTTTGCATCCTGCCTCTGTATTGCGAACAATTAAATTCTGATTCAAGGTGATAGCAGAGAAAGTCAACACATACAGTTGGGCTGGAAGGAGGTTTTACAAAGTATGTGGGCATACCTGCCTTCATTGGAATGTGATGCCAGCACTAAAAATTTAAGAAGGCTATACAGTAGTTTCTGTAAGAGGAGTAGGGCACCTTGTTGGGAAGGAGTATATTCTTTATTGATGACAGAGTGCCATTTGAAATAGTAAAATATACATATTTGTAACAGATATTTGACAGACATTCTACATTAAACATGATAGGATTGCATGGACATTATGTCTGCTTTCTTTACATTTATTGTTTCAGTTTTTAGTCATACATCACAGAACGAGGTGTGGGTGGTGACATTTTGAGAGGCTCCTAATGTTACTTAGCTTCACAGAGAGCTTCAGTGAGGTTCTAGAATTGATTAAAACAGATGTGATAACCTATTTTTAATGACTTTTGAGCATAACATCTGCTGTAAATAACAGGCTCCACTTTTTGAACGATGTACCTTATTCACCTAATCCAGGGATCCCCAACCTTTTGAACCTGTGAGCAACATTCAGAAGTAAAAGGAGTCGGGGAGCAACACAAGTCTGAAAATTTTTCTTGGGGTGCCAAATAAGTGCTGCGATTGGCCATTTGGTAGCCCCTATGTGGATTGTCAACCTACATTGGGGCTCTGTTTGGCAGTACACCTAGTTTTTATGAAACCAAAACTTACCTCCAAGCCTGGAATTCAAAAATAAGCCCCTGCTTTTAGGACACTGGGAGCAACATCCAAGGGGTTGGAGAGCAACATGTTCGGTTGGGGATCACTATAATCTATCAATGGATCCAAACTTGCTCCCATACTATCCATGTAAATCTTATTGGTTTGTCTTCCAACACGTATTACCTTGTTGTTGGTCTTTCTTCATCTGTACAAATGTACATACATAATTCTTTTGTATTGCCAATCATATAATCTATATGATTGAAACGGGAGTACCAATATGCCAGCAACATGGATTCTTCATTTCTAGATTAAATATACCCTATGGGAACCGTGTTGCATATAAATGTGTGGTAGGGTTAATAGATAAAAATATTAATGTGCTACGACAACAGAAAAAAAATCACAGTAGTCGCTGTAATATATATTTTTAAGTGCCTGTAGGTTAGCATCAGGCATGTGATGGTGCCACAATTCATGATGTTGTATGCAGACAGGTGGATCACATGCCTGTCAGCACACACATTCTGCAAGAGAAAAGCAGCCTATCGGCTCATCTCCTCTGGGGTTTACAAGTCAGTAGACAGAACAATTTGCATGCAATTGCCCTGATTGGCCTTATGAATCTGATACTTTCATCACAACATATTTCAGCCAATGGCACAAATTTTTTCCATACACAGCTGATGTCAGAGGTGAAATCTGGTCTGTGCACAGAGAGGCTGATCCCATGTCTGTCAGATCACACACATTCTGGAAGAGGATGGCAGCGGTTTGGCTTTCATCCACTGAAGTTTACATGTTGGCAGAGAAAAGAATCCATGTATCATTGGCCTTATGGGTTTTAGTCAGTGTCAGACTGGGATGCCAGGGCCCCCCCCCCCCCGAGACCTTAGGCTGAGGGCCCACTTTCCAAACTATTACACCTCCTCTCCATACTCAAACTCTTTATTCTCCTAGTCTCTATATATAAAAATATTCTTGTTCTCATAAATAAATAAATAGGGAATGACCATGAAATAGGCCAAATGGTTAGAAGCAAGAAGCCCACATACACCTGGGCCCACTGGGAGTTTTCCTGGTGGGCCAGTCCGGCACTGGTTTTAGTGAAGTCAGACCATTTTATTTAGCTGCAACTGAACAGCACTAAGCATTCCTCTAAATAGCATATAAACCAGTAAAGTTTTGCAACACATTAAATTGAGTATACCATCTAAGTGCACACATTTTTCTAAATTGCCTAGATTGCATATCATTTTAAGACTGACAGTAAAAAAGCAAAACCATATTATTCCATTTATGCATCTGTAATAGTTGCACTGACTGTACTATTTTCTCTAAGGAGGGCTTTAAAAAAAAAAAAAAAAACATTATAAGGATCACTTTAATTACAATATGGATAACCGGCCTGTATGTTGTTAAGCTGTTTTGGTATCATGAAAGTACATGTAGAAGCTCAAGTGTTAGGCAGGGGCATTTAGGGCTATTTTCACCAGAGACAGCAGATATGATCTGTGCTCTGGACCAGGGGGGCAGATCCTCTAGTGTAGAGAGAGCTCTTGTGCTTTACGCTCACTTTGGACTAATGACTCACACTCATTGGTTTGTGGACGTTTTCTGGCATGCTTACAGTTGCTTGCCTCTCTACACAATTATAATAATAGTCACATTGATATGGCAGTACAGCTTGTAACTATATGTGCAATAGTGTGTTATCAAATGTTTGATGGCTGTATTTGTAAGCAATATTTTTTTGTTTCTTTCTGAGAAAGGACAGTATAAAATTAAAAACGTTTCAAATATGATCATGATGGATTGAGTGGCAGCAGAGCTGCATTGCAGAGAAGCTTAACATTCATTTGACTTGTTCCTTTCGCAGGCCCTTAAATACAAAGCACATGATACGGAGGTGAATGAACTTATTTGTGAATACCAGAGCTCAGCAGTATGATATGGAGGTAAATAGGTTCATTCGCTTTCCTTCACTAGCAATGTCTCTGTTTGAGATGGCTCAGACTTTTGCAACATTGTAAGACAATCCAGCAAATAAACAGACCTGTCTTTGATGTGGAACTACGACTTCTGCAACATTGCTTACAAAGTAACAACCAGGAGTTAAGCAAATAGTGCTTTTAATAGAAATTGTTTTTACAAATAACTGTAAAAGCGCTGACATTTTAAAATAAATATATATTAGAAAGTTGCTTAGAATTATGTTTCATTGGGCACATTTTTGGGGCTGACTTGCCCTTTAAGGAAAGACCACTTTCAACTTTATCGAACTCTAGAAACTATTCTGAATAACCATTTTCTAACTGACTTGTCTGAAATAATGAATGTATTAATTTGTATATATTGATAAGTGTTGGATACAGCAAAGGCTGCACAAGGAATTAAAGGGATTCCGTCGAGATTTTTATGGTGCCGTTTTTATTTATGAAATACATGGTTTACGTTACAAATAATTAACTCCTGAACCAACAAATGCATTTTTTTAGTTGTAACACTGGGGTGCGGAGCTGCAATCTCTGTCATTGTGCCTGATCCTGTGCTTTCAGGAAAAAAACAAAAAAAAAAAAAACAACACTTCATAATGGAACTGCTTTCAGATAAGCTATTGTTTCTCCTACTGTGTATTACTGAAAGAGTCGTGGTGGGACTTGGCATTTTACTATTAAGTGCTTTTCTCATATATTCACCTAGCAATTCAAGTGTCTTTGCTCTGCTGATGGGCTACTGGGGGTGCTATCACTCCAACTTACAGTGCAGTAGTAAAGAGAGACTGTTGTTCATCAAAGCACAAGTCACATGACTGAGCACCTGAACAGTGAATTAGTGAACAACCTCTTTGAAGCCTTTAGATAACTGCCACTCTGGTTGTTAAAAAGTTAACAGTAAGGCTGTAGCATCTCCTTGATCACTTAGAAATTCTTCTCCTCCTTGGCTGTTAACTTATGAGCATGCTCAGTTCTTCTCAGCTCAGATTACTAAACACACCCCCTCCAGTCTAACAGCCAATGAAGAGATAGTATTGCTGGTTACCATAGAAACTAACGGTCTGATCATATTTTGTCTCCTAACCACCTCCCCTGAGCTCAGCTTAACCATTACAGTGCTCAACCCCAGCAGAACTGCCTGTGTAAACCTACATTATGCATTGCATGAACTTTACAGCATACATGTCCTGTTTGCTGATGTCAATGTTACTGAATATATGTCACAAGGAAAATGGCCGCCAGATGAAAGCTGCTATTTGTTTTAGCAAAATGTGATGGTGCTGGCAAATGGAGGGGTGTATGCAGTACAGATGATGTGGCTTGGGAGGGAAAGCTATGCCCAACTTATATACATGGTAGGAAAATGTAGGCTTTACATGTCCTTTAACTGATGCTTTTGAGAAAAAAAGGAAATTCTTGTGAAAGAATTCCTATAATATACAATTATGCTGCAATTAGACAATCTCTCTAGATGGCTATGTAATTAAAGAGAGAAAATTGATATTTCATGTGTCCTTAAGTTACCCATACTTAGCAACCCTTTAGTGGATCTTCAATTTCTATTTTTCAAAATGATTACCATTCAAAATATGATGATTTCAATCTTGCAATTTAAATATTGCCAGAATACCTGGCAATTAAGGTCACTGAGCCCAGTAAACAAATACTGGTGATCTGCACAGCTATATTTGTATTGTTTTATTGCTTAGAATGAAAGATGAGTAAACAGGCCCTCTGACTTCTAAACTGCTGCTTGTCTGCTAAAGTTACAACCAGCCATAGAAATTCCAAACTGGACAGCTGCAGAGCAAAACCAAAATAATTCAGAAATCAAGAAATACAATCGATCCTCCCGGTGAGTATACCTTTCCTTCTTGCCATTGAATATTTTTGTTATATAAAGCCAAGAAAGACATTTTGTCCTTTTTTTGTATTAAATCATCAATTAAGTTTTAAAATATCTCCTGAAACGTATTGTTTTATTATTCATCAGTCATCAGAGAGCAATATATAAATAACATGTATGTTTTTAAATATACTGCAGCAAACAAGACATCTTAGACCTTGCTAAATTGGCCTGTGAGGCTAAAGCATCAGATTGTAAGTATTTGTAAAAATATTTTTTCCTTGGGTCGTGTTGGCACAGACCATGCACAGGATCCACTGCCCTTCTACAGGATAGGAATAGTCAATCTGTGGCCTTGATTTTCTAGATTTCTGCTGGTGATATTTTGTTGTCTCCTCACTTCCTCCATCTGTACAGGAAAGGAAATAAAATCCAGTAATGCTAATTGCTTCATTCAATTCTGTGCATTTAAATATAGCAATTAAATTGTAAATTAATTAAATTATCAGTGTCTCCAGTATGTCAAAGTTTTGTAATAGGAAAACTTACATCCTTAGGCACTTATCCTTCCCTCCACTGGCTACTCTCTGTCCATCAGGACTCCAGTCAACAGAATATACCTACAAATAACAGACATTAAAATAAATGAATGCAAACTAATTACAGAAGTTGATAAATTCAAAAAGAAGTAGTAGTACAGTAAAACCTTAATTTTACATCCCCTGATTTTAAGTTTTCCTGGATTTTACACTATTTCTTTCTGGTCCCCTGAAAAACATAAAATGGGGGTTCTACTGCAGTACAAATGCCAAGATACAGGGGAGTGGTCTGACCGCATATGTGAGCACACATTGATAAATGAGCTCCACCAGAGACCCCGCAAATATCCTGGTAAAGAAGCACTAAATCCTGCATTACGGAGCCGATAAACCCTATCAGACAACCCCTACCTCAGAGGCAAATAATGGGGTACAGCAGAGCGCAAAAGCCGGCTTCGGAGGCCTTTTCTCGCATAGAGAAGTTTTCCCAAAAGGCCTCCCAAGATGGCGACTAGGCGGAAAATTATAACCTATGCAACACTTGGTACATTATGGGTTTTTTTTGGGTACCAGTACATTTTCACCTTTCAATGGTAAGTAAACCTTTTTTCAGTTTCAGAGCTTCACTGTCAATATAATACATTTTGTAACAACAGTGCCACCTGCTGGTCAGTTCTTCCAATGCAATCAGAGAGATACAGTAGAACCCCCATTTTACGTTTTTAAGGGGACCAGGAAGAAATATACGAAATCCGGGAAAATGTAAAATCAGTGTTAAATTAACTTTTTCTTCAAGTACTAAAAGGATATAAGCACAGCAGTCCATTTTTACTTTGAGATACAATATTTACTGTGTTAAACATTGCAGCATAAATGTAACACTATGGGGGACATGTGCAAGGCCTCTCTATCAGTCACATACACAACCTAAAGCAATAAGTGATCGGTGCAGGACTGTATAAGGGACAGACTAATTGGAATTGACCATTTACAGGCAGAACCATGGCAAAATATACATCTGGTTAGTATTTTAAACCTTTATTTTACAAATAATAACACTCATAGAGGGACAAAAAAAAACAGTTTTTGGGTACATAAGGACAAGATGTTGATGTAAAATCCGGGAAAACATTACTTAAAATCAGGGAAATGCACCCACTGCAATGCATTATAAATAGGTGGGACCACAAATAAAAAAGTTAAAATGCAGGGGAACTTAAATTCAGGGTAATTATTTAATTTGAAACAAAACAGAGAAGTTTTCTTATGTTGATCTGCTAAGAAAAGAGATCAAAGCCTCAGAAGACTCTTCCACCTCATTCCTGAGCAGAGTAACTTCACACCACTTCTCTGTTCCTCCTGAACGTATATCCCTCCGACTAACATGGTACTGTAGTTACAAAATTCATTACATCTGCTTAAACTGAAAAGATAATTAACACAGATTGCAAAAAAGCTCCCTGATTTTTACAATTTTAAGGCTTACTTATCCTTTATCACAAATATACAGCAGGTAAAAATGACAGGAATCCTAACCATGTGTCTTACGCCTTAACAACACACATTAGGTAAAATGCCAATGAATGTGTTCTTTTTTCATGCCGAAAGGTGAAAAAACGCCTTAACAACACACATTAGGTAAAATGCCAATGAATGTGTTCTTTTTTCATGCCGAAGGGTGCCGGGACCCGGTTTCCTTGTACATCTCCACCACAGAATATTATTAATTTCATGCTGTTTGGCAAACTTTCTGTTTAATTGTGATTTACGCGTTATGGCATAATTTGATGAATTATGATAATTTGGTATTTATTATAATTAAACTTTGCCTTAACAACTCAAAGATGTGTTACAAAGTTGGCTTATGCTTTTTAATGCATATTAAAATAGTATATATAGTTTCCAGTGCATATGCGGTATGGCTATGTGGGTTAGGGAAGCTGTTTGTATTTCAGGAAAAACAGTCCAGAATTAGGAGAGACACCCGGTTGTATACAATAATATCCTTAGTAGTCATCCAATTACCAGTGTATATATGGAACCAGAACTTGCTTAAAGACTTAAATAAAATAGCATGCTGAGAATTATTGAAATATATGATATTAATAATCAATAATTGAACAATATAAAAAATAACCTCAAAAAATTACCATGGAAAGGTCTTATGGATGGCCAGTTATATTATAGGCCTGCCACACACGCTTCATGAAACATTAAAAAGTAACTCAGACTTAAACATACCTCATCTGCATGGCCTGGGAGGTCTATCAAAAGCTTCTTGGTCTTTGAATCCCAAACTTTAAGTGTACTATCACTGCTCCCACTGACCAAAAGTCTGCTGTCTGCCGACCAAGCTATCTGATAAACCGCTGACACATGGCCTCGTAAGGATGTCAAGAATCTAAAAAGAAAGAAAAGACATTCTAATTAGTCAGTAATGTGATTATAGGCATCACTTTTTTACCTTTCAAATGCTGTTACTGAGTTTTACAATAAAAAATGCAGGGCTTTTTTACAAATATCATATAGCAGTTTAGAGAGCAAAGTGTAACCAAAGAAAACAAGTGACAAAATAGAAATAAATACAACAGTAACCAAACAGAACAGCACTCAGTGAATATTAACATTAAATTAAATAATCTGTAGCCATTAAATTACGGAACTAAAGAAAATTTTAATGAACATTTAGGTACATCCATTATAGGTTAAGTTAAATCTGTACCATGCCGATAATTCTAGATTTATAACCGGAATCAAAATGGTCCCAAAAGGGAAACCAGTTATCCAGAAACTCCTGTTTTTGAAGAAGATCTGCTGATCTAACTGCCTCTCGCCAGAATAGATGGTTTAGTTGAGATACAGTATCTTTTACTGAATGAGTGTTCTCATTCAGTAAAAGATTTGCTAACCAAAATAGGAGTACTAATTTTATAGTGGCTGTAGAGAATAAATATCAGACTAGAGATTATTTTAAAACAAGATTTAGATTGACGCTCCAAATCAACCTTGGGAGAATAACGATTTAGTAATGCGAACAATAGGGATAATTCAATGCAAATCTTCAATTCAAGACTGAGAAACCTCTCCAAGTCTAACCAAACTTTTTGGGCAGCTTCAAAAGTAGTGAAATAGATTCAATTTAGATTGAGAACATTTAGGATAGTAAGGTAACTTTCCAAACCCTGTAATGTTCTTATACATTTTCTCATAACCTAAATGGACTGATTGCAGTCTTCAAAAAAAAAAAAAGAAGTGCTCATTATAGGTATGAATAGAAAGTGAAATTGTTCAGTGGTTATTATACTCTGCAAATAACCTGACCATTTAACAGCAAATTCCTTTAAAGAATGCTTTCAAAATCAGGACACCAGAAGTTTTGAGATATGAAATCAATATTCATCAGTCCTGGGTTTTCTAATAATTCAGCCATAGATTCAGTCAACCAATGTTTTTGAAAGGCAAATAAATATTTTTGGGTCGATTCCTAAAATCTAGCTTGATTTTCAGCCAAGATAAATATCCAATAATTGGGTCTACAAAATTTTTAATAAGCAGGGGGTGGTTATTTTTTAGAAAAGGAATAAAAGAAGGATAACTATATTTCAAGTTCTTCCAAAGAAGCCGAATTGGGATAAGAGGGTTAGAAAGGTATAATGGTAAAAACCATGACTCAAAAACAAGAGTTTCCATGTGAAAATTGAATCCCTGAATAAAGGATTAGTCTTGAATTTTTTGGGAACATTTTTCCATTTGTAGTGTACAACAGTCAATAACTACATTTCTTTTTCAAATTTATACTTTAAAAATGAGTTCTAATATAGTTTTGTAAAGGCTGGCGTCCTTATGTATAAACCAGCAAATATGTAAAATAGGTGTATATGGAACTACAGAAACATGGACAAGGGAACTTAGAACAGATTGTAGATTACTTGTGTAATGTATTGAACATGGAATCCTATGGCTAATTTAACCTGATACTCTACTTTACACCTTCGCAAACTTTCAGTTTTCACATTGAGATTATTATTAGTAATAATAATAATAATCTGGATGTTTTATTTGGGGCGATTCTGAAGGGGGTTGTCTTATTTTCTTTTTGGCATTTTAAACACTAATGCAAAGATAGCCCCTTTAGAACCACCCCAGCTAATACATTGAGATTATAATATTAATTGCATTTTAGGTTTAACTGCCCAGAAGAAAAAAAAGACAGCACCCTTCTGAATCACCTCAACATTAAAAAAAAAAAAATCCAAATTTTTTTCAAAGAACAAACAAATGAGGACAATTTAAAGTAGAATGCTCAAAGTAAGTACGTGTACTTTTTTGTTAATTTTTGCTTTCTCTTTAAATATTAACTGGATGCTACGACAGCTGTTAAAACATAAATGAATCACTTATGATATAGTGTGATGAAGATTCGAATTTTCCAGTCCAAAATACTTGTTTATATTGTGCGATACATTCACCTTAGACTGTAATGAAAATTTTATGTAAATATGCCTACTATAAATAATTGCTCCTGACTATGTGCTCAGAAACAAATTATTTGAATATGGCACAGCACTTACTTTCCAGTTTTACCATCCCAAAGCTTGATTGATTTGTCAAAAGATGCACTAGCAATGATCCTTGTGTCAGGAGAAAAGAGAACTTCATTAATCAGGGCTTGATGTCCAGTCATCCTCTGCAAGGGCTTCTTTTCCTCTGCTGGGGCCCAAAGAAACAGCGTGAAGTCATCAGAACCTGACACCAGTCTCTCAGGACCTTGGCCCTGAATGAGAAAAGAGAAGTTTTAATCGCAACTGATATAACACTTTCCATGCTCTGTCTGAAAAAAAATTTCAGATAAAATTAAATACACAGCTTTCTGATCCCAAATGTTATACAACATAAGAATATTAGAAGAGTCCCATGACCTGTATAAAATCACATATCAATGAATTCTTCTAGGAAATAAAGGGTACATAACTTTTTATCTATTAACAATCACACAATTACATCGCACAATTCAGTCATACCTGGCTTTATAAACTTTTTCATTAAGGTGCAAATAATTATTATTAAAAATCCAAGTAGGGATGCAATGAATCCACTATTTTGGGATTCAGGCAAATCCCAAATCCATTGTGAAAGAGTCGACCAAACCCAAATTTGATATATAAATTAGGGCAAGCATTGGTTAAAGAGAACAGCGTGCTGCATGAGCAGTCAAAATTTTTTTAACTTTCTTGTCTGTGTGACAAAAAGTCACATGATTTTAAGGATTCAGTTTGGCCAGGCATATTTGGCAGAATTCTGAGCCTGGGATTTGGTGCATCCCTACTTGATTAATAGGCACAACATAATTGCATGCTCCAAAGCAACAATAATTTGTATTTCCCCTGCATTTTCATCTAGAAATTATAACAAAATTGTAGCCCAATACACTTTAATACATTCAAAACAGCTTGCTTTGCATTTAAAAAAAAAATTCACATTAGTGTTTTGGGGCAATTATTGCCCGTGTCTTTCATAAGGAAAGCATAGGTCACAGATTTTTCTTCAATAAAATTCTCATGGAAATGTCACAGAGATAAAGTGCCCTTGTGTCACAGCTCAATCCTTTGAAGAACTTAACATCTATTTATTCCATTCACAGGTTCAGCCCTTACAGTTTCTTTTTTGCTAGAACAGCAGCATGTAAAAAGCTCAAGTCTCCTCCAGGACTTGTGACCAAACAAGCAAAATTAAAGACAGAGCTATTTTACTGTTCAACATGGTAATTTTCTCTATATTATGTGTAGGGTTGTATTTAGCCATAATAAATGTACAGCCTTTGTCTTTTGCATAAAAAGGTTAGGGTAAAGTAAAGCTTTTTGCTGATCAAAGACTTACCCGGACTTCATTGTATCTTTTCAAAGCTTTCTCCTTCAAAACTTCCACTTATTTTCAAAAAAAGAAAATGTAAACAGTATTGTTTAAAGAACATTAGCGAACACAATACAAGTTGCACATCCATCTATTTTACAGTAGATTTGCAAATGCAGCATTTCTCTGTCCTTTGCTATTCTCTGTATAATTATGACTACATAGACTAATGAAACAATGTTGCAACAGTCCGCTCTTGTACAGCCAAGACTGCAATTCTCACAATACATTGTAAGCTCTTTGAATAACAGATTCGTAAAGCGAGACTCAATTGAGTATTTGAACCTCCAGGATTCACATTTGAAGGGAAAGCGAGGGGTGTTTTGAACAAAGGGATGATAATCGGGTGAGTGTGGAAGACCCTGCCTAATTTAAAGAACAGAAATCTGGGTTTTCACTATTTAAGACTGGTTTAAGCAACACAGGTTTGTGAAAGTTTGACATGGCTTAAACAATGGAGATTTCTGAGGACCTACAAAAAAGTTACTGATGCTTACCAGCTTGGAAAATGTTACAAGACTATTTCTAAAGGGTTTACGCTTTACAAGGCCACTGTCAGACTGTATACAAATTAAAGGAGAACTAACCCCCCCCATGGTCAAAAGGCCCCCGTCCCTGCCTCCCCCCTGCTCAGTGTTACACCAGAATTGTGTCCCCAGTAGGATTACTGACCGCACATGCAGAGTCAGCACAGCAAAGCTAACAGGCGCCATCTTCACAGTTGGAGCAATCTTCCCGTACGCAAAAAACTGTGCATGCGCCGGGAAGTGACGGAAACTATCGAAGGGAAGAAGACCAAAGCACTGGAAGATGGCGCCCATAAGTTATGCTGCGCTGGCTCTACAAATGCGGTCAGTAATCCTACAAAGGACACAATTCTGAGTTAATACTTAGCTGGGAGGAGGCAGGGAGGGGGGCCAGTGGGGATTTATCACCGTGGGGGGTTTAGTTCTCCTTTGGGGTCAGGGCACATGCTCAAATTTGAGGAGATTAGTTGCTTGGCGACAAATATACTCTTCTTCTGGGCGACTAATCTACTCAAACTGCCTCCCGCCGGCTAGAATGTAAATCGCAGACAGGATGGCACTCTGAGTGCTTTGTTTCCGAAGTTGCTAAACATAAATATGTAATTTTGATTATGCAAACATTATGTTTTTATTTAATTGAGTTCTCATTTTAATGTTTAAGGACCTTTTAGTTTAGGACCGCAAAATAGATCATGTTTTAGGTCATAGTTATTCACAATTATTACAAAGTGTCAACAATATTTCAAATACGAATATATATATATATATATATATATATATATATTTAGTAAAAATGTACAATATTTTGTTGTTTTGTGGATAAGGAGTAAAACATTTTGCATTGGAAAGTACTTACAGGAGCCACTCATGTCCTGTGGATTTACAGAAGCATCAGCTGGATTAAAAGCCCCTGTGCGGAGCACATAGTCTGTACTGAGTGCCATTGTGTTAACCCAGTGTGCATGACCTTGCAATGTTCTGCAAAGGACGCCCTGCAATAAAAAAGTGTATAATGTAATGGTTACATACACATTATCAGAAAAGGGATACTTAATGTGGACTGGTTTTAGGGTTGCCCTTCCACATGAATCATGAATCTACTCAGTCTCAAGTCTATATTTTACTTCTAAGAATTTGTGGTCCTCATAAGTGTGACAAAAAGCAGTGTTTACAGTGAGATTTACAGTGAGAGTAAGAGTCACAGCGCTCAACTCTAAATATGTAGTGTAGGTTCTAAAACCTTGATTAAGCACCAAGATAGAAAACACTGAGAGTTTAACCACAAGATTATTTTTTGTCTACTATTTTTCATATATCCAACTATGAAACTGAATGTAAATTGCAAACATGCTCAGAGAAGTACTATGAGTAAATTAACACAAATTGAGTTTAGATCCCCTTTAATCCATGGGGGTGGCTACTGTAGTAAAAGATTTTCAACAGCACTTCTAGGTCAAGTGTTAGAACACAAATGAAGGACCTGAAACCAAATAGTCTGCCACAGAGCAGTCATATGCAATGTTTAGTTTCACACAAAGTAAATTTTTTGGTTAAGCACAGAT
The DNA here is from genome assembly GCA_038501925.1 of Xenopus petersii. Classification (NCBI taxonomy): domain Eukaryota; kingdom Metazoa; phylum Chordata; class Amphibia; order Anura; family Pipidae; genus Xenopus; species Xenopus petersii. The sequence goes on along the minus strand of CM076675.1, from coordinate 85,068,558 downwards.
AAAATGTAAGGGTTTATTGACAGGACAATACATGTTGTTTTGTGATCATTCAGAACCACACTGTTTGCAACTCCCAACAAATGTTTTGAGAGACTTACATCCTGTGCTCTCCAGGCTTTTATTGTCCTGTCTTGTGAGGAAGAATAAAGGAGTCCATCACCACCCCATTTTACTGCAGTAACTGACTGCGTGTGGCTAGTAAGGATCTTCTGACACTGGCCCATAACTGTATCCCAGATACGGATAGTACAATCTTTGGAGGCACTGGCTAGGTATCGGCTCTCTGGGTTCCTAGAAAAAAAAGCCCAGATAGAATATTAGGTGAATGTTAAAGCAGCAACACATACAGGCATATGAAACCTGTAAGGCTAATTTAAAAAACAAACGGTACATAATGGCATAACATGCAGCAATGTCCTCATCTTTAAAATACTGCATACAGAACCTGCTCCATCCCAGAAGTTCAGCAAAGACACAAACATTTGTAGAACTTAACTACAGTTTACTTTGCAAAATTATTGAAACCATAAAGCATATGGTCCCAGAGAATAGACTCTTTAAACAAATGCACCACTGCCAACAGTCCACAGGCTAATGATCAATCCACATAGAATAAAACACAACTTTTACTGAATTATTTTAAAAATGATACTTCCCCAAAATAATAAAATTAGCATGAGAAGAAACATTACCTATTTGGAGGCTGACAATAAGAAATAGAAAAAGTGGAGAATAGAGAATGTTTTTTACTCACACTAATTTTATTGGGGTCATTAGCACTTGACCACTTTTAAAACATACATGAGGTACATTGTTTGAAGTGCAGGTGTTTTTTTTTTAGTCTCCCTCAGTTCTAAATAATGGAGGGAGGCATCATTCCATAAAATGACACATTGTAATCATCTTCCATACACACAACCAACAGGCAACCAGAAAACATACAGGACCCATGAGAGACACTTTGTTTAAAAGTGGACAGTTTTAAATAACTTTGACTAGAACAAATCAAATCTCAGTCAAAACTGTCAGACAAATGACAGATTTTTCTTTAACCCAGCAGAGCTATCATTATACCATATAAATCTGACCAAATGTACAAGTATTTTCCCTGTGGAGTAGGAAGACAAACATGAAAAACTTACAGGTGGAGAGGTTCCCAACATAGCCATGTAATCCACTTTGAGTGCCCTGTTAATGGTTTGCCAACCTGCTTCCCTGTGCTTGGGTCCCAAATGAAGATCTTTTAAAAAAAATAGTAAAGCTAACACAAAGTTGTTCTGTTTTAAAATAGATATATTCCTATATATAGTAACACACAAAACTACATATAATAACTTAATAATAATAATAAATTATATAGGGAGTTAAGGAAAACAGTCCAATTCCATAAAACTGTGGGAACATCAAAAGAAATTCATAATATGCTTTTATTTAGTAGACTGGTTTTCTACTATTGAAACATCACCCTTCTTAATAAATGCATTTGTGTTTGAAATAAACCCACACATACACAAACACCATTCCCATCCCAAACCATATAGTAAATATCAAAATAAGGATGAACAAACCTGACTATTTTTACATCCTGAGGCAAGTTTTTTGCCATCTGGAGACCAAGCAATACTGAGAACCCAGTGTGTATGCCCTGCAGGATAAGAGAAAATGCACTTTATAAATACAATATTAATAATAGGTGTGATTTTGCCATAAACAACTGCAGAATTAGGGATGCACTGAAAAAAGGATTTGGTTCAGGTCTTGATTAAAAAAAAATTCACCAGATTTAGCCGCGAAAAATTTTTCAGCAAAGTGAAACAGGTCAGATTCGCCCCTCTCTACTTGTAGATAATAAACTTGGCTGTAGTAAGCAATGCCAGTCAGCAGCTTCAAGAGCAAACAAGGTCTTGAGCTGTATTAAAAGGGACATAGATTTGCAGGAGGAGGGGGTTATTCTTCCACTGTACAGAGCACTGTAGAATATGCCTTACAGTTTTGGTCTCCAGCGCTCAAGGAACAGGACATTATTGTATTAGAGAGGGTACAGAGAAGGGCAACTAAGCTGGTAAAAGGTATGGAAAATCTTAGCTATGAGGAAAGACTGGCCAAGCTGGGGTTGTTCATGCTGGAGAAGAGGTGCTTGAAAGGTGTTATGATAACTATGCATAAATATATAAGGGGATAATATAATAATCACTCTAATTCTTTATTTGTCAGTAGGTCCTTCCAGCTGACACATGGGCACCCATTCCATTTAGAAAAGGAGGTTATGGCTAAATATTTGGAAGTGTTTTTTTTTACAGCGTGAGTTGTGACGATGTGGAATTCTCTCCCTGAATCAGTTGTACAGGCTGATACATTAGATAGCTTTAAGAAGGGGTTGGATGGCTTTTTAGCAAGTGAGGGAATACAGGACTTTGGAAGATAGCTCATAGTACAAGTTGATCCAGGCACTGGTCTGAATGCCACCTTGGAGCCAAACTGGGTATTTTTTTGCCTTCCTCTGGATAAACTAGTAGTTAGGCAGGTTATATATATATATATATATATATATATATATATATATATATATATATTAGAAGGTTGAACTTGATGGACATATGTATTTTTTTTCAACCTATCTATGTTACTAATTGAACTGTTTATTGGTTACTATAGGTAGTTAGTTATATAGGTAGTTAGACCTGCTAACTTTCCACCTTTTCTTACACAATCCCCTCTGGGTCATAGGCTCTGGACAGCTGAATGCAACATTTTTTAAGCACAGTTCATGCTCACAATTCTAACTTACTTATATTTCCTTTTTCCTCTCCCCTCATGAAGGATTTGCTAGACAGCAGCCTGACAGCCCCAGTCAGTCAGGGTAGTGTCAGATAGTCTGCTTCCTATGTGTTTGTCTACTTGGCACAAAAGGGTTTAAACATGGCAACTCCATGTAGAGAAAATATGCTGTTGTATAATAAAATAATATATATTTTTTTTAAATATACACACAAATCCGGTCATACTGAGCGCTCAAAAAGATGTAAATTTTTTGTAGAAGCAGTATTTAACTTTCTAAACTTAAGCTTTCCGATACATTTTTAAGTCACCGAGGATGCAGGAATTTGTTTGGATTCGGCCAAACCCTGACTCCCTTATGAAAGATTTGGCTGAATACCAAACCAAATCCAAACCCTAATTTGCATTTGCATAATTAAATTAGGTAAAAAAAAGAAAGAAAACCATGCTCGCGAAAAAGAAAATTGTCGTCCTCGCTTGTGAGGCGAAAAATTTGATTTATTTGGATTTGGTTCGGTCAGGCACTTGGATTCGGCCGAATCCTGCTATAAAATGCAGATTCAGTGCATCCCTAGATATTTGTAACTAACATCTGTTGGATGAATATTTACATCAATCAGTTTTCACTGAGGTACAAATTTGAAGAAAGTTTTAACACAGGGCAAGCTTGATGTGATTCAGCCTATATGAGGGAAAAATGTAAAATAAAAACTGAAAATCAAGATAAAATTTTAGCCAAGATTTTTACCTTTAGATGTAAAATGTGGAGTTTCTGTGCTGAGATCCCAAAAGCGGACAGTAGTGTCCCCAGAACCACTTGCCAGGTACCTGAGGGGGGGGGGAAAGAAATTTACTCTTCTGTAACGGTTATGGGCTATGGCACATTCAACCTTTCATTATATTGTATATTGTGGTTATCAAAATGCTTATTATCTCCACTGGTTTTTTCACACTAATGGCAATTTATTAAAAGCTATGGAAAACTAAGGAGCTGATTATTTAATGTGGCCATGGTTTTCCTGACATTAAGGAAAATGTTAATAAATTGGCAAAGTCCTGAACTACTGGGAATACTTCTGTATATACCATATCTATATTTATTCAATCTGTCCCTTAGTATTATGATCACTGCTACAATACTATGGTAATCAAAATGGCAATCAAAAGTGCTGCCAGAAAATGCACACTTTTGTGCATCTAGACCTCCGATTTAATAAATAAGGCCTGACCCATCACATTGTAGAATTACTTATACTTGTCATTGGAACAAATATGCAATTTGCATAGGACTGGAAACATTGCTGAAATTTAGTGTACTTGGCTCACTTTTAATTTCAAATGCAAACAACTAATCTAGTCATAATAACAAAACATGTAAATACCAACGATTTTAAAAACTCTACCAATGGTTAAAATATCAAATTGTGTCCCAATTGAGTTGATCTATCTGCATGTATGGGAACCATTATCTGGAAAGCTTGGGAACTGGGGTTTTCCATATTTGCAGCTTAGTTAGGATCAAGTACAAGGCCACTATTTTATTATTACTGAGAAAAAAGGAAAAACAGTAAAAAAATTGAATTATTTACTTAAAATAGAATCTATGGAAGATGGCCGTCCCGTAATTCAGAGCATTCAGAACAGATCCCATACCTATATATATTGATACTCAACATTATAAAGTCTGCAGAGCATGATATATTGTCTGCATTTTGTCTGTAAAGTTTAGAACATAATTATCTGAACACAAGAGCAATTACCACAGAATGACTACTACTATGTACATTAAAGCCGAGTGTATAGGCAAACTTACAGTCAACTATATACACTCTGTAATGCTGGTGTCTGTATACGAAAAATTGTCTTTTAATTTAAGAATGGATTTACTATAACACAGGTTATTCTGTGATAAGACACTACCTGACTCTTGATCACAAGTGTCTACACAACTGCAAGAACAAGAAAATGGTTTATAAAATAGAAATTAAGTAAAGGCCTGATAACTTCTCTTGATACTTCACATTTCTTTTATCAGCTTGATATTCAGAGAAAATTATAACAAGCAATTAACACAATGGACCAGATTCAATTCAGTGAAAAAAAGTTCTCATGTTTTATTACGTGAAAAGTCATGGACGAAATTCAATTAGAGGAGACAAAAACTTTTCTCTGAATTCAGTTACAGGTTTATCCCATAGACTTCATTAGAGTGAGATAAATTCTTCTGGATTGAAGTGCATCTCAAATTGTATCAGGTCAATGAGTTTTCACATGATAAACCTTTTTCTCACTGAATTGAATTGGGCCCATTGTGTGTTAAAAAAAAAAAAAACATTTACCATCTGTGCATGTTTCACAATAATCATAATTTCATAATAATCTGCTGTACTGTGAAAATCTCAAACATGCACTGCCAGAATTGCAATATGAAAAACAGAAGGCTTTAAGGACCTGAAATGTATATCAAAGATTAAGGTTAACTAGAGCCCTAGTATTCTGGTGTTTTTTTTCTTATTTCTTTGGTGCCAATTCACTTGCCAGCTTTTACCCACCACAAAATCTGTACAATGAATAATAATGAAACATACTTTCCAGTTGGGCTGAAGGCTACTGAAATAACAGCCTCTGTGTGTCCCTCCAATGAACTGGTACATCGTGTTACAGCACGAACTTTGAACACAGCTTGTGGCTGATAGATTATGTCTATCACTTTTTCTGTTTCAACTGATTGCTTCTCCAACGTCTTATCCAGAGATGTTATGATTTCCAGATCTTGGACAAAAAAGGCCAAAGGCACTGGATCCTCCTAAAAATAGAATTAAAAAAGTATGAAATGGTTTAATAAAGAAATACGTACCCTGAATTAAAGGAGTAAGCTAGATAAATATTTTTGTTTTTTTGTCCAGCTGCTCTCTAGTTTAGAATTTCTTGCTTGGTTCAATTTACCCTAGCAGCTAGCTAGCAAGTGGAAAATATCGACTGGAACATGAATTGTGGGTCTGAATAGAATGATGAGTACCGTATATACTCGAGTATAAGCAGAGTTTTTCAGCATCCAAAATGTGCTGAAAAAGTGTACCTCGGCTTATACTCGGGTTGATGTGCACAATCACCTGAAGCGCGCTCATGTAATGTCCTCCATGCGGCAGTGGCATACAGCTTCCCATGCACGCTCGTCCCACTGGCCCTATACTACCCGCATAGCTCCGCCCACACAGCGAACCAACTGGCAGCCTCTTGCCCTAGCTCACCAGACTATTGGCTGGCTCAAGCTGTCAGTCCTCCCGCTCACCGCAGGGCCTGCTCAGCTGCACGGCGCCTGGCCAGGGGACCAGATCCGGCGCCACAGTGGAGCCCATCGGACAGCACCCCACACGGCAACTGCTCCTGCCCCTGCCCCCATCTAACCGCTACCACCGGAACCCGCCAGCGAAATGATGCATGCAACAGCAGCACGGATAATGAGGAGCAGCCGCATCGCAACACTGGTGAGACAGTGGCTCCTCCACAGCCCCGGACCCGCAACAGCCGCCGACAGAGAATGTGGATGCCCCCAGCACGCGGCCGGCCAAGCCACTGAAGCCCATGTGAGTAGCTGCTCAGTTCTGTTCAGATCCTGGCATGCAGATCGGTGGCATTCTGTAATTACCTTTATTTGTTTTTCTGCTTTTTATTAGCCAGAGCCTGGGAAGTTCTATTAATACAGAAATCACTGTACCAATTCTGCAGTAAAGCACCCATCTAATGCAGTTTTTTATATACCCACTAACAGCGGTTACTACATTGTCACTATTGTGCCTCTAGTTTACACTTCTGTACAAAGCTCACTTCTGCAGCTGAGCTACATGTGAGTAGCTGCTACAGGCCTTGCTGGGGGGGAGGGGGCAACAAGTCACCTGTAATTAGCCCTACATGTGGCCAATAACAGTACAAGGACCCTTGGCGCATGGCTCAGCCAGATAACTTTTAATTATAAACTGCATTTCCCAGCAGCCTTTGCCAGTCTGAGTCACTAAAGGATTCTGGGAGTTGTAGTTGCAATAGCTGCTGAGTTTCAGGTTTACATTGTCCTCCTAGTGACTTATAACCCTGTCTGGTCATTGTTCAACAGCATATACTCCCAATAAGAGTATGGAATGTCAAGTTCTTTTGTCTCTCTCTCTCTCGCATTGCATCTCACGTGTGTATGTACAGATATCACAACACAGTGTGTACTGGAATGCACCCTAGGCTTATACTCAAGTCAATAAAGTTCCCAGTTTTTGTAGGTAAAATTAGGTACCTCGGCTTATACTCGAGTATATATGGTAATAAAAATTGACAATAACAAAATTATAGCCTCACAAAACACATTTTTGGTTGCTATGGTCAGTGACCCTACACACACAAATGCTGGAAAGAAGCAGAATAAAAAGCAAATAATTATGAAACTATTAACAATGAATACCAATTGAAAGCTGCTAAGAATAGGACATTGTAAAAGATAATTCAAAGGTGAACATTCACTTTAAAAGTGACCATCCTCCCATTCATTTTTAACAGATTGCCACCCTGCCCCCCATTAATGCCCTAAATGCCCCTAGGCCACCTGTATTTGTTGCTGGATTCCAATGTGCATATGCCCGATCGTCAGTTGCTGTGAAGGAAGACTATGTCTCACACAGCAGAACATGGCAGCAGCCAAACCCACTTTACAGAGTATAGGGGTGGGATGGAAATTTTAGGAGTATTTACATGTATGGCCTTATTCTTATTTGGACGAATTTTGTAGGGCTTTATTTATTTATTTTAGTTGTTAGGGCCACTGACACTTGCAACCAAAAACAGATTGAATGCAAAGGTTCAATGTTATTACTTATTGTTCTTTGCAGGCCATTCCTGATGATCTTCCATTATAACTTTCAAATTTCTGCATACCCTACCATCCAGTTTAAACAGATGTCTTCATCATATGAAAAGTTTTTAAACTTTAAATGACAACTGTCAGATGAAAATCATGTAGGTGCAGTTTAAACAATGGTATAATTGCAGTGCTCAGAAGAACAATACAACCAAAAACTGAATGATTAACTAATGAACAAATAGTACAGGTTCTGAATTAATAAAGGACATAATACAAAGCTAGCCTCACAAAGAATCTGCTTTTGGGTTCTTCTGTGTCACTGGCTCGGCAAACTGGTTATCATTTTAAATGTAATGTTTGAGAGAAGGAAACTGTCTTAAAATATCAGTCATCATACTAATATTCAAATATCAAGCATCAGACTATTATTTAATACAGTAATGAATATTTAATTGAAAGCTGTTTTTAAAGGAGAAGTAAAGCTCCAAGACAGTTTATTGCCAACAGATTAGCAATAATAGTGCAAGCTAGAATGCTATATTTATTCCACAGAATGCTTTACCATACCTGAGTAAATAGCTCATGACACTGTCTCTGTTTGTTAAGGATAGAAGCTGCCATATAAGCTTGGCATGACATCACTTCCTGCCCGAATCTCTCCCTGCTCACTAACAGCTCTTAGCTCAGATTACAGCAGGGATGGGAGGAGGGAGGGGGAGAGGAACAAACTGAGCATGCTCAAGGCCATGCCCTGGAGGTTTAAGCTGAAAACAGGAAGTCTGATACAGAAGCCCATGAGTACACAATAGAAGGAAAGAAATGTGGTGTTTCTTTTGACAGAGGACTCAAAGCAGCATTACTTTGAGGGTTTACTGGTGTATTTATATAGACCTTTCTGATAAAGCTTACTTAATTTTAGCCTTTCCTTCTCCTTTAAGGTCTAAATCTCTCCTTTATTACTCCTTACTTATAAACTCTAAGCCTGTGATGCAATTCAGTTAGGCAATACTAAACTGCACAGACTGAGATTTTTAATCCAGTTAAAAAAATAGAAGATTAATAATTAAACAGTATAAATAATAACAATAATAAAACAACAACTTTACCTCCTGTAAAAGGGCATTGCACACTAACTGCAGTTTATCTGGTGTTATATCCACAGGAACATCAAAAGGTGTTCCCAGACCCTCTCCGTTTTCATTTTTAAATTGAATTAAAAGTCTTCCCACGTCCTCCTTCATGTCTGCAATACAGAAAAAAACAGTGATGCAAAGACATCCCCAATGCTGTACACATGTCAGATATGTAAATTTTACAAAGTTATGACAGGTATTAAAGGGACTGTTCAAACACTTTTTTCAGTTGTTGGTTTCAGATAGTTCATCAGAAATAAAGACTTTTTCCAATTACTTTGCATTTTCTACTTGTGACCATTTTTCTAATATTGAAGTGTAAAGTTTCATTTTTCACCCTCGAAAGCAGCTCTTGTGGGGGGGGGGTTGACTCTTTAACTGTTCTAAATTGATACTAGACTGAAGCACTGGAGACAGGAACATTAAACTTCAATTTCGGGAAATTTTGGGAAAATGGTAAAACATTAAAGATGGAAAGAAATTGAAAAAAGTGTTTGCTTAAGGTAAACAATCTAAAAATAACTGAACTGAAAAAAAGTGTTTGGAAGGTGGTTTGAAAAAAAGGTGTTTGGAACCCTTTTAAACACAAATCAACTAATTTTACCTTTGTTAATGTCATATGTGGTAAATAGTATCATCTAGCTTGCAAAAACTTATAATTAATAAGCTAGTAATGACACTAGCTAAAGAAAAGGTTGTGATCGTATGGTCACAGTTGCGAAGAAACCTGTGGTATTCACCACCATGGGGCATGCTGAGAAGGGAGAAACCAGGGAGAGCAGGGCAGAGGGCTCTGGGCTCCTCCTTGGTTGCTGACTGACTCAGTTATAGAGCTGCAAAGCAGGAAGTAGTGTTCTGGCTATTATGTTACACATCCAGTCACTCCAGCCTTTATACATTACATTTTTGGCTAACTAACTATATTAGAAATATTTTTTATTTTGCACAGCCTACCTATTTACCCAGTTTGTTTTGTCACACTGAACTATTCCTTTAAGTGTTGACTGGTTGCTACTGGTGATAAGACTTTGCTCCTGTCATTAGGGTAACAAACAGCATGGCTGATCGTATTCATGGCAGCCATGACATAAAAATAAATAAAATAAATATCACCATTGACTAGTCAATTTCTCAGAACTAAAAATACTACATGAATAAAATACACCACTCCCCCACCAAAAAAATCTAACAAAAGGTAATTAAGAAGCACAACACAAGAAACATCAAATGGATAGCTCTCGAGTTCAACGTTATACAGAATCAAGTAGTCGAGATTATAGAAACGTATGTTGTCTGTACGCGCTGTAGATTTTGGAACACACATAGCGCATGCACGATTAAAACATTTGAACAAAAAACTTACCTGCCTGCTCGATCCACACACTTTATTCAGAAGGGTCGCCTTACTTCAGACAGAAGCTTAAAAAACTACAGACATGTGTTTACAGCAGACACATGTGCGGAAGAGCATGACATCATCATCCTGCGCGCTCCTCTGCGTAGGTCTTTCCGTTACCCAATTCTCAGTGGATGCACGCATGCGCAGCGTTCCAGTTCAGCTTGATAGAATGTTGAGTGCATCACGTGTTGTATTGATGTGAGAGTTGTGGTTTATGTGAGTGGCTTATATTGCAGGACAAGATTGTTATAGTGCATTGTTCTGTCTTTATGTGCTCTCTCGTGTTGGTGTGTCAATCATGCCCCCAGTTGTGCATTCTTATTCCCCAGCATGTTTTCCCTGTACATTCTCCTAGGGAAACACGGGCAGTTCCACTGATGTCCTGCAGTCTCTGGAATGCAGTATACTACCAATCTGGGTCCTGGGCTTTTTGTGCATGTATATGTCCATTTATAAATATTTCTATGGGTGTAGGGTTACCACTGTTGCTGATGGCTAAATCCGAACATGGAGGTGGGCAGATAGTTTTGGGGGTGGGGCAGTGATGTAGGAACAGACATGATGACATCAGAGGTGGGCACAATGATGTTGGTGAAGTGAGGCTGTTGCATCACTTTAGATGAAACAGTTTTCGCAATGTTTTACTGTGTAGACGCCCAGTTCAAAACCACACAGATGACAACCCTATCAATAGCTATATTCGGCTTTATGAGTAAGCCCAATCCTTTAATTACAGGTATGAGATCTATTATACAGTAGTTATCCAGAAAGCTCTGAAATACAGCAATGCTAATTTAGAAAAAAAAATTCTTATTTTTGATTGATTTGCTTTTATTAATAATAAGAAATTAACTGCACTTGAGTAACTAAGCCATGTTGAGGTGAGTATCTTAGTATTTAAATGTTTTTCATGTATTGGCCTGATTGTTGTTCGGTTTTCATAAGGCTGAAATCCAGTTCAGACCTGAACAGGCCTTACAAAACCCGAACAGTTTGGGTCAAAACTGAACAGGTGCCAACCCACTGCTGCTGTACACAGTTTCATTCACACTAATATTTTGCAGCGCTGTACTGGAAATAAGTGTATGCTAGCAAACATTGTGCTTCATGGGTAGCGGTGCTTTATTTACATATTACATTAAAATGCTATAGTAGTTCTTGTATTAAAACTAAGATGATACCTTAAAATACTGACACCATGAGCTTGTGACCCACAGCTAATAAACATACTTGTAAAAAAAAATATAGCTGATATAGTAGTTTACTTTAAAAATACCATTACCCAACAAGCACAATCTTTGCTAGTGTATATTAATGTGCAGTAAATTCTCTAAACAGTGTTCGAAACTCCAGCTTGAAAAATGAATATCTGAGTGAATGCACTGCTTACTTTATACATGTTGACGAGCATGCACATAGCTTTCCCAGCTGGGGGCTGCATCCAATGAAAGCTGCAAGCAAATTCAGTGAATTTGTTGCAGTAATATCAACTATATTTGATATTGTACATGTCTGTACTCACTTTGCATAGCAAAGAGAAATAAAATGTTAGGCACAATGTAAGCATAATACAACCACTGTGCAAAAAAAGATTTTCTTTACAAATATCTATGCAAATTGGCATTTTAGGGCTCTTACACATAGTTTTTATGTATTTACAAACCAATGCGTAGCGTGAAAAGACACATACCGAATGCAGATTTTGGAAAGGCAGCTAAATAAGTTTTTGTCTGTTCTAAGCACAACCATGTTGGTTTCTGAATGTATATAAATTGCATGAAAATGCAGCATGTTGCATATAAAAAAATACAATGAAACGCAAACAGAGTAAAATGCGGCTAATGCTCATATCCTTGGTTTTACTTGTACACTAAAGCTGCTTTTATCCATGAAAAGTTAGCAGAAACTTGTTAGGTTTTATTGATTGCCTTCATTATCAGGATCACATATTTAGCAGGGTAAATGGTTTAATGGGGGTCCATCATTGCAGTGTTCTCCCCCCAAAAAAAAATTAAAATTAAAAAAGAGTTCTACAGAAAAAAGGGTGATCCAGAGACAAGCTCATGAGGCCCATGGCAGGGGCACCCAATAAGCTTCCCATGTGGAGAGGAGCAGCATCAAGGGTTGGTGGCCAGAGCAGAGCTGCAAATGTAAATATGTAAAGGGACTTCTTCCTCCAGAGGAGGGCAACCACCTGCGAGATATTTGTTACAATATTTAGGACTTAAGTGATAGTACTTGCATCAACCCACAGCTCTGCAAATTTTTGGAATGGAAAGAGGCTTTTAAAAACAATTTATTTTTTATTTTTTGAAGATGTAATGTGAAATGTTACCAGACAGCATCAAGTACCTAAATGTTACACATACAACTAGAATATACTGCAGGGAAATAAGTATTGAAACTTATAAACCTACACATAAATTTATTGAGAACATTTTTGATGTTTCAATACGTAAGAGGCATAGGGTTAGCGTGAGTTATTAACTTCTTATTCACGGCAGTTTCTTCTATGATTTTGACCTTGAATGAACCTGGCCAGAAATGATGATGCTAGGTGACTTTAATGGGTTACCAACTGGAGCTTTATTAAGCCTGTTAGAGGATGTTGAGAGGCTGCATAGACTTTTGAAAATGGGTAGGACTAATTTTATTCCAAAGAAGAAGATGGCAAGAGAACTTAAAAAATTCTCCAGCCACCATACAGTGCTTAGACTGTCCAGGGAAGAAAGAGAACCTGCTGAACTAAGTTGCAGGAGCATTTTCTAAAGCTTTACTGGGATTGGATAAGGGGATCCAATCCCAATGCAGATTTACTGGGACTTATTCTTAAAGGACCAATGAGGTTACAGCAAATCTTAATAGGAGAAAATCTTCAGTGCACAGAGCTGCTGTGTAGCACGCTGAAGACGGGTGCCCTGCTAATCAAGTGTGTGAAGCATGGCCAGGCCCCCCTTAGACAGAAAATCCTGCGGGCCCGGGACAACTGTCCTCCCTGTGACCCCCTGATGGCGGCCCTGTGTGCGGTCGCTACTGTATTTCAAGAGGGGACTGAATACTGGTTTAAGACTGTGCAGGGGGGAGGGAGGCCAGTGGGCACTGGAGGTTTAGTTCTCTTTTAAAGGGCAATTTCACCTTTATTAGCTAAACTGTTAAAACACATAAAACGGCCCTAAAACTCCCAGAAATGTGTTCTAATGTTCATAACCTGCCAAATTTTGTAAAATGGACATGGTAATTAGGGGATGTGGCCATAAAATAGGTGTGGTTAAAACATTTTCGCAGCAATATGCACAGCAGATCTTGTCCCTCTTTCCATTTTTCAAATGTTGGGAGGTATGTATTTGTCAGATGGCAGGCATCTGATTTTGGAGTAAATCTATGTTAGATTTAAGTCCAGCATCTTAAAAAAAAAACATATTTATGATTTGTATATATATATATATATATATATAAAGTCCAGAGCTGGTGCACCCGTCACTCGATGGTAATGCCTGGGTGCTGGTTAAAAGAAGTAATCTGTAACGCACAAAAGAACCGCACACACAGGACTTTATAGTGAAAAACAAAAATTGTTAGCTTTATTACGACGTTTCGGCTCCTAAACTCGAGCCGTCATCAGGAAGAATAATGTTTTTCACTATAAAGTCCTGTGTGTGCGGTTCTTTTGTGCGTTATATATATATATATATATATATATATATATATATATATATATATATAAAATACTGAGCGAAGCCAGCAGATGTCAGTATCTACACAGATAGACAACTGTTAATGGTTTTATGTGTGGTGCTTCCTCAATAGAGTTTGTGCAATGTCTGTCAGAGCTTAAAAAGTTGAGCTGGCCAAAACCCTGTTATTTAAAGCTCCCATGTATGCCGTGTCCAGCAAAAAGCTCAGCATCAGGACATGCAGCTCGTTCTGCTTCTACCTTGGTCCTTAGAATTCTGCGCTGATGTGCTTGAATTGTGGATGAGTAAAATGAGTACAGTGAAAACAATGTTCACAAGTTCTGTGAGTTCCTATTACTATTGAAAGATTATATTTTGTTACACCATTACTCCACTACTTCTATTCTACTATTCGTTTATTGGGAAAAGCTGCACTCTACCTTATTTTGTATTTGATACACGCAACATCAATCTCTTTTTTTTATTCCCTCGTATGGTCTCAGCACAGTCCGGGGTTAAAGTTTAGGTTAGGTGGGCCAGACATGGTAAGATTACACAGATACAGTCATGTCAAAAGAAAGGGATCCCATGCATCAGTTGCAGGCACACTGGAAAAGCTATGAAGTAATCAGCATGAGGACGGATGCAAAGGCCATATTTCAAAAGGGTAGAGGTAAAAGGGCCTGGATCAACTAGCAGTTAGGCAGGTTATAATAGACTTAAAAGGTTGAACTTGGACGTGTGTCTTTTTTCAAACTAACTTACTATATAACTATGTAACTGTAAATAAACTTCACATTACCAATAGGATGCCATGTAAAATCTCATAAATTATAAAGCTGTGTAATAATGTGTAGCTGAGTACAAAAAACTGAAATGTTAGCTACAAAAACCCAGCACCTTATATCACATCACTCACTCAAGAAAAGTACATTTTTCCAGAATTTTTTCCGTGCCAGTCTGGTGTGAAAAAAAATATGACATCAAAATAAAGAATTTATAATTCATAAATACAGCTCTGAATCTGCCTAAATTGTTAGGCAGACGTCCTTGTCTTTTTATGATATACTGTATATGGTTTTCAGACAAACAGCCCTATAAAAAATGCCAAGTCTCCCATTCATATTGTGTCATTTTTATGGTATGTCAATATTGCAGTACAGTTGCACAACCACCTGTGCTCTACCCATGTCAACTTCTGCATTATTCATTTTAGGGTTCTGTTTCATTTGTCTCACAGGCCTCAGAAACTGGAAACATATTTATTCTGAATGTGATGGGTCAGAGCAATCTCCAGTTAACATTATGACGAAGTATGCAACATATAATTCTTTACTGAGGCCATTTCAGTTTAAAGGTTACAATGTGACACATACCTTGCCCATTACAAATATTGTGCATTCTGGTAAGGATTGTTTTTTTACACATGTAATGCATAATTTTACTGTCAGATCTAGTTCCTGTATAAAAACAGAAACATACAGTAGATGCTGCATAAGAAGTGTATAAAAATACTAAATTGTTCCATCTAGATGAACATATCATAATCACCTAATGCCATTTAGGTAAAATAAAATGCTTCTTTTCCCATATTTTCTTTTCATTTACTTCAGTTTTACTCTTTCTTTCACAATTTACCTCTCCCTTTTACCTCTCCCTCTAGCAACTCCAGAACAGTTGCTAGAGCCACCACCACTTATCATTACAGTTGTTAGAACCAGGGAGCCTTCCTGGAAATTATACCTCCAGTTCTAAATTTTTCATGCTGGCAGGTGGGATGCAGAAAACGTAACTCCCAGACACCTGTAAGAGCAATTCAATAGACCTAAATATATAATGCACACCTCACCACTTGCTTAATCTGTTTTTTGCTTTCTCTCTTTCTTCTTTTGTACCAGTCTTCTCTTCTGAAATGTGCATATTAAACTCTCATTTTATCATTTTGTTTTTGTATCACTAAACACTGATTATAACTGATGACATAACTAAGCACCACATTCTTTATATAGTGAATAATGTACTCCCTAATGTTATTTATAAAAATATTAGAAGTCACCAAGGAGTTACGTGACCATATAATTACACAATGGTCACAGGCCGATTACTTTTATACAGGTCATGTAACTCCTCAGTGACTACATCATCTGGGACTTTCACACCATCACACCACTGATTTACTGCACAGTTTTCTTTCCATGCCCCATCAGTAGTTTCCTGGGAAGCATCAGAAAAAGCACAGGTGTATTTGGCTTTAGCAGGGGAAAACTAGTTGTGAGTAAAGGTGGCCATACATGGGCCGATAAAAGCTGCCGACAGACCGAGTCGGCAGCTTATTGGCCCGTGTATGGGGCCCCCCAACGAGCTTCCCCGATCGATATCTGGCCGAAAGTCGGCCAGATCTCGATCGGCTGGGACTAAAAATCCTGTCGGATCGCGGCCGCATCTGTTCATTGATGCGGTCCCGCAATCCGACCGCCCGTTACTTTTCGTAATGGCCCAACGATCGGATCAGCCCGATATTGCCCACCTCAAGGTGGGAATATCGGGTAGAGATCTGCTCGTTTGGCGACATCACCAAACGAGCGGATCTCTCTGTGTATGGCCACCTTAAGAGAGGCTCCAAGGGGAGGGGAGTGTTCTGTAGCGTGGGACATCAAAAGAGAGCCCTCGTCCTCAGATCTTACAGGCAGTAAAGGAAAAGGAGGGGTGGGGAGTGTGGCTGTGATGTGTGGAAAAGAAGGTGTAGGAAAGAGACATTAGATGCCGGATATTGCATGGGAAATGCACCTCAAGTACTGTGAGGGTTCCTTTAAGTTATTTATGGGATTACCTACATTATTAAGAAACTCAGGGTGTCATATGACAAATTACATCACTAAGCACCATTTATAAGGATATACTTCACAGGATATTCACGGGTCTTGTGTATTAAAAGCATATAATACTGTATGCAGGATATTCATGACTATTGTGTATATAGTGAATAAAGTACCCCCTATCAAAAAATATGAGGATATTATATTAGAATAAGTAATCCTATTATCATCTCTTATGTTCCTATTAAGAAACACATAGGACAAATCTTTCCGCATGCCATATTCAAGTCAGTATGACACACTTATGTTATGTTACCTTCTGAATTGCTTGCCTTTTGAATGCTCTTTAGTAAAGAAGAGTAAAACTTTTGAGCCCTCTTTTTATACTGAACCCTTCCGACATTGTAGAAGCTGGACGAAGTCCTATGGACGACATCAAGTTGAACTTTCTTTCTAAAATTCACCCTTACCCCAGAAGTATCTTCAGAGCTAAAAGTTTACATTTTACTTGCTGATATGAACAGAATGCACACTGTAGCCCACAGGATTCATGTCACTTCTGGGCCTAAAATGATGTGTGTCTAGGTTGGGTGGTATAGTGTTAGAGAAGTTGGCAAACCAAAATACAATCTTGATCAAACTCTAATTTATAATCTCAGCCTTCATTAGATTAAAGCGATACTGTCACGTTCCTATAAAAATCATAAGAACGTGTCAGTATCAAGTATGTTCTGCATCTGCAATAGTTCTCCTTAAAGCTGCCCCAGCCCTGCAAACCTTGGTGCAGATATTCCGTATTGCTTCAGTGACGCTGGGGGTGGAGCTATCCATCCATAGCCTGAAGTCCTGTTTCATTCCTAATTAGACTATGGAAGGATCGCGCTGCCCCCAGCCCAGCATCACTGAAACAGCATAGAAGATCATTTAGCAGTGGGTCGGGTTCATGCAGGTTAAGCAGGGCTGGGGGCAGCTTTGAGGGGAACTATTCCAGGTGCAGCACATACTTGATACTGACATGTTCCTATGATTTTTATAGGAACATGTCGGTTTTGCTTTAAACAAAATTAATGCCATTTTATATAGGGAATAATGTAATTGTATGGATATTATATGTCACCACGATCATATAAAAGCACCAAAAGACCAAAGGGTGAATGATATTATACAAGTCATGGAATTCCAAGGTGACGTCTAATAGCCTTATATTTTAGAACAGGGGTATTATTTTTTATAATACTATAGTTTCATTGAATCATGTGACACAAATTAGCTCACTGAGCACTGATTGTAATTGATGACCAATTATAAGGATATAAAAATTCATGGCTCTTTTGTACTCTATTTTAAAGGACCAGTAACATCAAAAAAAATGTAAAAAAAAATCGTTAGTACACATCAAAAAAAAAACACCACCACAAATTATAATTTAAAATCACAAAGCCTTTATTAAGAAATAACTTACAGAAACTGCACTTCCTGTCCTGTACAGAAACGGCGAAAGGGCGACCATCGATGCGGCTGGGCTCGATTTCTCCTCCCTGGCTACTCTACTGACAGCTTTTGAAGGAGCAAGATGGATGCCTCATGCCTGGGATGGGATGCAGTGACTGCTCGGGCCCCCTCCTCCTCCTGCACTATAGATGAGAAGCGCCCACCTGGACACTGGAGGAAGCGGTGGTAGTGGAGGCGGTGGAGGGAGCTGTAAATCAATGTTGGCAGCGGCAGCCGCTTCTCATCATCAGTCACTGGCCAGACCCCCTCCTCCTCCACCGCTCCCTGCCCTGGTCGCTCCTGCTCCGTTCCTTGCACATGAGTGATTGTTTCGATAGCGTTTGTATCTGCCTGCATTCCGTTTAGCTAACAGACCTACGTGTGCCTTGTAGCTGGATGCGATACAGCTTTCCTTTTCCCCGCTCCACTGCACCTCCTCTGCTCCTACGCCCAGTGCTAATCCAGCGCACAGTACAGCTATGCTTAGAATTAAGACTCACAGGTACAAACTTTCAGGCTAATTGTTGCATTTTATATTTAATATTATAAAAGGTACAACAGTGCAGTTGTACAATATACATTACAGAAAGGAACATACATTAAAATATTGCAAACAGTTTAAAATAAAAAGTTGAAAAAACAGAATTTTAAATAAAATATAGAATTTTCTGGTCCCGGACGCAAGGGGAAACTGGATAAACCCCCACAAAAATGGGTCCTCCTAAGTAAATCCAAAGTTTAGTCAGAAGAGCTGACTATTTACCACTGGACGCTCCCCCCTCCCTCAGTGATGCAAGGGGGCATGGCCTAGCAGGACATAGCATGAGTTTTTATTACCTCCTGTCAGTAGGGACGGGACCAAGAATATAATAACCATATAATAACCAACAGACATGGTGGAGACATGATCTTATAGTCATCAGTTATACATTTTCTCATGTATTCCATAGATAATAAACATCAATACTGTGTGACCTGCCGCTGTCCAGATATTTCCATCTGATAATGTGTCACGCTAATGTTGTATTGAACCCATAACTAGTCTTTTTAATAGCATTAGTATAAAAGGTATGGGTTCTGTGATGATAAATGTGTTTGTGTATAGGTTATATCACATCACCTATGAGGGATCTCGCTGTGAAAGTCCTCCCTCCATTGGCTTCTACTCCCCTCATGACACATTTCCTTTAACTCCGGTCCTATCTTATTTTCAGTATTTAGTATACAGTGAAACACTGTAGTTTAACTGATCCTACCATGGCTTTAAAGTAAAAACCGATATATTTGGAATGAATATAGAAATTCAATATAGGAACAGAAAGGGTCAAAATCAGCCCTTTTTGCACATTGGCTTATTTATAGAATGTTTAATGCATAGTGTGCACTGCCTCTCCTAATGTACCAGATGTCTGTATGTGCTCTCTAATAATTGAAAAGGATTAACCCTTTAATAAACATTAACACCTCTTATCTGCTTTCAGTTCCTTACTATACCTGTGCACTTATTTTGTACCACATATACCTGAATCAACTGGTACCATAGTTGGTATTACCATTTAGTAGTCATTTGTTTTTCTGCAGGAGTCCGAGAATGAAAGCGAAAATTATACGTCTATAATGAATGCAATTGCAAGAATCCCTCACAAAGGTATGAGGCATTCTTTATACTGGTTCTAGCAGCTGGTCAATACCATAGCATGGGTTAGACTGAGTGCTGGCGATTTCTTTCTATGTTTCATGTATACATTGTTGCTAAATATTGCCTATAGCTACCATTCAGCCTTCAAAACAGGGAATTATTTGCAGGTGTATGCTAATGGACTGAGGCTTAAGGGTAGAACTATACGGGCGATTTTACCTCGATACATTCCATTCCTACGCGATGAGACTAATCGTAGGTGTCATGTCGGTTGCGCCAAATCTAAGGTAAGTAATACAAACGTCGCACGTAGAAGCTGTATGCATCTGACACGACTGTCGGATGAAGACGCAACATGCAACGTTCGCATTCAACAGTCGTGTCGTATGCAATCAGCTTCAATATGACATTTGTATTACTTATATTAGATTTGGCGCATCCGATATGATGCCTGCGATTTGTCTCATTGCATCGGAATGAAAGGTATCGCAGATAAAATCACCCTTGTAGTTCTACCCTATGGCTGGAACTACACGTGCGTCGTCTTGAGATGCGACTTGCTGAGAGGAAGTGAATGTGAGGAGACGGATGCGACGAAAATAAGGTATGCCAAGAAGACATCGAGTAGTTGCAGCCTTAAATTTTCCTGGTTTCTCAGGGTAAATGAGAAGGGTAAAAGTACTGTTGGTCTTACTAGTCAGTAAGGGGGACTTGATTTTAAATGTAGTACATACTTAAAATGCTAATGGATGGTGTAGGACTCATGTACCTTGACGTGGCATGTGAGCTTACATATTTTGGCCAAAGTGTGGTACTAACACCTAATTTTTTGTAATAATTTTTTTTTAATGGCAAACTGAGCGCTGGCAATTTTTCTCTTTGTGTACAAATATTGGCTTTTTATTGTTTATAGCAGCTGGTGAACTCCAGATTGTGGGTTACCTTGATCACTGCCACAAGGTTGCTTCTAGCAGCTGGTCAACGCCACAGAGTAGCCCTGTACTATCTTGCTGAATGTTTCACGGTTTCACTACCTTATTCGGTCCATAGAAGTTCACTTGCAGTGCTCCCAAGGCAGGAGCATTATTGCTATTTTCAACATAGCAAACGTAAAGGTGGAATTTCCCTCGTTTTATTAATCCATGGCAAACAATAACGTTTTCAAATGCTTTAAAAGGGATTCTGTCATGATTTTTATGATGTAGTTTTTATTTCTAAATTACACTGTTTATACTGCAAATAATTCACTCTATAATATAACATTTTATTCCTGAACCAGCAAGTGTATTTTTATTTAGTATTAATATTGGTGAGTAGGCAGTACTTTAGGATGGAACTGCTTTCTTGCAGGCTGTTGTTTCTCCTACTCATTGTAACTGAATGTGTCACAGTGGGACCTGGATTTTACTATTGAGTGCTGTTCTTAGATTTACCAGCTAGCTGTTATCTTGTATTAGGGAACTGCTATCTGATTACCTTCCCATTTTTCTGTTGTTAGGCTGCTGGGTGGGGGGGGGGATTGGCGGAGAGGGGGTGATATCACTCCAACTTGCAGTACAGCAGTAAAGAGTGACTGAAGTTTATCAGAGCACATCACATAACTGGAGGCAGCTAGGAAAATGACAATATGTCTAGCTCCATGTCAGATTTCAAAATTAAATATAATAAAATCTGTTTGCTCTTTTGAGAAACGGATTTCAGTGCAGAATTCTGCTGCAGCAGCACTTTTAACTGATGCATTTTGAAAAAAAATGTTTTTCCCATGACAGTATCCCTTTAAGCTTTTAAACAGATGACCATGTTTTGGCAAAGAGCAAGTACATTGGCCCCCGCACTGGAAGTGAGTTCCTCTTCTTCACATGCATAAAGAGCAATGTAGATGCACTTGCTAATTATGCATATGCCCTGACATGGACTTCCGCTCCTAAAGCTCCCTCCCAGAATTGGTGCACATGCATGAAAGAGGCTAGAGTGCTCACTTGGGGTATTTTCTTAATAACGAGACTAAAAAATTATTGTTTTTTCTGTCCAGAGTGCTGGTTCAGTTTACTCTACTTTTGTGAATCCCCCTAGTTGGTTGGTTGGTAGAGGTAACGAGAGCTGCTTGCATCTTTTATTACATCTTAAATGACAGATTAGAAGATGAATAGAAAATTAGGGCCTGAATGGAAAGATAGGTAAGTAAAATGTTATCCTTGCAAAGCAATAATTCTTTTTGTCTCAGGCAGGACAAGGGTTCTCCAGGTTCTACGCAGCCTCCCACAAAAATACAATCCGGTGAATGTGTTAATGGTGTTGTTCACCTTAGAGATAACTTTTAGTATGATGTAGAGAGTGATATTCTGAGACAATTTGCCATTTGTTTTCATTTTATGTTATTTAAGGTTTTTGAGTTATTTAGCTTTTTATTCAGCAGCTCTTCAATTTACATTATAAACAATCTGGTAGCTAGGGTCCAACTTACCCCAGCAACCATGCATTGATTTGAATACGAGACTGGAATATGAATAGGAGAGGACCTTACTAGAAAGATGAGAAATAAAAAGTAGCAATAACAATACATTTGTAGCCTTACATTTGCTTTTTAGAAGGGGTCAGCGACGCCTTTTTGAAAGCTGCAAAGAGTCAGAAGAAAAAGGGAAATAATTATCAAACTATAAAAAAATAAATAATGAAAACCAATTGAAAAGTTGCTTTGAATTTGACATACTATTACATACTAAGGGGCACATTTACTAAACTGGAGTGAAGGATTAGAATAAAAAATACTTTAGAAGTATTTTTTTGGCTACTTCGACCTTCAACTACGACTTCGACTTCGAACTAAAAATCGTTTGACTATTCGACCATTCGATAGTCGAAGTACTGTCTCTTTAAAAAAAATTCGACCACCTACTTCGCTACCTAGAACCTACCGAGCACCAATGTTAGCCTATGGGGAAGGTCCCCATAGGCTTTCCTAGCAATTTGGGATTGAAGGAAAATTGTTCGATCTATGAATCCTTCGATTCAAAGGATTTAATCGTTTGATTGAACGATTTTTCCTTCGATTGTTCGATCGATTGAATTGTGGTAAATCCTTCGACTTCGATATTCGAAGTCGAAGGATTTAACTTCGATGGTCGAATATAGAGGGTTAATTAACCCTCGATATTCGACCCATAGTAAATGTGCCCCTAAAAGTTACCTTAAAGGTGAACCACCCCTATAATGTGATAGGGACTGTAATTGGACTGGATTATAACTGGACTGTAACCACCACTGGAACAGGGACTGATGTGAGCAATGTAAAATCTTGCACAAAGTTTTAGCACTATACATCTTCTTTTCAGGTGATTTTAAATTTAACATTGCAAGAATTCATCCCAGGGATCTTGCACTCTATTTCCGATACCAAGGGTCTCTCACTACGACACCATGCAGTGAAATCGTTTACCAAAACAATTAAACAAATCTATATTTAGATTATAAACCAGTCCTTTATGCTGGTGAGCTTTACCAGACTCCTTTTCAAACATACAATAGTGCAATTTTCAGATGCAAACACCACAGGCCAGATTCAGTTTAGTGAGAAAAAGTTATCCCATGTTTCATTATGTCAAAAATCATGGACAAGTTTCAATTTGAGGCAAAAAAAAAAATGTTCTCCTAATTCACAGTTTTTTCCAATATACTTCAATAGAGTTTTCACATGATAAACCATGCGATAAGTTTTCTGAATCTAATTACATCCCAGATTGAAACTCATCCATAGGTTTTCACATGATAAACTTTTTTCTCACTGAATTGAATCTGTCCCCGTGTTTTTTTTTAACAGCAATGCACACAAAATTGTAAATTAATTAATTTGGCATATAAAGGATTCCATTTTTCCTCAATAAATTCCATTTATCTCAACTCATGTCCAAAATGTGACTCTCCCTCTCCGATCACTTTTCATTTAATTTGGAATTGCCCATTAATAGAAAAGGAGATAAAGGAATTTTTAAGCAATAAATTAAATCCTCAGATACTTCTTTCCTCAAAAACCGCTCTACTAGGCGATGTTAATGACATGGATTATAACACTTTAAAAAAGAATACTAAAGAATGGAGCATCTCAAATATATCTTCATTTATCAAACTAACTTTGGCTGCAGCTTGTAGAATTATCTTCAAAGATTGGATTGTCTACTTCTCCTTCTGTAAAGGAGGTCTAATCAGAACTACGAAGTCTGTACATCAATGAAGCTATAAACCTCAGTTTAGATAACAAGAAGACTCAACAAACAATAACCTCCAAATGGAAAATTTATTTACATGGCTTAGACAAGGAAGAAAGAGAGAATATTAATAAATTCCTTTATGGTTCCATGGATGAATAAATAAATTCTTTACTACATAGCCTTAATAATTTGACCTTATACTGGAAAAATTTACCTTTATTATTTATAGAACTATGAACTTACATTTTAAAGTCAATCCTTATATTCTAGATACAATTTCATGAAGACAATATTTCATTAGTTATTTTTATATTATGAATACTTAACTCTGGATGTACAGAAAATGTATACTTTATACTATATTGTTTTATTTTTACTCTGGCAGGTTTGCTACCTTTAGAGGCCGATTCACGAAGGGTCGAATATCGAGGGTTAATTAACCCTCGATATTCGACTGGGAACTAAAATTGTTCGACTTCGAATATCGAAGTCGAACGATTTTGCGCAAATCCTGCGATCGATCGAACGAAGGATTTTTCATTCGATCGAACGATTAAATCCTTCGAATCGAACGATTCGAAGGATTTTAATCCAACGATCGAAGGAAAATCCTTCGATCAAAAAATCCCAGGCAAGCCTATGGGGACCTTCCCCATAGGCTAACATTGACTTCGGTAGCTTTTACCTTCCGAAGTAGGGGGTCGAACTTTTTCTTAAAGAGACAGTACTTCGACTATCGAATGGTCGAATAGTCGAACGATTTTTAGTTCGAATCGTTCGATTTGAAGTCGAAGGTCGTAGTCGAAGGTCGAAGTAGCCCATTCGATGGTCGAAGTAGCCAAAAAAAACTTCGAAATTCGAAGTTTTTTTCATTCGAACCCTTCACTCGAATTTCGTGAATCGGCCCCCTAATGTTATTATTGTTATTGTGGTTATCCATATCATTACATTTATCAATTGTTCTTATTTTATTATCTATGAATAAAAAGAATTAAAAAAAAACAGCAATGCCATTGAAACTGCTTGTTTAAAATATTTTATTTGATTTTCATATTAAACAAATGAAATCAAAATGACAACAAATGTTATGCAGATGAAGAAAATATGTTGCAAAGGAGACAATGGCATGATAGTATCAAAACTATATCATTCATGAAAAATAACAAAAAACAAACTAAAAATTAACCCATTGAAACTGCTGATACATGCTGATACACGACAATTAGATTGTGCAACTTCTGCATGTTGCACCACCATGAATCAATATTAGCTTCTTTTTGAGAAACCACCTGCAGGCTGGGCTGATTAATTGGTACTGCTACAAGTTGTTAGAAGCATATACAGCATTGTGTATGGTCACAAGTGTCTTTCTGAATGGCATGAATGTAGACTCAATATAATGTCCATTTTAGCTCTGTGCACTTGTGCTTTTGAAGGAGGCTATATGTTTCTTCTGTATATTTTGTTTGGTTTTTTTGTTATTGTTGTTTTCTAACCTTTAGTGTGATATTCTGGGGCTGCTTTCCCAGTTCAGGAAGTTCTTTCTTTGGTGTGTTTCTACTAGCCACAGCCCTTGATAAACTGGTGCCCTTTACCTCATAAATTCTATTTTGAGCTGGAGGAGGCTGGTTATAGGCAAACTGATCCCTGTGCATTTTCTTGATAGTTTGGCATGCACGGAAGCCTCCTTTTCCTTCACAAGTCACAGAACGGTCATAGCTGAATTCTGCATATTCACATGAGGAAGGGTGTTTCCATAAAACAAATATATGTCAGCAATTCAGTAAATGCTTAGGGGTAAATTTACTAAAGGGCGAAGTGGCTAACTCTATTGAAAATTCGCCAGCGTGACCTTTCGTTTCCCCTTGAGCGCAACTTCGGATTTTAGTGAATTGCTGGCGAAAATTTGCCTGGCGAAGTTCGGTGAAGCGGACGCTGGCGCAACTG
Organism: Xenopus petersii; assembly: GCA_038501925.1. NCBI lineage: Eukaryota > Metazoa > Chordata > Amphibia > Anura > Pipidae > Xenopus > Xenopus petersii. The sequence goes on along the minus strand of CM076675.1, from coordinate 85,042,633 downwards.
CGAATCTTAGTGAATTTGCCCCTATATATCTATACTTGCTTGTAACTATATAATCCCTATTAAGTCAGTCGTGTATAGTTCTTTCTCTTCTTGATAAGTTAACATATACCTTTGACCCATCAAATTATTTATGGATTCCCCTAAAATATCCTATTGGTTATCTATGTGACTGTTGCTCTCTTTGGAGGCACAAAGGGAGTGAAAAGACGGTAACAGAAAATAGTGTACATAACTAATAAGATATAACTTTGCAGTTCACTTGCATCATATGGAGGCATAAAAACTTAAACAGATGTGCACAATCCAGCCCTGTAAAATCAACTTTTTCATGACTGTATATATTGTACGGTGTCCTTTTAAACGAGAACTAAAGCTTAACTAAAGAAGTAGCTAGAAATGTTGTACATTATGTTTTGTGTATCTGTACGAGCCCAAAGCAACCACAGCCCTTTAGCAGTAAAGACATGTTTCTCCAAAGATGCCCCAGTAGCTCCCCATCTTCTTTTCTGTTGATTCACTGCACATACTCTGTGCTGCTGTCACTTACTGAACTTAGGGACCCACTCACAATATACAGTACACATAGAATAGAAATGTCACAATAAAAGGCTGTACAGATAATTACTAAATGGCAGAACATAAACTAGTGCAAATAACATCAGAATTTAACAGAATGTAATATCAGCCTTGATATTACAGGCCAAACTATTTTTCTGCTTGATAATTTGCAACGACCCCTAAGCTTAGCTTCTCAACAGCTGCTCAGAGCCCACTGAGCATGTGAGTGTCGCAGACACTTTCCAAGATGGTGACCCCCTGTGACAAGTTTGAAGTCCTGGATCATTGTTGCTATTGAGAGGCTGGTGCAATAAGTTCAGTATATAAAATGTGGCATTTTTTAGCCCTATTCATTTATAGGGTTAAATTCTCCTTTAATTTAACTTAAATTTTGCTAGGATCTATCTGCAAGAAATATATGACCCTACAGCTTTATTACTGTATAGACAAACTACACTTGTAAAAAGGTTGAAAGCTCCAGGAAATATCAGATTTATTGAACCTATTTTTTTTCTGCTGAGGCTAATATAAACAGGTGACTTCTGCAGCTAAAAGTGGAATATGCAAAGCATTGATGCAAGATAAGACTATTCATCATTTATCAATCATGACAAGGAAATTGAAGATCAGATAAACATTAGATCTTAAAATCTAAAAACTTTTCATTATAGAAAACAAAAGGATATATGTAATACAGGTATGGGAGCTGTCATCAAGAAAGCTTGGGACTTGTGGTTTTCCAGATAAGGAGTCTTTCCGTAATTTAGAACTTCATACCTTAAGTCTGCTAAAAATCATTTACACATTAAATAAACCCAATAGGAACCCAATAAGAATTCATTATATCTTAGTTGTGATCAAGTACAAGGTAACGTCTCCTATGAAGTCTATGGGAGACAACCTTCCTGTAATTCGGAGCTTTCTGGATAACCTTCACAAACATTCTGGATAACAGGTTTCCCAATAACAGATTCTATACCTGTATACACATTTAAAAACACAATTGCAGACATACAAGGTAAATACTTACAGAGACATTACAGTGTTTCACTTACAAAATGAATTAAATCGATGACCTCAAATTTATTTTAAGGGACAATCGTGGAACTTCTTAATGCAGTTATACAGTTAAAGGGGAACTATTGCAAAAATGAAAATCTAAGATGTACTGTATCTTATGGAAATAAGGAACTTTCTAACAATAATCAAAATTCTACACAGATTGTGACTTAAAGGAACAGTTCAGTGTGAAAATAAAAACTGTGTAAATAGATAGGCTGTGCAAAATAAAAAATGTTTCTAATATAGTTAGTTAGGCAAAAATGTAATATATAAAGGCTGGAGTGAACAGATGTCTAATAAAACAGACAGAATCCAACTTCCTGCTTTTCAGCTCTATAACTCTGAGTTAGTCAGCGACTTGAAGGGGGGCCACATGGTACATTTCTGTTCAGTGAGTTTGTAATTGATCCTCAGCATTCAGCTCAGATTCAAAAGCAACAGATATGACCCATGTGGCCCCCCCTCAAGTCTCTGATTGGTTACTGCCTGGTAGCCAGGGTAACCAGTCAGTGTAAACCAAGAGAGCTGAAAAGCAGGAAGTAGAGTTGTGACTGACCTGTTATACATCCAGTCACTCCAGCCTTTATACATTACATTTTTGGCTAACTAACTATATTAGAAACATTTTTTATTTTTCACAGCCTCTCTATTTACCCAGTTTTTATTTTTACACTGAACAATTCCTTTAATAAAGTATCCCACTCTCTGCAATCTGTCTCTCTACATGCAGGAGTCAGATTTTGATGGACTGTTAGGTCTCATACATTGGTTGGTGCTCTCTTTGCGTTGACAATACATTAGAGCTCTTTGTTTAAAAAAAAAAAAAAAAAAAATTCCAACAGAAACCCTATGGGGCCCATTTACTTAGCTCGAGTGAAGGAATAGAATAAAAAAAACTTCGAATTTTGAATTTTTTTTGGCTACTTCGACCATCGAATTTGCTACTTTGACCTTCGACTACGACTTCGAATCGAACGATTCAAACGAAAAATCGTTCGACTATTCGACCATTTGATAGTCGAAGTACTGTCTCTTTAAAAAAAAACTAAGACCTACCGACCTACCGAGGTGCCATGTTAGCCTATGGGGAAGGTCCCCATAGGCTTTGTAACAATTTTTAGGTTGAAGAAAAATCGTTCGATCGATGGATTAAAATCCTTCGAAACGAACGATTCGAACTATTTGCGGTCAAACTATTTGCGGTAAATCCTTCGACTTCAATATTCGAAGTCGAAATACATTCGGCAGTCGAATATCGAGGGTTAATTACCCCTCGATATTCGATCCTATGTAAATCTGCTCCTATGTGTAGAGAGGGGAGTGAAGCAACAAATCAAGGTTCAAATTTATTCCCATAAGTGGAATAAGTGTACTCATTATTAACTAACCCTCTACTGTATATTCTTTATTTTTTGTTGTAATAAATTATAGATTTGGGGTTGGTGCATCTTTCCCTTATGGGAAACCATAATATGACCTGTGCCGATGATGTATATTAATATTCTGTACATAATTTATAGTTGATAATATTTAGAAATATTCTTTTTTTTTCAAATTCTTTTTATTGAGTTTGCAATAAAATATTAATAATTCACATATCTTTTTGATAATCACCAGCGAATGGCAACGCAGAATCATACATATGTAATTCAAAAAGAATTTGTACAATATAAACCGTACACATTAGAACAAAAAAATGTTAAAACAAATACAAATTTAAATACAAATATAAATAGACCTGTACTTTCCAGGCATATAGCTCAAGCTTTACAAAATAAAATGAAGACTCAATCAAGAAAATTTAAAGAAAATAAACAATGCATTTTGTGAAAGGGCTTAGCCTTTAAATAATATAACTAGTTTTCAGTCATCTTTCCCCATAAGTTTGTGAATGAATTTTCTTTTAGCGTCATCAAGAGTTGCAATATAAAAACACCATCTACGTTCAATCCTATTCCTCTGAGATAATTCATCCACTCTTTAGAAATATCCTAAGGAGGAAGCTTATAAAAAAATCTTTTTCGCAATCTTTCCCCTGACTTGCTAGCCTGAACAGGCACATTGTGCATAATATAAACATATCCGAAGCCCTGTGATATATATAGTACCGGTATATATATTCCTCAAATTTTTCAAGTTTTATTTGGACGCTTGAATAAGGATTGTTTATATATGGCAGTTATGACACTTTAACTCTGTTTTTCGAGCTTTATTTGCATGCTTGAATAAGGACTGTTTTTGCATGGCAGTTATGAGACTTTAACTGTGTGCATATTTACTAGACTATGTACTGTTTTATGCAGAACAAAAGAAGTGCTGTATAAAACAGTACCTAACATTTTGACTACCACCAATAAAGATGTAGTCGTGCACACATATATATCTTTATATTTTAGTGAACGATTTCTCTTCATAGGCATGGTGATTATGTAAAATTTACAACCACCGTGTTGGACACAATATATTTATTCAGCAACTATCAATAATATTCTAATATTATTACATTAACAATACATGATTTTTAGTTGCTATTATGTCCCATTACCATTATATCCAGCAGCTGAGGTGTGGGGATAGGTAAGATTTATTAGCTGTATAAAAATTTAAGAAATTCAAAACCTTTATCTGCAGTCATTGACCTCAGCTTCCTATTCCTATTCCTATTCCTGGCACATAACCTGACACCAAACAACTTCAAACTGGGACATTGACCCCTGCACATACTTGTACCTAGCATATCTTGGTAGAGGAATTGATCCCTATACATCTAACACTAGTACGCCCTAGTACAGAGACAGTAACGTAACTACCTGTCTCGGGGCCCGGGTGCAGGCTGTACTCCTACGCAAATTTCACTGTGGATTTGCTTGCTCTCAAATTGTCGGCGGGCCCAGAGGGGGTGTGGGCCCTGGTGCAGTTGCACTCCTGTTAGTTACGCCACTGTACAGATATATTAATTCCAGCATTTTCTTGCACAGCTGCATAAACCCAAGCCCATACCAGTGGAGAGACAGATTAGAGAATACCCTGGCAATGAACCAGTAAAGATTTTTATTGTTATTAAGATGATACATCCTGGCACACAGGTATCAACAATAGATGCTTCATGAGGCAACCATTGCGTAAACTAGCAGAATAATCCAGCAGCGCCAGGACATTTTACTTCCCCAACATCATATGTAAAGGCACACACATATGCCAACTGACCTAGATCTAGTCTATGAGTAAGTGCCCCAATAGGTTCGAAACGCGTTTCTCTTATGTCATAACATGATTTATAATTTTTCATAATTCTGCTTTGATTTTGTTTGGAAATCTCACAACTCATTCTCACTTACTATACTTACTTACTATACTTACTTATAAGGGGCATTACATTAAGTCCCATCAAGCTATTGATAATATTAACTCTTTCTCGGTTGTCTCAATAGTTCATTCAGATCACACCCTGCCCTGGCCATTTGTAGTCAGAGATTAAATGAAATATACTGTATATACTTGTATTTGTATCTTAAAGATTAGATACAAAGAAAAAAACATTATATGGGTGTTATGGCCTTATGTTATTATTAAATGCAGCCATAAAATGTTTTGACATAAACCATCCAATGTGACTGTAATCCAGCATAGCTGCAGAAGCAAAAATGTCTGATAACAGCTTGTATAGGGAATAAAAACAGTGTACAGAGATGAGATCCCTTATCCTGAAACAAAATAATTAACAGAGCACAGGAGTGTATGTTATAAAAAATAAATTTTATTTACCTTTTAAAAGCAGTCATAAAAGGAAGGAACCCATGTTTAGGGTTAGTCCACGCGAGGAGATTCAGTCGCCTGGCATCTAATTGCCTCTTCTATTGGGCGCCAAAATATCCCCGAACTGCCTTTGTGTGTCTTCCCATCCGCTACAATGAAAAGTCTCCTGCTCTAAAGCAAACATGGCGCTTCGTTTTCCGAAGTTGCCTCACAATGAAACTTCGGGCGACTTTGGAAAACGAAGCGCCATGTGTGCTTTGGATGGGAAGACACGCGAAGGCAGTTTGGGGAGATTGTCGCCCAGAAGAAGTGGCGATTAGTCGCCAGGAGACTAAAGCTGGCCATAGACACAAAGATCTGATTGTACGAATCGAGGATTCGTACGATTTTCGGACCGTGTGTAGAGAGTCCCGACATTTTTCGTCCGGCGGAGATCGGTCGTTTGGTTGATCGGACAGGTTAGAAAATTTCTGTCGGCTGCCGATAATATCTCTGCGTGTATTGCCGATCGTACGATTTTCAGTGGGAGACTGTCACTAGCTTTGGTTGGACATAGATATCGTACGATTGCTGTCAGCTGCAGAACATTGCTGATCTTTTCTTTAACTAATCTGACTGGTAAGACTTTGATCTGAATGGTTAGTGGCAGGTCGGGAGATGGGAAAGTTCGATTGTACGATGATTCGTACGATCGGATCTTTGCACCTATGGCCAGCTTAAATCTCCCCGAATCTCCTTGTGTGGATTAAGCCTAATGCAATTTGTGGTGACATGCTACTTCTTCAGTCTTTCTTCTTATCCTTAAACCTGTTATTCAGACAGCAATTTGAGAAGGCCAACTCCCACAGAGCCCATTATACACAGATAAATCTAGTTTTTAAAAATAGCTATTTTGGCTTGAAAAAAGACCAAAGTCCTTCTACAGCCCCTCTAAATGAACCCAGTACACATACATACACACACCCACACCAATCCCTCCATACACTCACATAAACTATATATAAACCAATATCTTTACTAGGAGACCTATATATTATGAGCTATATATTATGCTGTGTAAAACAAAGTAAGTTCTAGCGGAAGTTGTTCAAAGAAAAAACGCTTAAAAAATCGAAACCATATTTACACCTTTTTTAATGGCGATGCCTGTCGATATATGATGAATTATTCCGCTTTTTTTTACACCACATAATAAATATGCCCCTAACAGTAGATTTTAATATCACTATAGCCTTGGATATTAAGCTTGTCCAAAAAATTACCCTTTTAAGTTTATTTTATGTTTAAATATTTTTTCGCAGACATAAGGGGGAATGTAATTAAAAATAGCAAGCAATGTTTAAAATGGCGTTTTTGCAAATGTTCAGCGCTGCTCACAATGTAAAAACATTTGCTGGCAAATATTACATTACTGAGCAAAGGTTAGCAGTAACACCTGCTCTGGAGATTCTTTAAATACTTTGTTCGTTAAACTACGCTTTGCGATTGCAAAATGTTATTACACACACAGCGGATGTTTGCAAAAGCCATTTGGTCACAAACTTTGCGAGGAAGTTGTAATCGGTTAAAAAAGGATGCAAACACAGTCGCTAACATTCGCAACGATCTCTGCGAATGAAACATATTATATCATATTCCCCCATTAAGCTATGGTGATCCAAATTACAGAATTCCTTATCTGGAAAACCTCAGGTCCCTATACCTTATAAAAAGTATAAAACAATGTAACCACAGGGGTATTCCTTTTCTAAATACAACGGAGCAGAAATATATATCTATAATATATGTGTGTGTGGGTGGGTGTGTTCTGCAATGTCCATTTTGTGAATTTGGGGCCAAAACTGTACCTTGTTGTCTATATTGGGTCTTACCTGTTCTCCATAAAGAGCTGAAAATACCCTCCTTCCATCTGTATAGACACCATGGACTGTAATTACCAACATGTACATCTCATGGGCTAAAGACCACAACAACTCCTGCTAAAAGTAAAAAGTAAAATAATTTGTGCTGATCTTTACTGCTGTTTCAATAGATTGTTTTTTGATATATAGAGCTATTCTATATGAATGAGACAGAAGAATACCTTTCAGCTGCATTGTTGTATAAAATATCTTACTTGTACATCTTACTTGTGACAAACAGACCCCAATACACAAAATCATAAACTATTATGTATGATACAATCACAATTAGAAGTGTAACAATAATGGCAAATGCACCTGTGAAATACTGGGCGTCCTTAAAGGAAACATATAGCACAGAAAACACTAAAGCACTAAAAAACTCCAATCTTGTAGACAATAATGAATAATATATGGTGCTGATTTTATTTTTGGCCAAAAATTAATATTACCTTGCCCCTTCGGACAAAAATTAATATTATATGGACCCCTTTATTGGAGCTCCCCAAAGATCTGCTATGGTCCTTGTCTATGTTTCAAATGAGGGATGGGTGTGTCATAACTGTCCCTCCCAGAAGCAGCGTAGGAGGGGGACAGCCAATAACAGCCCTGCAGTAGCACAGGCAAAAGACAGTTTTCCGTTCCCTATCAGGTCAGCCTAGCTGCTAACTGGTTCATATCCTACAGTACAGTGTGCTGAGTGCCGCCAGCAGCAGGAAGTGAAACAGATGGGTGGAACTATTGAGATTTTTGCAGAAATTTTCAATAAATCAGCCTGAAACACTACTTTCTTAAGCACACTATATTTAAAAGCGTATAATGCACTGGCACATTCTTGTTTTTTTAAACAATATGTCTCCATTAAACATATGAGCCCTGATGCTTAACTGACTTATGCTCAGTTTAATATATGGTTGCAAAACAAGTTATAGGGGTAGACAGACTTTGAGGCCCACTAACAACTTCTTGTGTAGTCAATAGGAAAAGAACCCTAAAGATTCTCAGCTTAATTGAAGCCCCTAAACATGTATAAAAACAAATAAATAAAGCTGCACTTATCTTGCCTTGAACCGAATTGAATAACCTTTATGAAACCAATTAACCTGTTCTTCTGGTAGTAATAAGGTCCCTATCAAACATTGCATGAGATATGGATAAAAACCACATGTCGTATTTTATCTAAACATCTTAAAAAAGTACTTCTCTTTACCATAGAAACATGAATAGGAACATACAAGTTGGGGCCCTTCCCTACTATTAACAATGTGCTAATAATTTGTAGTAAATACTCCTGTGGGGAAGCTTATTTAGTCATATTTATTGCAGATTTGTTGATATGGTACTTCCATAATAAAATTGTATAAATAAATAGCATCCAAATTTCCACCGTGTGACCAGTATATAAAGTTATACTCATCCGGCTTTGTTTGGCTGCCAGGCCTTTACGGGACATCAGTTATAGTTCACTGGAATACTGCCTATCGCCGTGCTTTGGCTGCCTCATAGGATAGATTACATAATATGTGTTGTCTGATCCATTCCATCTGCCTTCTCAATATTCATTGCAGGGGCCCCGCATCTCTTCCTGAACGAACTCCCTGACAGCTGTTGCGCCACCAAACAGGGCTTTCTCAAGGGGTTGTATATCACAGGAAGTGACCTCCTTATTAAGCAAATCAATTTTCCAAGTCCTGTTCACCATAGAAACCCATTATATATACAGTATATATATATCTATATGTACACTTGTGTCAAAATTGCTGCAAAGCTGGAAGGAGGAATCACTACCCGTAGATCCAAATGTTTAACCATATTAAACTCCTGCTATACACATACTATATTGTGGCCCAGAGATGATTAAATAACAGAATTCCAAATAAACAATACTAGTTTATGATAAAAAATCATGTAGTTGTAGCTCATTCTTATAAATAATATACATAGGTAAACAACTAATATTAATAAATCATGAAATCACCCTGGTGTGCTATCTCTACAGAGCACTGCATATAACAACCACACAAGCAACTACCACCTAGGAATCTATTTGTAAAATGTGTATGTAAAAATGTCAATGATTTTCACTCAAACTTGGGTATTTTGTGGATTTTTTTCTTAAGAGTGGGTATGTCCGGAATTGAAAGATTATCAGATAAAAATTATTCTGCATTACATAGCTCATTCACCCTGGGGTTATCCCATAATAGTGAAAAATCTGTAATGTTTTATCATCTTTCCTATTAAAACCAATCACCAAAAAAGAATTATATAAACTGTGTTGTAACTGTTACTCCAGTTTATTCTGAACATGTATCACTATGCTACTTGTAATTAACATTCATTCAGTATATCATCCCACTTTACTTTAGAATCACCAAGTATATATTTGAGTAAAAAAGCTGGGTTTTCAACCATCTAGGTGTCAGTTCCTGAGCTATACTGTATATTGCTCACAGCAGATTAGATTCCAAATTCATGGCATTTATATATTTAGTCATTATCTGTGATAAAGATAACCCCATACTTCTTTCACTTTTATTTTCTTGCCTTGCAATCTGAATAGAGTGTATATTTTCCCTTACCTACCATATAGATGTAACAAAGATCTGAAAGAAACTGCGACCATAAGTCACATTGAAGGGGTGGGTCACCTTTAAGTTGACTTTTACTATGTTATAGAATGGCCAATTCTAAGCAACATTTCAATTGGTCATCATTATTTAATTCTAATAGTTTTTCAATTATTTGACGTCTGCCTCTGACTCTTTCCAGTTTTCAAATGGGTGTCACTGACCCCATCTTAAAACAAATGCTCTGTAAGGCCACGCATTTATTGTAGCCTTAATCATTAATTAATCATTATGATTAATCATTATTCGGGCCCTCTCATATTCCAGTCTCTCATTCAAATCAATGCATGGTTGCTAGGGTAACTTGGACCCTAGCAACCAGATTGCTGACATTGCAAACTGGAGAGATGCTAAATAACTCAAAAACCACAAATTGTCTCAGAATATCACTCTAGAATATACTGCTTTTCCTAAATCAACATCAACATGCATTTTTATTTGGATAATGGTTGTGTATAAATAGATGCCTAAATGCCCTTAATCAGCTTTATTTTGGTATCTTGTTCTTTCAAAGGTGACCTTTTCATTGGCTACCATGCAGTATTGTTGATCTTGGCAGCAATGTACAGAGTGTACCTCATTTTACTAGCACAATGCCTTGCTGTCTTTGCCTTTTTTCTTGCTTTGCGTGAATCGAGGTAAAGGTCAAAAACAATATTGAAATTGAAATGTTAAAGAGTGTTAAACAGTCTTAATGCTTTTAAGAGGGGCTTGGAGAATCTTAATATCCCAGGGTATTGTGATAAGAAAATCTACAATTAGAATATACAGTATATATATAACTATATATATAATATATATATATATATATATATATATATATATATATATATATATATATATATATATATATATATATATATAACCTTTTATAGGCGCTACATCGACGATATCTTCTTTATGTGGACTGGTTCGACTGAGGAGTTGAATGATTTGGCTGAAAACCTAAATTGCACCAACAGTCCAGTGAAGCTGACATTGAACTACAGCACAGACAGCATTGAATTTCTCGATGTAAAGGTGTACAAAGCTAAAAATACCCTGCAAACGTGTATATATGTAAAACCGACCGATAGGAATACATTAGTACACTATCAGAGCAATCACCCCAGACATCTACTGAACTCCCTGCCAAAATCACAACTACTAAGGGTAATACGCATTAATAGCGAAGAGGACAAAAGGTCAAAAAATGTAGATATTATGTGCAACAAATTCCTCTCCAGGGGTTACCCCAGTGCCCTAATCAGTGAGGCTAGGGAGTGGGCATTAAACCTCAGTCGAGAGGAGGTCCTGTCAGAAACCAACACGAGGCGCAAAAAAACTGGTGACAAAGATATATATTATGTGTGTCAGTATGGGGAGTGCTCTAACTATACGAGAAAATGTGTACTGAAACATTGGCCCCTGGTTAAAAGTGATGACAACATAGCTAAAAAACTGCCCAGTAAGCCAAAATTCAGCTACCGCAGGGGTAGCTCATTAAAGGAGATTCTAAGCCCCTCTGATCCTGTTGCAAAATATTCCAACCCACAGGCACAACATTTTCTCTCAGCAAAACCGGGAGTATATCGGTGCACAGGTTGTGTAATGTGCAGCAGTTTAATCACTGGTGACCATTTTCTACACCCACACACGGGCAAACGCTATGCCATTAAACAAAGGATGACCTGTACTACCACTTCGTTGGTATACATCATTAAATGCCCATGTGGGTTAGTATATTGCGGCAAAACCATTAGGATGCTTAAAGAACGCATAGCAATGCATAGAGCTAGCATTAGAGCCGCACTAGACCCAGAAAGGGAGGAGAAATCAAAAAAGAAAAAACAAGACATTTCCCAACAATTAGTAGCCCGTCACTGGGCAGAAAAGAAACATAGCCCAGCATCATTCAGATGCATGCCTATAGAACAGGTGCCAGGTAGAACAAGAGGGGGGGACAACGACAAAGCCCTCCTCAAAAAGTAAGCCTTTTGGATACACGAATTGGATTGTGTGGCACCTAAAGGGCTTAATGGACAATTGGTGCTGAGTTGCTTTCTGACTTGAGGGGTTTCACGCGACCAACATCGTGTACTGATGGACTTGTAATGGATGCCCAATTACATTAAAATGAAGTATATTATTATAAATGTTAATCTATTTGACAGTCACTTGACTTGAAATGTTTGAAACTTGTTATTTTTATTGGTATTCCTTGCAAGCCATTTTTGCAACAGAATGATACATTTGTATGAATTTACAGATAACATGGACTTTACTGGAATGGATACATATATTGGACACTTTTTCACTTTATTTGAGCACAACTTCACCTGGCACAACAGCGACACCCGGTGGTGAAAAGTATGTATTTAAATTACATTCACATCTGTAAAAATGTTTTTAACTGCTTGTGAAGGTTTTTTGAGTCATGACGTCACACTTGGCGCCAATTTTGAACAGCATTTAAGGAATCACTTGTACACATTTCATTTATCCTTGAAAAAGGTCCCTGAGAGGACCGAAACGTTGGAAATGAACCTGTGAATAAAAGCACATTTATTTCACCTTTGAGAATGAGTGCGGGTCCACTCACTGAATTACCGGTATATATAACTTATATATATAACTTAACTATGTAAGTTACAACTGCCAAAAAAATGTTTTGGATAACAGGCATCTCCTATGAATAAACTGTGAAAGCACTACAACAAAACTGATTGTGGCTCAAATTGATGGCATTTTAGAGCCGCCCACTGTTTACTGAGTTAAATTTAACCACTTGGAACCTCTAGGGCAAGTTAAGATTATGAATTCATGGCAGATGATAAATAAAGGATGATATCTACAGTACGTATTAAAAGTGTGCCTGCAGTGGTTCCATCAGACCAGGTATTGTTCAGGGTGGACACGCAGTTACCAGAGGGGAGGGGTCAGCACTATTACATAACCAAAGGGTCTGACCTACCACATTCCTATATCTGCTCATATTTTTGGCTTGGATTTGGCCCACTCATCACCAATAGAAATGCTCTGTGGGAAGACAAAGAATATAGTAGAAGTCACGGAGGGGCAATCTGCAGCTCTCCAGAATCTGCTGAATCTAGCACACAATCGATGGGATATTTTTAAACAAATTTTGCCAGCCTAATATATGCTAATACATAATTAAAAATTCATTCAGACGAATGCTAAATGCTATTATCTATGGAGCTATCCAATATGAGACTACTATAAGTAGTAAATAAAGGGAAACCTGGCCACTTGGGATTCAAATTGCAGAAATATTTTGTTAAAGATCACAGAACTGAACCCACAGTGCTTGAAGAATATTTGTTGTTACATTACTTCTAGCTCGACCAAATTATTTTTCCATAGCCAGTAAGAAACCCAGAGTCACTAAGCATCGTAATGATAATCACGATAGGGCGCCCGGGGAAATTAGGTGGTCGGCCTTATCAGGCTGATCCAATAGTTTGACACCAAAGCACCCAAGCCAACAATCAGATCACAGTGGAGCCCAGTGCAGACCTGCAGGATTGATATATGTCTGAGCCATGGTCAGATATCAATCAGCAGTGGACTAGTTGGAGGCGATTCGTCAATTTGTAGTAAGCACTGTTCATCAAGTATATGGCTTATAGCCTAATCTAGTCAGCATTCTTCCTGGTTTAATGTTTCAGATTGTTTCATAAAGATAGCCTTTTCTGTTTCCCCACTGTAGTAGTACATGGTAAAATGAAATTTCATAAACCTGTAATGATAAAGTTATTTGCATGCCAATCACATAACTTACCTTTATTATGCCATGCAATAAAACTGAATGTGCTCATAAAACAAAACACTTTTAACACTTTACTATACAACTTCTACATTAATCATATTTTTCACTGTTTTACCTTGTGTCAAGGTTACTAGTTTTACTATTACTCATATCCATGTTTCTACTAAATATACTGGAAAGAAAATCATTTTCAGAAAAAATATCTGGAAAAAAATATATTGAAGAAGAATTACAGGGATTATTCATTTATGACTTGAAACCCAAAATGAATCTCCCATGCTGTTTAGAATGGGCTCCCAGGATCCTTTACTATACAGAACTCTACACCTACAGCAGACAGTAGTAATTATGTAAAATAATTTAATCTATATAAGCATCTTACACTGTGTAAAACCACAAGTGTTTCAAAACCAGTGTACTGAATGTAAAAAGCAGTTGTAAAAAGCAGTCTAAAAACTGGTGTAACCTTGCACTGCTTATAAACTGCTTTTTACATAAAAATATTGCCACTGTCTGAACTAGACTATTCTGAGGTAAAAATATGAGGTGGAGTAAAATGATGGTGTAGATTTCTCTTTATCTCTCTTAATCCAGCTCTGAGGTGTAATAAAGTTATTCCCTTTATAATTTATGGGGATGCATATGCAAATTAGGGACAGGAAAGGAAAACATGGACACAATTTTTTTACTTCCTTGTTTTGTGACAAAAGTCATGTAATTTCCCTTCCCGACCCTAATTTGCATATGCAAATTAGGATTCAGATTCAGTTCGGTCAGGCACAGGGATTTGACCGAATCAGAATCCTACTGTATAGGTTAGAATCCAAACCAGATCCTGGATTCAGTGCATCCCTAATTTACATGCCTTTATCAGACCTTTAACTATATAATTCAGAAAGTTGCCAGCACTTAGTTATAGAGACTCCCTGCATTTCTTACTGTCAACTTTATGTGATGTTCAAAAACTGGAACGGGAAATAATTTGGGTGGCTGTGTGTATAAATACTGTATATAATATATATATATATAGAGAGAGAGAGAGATTGCTACATGAAAATCTTCCCTTTCTTGAGAAATCCCCCCTGCCATTCATATATATTTTACAGCCTCCTTGGATCTGTAAACATTAATTTGGCCTCTTTCATTTCTCTCTTTAATCTAGGTCTCACTGTTTGGAATACACAAAACAGAAAAGAGTTAATTCTCTGTGTTTCAGAAAGAGTAAAGGGTCCCTTAAGACCAGGGTCCACCAGGAAAAGATTCAGTGCAGCCCAACACTGTGTAGGTATTGATATTTGATTTTTATTTTGTTTGTGCCCCCTGATCTCCCCCCCCCATTAATTGAATAAAATCGCAGGTATGATTGGGTAGGGGAGGTAGGAGGGGAGAAGAGGATGGAGGAGGGTTGTGGGCAACTGCCAAAGGGGGGCCCTGAGGTTGGCAGGGGGTTAGGGGCCCTTTGTAGGTGTGTGCGGGCCCCTGATGTGACATCCCCGGTGGGCTCAGACCCCCAGTCTGACACTAGTTATGTTACAACCAAAAGTTTTTGAAATGTTAGCTAATAAAGATGAATCAGATGTTCAATTTCACAATACTTCTCCATAAAGGGGAATTGCAGAAACACAAATATTTAATTATATCATCTGATACACTTTTGTGGCCCTCATCTGATGCTCATAAAACAATAAACCGCAATAAAAACATTAACTCCGGAAAGACATAGTTGTCTGCTCATTTATGGCACGCACAGATATAGTTTATAAGTCAGTCTGTCATATCCAGTGACAAGGGACAGATGTTCTTATATATCCATTGTCAATTTCCATTTCATTCTGTAATGGAACCACCCCACAATTTGTTTTTATGTCTTCCATTTATTTTATCCTGCCTGAAGGAATCCCTTCTTTGGTTCTTTGCCCAAGTTACATTCCTCTCATCCCCTTTCTCAAATTTCAGAAATTGTTGCTATTTTGATCAGCTTCTAGTGATGAGCGAAATTTGCCTCAAAAATATCGACCCATAGACCCCAAAAAATTGTTGCACAAAAAAAAAATTGCCGCACCGCATTGCTCAAAAAAAAAAAAGAAGAAAAAATTGACGCTCATAGACCATTGCATTTTGGAGAATTTTCACATTTTTGGTGAAGTGAAACGGGTCCATCAGCTTCTAATAAATCATCTTGATTTTCAGTTGAAGAAAATCAAGATATATTTGATAAGCTGGTCTTTGCATTGTTAGCTCATTCCAGAAACCAACAGTACCTATGAAATATATGAAACCCTTAAGCACTATTAGCGTCATATAGTAAACGTTCACCCTCATCTGCATTACAAACATAGATTATGATTTTTTTACAGATATATTACAGCCCTACAGTGCTGTCAGAAACAAGGGTGTAATATCCCGCAGGGCTTTGTTCAGCTGTTATCTATCTGGTCCCATGTGATCACTATAAGCCATTGGGCTGGCTATAAAGACTCCTGCCCTGCACTGAATCATTACCCAATATAGGTTTTGTTTACTGGTTTCTGGGTGTGATTACTATTATTGATATCTGTGTTTAACCATTTGCCTGATTGACTCTGATATTTCTCTGCCTGTCCTGACCCTGGCCTGTGACCTTGACTACTCTGTCTGTTCTGATTTGGTACCATATTGTCTGATCTTTGTTATTTACTTGTCCATCCCTTGACTACGCCTCTTGTCCTCAGTTCCTACCACGTGCGGTTCCCTTGCTTGCCCAGAATTCTCCTCTTGGTCCTTTCACACTAAAACCTGGCGGCATCTGAGTAGCTGAGGGCTCCTCTCGAGGCCAAAGGCGGCTGCTACAGGCGGAAGACTGAGCCGCGACCGGGACCTTGGGGTTTGTTCGGGATTTGGGATCATTACATAAGGTCAGCCAGTAATTGGAATAATTAATTCATCTACTAATCCAGTAAGCATTTTGGGGCCCATTTACTTAGCTCGAGTGAAGGAATAGAATAAAAAAAACTTCGATTTTCGAATGATTTTTTTGGCTACTTTGACCATCGAATGGGCTACTTCGACCTTCGACTACGACTTTGAATCGAACGTTTCGAACTAAAAATCGTTCGACTATTCGACTATTCGATAGTCGAAGAACTGTCACTTTAAAAAAAACTTATCTATATATATATATATATCATATATATATATATATATATATTCGAATGGATTAAAATCCTTCGAATCGAACGAATTACGGTAAATCCTTCAACTTCGATATTCGAAGTCGAAGGATTTAAATTCAGCAGTCGAATATCGAGGGTTAATTAACCCTCAATATTCGACCATAAGTAAATCTGCCCCTTTGTGTTTGTCTGCTCGTTTGTCTTTTTATGTATCTACCTCTTTGTCTATATTTACATATCTGTCTATCAGTCTACCCCACCCAAAATCTGGCTGATTATGTAACAGAAAGATTCTGTTACCATTACTGATGTCTTAGTTAATATTTATAGTGCATGTCTAATAAATCACAATGTATAAATAAAGTATTCCTGGGCCAGCACTTCTCTTAGTAAAACAAGTGTCTTTTTATTTCATTTCACACATCACAGTGCTCCTACGTTTCGGTCACTTTGGCGCCATTTTGTATTGTGATCACTATATAAAGTTTTATTGCACATTGTATACTATCCTTGAGAAAGGCATTGTACAGAGAACTACAATTTAGCAGACCAAGTGGTCACAGGGGGCCTGGATCATGGGGTCTGCTGTATGGTAGGTCCTCCTCCCCAGCCACCCTCCTTCTTTACAACTTCACTCAGGCAATAAGTGCTCCCGTCCCCCCAAAATAATTTTGTAGCTGGAGGGCCCAACACTTTCAAGTTACGCCCTGGCATTGCTAAGACAGATACTTATAAATTACTTTGAAAAAAAAAAAAGTTTAATTAATTAGTGTATGCGATATAGAAAAGTCTCAATTACAGAAACAAAGTCACCCTTATAGCCCAGTTTAAGCAATTATTATTTATTACATTTTTCTCTGTAATAAAATCATTAATTTTCAGGAAATCTTCTTATTTGGAAAAGCCCAGGTCCCAAGCATTCTGGATAATGGATCCCTTACATATTGGAAAGTTGCTTAATATATTGATTTTGTCATCTGATATTGATTAACCACTGCTGACAAGCTGATTAAAAGAAACATTAGTCCATCTGCAGAAAATCCTTACCTCCCAGAGGAGATAATAAAATCTTTTCTGCATCACTACCCTCTTTGAATACCTGGATAAACATGACCCTAATTAAATTGTGTTTTCTTAACATTTTTATCTAATGCCCACGCTCCCTTTGGTGGGGGCCAAACCATCACCCGACACTTAACAATGTTGAAAAGGTAAGCCCTGGGGCTGAAAGGGTGGGCAGTATTGCAGAAGCTGCCCACCCTCTCATGAGCTAAAAACAGAGCTGGTTATTATCAACATATTTGGGAGGTTCTTGGCTCTTTTAGTGAACTGGACTAAATTCTTACTACT
Source organism: Xenopus petersii (assembly GCA_038501925.1). Classification (NCBI taxonomy): domain Eukaryota; kingdom Metazoa; phylum Chordata; class Amphibia; order Anura; family Pipidae; genus Xenopus; species Xenopus petersii. Next base: position 85,024,455 of record CM076675.1, on the reverse strand, counting down.
TTGAGTAGATCCAACACCTCTTCCATTTCAGCCACAAGTGACCCCACTTACATCATCTCCATTAAGGATAAACATATCCAATTTCTAGTGGCTACACCAATTCTATATTACACCTATGGGACCTAATCCAGATGCTTGGTGTCATAGATGTTGGCCAAAAGGTGTACCATTTCCATATCAGTGACTTAGTTTTGGATGTGGGTTGCCACACTTTTAACTGCAAAATGACATTTTCAGAATTTATTGTCACCTCTGTATGCATATTTGGAATAGTGGATGAAATAGTTACCACCAATTATGGCACGCTTAGATAAAGAACATTCCTGTGCTGTGCAAAGAACTGAATGGGACCTAATCCCTCCAATAAACAATATTGGTTATCCTTAATTAACCAAACTTTGTCACGCACTCTATTGGACAATTGAACTTCTCAATGCTTTGAAAAGTGTATAGAGGGAGTTAGAGTTGTGGGGAAGTAGCACTCAAGACCCATCAATGTATCAAGGACATGAGATTGACTGAGACTCTATTGAAAATGTGTCCACTACAGTGTAAAACAATCTATGCTACATGTATGAGTGAAGCCTAAAAAACATTCCGATTACTTATTGAACTGTACATTGTAACCTCTGACAATTACACCAATATTTTTTTGTGTTATATAATGAAAGTACAAAAAAACTTACCTTACAAAAACAACAGCCAATACAATTGGGCCTCTGTAAGACTGTTTGGACCTTTGTGTACTGGAAATGCCATGGCCTATTTTGAGTTTTAATCTAGACATGATACTATATTTTCATGAATACCTATATTATGGTTCTGTTTAAAAAGGCAGTTGAACTTTATTATTCTCACCTAAGCTCTAATCAAATCATCAAAAAACATAAAGTATATGAACATAATGTGAGTAAACAAATGTATACATACATATGTGGTCTCCTTTGCTGCCTTATATCTGAGACTTTGTGGCAGTTCTACAAACCTTGTCCTCAAGGAGTGTATCTATCTGCATTGATTTATATCAGTTTCCATGACACTTCCCTTCTGGGATTTGATTTGTGTCTGTTACCTTTGATACCCATGGGAATGTACTGAAATATAGGGAAGATTAATGTTTAAACACATTTGTACTAAATCCTGAGAAAATTCTGTCCTGGTTTATGAGCTGCAGTCATACCCCTTATAATGCTACTTAGTTCTGCATAACAAGGTCTTGGGTTACCCTTTAATTGGTCTCTTACATTAGAAGAAACAATATTCCACTTGCAAAAAAAGTATATATTTAATTACTTGACGCTCGGTGTAACAGAACAACACGTCTACACACAACATTTTGGGGTTATTTGGTGATTTTTCTTTTTTTTTGCTACAGAAAGATTATTTTTTCAGTATCACAGTACCTACTCCTATTTATATATTTTCCACTAGATCCTTCAAAACTTTTGGGTGCATATGAAACATTATCCCAATGAAGACCATGTCATGATAACTGCTTCCCAGACATATTTCTACCCTTTCACAAACAATTAAACCTATTTTAAAAACACAGACAAGGAGGGGAGGACTGAGTGTGAAAATAAATAATTATGCACATACAAATATACGTAATAAACTAAAATATATTACCTTGTAATGAATATATCCCCTTTAAAGAGTCAGTATTACTTACAAGCCATGATTTGTTATTGATTAAAAATACCATCATTTATACAAAATATTGTATCTGATAAAACAATGTCAGCTCAAGGTCCGGAAATTCAAGGTAGCTGTCATTTGCATTTCTGTTTGACCACATGGTTTTTTATGTATATCGATAGGTGTATATTATATATGTATAATAAAAGAACACAGATACAAAGATAGATTTAGACCACACGTTCTGCTGCCTAATTCTATTTTACTGAATGTTTTATTTTAATAAATATACTTCAAAGGAACATATAGTTTTCCTTTTCCCCCAAAATATACCCCCAAGTTTACTTATTAGATTATAACACTATGAAATGCTCATGCACCCCCTTTGCTGCATTCAGCAGTGACTATTTACCTTTTTTAAAAATATTCCTAAAAAAATATTATGGGGAACCTTAATGATTTGGGGAGAGCATGTGATGTTCAATTGGAGTTTTCCTAGATTGTTGCTTTTTTAGTGGGCCAGTTGTTTGTCATATCACATTTCAGAACACTGCTTTTTTTAAAAAATGATAAAGCCAAAAAAATGTTTGCAGAGCCCTGGTGCACACTAGGATCCATATTCCACTTGCAAGTATCCCGTTGGACAGGACAGCCCTGGCTCAGAGTTTAACTGACCTAAAAGTGATCTCAAACTTGAGATCGTCTTTTGATCCCAATGAAGAAGTCACTTTATGTCCTTGTGCCACAACCTTAAGAATATGAATTATAGGGGTAATATATTTTTGTGTTGAAAGTGAAATGTCTTAAAGTTCATGTTGATCGTTTGCCTGTAACTTTGGTGACGGGACATGATGAATATGTCCTATGGATTACTGGATATGACCACATGATGAAGAATGAGTAGCAGCCTGGTATGACATGTTCCAGCCTGAAGGTATCTGCAAGCCTGTCCAGCATTTTGCCTCCCACTGGTTGGTCTGGTTGTGCTAGTCCGAGCACTCATATTCAGCATTACTTCCTCATCTCCCCTTTGTAGTGTTTCTCATAATAAGTTATTTTTGTCTAAATACAGTATTTGTTTGAATAATGTTTCTGTATTTTTAAAGGATGCCTTCCCTCTACATACTGTATATGTCATTTATCACATCAAACTATATCATGTGACTATATAATCTGGGCCTAATCTGTGCCGTGAAAGTTCACCCCTCCCTATTTCTAAAGAAAATACATCAGACATTGAAGGATCTACTACACCAAGCTACAGCATGAAACAATGTTTGTACTGCAATTATATTTATTAATTTCAGTGCAAATTTTTTAAAGTGAAAGATATAAAAATTGTTTTTTTTTGCCATTTATTAATGGGATTACACTGTTTGTTCTGTAGAATTGCGATGGTAGTCTAGGATAAATCTAAGGTATTTGTAATTTTTAGTGCATCGTTCACCTTTTTTTGTTCACGCTTTTTTATTCGGATCTTAATAAATGTCATTACATTTGTGGTTTTAGAAAATGTGAGTTTAGGTTGTGTTTTCTAAAACCACTAAAATTTCACCTTCAATAAATAGCCCTCAATGGCCTCACCTACAGAAAATACCCAGTGCACTTCCATATAGTCTGTCACTAGCTGGTTAGCCAGTAAATGACTATTCCCTTTTACGTGGTACAGGTACAAATGAATCATAAGGAAAGAGAATCATTGTGTTTGTAGTCCTGTGAATGCATTACAAGATGTGTTCATCATTGGCATGATGTTTTCCACATGGGGAGGCACATTTATCAAGGGTCGACTTTTGAATTCATGTGATGTGAATTTTTTAAATCTCCTATAAACTCTCAAGAACTCGAAATTCAAAATGTATTATAAAAATCAAATTTCTTAAACTCTGGTGAATGGGATCGACCCGAAAACTCGACTCTTTGATTTCATTATAAAAACTTGATTCGAGTTTTTTTCTCAGAAAAAAACTAGAATCTCAGGAGGGCTGCAAACAACTCCAAATTGATCCCTGAATGTTTCCCACTGACCAAAACAGCAATTTGGCAGGTTTTAGGTGGCGAATAGTCAAATTCGAGTTCATAAAGGGCCCAGAGTATGATAAATCTTGAAAATCTAATTCGAAAACTTGAAAATTCTCATTTTCAATTCTAATTTTCAATTCTACTCTTGATAAATCTGCCCCTTAGTGTTAATTGTGCATAAACAGAATGTCCCTGTTATTTTTTTTTAATGTTTTCAGGGATAATACCGTGACAGTGCCCAAGTCCAATTATAGATGGAATACACAAAACTGACTCAGAGCCGATTATGTATTAGACTGCCTAGGCCTCTAACAGTCAGGATTGCCATTAGGAGAAACTTAAATATTTTATAATGGCTTGGGGTGGAAACTGTTACTGACTTTTGTCATTAAAATCACAGTACCATTTAAATATCACAAGGCTCAGATCTACTGCACCCATTTAATTATCATAATACACATACAGAACTTTTAATTTATAAATGGTTTAAAGGAAAACTATACCCCCCAAACAATGTAGGTCTCTATGAAAAGATACTGAGTAAAACAGCTCATGTGTAAAACCCTGCTTCATGTAAATGAACCATTATCATAATAATATACTTTTTTAGTAGTATGTGCCATTGGGTAATCATAAATAGAAAATTGCCATGTTAAAAAATAAGGGCCGCCCCCTGAGATCGTACGATTCACTTTGCACCCATTCAAACCACATGTAAGGTCACATGAGCCAATTAACAGACAGAGTTCTGCCTTTTGCTTCCTCACTTCTTCCTGTTACAGTTAGTGTTGTAGTATTTCTGGTCAGGTGATCTCTGAGGCAGCACAGATAGAGTCACAAAATGGTGGTTCAAGGCAAAGAGATGTAAAAGGGCAATATTTATGTAAATATATATTCCAGTTTGGTAAGATTCTTTAATATGTCATTCAATTTGATATAAACTATCTGTTGCTTAAGTATTCATTTTGGGGGTATAGTTTAACTTTCTACTGGAGGGTGCACTAAGAGTTGCTGACCTCTTATGCAGTACTAAAAGCAGGGAGTAAGGGGAGTGCTGGGTTAATTGAATTCTGGGCATGTGCAGCCTCTTACTGTATGTCATACATCATCAGCCAACTGGATCATCAGTAAAGGTAGACTATCCATTGTGTAGTGATGAACCTGAATTGGGTAGGTGATTCGTTTTAATAAAGGAGCTGATTTCTAATTGATTGTAATGGGTAAAGTTCTATTTTAACAAAGTCCTACCACTCTGGTAGGACTTTGCAAAAGGTAAACACCCGCATTTCAAAAATCAGTGGAGGTCTGATAGTACCATTCTTTATTTTAGCATATGAAACTAGTGTTAAGAGTAAAGATTTGATTGTAGGATTTATACATTTATAAGCAGCATTTCTAACTGAGGTCTGGTCTATATGGTTGTGCGATTGCTCTCCTTAAAGGACCAGTAACATTAAAAAAATGTTAAGTCAAAAAAAATTATAGCCCCCTCTAGTACCTCCTCCTTCCAGCACAATGTTAACTATTTTTAATGCTTTTTAAAAAAATAACTAAATGAATAGTCTTCAGAAATAGGGCGTGTCTTCAGAAATAGGGCGATATGGCGACATGCCCTCAGCTTTATCCTACATACGTGCTCCACATCTCCTGACTCAGCTTCTTCTTAAGCCGGAAGTCAGTTGCTGCTTTGCTGTAGAGGATTTTTCACATTCCATGTTTTCAGTGGCGTAACTACTTGCCGGCGGGCCCTGGAACAGGATTGGCACCAGGGCCCCCTGTCGGGCCCTCCCCCTATGAATCATGTGTTGGAATGCTGCTGGCATGCACACTGTAAAATCTTCCTCTGCCCAGCCGCTCGTGATAACTGAGTGTGATCGCACCCCCTGAACTCCTGTGAGTTACGCCACTGAGGATGTCTGTTTATTCAACATCTATTCCACATCTCAAACCATGAATCGGCACATGTATGGCAGCTATGAAATTTCATAATTTCAGATTTTAAGCAGATTTTATGTTCTGGCCCCAAAATCAGTTACAGGTTGGCACAGTGATGAAACGCCCTTGAGAAGTTATAAATATATAGGATAGGATCTACTATCCAGAATGCTTGTGACCTGGGTTTTCTGGAAAAGGTTTTTTTCTGTAATTATTGGATCATTATACTTTAAGACTGCTATAAATCAGTAATACATATAATAAACACAAGTGTGGATTAAAACAGCTTAAATGATCAAGTACAAGCTACTATTTTATTATTTATTAATTTAAAAAATTAGGATCAATGATTTATAATTGAGTCTACAGATGATTGCCTTCCAGAATAATGGATTTCCGGATAAGGGATACTATACCATATTATGCCTTTGTGACATGAAAATATGTGCATTCCTACCAGAAGTAAAATCTCCTCCTTCATACTTAAACTGAACAGGAACAGAACTTGACTTTTGCAACTAAACCTTCCAATTACCTCTTCCTTATCAATACCGCACTCCCGGGTGGCTGTTAACACAGCTCCTGCATTACTTCCAGACAAGGAATTCAAATGCCAGAAAGGTCATCTCGTGAGACTAAGAGGTACGACGCCACGTACATAAGCACAGTGACACCAGAAGTAGCCTCCGTGGGGGAGTGACGTGCAAGAATGTGGCATATTTATCGTTTGTATGTAGTGATCTATGATGGGCACGGTCGGCTATGGCACGGCTGCTTATGTTTTAGTCAGATTACTTTTAAGTGCTGATTGAAATCCACTTTGTTTTTTTCTGATGGGTGCAGGCAGCTGCCGAATAACTAACAACTGTAGAGTCACTGCTGGCCCCCTGCCTAGCTGTCCACAATAAACATTATAGCGGCTCCAGCGGGCCCCAAGGGGGTGGGGGCCCGGGTGCAATCGCACCTGCTGCACCACTGGTAGTTACGCCACTGCATGTTTTAACTTTAATTCGGTTTATTTCTGTGAGTGCTGCTAGCACTGAAGGCAACACCCAGGTCGTCCATAAATGCTCAACAGCAGTGCAGCAACTGACTTTTAATAAAGCATTAAAAATTGGTTGTTTTTTTTTTGGAGGAGGTACTAGAGGGGGCTATAATGTTTTTTAACTACATTTTTTTTTAGTGTTACTGGTCCTTTAAGCTGAAGGTTTGGGACATGTGCACCCAGGGGCGCTTCTGGGGTCTTTGCCACCTGCCTTTCAGATGCCATCCCCCCCTTTGCACCCGGCGCTTACATTTCCATGCTCCAGAGCAGGTTGGAGGGGGGACAGAGTGCAATTGTGTTCTCTGCACAAGAATAGCCAAATTTCGATTTAAAAATAAGAATTTCAGCCAGCGGTGGCTTTTTTCCATCTCTGGTAACCTGTGGGCTTCTCAACTGACCTCATGGCAGCAGCGCCCCTGTGTGCACCTGGACCCACCGTTCTTCATGGTGAGTGTTTTAGTTTATCATGTGTAGGATTTATTTAACACTATGAAAAGCTGCCAACTCTGCCCCCCACAGCTGTCTCATCCACAGAGCATAGGATTCTATATTCCCTGCTATAGATGGTGCTCTCTGTTTTCAGCAGTTCAGCATGTCGGCAAATATTTCCTGAAAGGGCTGCTGTTAAAACACTACAATAGGGTTACCTGTTCAGGCATCCATTGTGGAATGTAACAGAGCTGCATAATAGGTATGGATGGTTGAGAGAAAAATGTGATACTGTACAATTTGTTATTTTTAACAAGAAAATATGTAAGATGGAACATGCTCTGTTCCTCCCTTTACAGTCATGAATTGGGGCACTTAGTTCAAAAGTTATTGAAGTTCAACAAAAGCATTTAATGGCTTTGTTAGTCAAAAGATTTCTAATTCTCAATAATTCTGATTTGAGAGGTATTCTGAACATATATACCTAAACTCTTACACATTCAGTATAAACAGGCCTGGATTTGTGGAGAGGCCACCAAGGCCCAAGCCTAGGGCAGCAGGATTTTAGGGGGTGCCTTTAAGTTACTACTAAACCACTATGTATGGTATAATGATATCAATGCTCAGATATACTGCACCCATTTAATTATCATAATACACATACAGAACTTTTAATTTATAAATGGTTTAACTTTCTACTGGAGGGATGCACTATCCCTTGTAAGGAAAGATTTGCTGACCCCTTATGCACTACTAAAAGCAGGGAGTAAGGGGAGTGCTGGGTTAATTGAATTCTGGGCATGTGCAGCCTCTTATGTCATACATCATCAGCCAACTGGATCATCAGTAAAGGTAGACTATCCATTGTGTAGTGATGAACCCGAATTGGGTAGGTGATTCGTTTTAATAAAGGAGCTGATTTCTAAAATTGTTTGTACCTGGTAAAATTGTTTGTAAAGTTCTAATTTAACGGGAAAGTGGGGGCGTGGCCAAGATGGCGATCTGAACGGTCGTGTTTAAAGCAGCTCTCTAACAACCCAGTTATCCAGATTGCCACAGCAGCTGGAACGGCGATTGATTTATCCTGTAACTGCTCGATAACAACCATGGGAAAGTACAGACAGAGAGGGAAGTCTGAACAGTCGCAGAAAGTAGACAAATACCTGCAGACGCCACAACCTGAGCGGGACCACGAGGACGATCTGGCCTTGCGGCCTGTGTCCCCTCCTCCGCCTGCCTCCAGCCAGGACCTGCCTGCCGGTGAGCCCTCGAATGCTGAATTACTAGAGGCAATTACCAGCTCGCACTCCAGCACCACGGCGCAACTTGAAGCGATTAAAGTAGACACGTCTCTCCTATGCCAAGATTTACAAAATCTGCAAGAGCGGACCGTTGAAGCGGAGACACGTATTTCTACGCTGGAGGATACTGTGGCCCCATATTCCAGAATGCTGACAACTTTACAGCAACAAGTCACGGCTCTCTCAGCTAAGGCAGAAGACTTGGAGAACCGCAATAGGCGCAATAACCTGCGTTTGGTGGGCCTTCCAGAGGGCAGTGAAGGCGACGCACCCGAAACCTTTGTAGAGGCGTGGCTGAAGCGGACATTGGGTGAGAACACTTTTTCTGATATTTTCGTTGTTGAAAGGGCACACCATATCCCCACAAGGCCCCTACCACCGGGCGCTCCTCCTAGGCCCCTGATAATGCGGCTCCTTAACTATAGAGACCGTGACGCAGCTATGGCGGCTGCAAGAAAAACAGACCAACTGACCTTTAATGGCGCGAATATTTCACTGTACCCCGATTACTCCCAGGCCGTGCAGAAGCTGCGGGCCTCTTACCAAGGGGTGAAGCGGAGACTCAGTGTTGCTGGCATTATGTACTCGATGATGTATCCGGCTTAATTGCGAGTCATAAAGGGGATCACACACATTTTTTTCAAACAGCAGGAGAAGCTGATCAATGGCTAGACACACTGCGTCTAGCTCCCCGCCATAGCCCACAACGGGAGGGTGAAGACCCTGGTGATAGGGCTCCGTTGTAAATCACCAGCTACACAGTGCGCAGACTGGCAGATTTGGGGCCGACACTGCTCTTATCCAGCAGCACACCACGCATTGACCGTACAGTCGCACCACCGACTCCAGTTGATCAAAGATGAAAGTTGGGTCATGCAGGGAAGTGACCGCAAGTTTGGAAGTAATCCACCCTGCTAATTACACCTAAGCCACTCTCCCATCCATCCGGATGTACTATGGTAGTAGACAGCCCTACATCTGATGGCCACTATACGCATCCTTCGATGAGCTGATTAGATGCCTGTACTGGTAAGCTAATGGTACCCCCCCCTTGGCATTTGCTACACAGGCCTAGGAGCAGTGCCCGCCATATCCCCTCTGCAAGGAGACTTTCTTTTTCTGCAACTGCAGATTTTTTGGCGCATTCTATGGTTTTGTGTTCTACGTTAACAACTGCATATTGTGGTTCCAGTTCTATTTCTATGGAGGAAAAGCAGGGCGTGAGCAATGGCACAGTGAAATCGGAACTTAACTCTTCACCTTCTAGGCCTATAAGACTATAGGTTGATGAGTAGCTGTTTTGCTAATTGGACATCATCCTCAGCAAGTTAACAGTTCTTGGTATAGGCCCACCCAGGTTTGGGGGGTGGGCAGGGTGGGAGGGTCTCAAGTCCATGGTCAGTCTCACAAAGAGACATAATATGCTGATCTGTACATCAAGTTGGGGTTTTGTATGTCGTGTTTTTTGTTGTGTGTACTCACAGTCTATACATTGTTGGCTATCTGACAGGCTATGACAGGGAATATGGCACTGGTGGCAACCCATTTTATTTTTCTTATCATGGCGAATGTGGCACTTGTAACGTGGAATGTTAGAGGACTCAATTCCAAATTCAAAAGAGCCTTAACCAAATTCATAAACGGCGCCCAGAGGTGGTCCCACCTGACTGGCCAAAAACTGTTAGCCCTCAAACGCAACTGGGTGGGACATGCATATCATGCGCCATTCTCAACCTACTCCAGAGGAGTCTCTATATTGATTAAAAAAGGGGTCCCATTTGAACTCCTCACCCTTCATACTGATTTCTTTGGTAGATTTATAATTTTACATTGCAAGATTCACAATCAGCCATTGATCCTTGTAAATGTATACATGCCTCCTCCGTTCTCCCTTGCACTCTTAGAACAAATATCCCAAAAGGTACTGGCCCTTCCTGCTGATCCTATATGTTATTTAGGTGATTTCAATAGCACGGTGAACCCAGAGGTTGATAGACTTTCAGGTGTGGAAGCATCTGCCACCCATCTCAAGGGTTGCTAGATTTATTGCGTAATAAATATCCAGCGGAAACGCAATTCTCATGTCACTCTAAATCCCATAGCACACTGTCACTAATTGATTTAGCATTAGGCACGGCAACCTTTGCACAACTTCTCCAGGGGATCCAATATCTACCAAGGGCAAATTCGGATCATTCCCCACTTGAACTTACAATCTCTCTGGGAGTAGCTTCCAAACATGCATTATGGTGTCTTTCCCCATTGTGGTTAACTAATGAACCAGTAGCGTCCAGATGTGTTCAAGACTATGAACAATATTGGGAGGCTAATGTCGACACTGCAAGCACTAATATAATTTGGGATGCCTCTAAAGCAGTGTCAAGGGGGTCTCTTATTACTGCTATAAAAAGTACCAGGGAAGATGCTAGGGAAGTCTTGAAACAAAAGGAGGCAGAAATGCAAGAGGCCGAAGCCATTTTTGCCATGGGGAAAACGGAAGAACAACATGCCCAGTTAGTGAAGGCCCAAAAGGAATTAGACATGCAATTAGTAACTATGACTAGGAAGAAACTACTGTACCAGAGCCAAAAAGTGTTTGAATCAGGGGACAAAAATGGTTAGGTCTTGGCCCATCTTTCTAAAACTAAGGAGGATATTACGGTAATCTCAACTGTTACAGACAACGCTGGCATCCCTCATACTGACCCTCAACAAATAGCCAATGTATTCGCTTCGTACTTTAGGGCTGGGACACACTGGGCGATTTGTGGAGATTTAGTCGCCTGGCGACTAATCGCCGCAACTTTCCACGACCAATCTTCCCCAAATGCCTCCCCTCACTCTGCGCCTGGCTAAAATGAAAAATCGCCTGCGCTAATCACACGCGGTGGTTCCTTTTTCTGAAGTCGCCCGAAGTGACGGGCGACTTCGGAAAACGAATCGCTGCGTGTGATTAGCACAGGCGATTTTTCACAACTATACAACTATACTCTCACAACTATACAAATTGCTGCCTCCAACCACACCTACCCCCTTTGCCAAAGCAAAACTTAAATGGACTAAGGTAATTCCTGCGCTTGAGGAGGAACAATGGGCAGAAGCAACTGATCATATATATGATTTCCTCATTGCCACTATGAGATAGATAGATTCATACAATTTAAATTCTTCCACCAGGTATATATTACTCCACTTAGGTTGAAAATTATGGGGAAATCACTTAATGCTGAGTGCCCAAAATGCCAAGCTGTGAACGCGGGCTTTGAGCATATGGTATGGGAATGTGTACACATTAGCAAATATTGGTTTGAGGTAATGGGTTATGTAGATGAACATCTGGCTTTGCCTAGGGTTAAGTCTCCAGAGGTGTGTCTCCTGGGAGTAGTGGAGGATCTCCTTCCTCAGGCTAACTCCAGGAAACTGATGAGAGCGATTTTGTTTTATGCAAAGAAACTAATTGCCATTAAATGGATGAGTTCTGAATCACCGAAATTGCTAGACTGGGTAACACTAGTGAACAAAACTTTACCACTTATAAAACTAACATATGCAGCTCGAGGCTCGCCTACTAAATTCGATAATATCTGGACCTCTTGGTTAGATGCCAACCCAACACTTGAGCTTCCAGAGGTACTTCCTGCCTAGATATTCTTGGTGGTAGTGCACAGACCATTTATCAGGGATTTGACCTGTATTGCTATCTTCTCCTTTCCTTGTATTGTATAAGCATTGTGATTGCTCTGTCAGTGGATAAAGCTGTAAGGTCTATTCTGAATTATACATGGACTGTGATTGTCTTGTTTGTATGTCGTTAAAAACAAAAAAATAAAAACCTTTTAAAAAAAAGTAGCCCCCTCTAGTACCTCCTCCTTCCAGCACAATGTTAACAGAAATAGGGCGATATGGTGACATGCCCTCAGCTTTATCCTACGTGCGCACTCCACATCTCCTGACTCGGCTTCTTCTTAAGCCGGAAGTCAATTGCTGCTTTGCTGTAGAGGATTTTTCAGATTCCATGTTTTAACTTTAATTCGGTTTATTTCTGTGAGTGCTGCTAGCACTGAAGGCAGCACCCAGGTCGTCCATAAATGCTCAATAGCAATGCAGCAACTGACTTTTAATAAAGCATTAAAAATAGGTTGTTTTTTTTGGAGGAGGTACTAGAGGGGGCTATAATGTTTTTTTAACTAAAATTTTTTTTAGTGTTACTGGTCCGTTAAGCTGAAGGTTTGGGACATGTGCACCCAGGGGCGCTTCTGGGGTCTTTGCCACCTGCCTTTCAGATGCCACCCTCCCTTGCACCCGGCGCTTACATTTCCATGCTCCAGAGCAGATTGGAGGGGGGACAGAGTGTAATCGTGTTCTCTGCACAAGAAGAGCCAAATTTCGATTTAAAAATAAGAATTTCAGCTCTTTAATGTAACGTTCAGTATCCCACAACCCAGAGTAAACCCCAATGTCCCGGGGTGCCTATATGTGCCTATAACCGCCGCCTTTCACGTCGGGTGGAGCCCTCCGCTACTCGGATGCCGCCAGGACTTAATAGTGAGGAGACTGAGGGAAGAACTCTGGACGAGCAAGGGAACTTAACATAAAGGTTTTCAAAGTCCAGGAACGGGCCGAGTCGAAACCAATCGGGAATGCAGTACAAAATCAGTAAGCAAAAGAGTAATCGAGGTCACAGGCCAGGTCAGCAACTAACAGGGTCGAAAGTACAGAACGGAATCCAAAGAGTAGTCAGGAACAAGCCAAAGGGTCAGGGCAGGCGGAAGTCAAACAGGAATCAGGAATAGCCAAAGGTCACAACAGGAATCACAGAATAAACGCACCCAGGAACAGTATATAGAACCTACGTTGGGCAAGGCACAAAAGGACTGCTGGCCATTTAAAGATTTGAATTTGGCGCCATTGGACGCTGGCGAATCAGCGCCAGTGCCTGCGCAATCGCGCCAGCGTGACTATCCCTTTAATTCCCGCGCATGCGCGCCGCGCGCTCCATGGGAGCCGGCGCCTGAGGCCTAGCCGCATCGGCGGCGGAGAAGTGAGACGGGCGTCCCCGTCGAGGGGGCGGCAGGTGTCCCTGTCGTCCCCTCGGTAAGTATCTTACATTTAAGTTACCAGCGGTGGCTTTTTTTCATCTCTGTGGGCTTCTCAACTGACCTCATGTTAGCAGCGCCCCTGTGTGCACCTGGACCCACCGTTCTTCATGGTGAGTGTTTTGGTTTATCATGTGTAGGATTTATTTAACAGTATGAAAAGCTGCCAACTCTGCCCCCCACAGCTGTCTCATCCACAGAGCATAGGATTCTATATTCCCTGCTATAGATGGTGCTCTCTGTTTTCAGAGAGAGGGCTGCTGTTAAAACACTACAATAGTGTTACGTGTTTAGGCGTCCATTGTGGAATGTAACAGAGCTGCATAAAAGGTATGGATGGTTGAGAGAAAAATGTGATACTGTACATTTTGTTATTTTTAACAAGAAAATATGTAAGATGGAACATGCTCTGTTCCTCCCAGTCATGAATTGGGGCACTTAGTTCAAAAGTTATTGAAGTTCAACAAAAGCATTTAATGGCTTTGTTGTCAAAAGATTTCTAATTCTCAATAATTCTGATTTGAGAGGTATTCTGAACATATATACCTAAACTCTTACACATTCAGTATATACAGGCCTGGATTTGTGGAGAGGCCACCAAGGCCCAGGCCTAGGGCAGCAGGATTTTAGGGGGTGATGAAGCCCAACCAATTGAAAGTCTAGTTAGTGGAACAGACCAGGTAGACGCAGAATTTTGCTGCAAAAAATCCTTTTATTGACACTTACATGTATCGAGCAGAAATGCCCTTTGTCAAGTGTCAGTACTGAGGACGGGGTACAGGAACTGACCATAAAGGTTATAAAAATTGATGGGAGAAATACCACATCCAGTGGAAACAAGGAAGCTTCCATGAAGCCCAACCACACCTGCTTTGGTTCGGGAGCTCTGAGGCTGATCATGAAATACAATCGTTTTTTTAAAATTTCCCATGCGCCAGTTCCCAGTGCTCCTGACCTGATGATGAAAATTTGTGCATGTGCACAAAGGAGGGGGAGGGGACATGGGGGACGAACGTCAACTGGCCTAGGGGCGCCTGCTATGTAAATCCGGCCCTGAGTATATACCTTGACATAGTATGGCTGAATAAGACTGTATTTGAATTGCTCCCTATTTGGATCTCTGCTGATAAAAATGATTTCTTATGTAATTGTGCAAAAATGCAAGTATATAGGGAGCAATCCAGTTGTATTAATATGTACTCTGTTTCCTGATGGGATCAATATATCTTGAGGGCAACAAAGTTCCCCATCTGCCTTTCCCCTATAGGACCAGCGCCGATCTTGTGGTAATTGCCGCCTGAGGCGGCTCCAGTAATGCCGCCCCCCAGTAATGCCAGTAGCTCCAGTAATGCCAGCCCGATTACATTTCCGGGTGGGGAGGCAGCAGCGCTAGTGTGGAGAGCGCAATTACGCTCTCTCGCCCTAGTAAAGCCGAATTTCCGGTTTACAGTCATGTTAAATTTGGCTCTTAAAAGCACCAGGAGCGGCTTTTTGCTGCCCCTGGAAACCTAGCTGGCACTGCCGTCTGAAGCTAGCGTCTCAGCTCGCCTCATTGGCGGATCGCCCCTGTAAAGGACTACAACACATGGAGGGTTGTGGGTGTATCTGCAGGGGTGATCCTGGCCCCTCCGCCGCCTGAGGCAGCAGCAATTACTGCTGCCCCCCCTCCCCCGTAAATTCGCTCTTAAAGTACCAGGAGCAGCATTTTTGCTGCCCCTGGTACCTAGTGGGGTTTTGCTGCCTGAGGCAACAGCCTCAATTCGCCTCATTGGCGAAGCACCCCTGTGTATCTGCTGCAACTAACAGAGACGTGTTAGGGGGAAGTCTGACTTTCACTGCTCTATGTCATTCACTCAACGTGCTTTTCATGTTTAATGATCAGGGGTGAAATCCTTCTTGAGAAAGGTGCTCTTGCTGGGGCTGAAAAGTTGATAACCACCAATAAATAACTTCACTTAGTCCCATGAGTGCTCCAATTTTTATTATATAGATACACATATCACTGGATGCACCTGTGCTATTGTTTTTTTGTTTGGAAGTGTGTTACTACTAAACCACTATGCATGTTATAATGATATCAATGGGATGCAGGGAATAGAGACACCCTAAATACATTAAATACAGTGAGAGAGGCAGGGAGGTTTTCAATGATAACACACATGATTTTTTTTTTGTAAACTATCTTTATTGATTTTGTTTTTGTAAACTATCTTTATTGATTTTGTTTAAAAAAAACAATAAAATGGGTACAGAAGGAAAGAAGGGAAATAGGGAATAAATAAGGTAATCCACATCAAATCCATCCAAAACAGAGTATAGTCTCATTGAGTAACAATAATTCACCTCAAATCGATTTTATATAATATTTTGATTAACGCCCAATTTTGTCGTTATCCCATTAAACCTTTAACCGGTTAATCCACCTATTTCAAGTTTTCTATCCAAGATTTCCATATCTGAAGGTATTGTGGTATATTATTATGCAATAAACTGGTAGTTTCCTCCAATTTCCTAGTTTCTTCCACAAGGTTCCTCCATTCAATTTCTAAAGGAGGTGCCTGTAGCTTCGATTTTTTTTGGAATCGTAGCAATTGCTGCATGTAATAAATGTAATGTTAATCTATCTGTTATCAATTTGTGCTGCTTGTTGTCTACATGAGTAATATTTGAATGATGTCATTCAGATCCTGTTATTTTGTTTATCATATCAACCACCTTAGTCCAGTATGGGAAAATACCCCCGCATGTGAACCAAATATGTTTATATGTAACTATTTCCGAGTTGCACCTCCAGCACTTCTCCATAGAAGCTGGGAAGATCCTATGTAACTTTTCGAGGGTATAATACCATCTACTTATAACTTTGTATAACATTTCTCTAACTCTTGAGGCTCTAGAGGTTTTATGTATATTTATCAATATTTTCCTCCTGATCATCGGAGGCAGCTCCGTCTCCAACTCCCTTTCCCATACATCAAAGAACTTTACGTGGGTCACCTTTTTGTTTGATAGTAAAAGCTTATATATTAGGGAAATAGGTCTATTCTGTGATTTATTTACTTCCAATATTTTTTCCCATGCAAATATTTCAATCTCCTCCTGCTTTATATTCAGTGCTTTCAAAAAATTATGCAGTTGGTAGTAACACCACGTGTCTCTCGGGTGGGAGCCCCAGATTTCCTTTATCTCCCCTAGCTTATTCTGTCATTCTCTAAGAAAATCTACCATTCTTGTTTCTCTACCGTTATACTGCCCCCATCTTACAAATACCCTATGTTCAAGACTTGGGGGAAAGTCCAGTTATACTCTTTCCTATGTTTATACCAGAGTGACAGTGTAGCTGATATTGCAGGGTGAGATGAAATGTCCTTGGTTATGGTAGTCAGGCTAGTCCATAGCTAGTTGCTTTATGGAATATTGGACATATCCTGTTCTATTTCTATCCATTGTTTGTTTTTACTTTTCCTATGCCATTGCTGCACTTGTGCCAGGTGGACCGAAACATAATATAGATATGTGTCCGGTATTACCAAGCCACCTCTATCCTTTGGTAAGGTAAGCCCATCATATTTACATCTAGGGGTTTTGCCATCCCAAATGAACTTATTGTATAGTGTTTTCACCCTAGTGAAAAATATTTTGGGTATCTTAATTGGTAAAGTTTGTAAATAATACAATATTTGTGGCATTATGAACATTTTAATGGCCTGTATCCTACCAAACCATGACAACCCCAATGTTTTCCACGAACTCAGTTGGTCTGTCAATTTTTTTATTAGAGGGGTGAAATTTGATTGATATAAAGCTAACGGATCGTTAGTAATATGCACCCCCAAGTATTTGATCTTCTCCTGAGACCAGCGGAAAGGGAAACTCTTTTCTATTGCTATTTTGACCTCTCTATTAAGATTTATATTCAGTGCCTCTGATTTACTCATATTCACTTTAAAATGTGGTACTTTGCCAAATCTAGACAGTAAGAGCATCAAATTAGGAAGAGTTATTCCCGGATTAGTAATAAACAGTAAGAGGTCATCCGCAAGTGCTGTGATTTTATATTCCTTATTTTGTATTTTTAAACCCGTGATATCACAATTTTCTCTAACGTGCAAAAGCAAGGTTTCCATCACCATTACAAATAGAATGGGGGAAAGAGGGCAACCTTGCCTTGTTCCATTCCTGATGTTTATCTGGGGGGATAAGATTCCGTTAACAATGATTCTCGCTGATGGATCGTCATATAGGGCAAAAATTCTGTTAGTTATTATTTCCCCTAGACCGAATCCTTTTATAGTTTAGCGTAAAGATTCCCATGAGACTCTATCGAAGGCCTTTTCGGCATCCGTGCTGAGAATCACTGCTGGTATCTGTTTCTTTTTAGCATGGTGGATTAATGACGGAATTGTATAGGTGTTGTCCTTCCCCTCTCTACCTTGGATAAAACCTGAGTGAATAAGCTGGGGGATTTTCTTTCAACCTACTATCCAAAATTTTTGCATAGATTTTTATCTATAACTTGCACAACACTGCGGGTCTTTCCCTTGCTTTGGTATTACTATTATATGAGCTTCCTTAGCTTGAGCCGGAAACGTATTTCCCCTGTCAATTGAATTAAAATATTGCGACATGTATGGAAACAGTTCCTCTGAAAAGGTTTTATAATTATAGTTTGTTTATGTGCCTGTTTTAGGTTGGCGATTTCTTTTAGCAATGACTGAATTTTCTGCTCTCTCCTTCTCTGCTCTCTCTTTATTTTGGTGCAAAGAGCTATTAGCCAACCTCTCAATACACACTTACCAGATTCCCAGAGCATAGCTGGATTTGTTTCAGGTAAGCCATTTTCCAGGAAAAATACCCTTAACATTTTCTTTATCTGTTCCTTATTCTTTTTCATTCAAAAGAATTATAGTGTTAAGCTTCCAATTAAATTCCAGTTTAGTAGTTCTTGGTAGTTGGAAACTTATCAATACTGGTGAGTGATCTGACAATGTATTCTGCATTATTTTCGCTTCCTGACATGCTTGTGAGGGTTTAGTATTTATATTGATTTTGACATTATTCTTATCAGGATAAAGAGAGTAACGTAGATTTATTGCTTACTCTGTGCATACAACAACCTTTCTATGCCTTGTGTTATTAGCCTTTGTAGCAACTCTATGAAAAGCTTCACTGAAATCTAAATATGCACTTTAGTGATGAGAGATTGTGTCCTGTTTCACTTCGGAAAAAATGGCTGAACCTGTGGAAAAATGTGCAAAACACATTGAAGTCAGTAGGTGTCAAATTTGTTTTACGTGCGACAATTTTTTCTCACTTTAAATGCATTAAAGTCAATGGGCATTTTTCTTCATCGGACGACTTTTTGTCTTGGTGACTTTTTGGTCTCAGAAACTTTTTATCCCAAATGCATTAAAGGGATCTGTCGTCATTTTAAACTTTTTTTTTTTTTTTGCATTTTTATAAAAAACACACATCCATAAACACTGTCTGGCAAATAAAATGCTAATCCACAAATCCATGCATAAGTTATTTTAGTTTGTATTTTGTCATGGGGCCTTCCATTTCTGCTCATTACACATTCATCCTGTGCTGCTCTAACAGCAGGCACAGCATTACCTGTGTGCTTGGAGGCAGCCACTCTGTAATGAAAAGCCAGGTCGCACTACGACATGAGAATCTAGCTGTACACTCCCCCTCCCCTCTCTGCCCATGCGTGTGATGTTTGGAGGAGAGAGGTCACATGGTTTGCAGGGAAGCAATTACTTTCACTTTCCTAAGTCCTGCTCTACAGCTGCACTAGCAGCCCCTCCTCCCACAGACACTATCAAAGCTCCTGCCGTTCTGTAAGTTTGTTCTCTGCTTTCCTTTGGTGAGGGGAACTTTCTCTCCTTGCTGCCTTCCTAGTTTGTTTTACTGGTTACTAGATGAGGTAAAGGAGCTGTGAGTTCCCTCTGCTATCCACCTCACACACACTGCGCTCCTTTCCTGCCTGCAATACTTCTTTTTTCATTAACTACTTACTGCCTCCTTTCTCCTGAGCTATTTTAACCCTTCCTAGACTTCCTCCTAAGTTTTCCTGGTTTTCAAGTATGTCCTCCTTATTTTATCCTTTTTTTCTATTCCCTGTCATCAGTCCTGGGAGTGTACTCCTTTGTTTCTACCATTCATTTTTGTGTAAAGAAATATAATAAACTATCTATATAAAATATTTTTTCCAGTGCCCAAAATTAATTGTATGTGTGTGTGTATATATATATATATATATATATATATATATATATATATATTTTTTTTTTTTTTTTCTTTATTTATTTATTTTGAAACGTAAGTGGGGGCAGTGATCACAGGACTATCTTATTTCAGTCCTTCTGAAGTGGTGTCAGTGGGAGCTTATCTTGATACCTGCCTATTGTTGTAGGCTCAGCAGACAAGGCTCTATTTACATTACAGCAGCTTGTAGGAGGGAGGGGTAATGACATCACTCCAACTTGCAGTGCAGCAGTAAAGTGTGACTGAAGTTTATCAGAGCACAAGTCACATGACCTGAGGGCAGCTGGGAAATGTCAAAATGTCTAGCCCCATAGCAAATTTTAAAATTAGATATAAAAAAATCCATTTCTTGTTTTGAAAAACGGATTTCAATGCAGGATTCTGCTGTAGTAGCACTATTAACTGATACATTTTGTAAAAAACATGTTTTTCCATGACAGTATTCCTTTAAAGTCAATGGGAATTTTTTTTTATGGCAACTTTTTTGTCTCGGCAGCAATTTTGTCTTGGTCACTGCAAATGTTTTTGCGGGCAGATTTCTGCCACACTTCGCTAAAAAAATCAGAATTGGCTCAAATCAATGCCTGGTGAAAAAATGTGCTCATCACTAATATGCTCTCATCTAGTTTACAAAAGATCTTTCCAAGAAAGATTGTTCGTTTCAATACACACGTGTAGAGCTGATTCGTCAGATATACAGGTAGATACACAGGTAGAAACAATAGAATTCTACCTGTATCTGATGATTCGGCACTACTAAACAATGGATGATGTTTGGGTGCCTTCAAAGGCGCCCAAGCAAAAGTCTTCTGCTGACATTGGTGGGTTCTTTTCCCACCATACACTCACCGAATATCGTGCGAAAATTCTGCTCAAAGCTCCTTTGCACCCTGCACCCACCACACGAGTGCACCTCTGGATTCACAGCTGCATCAACCCTTAAATTATACAGCGATGAAAGGTCCCCTAGACGTATGGCAATGACCCAAGGTATGCACATAACAGAAAATAGAGGCCAAAGATTTTTGGCCGGGGTATACCCCATTTTTTATACCTGTGTAAACACACAGATCTGGCATAATAAATGGGGTATGCTCCCTGGCCAAAAACCTTCAGTGAGTGTGGTCTGCATTTTCTACCTTTTAAGGTACAGCAAAAAGGACTGGTTTCACAAGTTTACAACACTCATATGGTTGTTCTGCTTTTTATAAAATGGGTTTATATATATTTTAATGATTGGGTCACTGTCATCGTTTGGAGACAAACTGTTATCCACATTTTTTGGATCAGTATACTTTTTTCTCAAACTTCTATGAACAAAATCAATTTGCAGATCAAAGACAATGCAAATCAAAGACAATAAGTACATTCAAAGCAATTTTACATCTATTGTAAATCATTGATCTGTAGTTGTGTACAAAGCATATCCAAAAACTCAACCACTGCCCTTTTCTTATGACTCCTCCTACTAATTTTCTAAATTTATGCTTCCCACCATGACTACCACCTTTATTTGAAAAAATCCTGGTACAGGTATAGGATCCGTTATCTGGAAACCCATTATCCAGAAAGCTCTTAATTATGGAAAGGCCATCTCCCATTGACTCCATCTTATCCAAATAATCCAAATATTTAACAATTATTTCCTTTTTATCTATAGTAATTAAACAGTACTATGTACTTGATCCAAATTAAGATATAATTAATTCTTACTGGAAGCAAGCCCAGCCTATAGGGTATTTTTAATGTTTAAATGATTTTCCAGTAGATTTGGGGGGTTATTTACTAAACTCTGAATGCAAAAAGCACGAAAAATTCATAATTTTTTTTTATAAAATCTGACTTTTAAAAAATCTAAATTTTTCAGAATTTATTAAACCTTGAGGATGGAAAATCTGGCATCTCAGACCTGTTGAGGTTGCATATAAGTCATTGGGGGAAGTCCCAATGATTTTTTGATGTGTGCTGGGTTTCGTGCAATACCCTGAAGTTTTCTGAGTTTTCGGATAAGAAATCCTGAAAAAATTGTGAAAATCGGATAAAAAATCTAAAAAAAAAAAAAAAACCTTGAAAATCAGATTTTTTTTTCCCGCAAAGCAAATTTTCAGGAAAATGTAATAATAAATAAGCATAAAAAACCTGAGCACATTTGACTGGAGTTTGTAGCAGAAAACATTAAGGTAAATTTGGACTTTCATAAATAACCCCCTTAAGGTATAAAGTTCCAGATTACGGAATGATCCGTTATCCAGAAAACCCCAGGTCCCAGGCATGTTGGATAACAGGTACCATGCCTGTACCTTCCAATCATCTTACCAGAGCTCCTTTACTCTAATATCCACAACACTTAAGGTGGCCATAGAGTAGACGTAACAATTACAAACTTTCTTGGAAAAGATGCGATTTAACATCAAGTACAAAACATTTCAGTTATTTGTTTAAATCAGATGCTAAGGGAAAACGTATCACAGTGTTACAGTGTTTCTTTACAATGGGTTTCTGGATGAGATATTTCCATACCTATAAAACATTTTGGGGTAAGGAATTGCATTGACATTTATTGGTGCAGTTAAAGAATTTACTGTTGAGGGTGGATAGAAAGGAGGAGTTCACCTACTGTATCTGGCTACTTGTTCCTGTCCGGTATAAAAAGTCACAACAGAAATGTGATCACAGTCTAAAGATTCTGATTAGTTCTGGCACAGAGCACAGCTCAGCCTGTAGCAGCAATGATGAAATGCTTCTCCCTCACTTTGCTTGTTTGCCTGTCATTTATCAAGAATTCAGCAGCAGCAGCAGCAGCAGCAGCAGAAGGTGAGTCTGTTTTCCTTCTTCTATGTGCTCTGCTCTCTGGGTCACAATAAGGACAGGACAGTTGCTTGTATATAGAAGACTCTATGAGGGTTATTACTCATTTAACTCTGCAATAACAGAGATGAAGAATACTTGGCTGAAGAATATGAAGATAGTAAAGTGTATGTGGCCACTAATTGTTAATTGTTACTTTTCAGTAATTTAAAAATCCTTTCTTTTAGCCTGAAAAGCGTAGCGACACATCACAAATGCAGTCTGATAGTGATAAGAGTTCACACTCTGCACCTTGATATAATTGCAATTTAGTTTTCTTTTCTACATGATGGGGCTCGGACAGAGCCATGCATGTTCATTTTAAAGTAGTTCATTTTCTTTCAGGACAGATGCTATTGAAGTATCATACCTGTAAAAAATACATACAAAATAACCTTTTGGTGGTGTTCTAACTTAGAAATAGAAGAAATGCTTGGACAGCAAAGGGGAGATTTAACAGCTCATCTGAGTCAGCTACAAACATGCGGCAAGTGCAGGGTGGAATGCAATTACAGGTGTTGGAATAATAATCTCTGCTTGCTCAGCTTGAAATAGCAACAAAAAGCTGTTTTATGTTGGTTTCAAGGCTATGGATATTCCCAGGACAGGAAGCGTTTGCTTGATTACTGTCACATCGGGACCTTATTTACGTTCAAATAATATGTACCTTTTGATGAACTGCAGTGGTAAAATCCTGGAATAGTGCATTTTTCACATTGCATTTGCTGCATTGCTGTATACATGTTTGTGTATATGCATTCCCTTGCAAAAATATTCAGAACCCAACCAGTTCTTTCATTTTATAAAGCCTACACAAGAAATGGTGTGCTCTCTGACATTTTGAGTTCAAAGAACTGAAACCTCAAATTCTTATTATATTGTTTTATGGCAGAAAATAAAATACTTTTTATATTCCAGAGCATGTGAGATTTAAAAAAGTCTTTATTGTATTTTTGCTGATATTTCAGGACACACGTTCCTTTTTCAAAGCACAATTGTACACATATGGGGAATGAATATGTTTCGTTAGCGCAAAAAATGTTCCCAAACACCTCTGCAAAAGCTGGCGACCATGTTTGCTTTCTTTGTGGCCAATTACAGACCTTGACGACGTCCTTACACTGTTTGTGAACAAATGGCTTTTGCGAACATGTGCAATGTATGTAATAACATTTTGCAATTGTATATCGTTTTTTGCGACGAAACTTTAGAGCAGGTGGTAACATTAACCTTTGGTTAGTGATAATGAGCAATGTAACATTCGTCAGCGAATTATTTTACATTGTGAGCAGCGCTAAACATTTGAAAAAACTTAATTTTAAATAACGCTTGTGATTTTAATTATATTCTCTCCATAAAGTTCAATTCAATCAAAACCATCAACCCCACCCATAACATGAGGTCACTTTTAACCCCAGTGTGTCCACGTTGGTTCCTCTGAATAACTGGAGAATGGCTAAACAATATTCTCTTGGCTAATAAAGTTTTATCTTGAGTATCACTCTCATGTTTTATAGCTGATACATTGTCTATTGCTCAAATCACAGCAATTCTGGTATTTTTCATCGCGGATGCCCAGCCCCTTTTCGTTTTCCCTAATGAAAAACTAATATGAGAGTTATGTCCTGTAAACCAGGTTTTAAATATTCTGCACATTTGTTTTTACCACATATGCCAAATAGCATGTACACTTAATCCCTGATCATTTTACCTCTCTTATATACATGTCTAGGGTTATGTTTTAACTCATTGCACAAAACAGAGTCACTAGCTATATGTCCCACTGTTTTTTGATCTAACCTGGAATCCACTGTTTACATTTACTTACTAGATTTTGACAATTAAGTTGTGTAACTATTTGGAAAACATTCGCTCATAGACTAAATTTCTATCTATCTGTTTCTCATGTGCATATACGTAAAACTGTCATACACTGAGACACTGGCAGATTCACTCTCAAATGACAAAAACTTGCAAATCTTAATTTATAATCTTAACGTGTTATGTACTGTTAGGTCTGCCATCTTCCTTCAAGACCCCCTCATGTTTCCTTAAGTTTCCTAAATGACTGAAATCATTAAATGTAATGACTATCTATTCAACATGGCATACGATCTCTTGCAGAAATCTGTTTTATGGTGTCCAATCATTGGGACATTACTATTTGGAACCCCTTTTGGGATCAGTTGTACACAGTAACGCCATACATATTTTGTACATTTGCGATAGAGTGATTTCATTTCATACACAACTTTAAAGGGGACAAGGGGGAAAATAGACATATAATCTAATGTAAAGCTGCCTTTTTCTCTGTAATAGTCTGTAAGACAGCTAATACATCCATGGCTATATAGTCAATATTTCAACAAATTGGGGATGTCGCTAAAACAGTATAAGCTATTTGTAATTACCTACACTGCCACCCAACAATTCTTGAGGTGGGTAAGAAAAGACGTGCTTTTAAGTCTTTCAAGTTATCTGGTACAGCCGAAACATTTATAAGGTACAAGGAGGCCAATAAATCATGCAAAGAAGCTATAAGGCAAGCTAAAATTGATATAGAAAAGGATATTGCAGCAAGCAGTAAAAAGAATCCAAAATTATTTTTTAAATATGTTAATAGTAAAAAAATGAAGCAGGAAGGGGTGGGACCTTTAGTCTCAGAGGGGGGTCAGCTGGTTGATGAAAACAAAAAAAAAGCGCAGATTCTGAATTCATATTTTTCGTCTGTCTACACAAATGAGAAACCAGTTATTGAAGGTTTCCTTCTTAATAGTCCCAATTCTAGTAATACAACTAATGATGCATGGTTCACACATGAGGAAATTCAAAAGAGACTAGAACATATTAAGATAAACAAAGGTATTCATCCCAGGGTACTTAGTGAACTTAGCTCTGTGATTGCCAAACCTCTTTACTTAATTTGTCAGGATTCATTGAGGTCTGGCATAGTGCCGAGAGACTGGCGAATTGCTAATGTGGTGTCTCTATTCAAAAAGGGATCCCGTTCTCAGCATCAAAATTATAGGCCAGTTAGCCTGATGTCAGTAGTAGGAAAGCTTTTTGAAGGGTTATTAAAGGATAAGATACTGGACTTTATAGCAAATCATAATACTATGAGTGTGTGCCAGCATGGTTTTATGCGTAATAGATCTTGCCAGACTAACTTAATTTCTTTTTATGAGAAGGTAAGTAGAGACCTCGATTCTGGGATGGCAGTGGATGTGATTTACTTAGACTTTGCTAAAGCATTTGATACAGTGCCACACACAAGGTTACTGGTTAAATTAAGGAATGTTGGCCTGGAACATAGTATTTGTACCTGGATAGAGAACTGGCTAAAAGATAGACTACAAAGAGTGGTGGTAAATGGAACATTTTCTAATTGGACCAGTGTTGTTAATGGAGTACCACAGGGCTCTGTACTAGGTCCCTTGCTTTTCAACTATTAATGACCTGGAGGAGGGCATTGAAAGTACTGTTTCTATTTTTGCAGATGATACTAAATTGTGCAGAACTATAGGTTCCATGCAGGATGCTGCCACTTTGCAGAGTGATTTGTCTAAGTTGGGAAACTGGGCAGCAAACTGGAAAATGAGGTTCAATGTTGATAAATGCAAGGTTATGCACTTTGGCAAAAATAATATAAATGCAAGTTATACACTAAATGGCAGTGTGTTGGTAGTTTAAAAGAGCAGGATCTAGGGGTCTTTGTAGATAACAAGTTGTCTGATTCTGGGCAGTGTCATTCTGTGGCTACTAAAGCAAATAAAGTTCTGTCTTGCATAAAAAGGGCATTAACTCAAGGGATGAAAACATAATTATGCCTCTTTATAGGTCCCTGGTAAGGCCTCATCTGGAGTATGCAGTGCAGTTTTGGACTCCAGTCCTTAAGAAGGATATAAATGAACTGGAGAGAGTGCAGAGACATGCAACTAAATTGGTTAGAGGGACGGAAGACTTAAATTATGAGGGTAGACTGTCAAGGTTGGGGTTGTTTTCTCTGGAAAAAAGGCGCTTGCGAGGGGACATGATTACACTTTACAAGTACATTAGAGGACATTATAGACCAATAGCAGGGGACCTTTTTACCCATAAAGTGGATCACCGTACCAGAGGCCACCCCTTTAGACTAGAAGAAAAGAACTTTCATTTGAAGCAACGTAGGTGGTTCTTCACAGTCAGGACAGTGAGGTTGTGGAATGCACTGCCGGGTGATGTTGTGATGGCTGATTCAGTTAATGCCTTTAAGAATGGCTTGGATGATTTTTTGGACAGACATAATATCAAAGGCTATTGTGACACTAAGGGGCAAATTCACTAAGATTCCTAGTTGCGCCAGGCGTAACTTCGCCGCACTTCGCCAAGCCTAGTTTCGCCAGCACTCCGCAAATTCACTAAAATCTGAAGTTGCGCTCAGGGGTAGCGTAAGGTAGCGATGGTTAATTTGCATACGGCGCCAAATTCAAATTTCAATGGAGGAATACGTAGAATCACTGCAAATGCCTGGGAAACCATCAAAACATCAAATAAAAATGTTTTTTTGCCCTACACATGTGCCCACTGTATAGTTAAGTTGCCATGAGTTAGGAAATGTAGGGGGGAAGGAGGGGAGCCCCAAAAAAAATTTCGATCTTTTTCAGCCTATCACCCATAATATAGAAAAAACGCCAGCGTTTTTTGGAGCAATCTCTATCTACTCTATTGCGCTTAGTCTAGCGTAAAAGGTAGCGTTCAGTACAATGCGTGCGTTAGTGAATTTGCATAGTTACGTCCTTTGTGAAAATTCGCCAGGCGTAAGGGTGCGAAGTAACACTAGCGAATTTACGCCAGCGTTCGTTAGTGAATTTGCAAAGTAACGAAAATGACCAACGCTAGCGAATTGACGCCAGCGTTAGTGAATTTGCCCCTACGCTCTATAGTTAGTATATATATGGGTATATAGAATTTATGTGAAAGTAGGGAGGGGTGTGTGTATGGATGCTGGGTTTTCATTTGGAGGGTTTGAACTTGATGGACTTTGTCAACCCGATTTAACTATGTTACTATGTAACTATGATTGAAAATAGAATATTATAGCAAGATTCATACTGGATGGGTGATTGCCCAGGAGTGGTAACCACTCCAGCTCCACTGCTGGATTTAGCCGAAATTGTTTCTTTTTATTGAAGTGGCGACATATGAGTAATGATCTAATATTTGAAAGGGTTGAGATTAATGGACTAATGTGTTTATTTATCTCAGATCGGCTATGTAACTATATACTGTGTGTGTGTAAAAAAAAATAAATAAATAAATAAATAACTATATATATATATATATATATATATATATATATATATATATAGATAGATATATATATATAGATATATATAGATAGATATATATATATATCTATATATATATATATATATATATATATATATATATATATATAGTAGGGGTGCACTCAATCCACTATTTTTGATTCGGCCAAACCCCCGAATCCTTTGTGAAAGATTTGGCCAAATACTGAACCAAATTCAAATTTGCATATGCAAATTAGGGGTGGGAAGGATAAAACATTTTTTACTTCCTTGTTTTGCGTGACAAAAAGATTTGGGTTCGGTTCGGCCGGGCAGAAGGATTCTGCCGAATCTGAATCCTGCTGAAAAAGGCAGAATCCTGGATTTGGTGCATCCATAATATTCGATGAATGATTTTGTTACCTATAGATTTTATTATTTATTTTAATCTTCTGTTGAGACTTATTTTTGTAGAGGAATCATATCCACAATTTCTTTGTGGCCCACATCTTAAGATTTACTCAATTTAAGGGTCAGTAAAGGCAAAGTGAAATTTAAGAGGTTTTATCGGGTAAAAATGCATAGGGCTACTTTTCCAGTTTTCAAATTTTACAGCCAGTAGTCTTATGCCTCCTAAGATATTTATATTAATATAGATTTTAGGTATACCTTGTTTTTTCACATTTAATGGTAATACTATGTGGGAAGTTTTGTTGCCCATGTTAAATCACCTACCATGCAGGAGATAAAATGTATAAAAATACTTTTATATGAGTACAAACTAAATCACCATTTTTTACCCACAGATTTCTGTTTTTTTGTGCTTTTCAAATGTAACTTTGTGCCGATACAGATTCACTCAAATAATGTGGAATTGCTTGTTTTGTCACCTGCACTGGAGACAAAATAGCAGTGGCAACAAAATGTCCTATATGTTCTTACCCTTACTTCTCATATATATATAGGTACAGTAGAACAGTAGAACCTCCATTTTACATTTTTCAGGAGTTCCGAATAAAATGGTGTAGAATTTGGGGAAATGTAAAATCATATATACATTATATATTGGTAGGACCACAAAAAAAGGCATAAAATGAGGGAAAATTGAATTAATGGGATGTAAGTTTCCCTGTGCTATAATGAGTGAGCTAAATGGTTTGTTCTGCTAAAATTAAATTTTTATGAAATATTGTTGATATTATTTTACTTATTAGATAATTGCTTTGATCCAATGTGCTTGTGTGCTATATGTTTACACATATACTGGATTCCCGTCCATGAATCAACTAATCTCTGTTTTTTTCACATCTCTTTTTACTTTTCAAAGCAATGTAGAAGGGCCTATCTGAAAGAACTGCCTGTCGTTATTTATTAATTACCTCAGTGTAGTGATGGGCAAATAAATTCGCTAGGCATGGATTTGTGGAAAATTTCTGCGTTTAGCTGACGGCAAATGTTTTTGTGAAACTACGGTGAAAATTAGCTGGCAAAAAAAAACTGCCGTGCGCATAAAAATATTTTTTTTGTCCAAATGCATTAAAGTCAATTGGCATCCGAATAATTTTGACACGCAACAATTTTTATGCGTACATCATTTGAAGACAGGTTAGGGGTCCCTTCAGTTAATCAATGGGGTGGTGACTGCCAGCTATTATAGTTAGTATAGTAGGTAGTAAGAAAAACATGAGTAAGAAAGGGGATTATTAGTGATTATTAGTGATGGGCGAATCTGTGGCTTTTCGTTATGCCGAATAATTTGTAAATTTCCTGTGAAATTCACGTAACGACAAATGTTTTTTTTACATACATTTTACATTCGCTGACGAAAATGCGCCAGCGTCCAAAAAAATGTACGGCTTGGCCCCAGCCAGTTCCTGTGTAAAGCAACAACAGAACAGTCTTTTCTTTTCCTTCTGAACATATTATTCTCAGTTTTACAGTCAAAATAACTGACATGTAGGTGAAGAACTCACATATAATAATATTAGTAATTTATAAACTGTAATAGCTTTGGGAAAACAAATAATGTAAATGATAAAAGTGCTTAGAAGAGCACCCGTCGTTACATAGATTTTTTAAGGTTTGTATATCCTTTAAACAAATTTTCTGTAAGTTAATGTTTTTATATTTTGCTAGCTCTGCAAGCTTAACTTTCACATTGAATAATGCATCATTACAGGCATTAAAAAATAGGAAACTTGAAACTGTCTCATTGATTTATGTATAACATACTATAAAACATACTATCCATCTCCTTACTTCATATATACAGTATATAATATAGAATAGAACTATGTAATTATGGTAGCTGAATGCCATATAGTATGTTAATGTTGTTTGACATCATATTCATAAGTTACATTCTTGTGGGCATTTACCTAACAGCATATCCCACTCTTGAGATGCATTGTTTCCCAGTTGATTTGAGTAACAGAAATGTTTCGGCAGCAGAATGTGGGTTTTTTAGAACAAAGTGCTGTTCCATTGATCTGCAAGTCCATTGCTAAGTGAGATAAGCTTTTTTTTGTAAAAAAACAATTAGCTGCTCTAAATAAGCAGAACATGATTGAAATAGTAGCACCAGCTTGTAATAACCAATTCTAATAATAACCAATTCTAATCAGAAGATGTTATACCAGGTCATCCAATCCTGCCCCCTATCTGCTCTGGACCGTGGGCATTGTTGAGATCCACAAGGTATGGCGTGACAAAATGGCATTGTCCTTACCTGCTCTATGGCAGTTGGTAAGGACAGGATTGGATTGCACCTCCTGATATGCTCTTTGCGGGGAACACTGTTTTTGTTTCTTTTTTTAAATAATAACTAGGGTTTGTTCACCTTCTTTTCGCCTTCTTATGTCTTTCTAAAGCAGCTCGTTTTCAATAAAGACAGCCGTTATAATTGATACAATAGTTGCCAATAAACTGCTGAGAAATGTATCAACAAATTATATCAACTAAGGGGCAGATTTATCAAGGGTCAAAGTGAATTTGAGGGAATTTTCAAAGTAATTTTTTGGATACTTCGACCATCGAATAGGATACTATGACTTCGATTCAAAGTAAAATCATTCGAATATTCGACCATTCAATAATCAAAGTACTGTCTCTTTAAAAAAAAACTTTGACTTCAATACTTTGCCAGATTAAACCTGCCGAAGTGCTATGTTAGCCTATGGGGACCTTCTAGAGCAGTTTTCTAAGTTTTTTGAAGTTGAAGAAAAATTGATGGATGAAATCCTTTGAATGATTTTACTTCGACTGCAAAACGGTCAAATTCGGTGAAAAAAAACTTCGACTTCGATATTTGAAGTATTCGATGGTCGAATTTGGAGTATTTATCACTTCGAAATTCGACCCTTGATAAATCTGCCCCTAAATGTAGCAAATTATCACAGTTCACAATCTGCACCTGGATCACTGAACTGCCAGACTGAAACACCAGAGACAGTACAGTAATATTAAAGTTTGAACTTGAACTTTGGGGAAAAAAAGTAAGTTATCTACTTCTAGCATTTTTTTTAAATCATTTGTTAGACTGAATGGTACCTAAATCACACATTTACTTGCTTGAGAGAATGTAGCTTGCAAAAAAATTATTTCTAAGAGCAAATATTGTTAAAGAGGAAAGTCACGTGACATTAAAAAGCAATTGGCAGCATACCACCGAAGATGCATGGAAGCTAACACCCCAGCTGTTACTGTTAATATAAATTACAAAATATTCTGTTTGTCATGTTAATGTACATTTTTTACAGTTTTTCTTTTTATCCCCTTTAATAGGCCATTGGTGCTATGAAATCCAGGCATGTCAAGATCCAGGTAAAGCCTTAGACTTTCATCTATGGATTGGATCAAATATTTAGGTCCTGATTCTTTGTAGGATGGGTCTCAATGATCCTTTTAATACAATGAAGTTTCCTTCAACAATAGAAAAGGCTTAATTGAAATAGGAGTATAATACATTTGTGGGTCACAATGCTACTAAATTTATTCCAAATATTCTAAGAAAAAAGAAAGCTGACATCAGCTGAGAGAATAAACATGTAAATAATCATTGATTAATTTGATTTGCACCTCATTTTGTCTAAATTTTACCTTAATAGTAGGGATGGGTGAATTTGACCCGTTTTGTTTCTCCAAAAATTTGCCACTGGCGAAATGACGCCGACACCCATTAAAGTCTTTGGGCGTCAAAAAAATGCAGTCGCAAAATTTTCGGCGCTTGTCTTTTTTTTTGGACACACAACGCCATACAAGTCTATGGGCGTTATTTTTGCAGTGAAACAAGGCGAAAAATTCGCCCATCCCTACTTAATAGAGCTAGAAACAGGAGCATTTGGAGCAGAGCCATTTTCTCATACAGAATAACTATTTTTTGGAACTTTTTGCATTGCACTAAATTATTATTTGTGTAAAACATTCTATGGCACTAACTATAGTTCTATGGCACTAACTGTAACTGAATATACAATTGTCCATGAGTTAAAAAGTGCCACATAGAAACTGATATTGTGATTTTTTTTTTCTTTAGCTGATTTTTTAATGTGTTGTTTTCAAGCTTTTTATTGAAGTCAGAAAACAACAACGAGTGTAGTTTTTACATAGGAAGAAAATGCTTGCATACATGTGTAAGGTATATGTGTGTGGCAGAATGAAGCATACTTTTACCTGTTTTCCCTTTTAAATGGTTTTCTAAATCAGTATGTTTCTGGTTTTATATTTTTCTAATTGTTTTTCCAAGGCTATGGACCCAGGTTTTGGAACAAGGCCAATACATTCTGCGGAGAAAAAGAGCAATCACCAATAAATATTGTCACAAAAAAAGCAGTTTTTATGGAATCCCTCAAAGAGTTTGACCTTAAAAGCTATGGTGTCAGTATACGGCAATTGAATGTTACAAATAATGGCCATTCTGGTGAGTAATTGCTAAAATATCTCAGTAAAGCTGTACTACGAATCCCTGGTGCTGCCAAAAACTAATTTGAGAGCTTTAGCCAACTTCGGTGTTCCCAATGCCTGAGCAATGCAAGCCTAGGCAAATTTCTAGCTCTGCTTTTTACAGAAGAAGATCCAGGCTTCTGGGTAATAAAAATAACTTTTAAATACCCTTTTGAAAGTGACAATTCAGGAGAGGCAGATATTAGTGACTGGAGCTATATACGTCACACTCATTAAATAGGAAATGTATTCAGGAATTTCACTTTTAAAATAGAATGCTTTTTCAAGTACTATTACAAGCTTCCAGGCAAGTTATGTAACATAACATAATAAAAGACACAACAATAATTAGATGGCAATTTCTTTTTTTCTTTTTTTTTTTAGTGCCAGAGTCTTTTGGGGTTTGGTGATGTCATTAGCCTTTTTATTATTATTATTATTATTATTATTATTATTATCAACGAGTATTTTTAGAGCGCCAGCATATTGTACAGCGCTGTAAAATGAATGTGCTTATACAAAGAAATCACAAGAATTACATACATTTAACATACAGAGTTACATACAGTACATAACATCCAGTACCAGTACAAACGGTGAGGAAGGCCCTGTGCAAAAGAGCTTACAATCTAAAGGGGAAAGGAATGAGACACAAGGTGCGGGAGTGGGCAAAAATAAGCAGGTGAGAGATTGGTAGTTAAACAGAGTGAGGGTAGGCTTCTATACAAAAAGTGTATTTTAAGAGATCTTTTGAAAGCAGAAAGGTTGGGAGAAAGTTGAACAGATTGTGGGAGAGAGTTCCAGAGGAGGGGTGCAGCCCTTGCAAAATCTTGAATGTGAGTGTGTGAGGAGGTAATGAGAGAAGAGTTGAGGAGCAGATCAGTAGAGGAGCATAGTAAGTGGTTGGGTGAGTATATAGAGATGAGTTCAGAGATGTAGGGAGGGGCAGAGTTATGAAGTGCTTTGAATGGCAGGGTCATTAATTTGAAATTTATTCTGGAAGGTAACGGAAGCCAGTGCAGGGATTGACAGAATGGCGAGGCAGAGGAGGAAAAGTTGCTCAGGTGTATAAGCTTGGCAGCAGTGTTCATTATGGACTGGAGAGATTACAGTTTCTGGTGGGCAGGGGAGCTCCGCCAATGAGGCGAGTTGAGTAACTTGCCTCAGACGGCAGCGCCCCACTAGCTACCAGGGGCAGCAAAAATGCCGCTCCTGGTATTTTAAGAGCCGAATTTCTGGTTTTCAAACTGAAAATTTGTCTCTTCTAGTGCAGAGAGTGCAATTATGATCTCTGCGCTAGTGGACCCTCCGAACCTCTAGACATGATATGATGAGAGAGAGAATAGGAATTTTGGTGGCATCTTGGGTGATAAAAGATTGTATTTTGGATATGTTCTTTAGGTGAAATTGACATGATTTAATAAGTGACTGGATATGAGGAATGAAGGACTGGGCAAAATCTATGATAACCCCAAGAGACCAGGAGATGGGGCAATAGTGGAATTGTTTAACTACGATAAATACTTCTGGGATGTTAAGGGTGTTATTTGGGGGAAAGAGAACCATTTCTGCTTTAGAGAGGTTTAATTAAAGTAGCGTTGAAAGAGACCCGAGTTAAGAGCTCTCTTGTCCAACATGTGTGCTTGCAAAATAGATCTAGGTAAACAAAGGCCATAGAGGCAGATATATTAAACTATAAAATAATACAAATATAATGTAATAAAAGGCACAACATTTGCCCAGGTGCAGTAGCAACCAATAAGACGTTTGCTTTTGAACAGGTGACCTGTAAATGCTGCCTGCAGATAGGTTACTATAAGTGACTAGACCTATAACAACCTTGCACTGTTTATTACATAACCTCTCTCACCCCCTGTTTATGCATTTCATACATAGCTAATTGTATTTAGTAACATCTCTACAGGTATTAGTTTTCTGCATTTACCAATGCTCTGTATCCAAAACCTTTTGTATGTTTTTTTTCTCTTTACAAAAATGTAACTTTATAATTAAAAAAAAGACTGCAAAAATTGCAGCAGTCCTTCTACAAATCAACACCATTCATTAAAGAGAATCTGTCGTCATTTTAAACTTTTTTTTTTTTGCATTTTTATAAAAAACACACATCCATAAACACTGTCTGGCAAATAAAATGTTAATCCACAAATCCATGCATAAGTTATTTTAGTTTGTATTTTGTCATGGGGGCTTCCATTTCTGCTCATTACACATCCATCATGTGCTGCTCTAACAGCAGGCACAGCATTACCTGTGTGCTTGGAGGCAGCCACTCTGTAATGAAAAGCCAAGTCGCACTACGACATGAGAATCTAGCTGTACACTCCCCCTCCCCTCTCTGCCCGTGTGTGATGTTTGGAGGAGAGAGGTCACATGGTTTGCAGGGAAGCAATTACTTTCACTTTCCTACGTCCTGCTCTACAGCTGCACTAGCAGCCCCTCCTCCCACAGACACTATCAAAGCTCCTGCCGTTCTGTAAGTTTGTTCTCTGCTTTCCTTTGGAGGGGGGAACTTTCGCTCCTTGCTGCCTTCCTAGTTAGTTTTACTGGTTACTAGATGAGGTAAAGGAGCTGTGAGTTCCCTCTGCTATCCACCTCACACACACCTTGCTCTTTTCCTGCCTGCAATACTTCTTTTTTCATTAACTACTTACTGCCTCCTTTCTCCTGAGCTATTTTAACCCTTCCTAGACTTCCTCCTAAGTTTTCCTTGTTTTCAAGTATGTCCTCCTTATTTTATCCTTTTTTTCTATTCCCTGTCATCAGTCCTGGGAGTGTACTCCTGTGTTTCTGCCATTCATTTTTGTGTAAACAAATATAATAAACTATCTATATAAAATATTTTTTCCAGTGTGTGTGTGTATATATATATATATATATATTTTTTTTTTTTGAAACGTAAGTGGGGGCAGTGATCACAGGACTATCTTATTTCAGTCCTTCTGAAGTGGTGTCAGTGGGAGCTTATCTTGATTCCTGCCTATTGTTCAATTGACAGGCTCAGCAGACAAGGCTCTATTTACATTACAGCAGCTTGTAGGAGGGAGGGGTAATGACATCACATGTCTGAATCCGCTCCTGAACTTTTGCGTAGTTGGGCTCCCTCCACTTAGGGTTGGCACCTTTTGCTAACACGGGGGGCGGAGCAAAAATGTAATTGGTTGCCATGGGTTACTAGTACAAATTTCTTCAGCATTAGTACATGAGCTTGATTCTAAAATGTTCATTTTACATTCTAAATTCATTTCTAAAATGCATACTAGGTACAAGATCTTCACAATATATTAGCATTAAATTAAATCTTTACACATCCACACTTTATTCAGTTGTTGCTGTGTTACAAAACACAGCATACTTTAACCATTGACTTTGACAGGTTTCGGATTCAGATTTTTAGCAGCTTACATTTTTTCCCCAGCTCGACCATAAAAATTTTGCATGGTTGTGTTGCTCTTCATATTTGTTTTACACTTAATTGTGGCTCATGGGTAGAAAAGGTTGGTGATCCCTGTTCTAAATGTTTGCCAGTCTTTCAATTATAACTATGAGCACTGAATAATTTCTTTATGAATTATGATTTCTTTATGTATTATTAATTTCCAGCCCAAGTAGACCTGCCACCAGGTATTGAAATTACAGGAGGTGGACTTTCAGGAACTTATGACGCAATACAGTTTCATTTCCATTGGGGCAGTGAAGAATTTCCTGGATCTGAACATACCATCGATTGTGAAAAATATCCAATGGAGGTAATATTTAAATCTCTTTACAGGCCTCTATATTTCATTGTGTTGCTATTGAAAATTACATCTATAACAACACCCGAGTGGGCAATTTATTTAATGACTTTATGGTCATTCCCTGTGAATGTACATAACCTGGAATGGTCTTGGCTGATTTTAGAATATGAAATATATTCATTAAAGGGATATATCTAAATCTCCCTGCCAGGGCAACAGATCCACACGTATCACAGGGATATTAAAACTTCTTGGAAAGTGTGCAAGTGGAGTAAACCCTGGATGCTAAATTTAAAGGATCAGTAACACCAAAGAATGCAAGTGTCTTAAAGTAATGAAAATGTAATATGCTATTGCCTGTGCTGGTAAACCTGGTGTGTTTGCTTTAGAAACACAATTATAGTTTATATAAACAAGCTGCTGTGTAGCCGTGGGGGCAGCCATGCAAAGCTGAAAAAGGAGAAAAGGCACAGAAGACATAGCTGATAGCAGATAAGCTCTGTAGTCTACAATGGGATTCTTCAGAACGTATCTGTTATCATCTGTGTATCCTGTGCTTGAATAGCAGCTCTATACATGGCATGTTTATATAAACTATAGTTGTGTTTCTGAAGCAAACAAACTAGTTTCACCAGTACAGGGCAACAGTAAAATTATATTGTCATTCCTTTAAAGCACATTCATTTTTTGGTGTTACTGTTGCTCAAAACTAGAGCACACTTTCTTTCTAGTTATCATTCACTGTTATTCCTAACAACAGAAATAACCCTTTCTTCGGCTTATCAAGAACTTAACTCTTTCCTACTTTCAGTTGGTAATGTACATGAGTGAGCTGCTGTATGAAACCATGTCTATGGGGGTAGCAATCCTAGACTGAAATTAGGTAAAAGTTTGAACTACAACATAAATATGTGAACCATGAGGGACATGATATTACTGGTCTACTACACAAGCTTCAGTAGCGGCACCCAACTATCTCAAGAAACCCTTTCGTAAAAGGGTACGATATTTCAGTAGGGAGAACAATTTATTCAGAGACGTTAACATTGTTTTCAACAATAATTTAGAACAAAAGACATGATCAAGTATGTCTAACCATTTATAACATTTAAGGTAGCCAAGCACTCATTGATGTGAGCCAACTTAACTTTTTGAAAAAGTAACGTTTATTGAATAATTCTGAAAAAGTAATTCAAATGCAGCTAAAAAGTTATGCTCGGGATATGTATTGGAGTAACAAGGTCCTTTCCTTTATCAGAAGAGGAATGGGTACATTATGCTTGTCCATTTCTGACTGGTTTCATATAGGAAGGTATCGTTGCAGCCTTCCATATTCTTTTATTATGTTAAGGGGGGTGGGAAAAGGGTAACATATTTCATTACAAAATTATTTCCCTACCTCCCTCAATTTATTACACTTGAATTATTGCCTCCAAAACATACCTAGGCTTTTAGTGGTTTTCATTTGTATAATGGAACGGAACTGCTGTGTTTGTACCTCTTCACACAGAGCAGAAACCCAAGGAATTCTAACAAGCCTTATATTAACTTCCGTTTTCCATGTTCTTGAATTATTACACTGCACACACAAATAAAATAATACAACTACCTTTTTTTTATTATACAGCTTCACATAGTTCACAGAAGAAAAACTGCCAAAGCTGATACCGGTGGCACGGGCAGCAGGGATCTGGCTGTTCTTGGATTCTTTTATGAAGTGAGACATTCATTTATATTCATTGTTTGGAAAAATGAATTGTGTATTTAGCAACAGTTGCAGTTGGCAGGACTGGCTAATCCTAATCCTAAATTTGCATTCCAATGATGATTTTGGAATCTTGAAATATGTTTGCAAAATTAAATGGAGGTTGAGGTTGCTTCTACCTAAGTAATAGTCTGATGTATGAATAATAGGTAGCACCAAAATATTCACCCTACTACAACGGATTAGGTGCTTTAATAATAAATTGTAGAAAAACACAACCAAATCTGCATGTAAGAATTTCATTGGACTATTTGGCCTTATTGAGACCTCAGCTAATTTCAAACCTGCCTGTGGTATGTAAAGATACAGTATCCCACAGCAACCAATCATTCATTTTAGTAAAATGTAGCGACTGATTAGTTGCTAGAGTTGCTGTTTCTATATATATATATATATATATATATATATATATATATATATATATATACAGTATATATATATATACAGTATATATATATATATATATATATATATATCTATATATATATATATATATATATATATATAAAACTCTTATCTTCAATTGCATATTAGTACAGATTAGGAGAAGTTCAAATATTTTTAAACACAAAGGCATGTAATGGCAAAAAAGTTACTATTGTTTTTGTCTCATTTAAAGGAAACTTCGACTAATAATACTGACTATGAACCACTAATTAATTCCTTAGAAGCCATTAGAACTAATGGTAAGAAAAATACTGTAAAAATATAGCAATGTTATCTCATATCTGAACTTTAGTTTGCAAATGCCTTGTTGCTTAATATGGCAAAGTGTATTATGTGTATTTCAAACCCATCACTTTATTCGTTTCGGGCAATCCTCAACTGAGTCTGAGCCATCAATCAGTTATAAAAGTAATGAAACTGTCTAATAAAATTGCCTTGCAGGTAAGCATTATCATTCTCTTATAAATAATTGTTTTACTCCTTTAACGTTTTAACTCAGTTCTGCCGCAAGGGGCATTCCTTAATGCAGACTAATGACAATCACATTTTCATTCTGAATGTGTTTACTACAGGTATAGGATCCCTTAGCCGGAAACCCGATATCCAGAAAGCTCCGAATTACGGAATGGCTCCCTTAGACTCCATTTTATCCAAATAATCCACATTTTTAAAAATGATTTCCTTTTTCTCTGTAATAAGAAAACATTAAATTGTACTTGATTCCAACTAAGATATAATTAATCCTCATTGGAAGCAAAACCAGTCTATTGGGTTTATTTAATGTTTAAATGAATTTCTAGTAGACTTAAGGCATGAAGACCCAAATTACGGAAAGATCCGTTATCCGGAAGACCCCAGGTCCCGAGCATTCTGGATAACATGTCCCATACCTGTACAGGGAAATTCATAAGAGACATAACATAGAAAGTTGACCCTGCTATGGAGAGATTATTTATGGCTCTATTTACCTGGTCAAGCCTCTAATGATGTTTTGCCATACAAATCTAAACCATGCTTTCTTCTGGCTTTTTATATTGGGGTTTGGGATGTGATAAGTTTACATGACACACAGTTGTATGACTAAAACTGAAAGTTGGCCAGTAATAATTTCACAGAACACTTGAAAATTAAATACATATTTAATACACATTCAGCTTTTAATTATTTTCTATTCCATTGAAGTCTCTTACTCTTTTCAACTGCCAAAAACCTGCAAATAAAACATTATACAGGTATAGGATCTGTTATCCAGAATGCTCGGGACCTGGGGCTTTCCGGATAAGGGGTCTTTCCCTAATTTGGATCTTCAAGTCTTAAGTCTACTATAAAATCATGTAAACATTAAATAAGCCCAATACACTGGTTATGCTTCTAATAAAGATTAATTATATGTTAGTTTGGATCAAGTACAAGCTACTGTTTTATTATTACAGAGAAAAGGGAAATCATTTTTAAAAATTTGGATTATTTCATTATAATGGAATCTATGGAAGACGATCTTTCCGTAATTCAGAGCTTTCCGGATAATGGGTTTCCGGATAAGGGATCCCATACGTGTATATAGTACAAACACACACACAAAATCGCTAATTTATTAAACATGCATTGCATGGCCTGGGGTTTCAGGTAAGTATATATAATCACTGGGGGTGCCTAATATTTGGAACAAGTGTACGAAGCCTTTGCTTCTCCTTAAAGCAAAGGTTAGCATTAACATCTGCTCTGGAGTTTCGTTAAATATTATGGTGCAAAAAACGCTTTGCAATTGTAAAATTTTATTACATACACTGCACAGTAAGGAAGTCTTTGGGGTCAAAAAGGACCCAGACATGAAAACCTTGGCCAGATATCGGTCCAGAAGGGCTATTGGAAAGCCCCATACATGGGCAGATAAAGTGCCCAAATCATGTATGGCCACCTACAGTCCCAAAACAATCTACATGAATATTATGCCACTCAAACAAGATAGGGCTCTTGTTATTTGCCAGAAAGGAAATAGGAAGGAATAGGAAAAATAAATGGACTGTTTCATGCAAGCATTAAAAAGTGATAACATTTTAGAAGCAAAGCAAAAAGGTTTAAATAACTAAAGCTCTTTTCACATTTGTTTTATTTAGAATACTGCAGCCAGGAAAGACCTTACTAGAAATACATACGGTATAAGGAAATTAGAAAAGAAAAATAAATGAAAAAGATGGGGAAAAAAATTACAACCCAGTTTGTATGATTGGCAAATGAAAATGCCTATACTGTTCTAGTAAATGCAATAGTATAATAAAAAGGGTGTTTGCCATTGTAAGA
This sequence comes from Xenopus petersii, assembly GCA_038501925.1. Classification (NCBI taxonomy): domain Eukaryota; kingdom Metazoa; phylum Chordata; class Amphibia; order Anura; family Pipidae; genus Xenopus; species Xenopus petersii. The sequence continues at coordinate 84,983,375 of CM076675.1, read as the reverse complement.
GTCTCAAATCAAATATGTGAAGATTTGAATTTTTGGGTTTTATACATTTCAGGTACAGTTAAAGATTTCTCGGCTAACCTGACAAAACTGATTCCAGATAAGGAAGAGCTTAAAGTTTACTACAGGTACAATGGGTCACTCACCACCCCTCCATGCAATGAGACGGTCACTTGGACTCTATTCAATACAACTATTAAACTGAGTCAACAACAGGTAATAAAATTTCAAATGTTGACCCTAAAGAGTAATTTTAGTAATATACAGTATAATGTATATAATACACAAGAGCCTTGACCTTGCAGTGGCATAATTAGATATTACTGGGCCCCACAGTAAATAATTTGTCATGCCCCTAAAATGTCTAGACGTTGACCTGTTTTACCAACACTTATTGAAATTCTATACATATTAGGGCCTCATGGTTCCCCTAAACCTCCTGGGCCCCCATGCAGCCGCAGGGTCTGCTTCCTCTGTAGTTACTTCCTCTGTAGTAAACCCCAACTTGCACAGTGTGAATAATGCACACGCTAAAAGCGCTCCAGGGGAAGCCTCCTGTTCTCAGCACAATATGCAATATTTATACAATATGAATGCTGTGTGCATCTTATTATGCATTTGTCTTAAATTCAGCTTACTATATCCAATTTCATTGCAGTTTTTTTTTATGTAAGGACATAAGAGTTTGTTCAGTAAAACAAATGACCTGTCACTGAACAGAATGAACATTGTGCAAAATCACTAAGCTCATCAAGAATGTCTTAAAATTAGCAATCGCTTACATTTTCATGAAAGGTGTACCCATTTTAATCATGGTTATTAGTGATGGGCGAATTTGCGCCCATTTGCGAAACCATTTTTGGAGGCCAACGACATTTTATATATGAGATATGAATTTTCGCGGCCATTTCGCAAATTTATTTCGCCGGCCTGGCGAATAAATTCGCCCATCACTAAGTTGAAATTAATATTTGTCATATTTTATCATGTATCTGAATTTCAAATTGATTTAAAGGTTAAAAAAGGTCATGTTTCCAACAAGTAAGCATAGTTATTTTAGTAGCCATATATGTTACAGTAAATAGTTATTTTATTACCAATCTATTACGATTGACAGAACTATTTTATTATATTTATGATTATTAAGCATGGTTATAGAAATATTTTATTGCATCAAAATTCATTATCTAACACTTATTAAAGGATAAATAAAGCCCTCAATAAATGTTATATCTAGTAAATGAACCTCTACCTTGAGCATAGGCAGTAAAGTTTGTTGGTAATTGGTGATACCCAGGGTAAGAGTAGGGTTGCCACCTTTTCTAAAAATGGGGGCGGGAACAAAAAGGGGTGGGCCGTGATGTAAAAGGGGCGGGGTAACGTACAGTGATGCAAAAGGGGTGGAGTAACACGCGCACAGAGCAAATTGGGGGCAGGCCAAGGGCTTTTTCTTAAGAATATTATAAATTACCAGCAACTACATTGCCGGTAAATTTGTTATACTGGCCCTGGCCTTGGCAGGTGTTTTACCAGTAAAATACTGGCCGGGTGGCAACCCTAGTAAGAGATTGTTTGGTGGTACTGGCTTTTAAAATGATAACTGAAGGTAAAAAAAAATGCAGAGGTCTGTAACCTGGAAATGAAGGCAGGGAAGGTCAGGAAAGGGTTTCCAGAGACCAAGTGAAGTGGACTTGGGTCAGTGGGTATGAGGTCCATGGCCCACCAGGTTTTTCCCAATATCCTGCCGGCCCAGTCCATCTCTGAGGAGCTCAGACTCCTCTGACTCCCTAGTTCTGCTGTCTTTACATATACATATTCTAACACATTCTTATTTGTCTTTAGTCAAGTCAAGACCACTGCATGAAGAGCACTAACTTCTATTAAAGAATGTAATTTTGTTTTGAAATTCAGCAGTAGAATCTAAAATGTTTCAATAAACTGGGAATATAAATAAAAAAAATAAAGTTGTTCGAAGCAAATTCCTATTGACAGAAACTTGCCAGTTTTTACTCGCCGAGAAAAAAAATATTCTCGGGTCTATTTTGGTTCATGTCGATTCGTGTTCACTATTTTCCTCAAACTGAAAAAAAATCCTGCGGTTTCAAATTTTACTACATCTGCCTTTAGTCTTCCAGTTCACTTGCCTTTGAAACTCCGAACTGAGATAATACCATTCTGATGTTATTGTTGCTTTCTTTATAATTAAGTTTTCCTTCTATGATTTCAAGATATTTACTGAACTTAAAAAATAAATTTTGTAAAAACATCTAATATTTTATCTTTGCAGCTTCGGGCTTTCTATAACAGCCTAAATTTTACAGAAAACCAACGCATGGTGGAAAATTTCCGGCCTGTGCAGAGACTGGGCGATAGGACTGTTTACATTTCAAGCAGCCAAGCGATTTTGTCCTCTTTCCGGTCTTTGTTTATCTGCTTTATAGTTTCTCTCCTCACAATAATGTCATAACCAACGAACTGAACGTTACTGTCCATAAACTAAATATTTCTGTTGGAATTCACACAAGCATCTTTTATTTTATCTCATTGCATAAAAATGGTTTACTGTAACAATGGAAATTCAATCTTAATCACTTAGGGTGCGATTCTTAGGAACAATACAAACACAACTTTAAGCATTATAATTTATTTTGTCTTCTACATGAAAAGTGTTCAGATATCACCAAGGGCCAAATATCGAGGGTTAATTAACCCTCGATATTTGACTGGGAATTAAAATCCTTCGACTTCGAATATCGAAGTCGAAGGATTTAGCACAGATAGTACGATCGAAGGATTATTCCTTCAATCGAACGATTAAATCCTTCGAATCGTTCGATCCAAAGGATTTTAATCCAACGATCGAAGGAATAATCCTTTGATCAAAAAAACTTAGGAAAGCCTATGGGGACCTTCCCCATAGGCTAACATTGAGTTCCGTAGGTTTTAGATGCCGAACTAGGGGGTCGAAGTTTTTTTTAAAGAGACAGTACTTCGATTATCGAATGGTCGAATAGTCGACTGATTTTTCGTTAGAATCCTTCGATTCAAAGTCGAAGTCGTAGTCGAAGGTCAAAGTAGCCCATTCGATGGTCGAAGTAGCCCAAAAAACACTTCGAAATTCGAAGTTTTTTTACTTCGAATCCTTCACTCGAAGTTAGTGAATCGGCCCCTTATTGTATTTTATTTAAAACTGTAATAAGTTTCCGTTTTAAAAAAAAAAAAGAAAACCATCATCATTATGTATAGTATAGATTGCTATGAAAATGCTATAATTGCTAAAATTGCACCTCGTTGTGCTGGCTCATGTACTGCCAGAAGGGCAAGGTACAAAGTGCAACCACATTCAAGCCGCCATTTTTTTTTGCACCCTGCTCAGCCATCAGTGATTGCGGTTCCCTGTGCACGAGCTTCCTGCATTAATACAGTGCTGCCTGCATTTGTCAGCACTGTATTCATCAATAAAGGATGGATGGATGTGTTCCCTCTCCCACACCATACGTATCCTTTAACTTAAAGGAACAGTAACACCAAAGTGTTTTGAAGTAATGAGAATATAATGTAGTGTTGTGCTGCACTGGTACAACTGGTGCATTTGCTTCAGAAACACAACTTTAGTTTATGTAAACAAACTGCCGTGTAGCCATGGGGGCAGCCATTCAAAGCGGAAAAAGGAGAAAAGGCAAAGGTTAAACAGCAGATAACCTCTGTAGTATACAATGCGATTCTTCAGAACTTATTTGTTATCTACTGTGTATCCTTTGCTTGAATGGCTGCCCAGCAGCTAGTTTATACATAACTATAGTTGTCTTTATGAAGCAAAAATAACAGTTTCACCAGTACATTATATTGCCATTCATTTTTTGTTGTGCACAATGCTGCAAAACCCAGGACGCCCTTGGTAATTAATTTCATATTCATTAAATGCTGCGGTGCAATGTTAGCATTTCCATATACACTCTACCCCATATACAGTACAAAACACGTGCTTGTAGTGACGTTTAGCTTACTTCATTTGGGTTCTCTTCTTACCAATCAGTGGCGTAACTAGATATTACTGGGCCCCACAGCAAATTATTTTTCAGGCCCCCAAAATTTTTAGCAGTTGACTAGTTTTACCAATATTTATTGAAACTGTACATGAATTAGTGCCTCGTGGGGCCCCTATACCTCCTGGGCCCCCTGCAGGCGCAGAGTCTGCTTCCTCTATAGTTACGCCCCTGTTACTAGTCACTGACATTGCCCTTATTTTAAAATATGTATTACATTATGTATATGCAGTTTGAACTAGGGAGTGCCTTCTCCTGTTGCCTATTTATGCAATAAAATATTTGGATGTTGATATCTGAATTGCTACCTCTGCTGAATGACTTCATTTGTTAGATATGTATAGCAAAATCAAAGTGACAGGTTTCCTTTGCAGTTGGCTGGCATATATTAGAAACTGAAACACATTTTTAGGGGCATCTAACCCCCCAAAATTAACAAAGTACTTTTTTTTGTACATGTATTTGTATTTTCTCTTTCTTTTTGCTTAGATATTTGCATTAGATATTAGTATGTGTACACTGCTTTTGGAACAGCAACTGCTGCTGCAGTGGCAGGCCACCACCACATTAAACGATGGATTTACTAACCTTTCTCTCCTTTCTCCTTCTGATTGTATCAAATGAGAGAGAGGCAGAATAGCATCGAGAGGCTACAAATTCAGGCAGCTAGCTGGTTGGTTTAACCAGAAGCATCTTAGCAGTTCAACACTGCTACTAAAAAGAAAGAGAAAATGAATACAAATTGCAACAGGGATCAAAATGCAGAAATGAGAAATTTTACCCCTTTAAGGAATGTGCCAACAGCAGCAAATTGGCTGAATGAACTACAATGACTATAATATCTTATAGGTGATTTACTTACTGTAACGTATGCCATATTGCCTTTTTTGTTGCATAAACGAATCTGAAATCTTAATCAATATTGTTTTATTTTTATTATAGAGTTTAAAAAACCCAATAAACTTTCTTAAAACATTACCATATACGTGGTTATGTATTGTGTACTAAAAATTGTAATTATCTGCAAGCTTTATTAAAAGGGATGTGAACAATGATGTCTGTCTACAGGTTACTCAGATGTTGCTGGCATATTCAAATGCAGGGACAGTGTCCAAAATAATCACAGAGCAAGGGTAATGGCTAAAGCTACACTTTCAAACCCATATTTGAATAGGTCACACACATTTGTAGCCACATATAACTCGGCAGATGCAAGTTTTTACATGCTCTTGCCTAAAATGATTTCAATTTGCTGATAGAGTATAATGCTACAATTAAATCCAGTATGATGCCATAGTGGGCCTTATTTAACAATGATGGTTCAACATGCAAACACTTTGTGCCTGTTTTTGGGCCATTTGACATAGCCCCATGGTTTGCACCCTGAGCTCTCCCAGAATGCTCCCAATCTTGTTCATCAATCAGATGGAAACAATAGAGAGTAAAACGGAATACCAACTACTTTAAGGGCAGAGACATATGGTCAGATTCGGGGAGATTAGTCACCCGGCGACAAATCTCCTTTTCTTTGGGGCAACTAATCTCCCCCAACTGCCTTCCCCTCGGCTAGAATGTAAATCGCCAGCAGGATGGCACTGGGAGTGATTTGTTTTCCAAAGTTGCCCGAAGTTTCCTTGTAAGGCAACTTCTAACGACTTCTGAAAACAAAGCGCTCCAAGTGCCATTCTGCCGGTGATTTACATTCTAGCTGGCGGGAAGGCAGTTTCGGGATATTAGTCGCCCCAAAAAATCTCCCTGAATCTGACCATGTGTCTCTGCCCTAAAAACTTGCTGTTTCCCTATGAGCTACCAGTAAGAAGTGTTTTGTGGGTGGGCCCAGGGCTGGAACTAGGGATAGGCAGAGAAGGCACTTGCCTGGGGGGGCGCCAGGGGCAAGTGCCTTCTCTGCCTATCCCTAATCCACAGGGACATCGCCAATTTATTAACAGGCGTAGAGAACAAATTGCTAACAATAGAGTACACCGCTAATGAACTTTCGCGTCCTTTCTGCAGACAATTTTCGCTCAGGCGAACGATTGTTTCTCCGCAAATTAACAAATTTTCCATTACATTACCCCTTTCGTCAGAGTTTCCTTTGCCAGCTTAGACCTGGTGAATTGATAGGATGAAGCTACATCCTCCTCGATCTTATGTCAGTGACCTCATAGTGTGGTGAAGCATTTGCAGATGAAAATTTGCCCTTTAGTGAATTTGCCCCACAGAGTGTGCCTTTTCTTTAGTGAGTCCCTTACTCCAAAAGGATTAAGCAGTGATATTTACATGTCAGATTACAGAGTTGATCAGTGATTGTATTATAAGCAATTATCACAAGATGGACAAGTGTTGACACCACTTGTATTAAAGAGGTACAAAATCATGAGTCTAGCAATTTTGTCTAAAGTATGAAATTGTGGGTCAAGCATTTCTAATGTAAACATGGGGAAGTAGTCCCCCAAAAAGCCAAACTATTCAGTTTAAACCAGACAGGTGTCAGCCACTTTCCCTCTAAGGTGTGCACTTGTGTGTGCACAGACAAATTTTGAGGCCAGCGTACACAACAAATTGTGGTAGGCACAAGGAATTTTGTGTGAAAACATAACATTTTGTATGAATTTTGACCCGAGCACACAGTTTTTAAAAACTGTACTTACAAGTTTAAAATGTGCACAAATTTGCACACATAACCAAGAAGGAATTAGAGGGAACATTGGTGTCAACCCAAATTGCAGTAATATAGAGACACACATCTGGGATGCAATGGGTACAGTGATGGAGGGGATTCACCTTCATTTGGCCCACCTTTAAATTTAGGGGATTGGATGTGCCTGTGTATATGGGGGCACAGTGGGCCAAGGAGACCAACAGGAGAAGGGAGTGGAGGGAGTTGAAGTTGAAGTAGCAACTGTCGGTCTTGCACTGTAGGCTGGTGTTACAGAATGACCAGAGTTTGCAGATTTACTGGTAACTATATTAAAACCAAAAGTGGTCTTTGTTGGTATTTCACTGACCAGGTCAATGAAAAACTGGCCAAGTGCCAAACCTATTGTTTCACTATTTCCCCCACTGGTGGGGAATGATCCTAGCAAACTTTGTGCCTGGAGGGCAGCCATGTTTGGTCAGACTCAAACACCTAGGGGGTTATTTTTCAAAGTCCAAATTTATCTCAATATTTTTTGAAAAAAAACTCAGACCAAATCTGCACAGTTTTTTTTGGTTTATTTATTAATACACTTTCCTGTAAATTTTGTTTTTTTTCTGATTTTTCATCCGATTGGATTAAACAGTTGCTTAGAATTGGCCATTCTATAACATACTAAAAGTTACCTTAAAAGTGAAGCACCCCTTTAAGGCAAACAGCTCTGACATACTATATAACGCAGATATGAGCAGAAGAGATGTTACAAATATTTGGGATCCTACAGGATGTTAGTGCTGAATAAGGATGGGAAACCACTCAAGGCAGGAAAATTAATTGATATCTACAAGTTCAGGATTCTGGAAAAGCACTCAAGTCCATACTTACTGCTGGGTCTGGATGAGTGCAGATCCATTCACATGTGCACCCAGGCTCTCTACAATGGGTCAGGTTTTGCATTCGCCAGTGATGTCATTGGATCTGCACAACATCTGGGATATATGGATATATGGATTATTTTCTTATTAAATGTACATGAGAGGACCCAGCAGAGCAAATAAAAATACATATTAAAAGAAAATAAATACATAATAATAATAAATATAGAAATAGTAATTGCAAAAAAATCAAGATGGGCTCCTGATCACACTGGGTCCCTAGGCTATAGCCTGTGCATTGATCCACCCCTGTATATATACAGTATATAACATGGTCATAGGCCATAAATCTGAACACGTTAGTACAGGTATTGAACCTGAAATCTGGAAATCCTTTATATAGAAAGCTCTGAATCACAGGAAGGCCATCTGACATAGACTCCTAAGCATACCTTGTACTTGATCACAAAAAGTATTGTATCTCCTGCAAATCTTTAGTGCTTCCAAACCAATGTGGTCCCCCATACCGTCCCCCTTAATTTCTGCCGGCCCGGGCCTTTGTGGCCTTCCATGTACAAGAGACCTCATCACTACAGCCTACTTATTCATATGACGAAAGGCAGTTTCAGTAAGTTTTCAAGGCAGGCTGAAATCCACAATAACCTTGACATTCTTCAGATTTTACCATAAGAATCACCTTTCGTCTACATTGACTACACTTTCATGAGCATCACACCAGTTATCGTTTAGTGTTTTTTGGCTGCTATTGAGAAGAGTTATAGTCTTTACCAAATAAAAAACCAGTAGAGGCTGGAAAGATCCCAGTTTTATTGTTATGTATATAGGTGATAAAAGAGGTTATATGCTCAGTTTATGGTGCTCTCTGCATGTCAACATGACTAATGACTTCAGAGGCTACAATAAATATGTTCTTGGGAAAAAACTTGGAAAAAACGGATTACATATCCCTCGAAGCATGCATTATCTTTTTACCTGGGTGGCTTATGTGGCAGTATATATTTAAGCTGCTGTATAACGATAACGAGAGTTTTAACTACACGTTTACTTCCATTCTTAACATTACTGCTGGTTAATAAATGACTCCGACTGATAGGATATGTGGGTTTATACTACATCACTAGCAATAATACATCTGGTTATTTCAAATCCTACATCGTCACCGCCTGCACATTTATTACTAAGCGTGTGGTGGAAGCTAAATCTCTGATGGGAGCTGTTTGAATGAAAACTGGATTAAACATCAACTTTAACAATGAATGGTTATATTGAAGGACAATGAGAAAACAAACACCTGACGAGTTTCCAGCACACTGTGTGTGATATCATTTAGTGACTACACATCTGCTTATCTGCCTTATGAGGGAAGATGAATAAACCTCTCCCCTGCAGATTCAAAGAACAATTAGTGACCTTTAGTCCAAGTACAATTATCCTGTTTTGAAACCGAATAGCACAGAAAACACAACAGTGACACATTCAAACATCCATTTACTTTGCTAGGGGGTGTCTATTTCCTTTTATAAAGTGAATATCACTCCCAAAACTTGACTACTGCCCAGATGATTTATGATGGAATTTCTTTCAAAATAAGCAATTCATAGCAAAGGAGTTTTTGTGTGCAAGCTGTTGTGTCAGCACTTGGCACACGATAGTGACCTGAAAACACATCAGTCCTATTTCTAGGCAATTGTCACTTAAATGGGTTGTTCACCTTTGAGTTAACTTTTAGTATGATGTAGAGAGTATTATTCTGAGACAATTTGCAATTGTGTTTCATTTTTTATTAATTAAGGTTTTTGTGCAAAATCTTCAATTTGCATTATAAACAATCTGGTTGCTAGTGTCGAAATGACCCTAGAAACCATGCAGTGATTTGAATAAGAGACTGGAATATGAGTAGGAAAGGTCTGAATAGAAAGAGGAGTAATAAAAAGTAACAATAACAATATATTTGTAGCCTTACAGAGCATTTGTTTTTTAGATGAGGTCAGCGACGCCCATTTGAAAGCCGGAAAGAGTCAGAAGAAAAAGGCAAATGATTATAAAACTATTAAAAATAAATATCGTAAAGTTGCTTAGAATTGGACATTCTATGACATACTAAAAGTTTACTTAAAGGCTGTTGGAGGGGGTGTATATGGACACTTTGTTCACCAAAGTTCAAACAAGTGGCTGTGTGCCATTACCCTAAAAGGAAGAAGCTAAAAATATTACAAGGTTGAATTTAGCCTTAAATTGTCCTGGGAGAGAAGTCACAGTGGTCTCCTTGGTCTTTCTCTCTCAACCTTGCTCTGTGTTAACAAACTTTTAAAATAAAAATATTAAAGGAGAATCAAGTCAAGAGAACTCAGGCAAAATTATACATGTCTCAACTATGAGACACCCTTACTCTGGCATGTCCAAAGTCAGGCCCGGGGGCCAAATGCAGCCCGTTTTCAAATTTACACTGGCCCTCAGCCTCCATCATGAAATTAATAATAATTTGGCCAGCCTGCACAGTGCGATCGCGTAGCCATAGCAGTAATATTTGGGCACATTAGTGAAATGATCTGCCACTTGGTCCATACTGCCTGTGTGCTGAAGGTGTTAACAATAGAAACGTACTTGCACATAGTGACACACCACTCTCACATACTTTTTTTAGGGCTGAAGGTGCAATAGACGAACTGATGTGCCAGTACAGTAAACTAAAGACGTATGCGAGAGCGTCACTAAGTGCCAGTACATGTCTATTACTAACACCTTCCGCACACAGGCAGTAGTATAGACCAAGTGGCAGATCATTTCACTAATCGTGTGCCCCAATTAGGGATGCATCGAATCCAGGATTCGGTTCGGGATTCGGCCATGATTCAGCCTTTTTCAGCAGGATTCGGCCAAATTCTTCTGCCTGGCCGAACCAAATCCGAATCCTAATTTGCATATGCAAATTAGGGGTGGGGAGGGAATTCGCATGACTTTATGTCACAAAACAAGGAAGTAAAAATGTTTTCCTCTTCCCACCCCTAATTTCCATATGCAAATTAGGATTCGGTTCAGTATTCGGCTAAATCTTTGGCAAAGGATTTGGGGGTTCGGCTGAATCCAAAATAGTGGATTCAGTGCATCCCTAGCCCAATTATTACTGCTATGGCTATGCAATTTCTTGCTTAAATGAGGCGCGGAGTCCAAACAGACTCCACTTTTAACGCCGTGTACGTGTCCATCTCCAGAAGTGAATGATCCTGATCACAAGCTAGCTACATCAGAATGGATGTCAGGCTGAATGGTCGCCCCCACACATTTTCACCTCACCAAATCTGGCCCTCGTAGCAAAAAGTTTGCATAAAATGCCTCATTATAACAATGAGTAATTCCTTTTTTTTTTTTACATATGAGATAAAACTATTCTTCAAAATGTTTCTGTTCCAAAAGGAAACCAACATCTGTAAATATCCATATTATGCTTATCATATTGGTAGTTTACTTTTCTTATACAATATGAATAATTTACAGTACTCAGCTCTTATCATAGATGCAGCAACAAATAAATTGGACCACCATTGTCTGTGTTCATTTTTCAACCCAGCACAAGGAGTAGAGTGCAGCTTGTATACCCCTCAATGCTCCAACACCTGCGAGCCAAAATCATGTAAATGAACCGTTATGTCTCCTTTAATGATCAGCAAGACTTTTCACAACTGTACTAGGCCAACATTCCATTTGAAACGCTAACCATCACTGTTACAAAAATTGGAAAATAGGATACTTATCAATTATGTTTGATTTTTTTTTCCTTGTTTTTTTCTTACGTTTTATTGTCAGAATTCCAGCACACTGGAAATCCTGTCCTGTAAATAGTGTACAACTCAACTTACAGGTAATTAGTGGCTGCACTGGTAAATTGCATGTTACATTGCTATTTTCATTGCGTCAAAGTGGGTGCAACTTGCATAATTATTTTGGCAGTGTTAGCATTCAGGATAGTAAGTGCAAGTAATTTGTGATGTTGCAGCAAGCAAAGGGAGCCCTAGAAGTAACACCCCCCTAAAAACAGGCACTACAAATGTTTCCTTGCTTCCCTTTATGCTTCAAAGCTGATGCAGCCAGTGTTTAGTGCTAGAAAGAATTACAGCAGAGCCTTTATTAATGCAAGTAACTCTGTGAATAGTATGGACAATATTAACTCTGACTGATATGACTGATGTGACACTGGTAGGCACTGATGTAATCTAAAGCCCACCAAACTTTCTAGTAGTTTGATACAGGAAAACAAAACGAGAGATACACTAGTACGGTATTGCAAAGAATACTAAACATGGCACAGACAGAATAGAGTATTAGGGACACTAATAAAGTAGCAGCATGACTTTTTGAATAATTCTGGGCTTTTTGTTTTGTGGCATGTACGTCCTGAAGATATTAACAATAAACATAAGTATTATTTCTGGTGCATGGAAAATGAAAGGATTAAATACACTACAAATACCTTTAAGTTAGTATAATGTCGTGCAAATATTTGGAATAATTCCAACTTTTTTAAGAGACAGTTATACTGTAGTTATTTGCTACCAGCAATTGTGGAGAATTATTGACTGCATAAACATAGCCAAAGTGACTCTAATGGAGTGTTAAATGCAACACATACATAAACTCTGCCCTTGTATTTTACAGTGTGTTTGAAGGGAACACACGGAATATAAATCCGTTTTAAGCAGTAACTTTTTAAAAGCCTCTTAAATAGACATTGGTCATGCAGCCACTTACCTAATATCAAAGTTGCAGATTAAAATTGGGATTGTCCCTTATAAAAAGGATTCCATAAATCTGTGCTGGTAAATCGATATCAGAATTTTCCAGATACCTCTGGTCTCTTGTGCAATTTTTAGAGACACCAGTACTTGATAGTCAAGTCTTGTGGAGCAGGATGGAATAAAGCAGCACAAATGCTTTTATTATTGCACATTGTACGATATTCCTTTTGGTGTACAAAAATACACATTGCCAGTGACTGGAATAGCATCACAGTCTCTATAGATCAAGCTCAAGCAAAAATGATCTTATTGGGACACATGAACAGATAAAATACCCATCTACAAATTGTATGGAGATTTCAATAAAAACATGGACAGGACTGCTCATGACATGAGGCAAAGTGAAAAGGCTGCACAGAGCGGGCAGTTACCAGGGGCGGGGAAAAAGTTGCCTAAGGTAACTTTAAGAGGCGAATTTAGAATTTGAAAAACTTCGAAATTCGAATTCAAAAAGACCAACTGAAATTAAGGCAACGTCTTTTTTTGGCAGAATAGTTTCGATTGATCGTCCGGATTCGAAACATACAAATTGAAGTAATAGCGCTTTCGATCGAATATACTCCAAATAAGTTCTAGGAGGTCCCCCATAGGCTAAAACGGCAATTCAGCAGGTTTTAGATGGCAAATGGTCAAAGTCGAATTTTAAAGAGACATGTACAATTCAAATTTCAAATTCGAATCACATTTGGATTATTCCCTAGTCGAAGTACACATAAAATAGCTTGAAATTAGAATTTTTTGAATTCAAAATTTTTTCGAAAATTCACCTCGACCTTTGATAAAGATGCCCCTATTTGGCCGAATTCGCCCAAATACGGACCTATTCGATAGAAAACGGACCTATTCGGTCAAAAAAAAACTACTTAATTTCGGTTGGTCTTTTTAAATTCGAATTTCGAGGTTTTCCAAATTTGAAATTCGATCCTTGATAAATATGCCCCTAAATGCATCCAATGGGCTGGTTTTGCTTCCAATAAAGATTAGTTATATCTTAGTTTGGATCAAGTACAAGCTACTGATTCATTATTACAAAGAAAAGTGGAATAATTTTTCAAAAATTTAATTATTTGGATAAAATGGAGTCTATGGCAGATAGCCTTTCTGTCATTCTGAGCTTTCTGGATAAGGGGTTTCCAGATATCAGATCCCATACCTGTATATCTTGTATAAAAATAAAAATACTAGAAACATCCAAAAAAGAGCAATAGTCAATTGTGTACTTCTTTCACATTTTTTCTCTTCATATTTTGGTTGATATTATGTCAGTCAATAAGAAAATGGATAAACATAAAATGGAAACAACAGTATTTTTGAAAGCACTAAAAGGAATAGATAAGGGATTAGGATTCAACCAAAATCCCATTCTAAATAGCCTTAGACTGGGTTCCACCATCCACTGCTGACCGCATGAGGTATGCCACCCCACAAGCATGGAACCTATTCTCTGGAGTCATTTGGAGGTAGAAATTACTTGTGCTTAATGTCTGTGTCATATCTTCCTAAATTGGTTTGTACAATACTCAACACAATCAAAGATCATGGAACAGATGGATTGATGTAGGAAAGCTCCATTAGTGTACAGGTATAGCATCCATTATCCAGAAACACATCATCTGAGCTTTAAATTAAGGGAAGGCCATCTCCCATAGGGGCAAATTCACTAAAGCGAGAAGCTAACACTAGCGCAAATTCGCCAGCGTGACGTCATTTCGTTACTACGCAGGCAAAGTTGCGCTATGGCAAAGGGACAACATAACTATGCTAATTCACTAACTTGTGGATTTTACTGAACGTTAGCTCTTGCGCCAGACTTGCCTTCGCCACCTCAGACCAGGTGAAGTGCAATAAGGGATAGGACTTGCTTCAAAAAAAGTTGACATTTTTTCTAAGTCCCAAAAAACGCTGGCATCTTTTCCTTTTTTAAGGGTGATAGGCTGGAAAAGATTGTAAATTTTTTTGGGGGCACCCACCTTCCCCCTACATTTCCTAACAAATGGCACCTAAACTATACAGTGGGCACATGTATAGGGCAAAATAACACCTCTATTTTATTTTATGAAGCTTTCCAGGCTTGTGTAGTGTAATGTATTTGCTGCTACATATATGTCCACTCAACTTTAACTTGGCCCCGTATGCAAATTAAGCATCGCTAGCGTAACTTTGATTTGCTTGACGAATTAACGCTAGCGCAACTTTGCTACCGTTCGCCTCCCTGAGTGCAACTTCCGATTTTAGTGAATTAGCGGCGCCCTGGCAAAACTTCACCTGGCGAAGGGCGGCGAAGCTTGCACTAGCACATCTCTGCAGGTTAGTGTATTAGCCCCATAGACTCCATTTAAAAAAATGAAATTATTTTAAAGATGCATAATAGGTCCCATAACTGTACAGGAATTACTACATATCAGCATATAAAAGTTGAGATGGCACAGTAAGTAGCATGGAATTTAGGCATGATATATGGTAGCACGTTGGTGAACGCTAGAATAATTGCCAGGACAATGGGTAATTAAGCTAGAGACATCCAAATTTACTGTATGTGGGTAAAGACTGATAAAAGTACTGATCTGCTGGGTATTTAGCCAATATTTAGTAATATATCATATTCGTTTTGATTCTAAGCATAAGCATAATTATAAGATATTTTCTAAAGTCATTGCATTATTTTAAAGCTTTGTTTTGCAAATATTACTTGTTAAACTTCCATGTGTTGCTTGGAAACAAATTGGTTAAACACTTTACTGTAGTTTGACCTGTTCTCGGCAACTCAATAAATCTGGAAATACTATCTATAACAAGTGTTTAGAGTTTGACAGCAAAAACAAGTTCTGAATTGATACATAATTAAACTTTGAACATTGCAAGATATCTGCCTAATAAATTACACTTCATAGACTACATATTATGCTGGTCTTCTAATTTATTCAATAACATAACACACTCCTATTATTTTAATTTTTTCTTTGTAATTTAAAAATATTTTATGCTTTATACTTTTAGTACAGACAAATTAGGTCCTGGTAACCTAGTGTGTGGCTTTTTTCTCTGTATAGTTTCTATTATCATGGGTAGAGTAACCCACTTGTGTGTACATATGCAGAGCTATTAATCTGAAGAAGCTTTGAGCTGACTTGATCTATCTATCTGCAGGTTACTCCAATAGTCTTATATAAGGGCTATTCCAGGGATAAATCAGCCACTAGAGTGTTTGGAGAGGGGGAAACAGGCCACCTAATGACAGGGGAATCTCAGCCTCAAAGAGATTAGCAAGTTTGAAGTTAATGCTGTGCAGACTAGTAGTTGGGGCCTTCAAGACCATTGCATATTTGTGCCTTCATTACACCTAGAGGTACCAGGACCGTTCATAAAAAGGGATTCTGTCATGATTTATGGTGCAGTTTGTGTTTGTCATTTTACACTGTTATATTACAAATAATTCACTCTACCATATAAAATGCTATTCTTATATCTACCAGGGAGCTGTTATCTTGTCAGAGGGGTATTATCATGATACCTTCCCATTGTTCTGCTGAAGGGTTGCTGGGGGTAAAAGGGAGGGGGTGGGGGGGGGTTATGCAGCATTAAAGAGTACAAGTCACATGGCTGGGGGCACCTGGGAAACGAACATGTCTAGCCCCATGTCAGATTTCAAAATTAAACATAAAAAAAAAATCTGTTTACTCTTGTTGCAAAATGGCTTTCATAGCATAATTCTGCTGGACCAGCAATAATAACTGATGTGTTTTGAAGAGAGAAAAAAAAACACGTGTTTCCATGACAAAATCCCTTTAAACCATCCAGGCTTTATGCACCAACTTGGAATGGTATCAATCTCCCTTTAAAAAAAACATTGAGGGGTATTTCAGTTATAAGGCGACTTGAGAACCTCAACTCAGGTAGCATTCTTACCAAGGTAGCCAATAGGCGCCAACAGGACAACATAATTGCACTCTTATGTAGTGCATGTAACTTTAACAATTGAACTGTGCAAAATGCTTTCTAAACTAGCTAACTCCTTCTGTGGATATGGTGAAGAGGTATGCAGGTGAGGTCAAGGTCAGGTTGCATGGAGTGAGAAATGCTGGAAATGCTCATTCATATTCCCTGAGTTTAATTGACATTACCATGTATGTGGAGAGGACTTGCAGTTACACTAAATCCTTATATATCACTCACGAAAGCCTACTAAGACAGAATTGTACTGCAGAAAGCTGCCCATACAGAGGCAGATACACTTATTTGACCTTAAGGGCTCTTACACACGGGTGTTTGCTTATGCATTTTTCAAATGCACGAGTGCAAAAAAAGCGCATATTGCATTTAAACACGCGGGTAAGTTAATTTCTTCTGTTACAAATGCAATCCTCTATTCTATTGATAGCTGAATGTGCGTCATGCTCAACACAATGCAGCATGCTGCCCCTAAACAAACGCACTCAAACACAACAAAACGCAACTCAGAATGCTCATAAATACAGCCTGGCGGAACATAACGGAATCAATTAGCGAACAATGCTGTAAATTGATAAGTAGGATGCCCACCCTTAACATAAATGTACAGTATATTTAAATGTAATAAACATGCATATGATGTAAACACAGATGCTGATTAGGGATGGCGCGAACTGTTCGCCGGCGAACTTGTTCGCGCGAACATCGGGTGTTCGCGCTCGCCGGAAGTTCGCGAACGTCGCGCGACGTTCGCCATTTTGGGTTCGCCATTGTTGGCGCTTTTTTTTGCCCTCTCACCCCAGACCAGCAGGTACATGGCAGCCAATCAGGAAGCTCTCCCCTGGACCACTCCCCTTCCCTATAAAAACCGAAGCCCTGCAGCGTTTTTTCACTCTGCCTGTGTGTGCTGAAGAGATAGTGTAGGGAGAGAGCTGCTGCCTGTTAGTGATTTCAGGGACAGTTGAAAGTTTGCTGGCTAGTAATCGTTTTGATACTGCTCTGTTATTGGAGGGACAGAAGTCTGCAGGGGTTTGAGGGACATTTAAGCTTAGGTAGCTTTGCTGGCTAGTAATCTACCTTCTACTGCAGTGCTCTGTATGTAGCTGCAGTGGGCAGCTGTCCTGCTTCTGATCTCATCTGCTGACTGCTGCAATAACAGTAGTCCTTGTAAGGACTGCTTTTATTTATTTTTTTGTTCCAATACAGAGCAGTATCAAGCAGATTACTAGCCAGCAAACTTACTATCATCTGTCCCTGAAATCACTAACAGCTCTCCCCCTACACTATCTCTTCCAAGCACACACAGGCAGATTTTTCAGATACATTTTTGCCCTTGATCCCCCTCTGGCATGCCACTGTCCAGGTCGTTGCACCCTTTAAACAACTTTAAAATCATTTTTCTGGACAGAAATGTCTTTTTTAGATGTTAAAGTTCACCTTCCCATTGAAGTCTATGGGGTTCGCGAACCGTTCGCGAACCGCTCGCATTTTTGCGCAAGTTCGCGAATATGTTCGCGAACTTTTTTTCCGACGTTCGCTACATCCCTAATGCTGATAAAAAATAAGTTATGATGATCTATGTCCCCAAGGAAACATTATATTGCTGTATAATATACAGTAGCTGCTAGAATGGGGACTAGGTTGGAAATGGTTAGTTTATGCTCCGTTATTATGAGCTACACTAAAAACACATTTAAAAATATAATACATAATATAATATCATACATAAGGATACATATCCAATTTCAGAAAAGGACAGCACCGTATCATGGGTAAAAAGCCTTTATTGTAACTTGGCTACGACCAGAGACACAGTTACGTTTCAAGCCACATCCTGGCTCTTTATCAAAAGAGCCAGGATGTGGCTTGAAACGTAACTGTGTCTCTGGTCGTAGCCAAGTTACAATAAAGGCTTTTTACCCATGATACGGTGCTGTCCTTTTCTGAAATTGGATCGAATTTGGTGGATTGTGGCCACTATTGGAGCGTGCACCGGATAACTTGAAGGAGTGTGTGCTGACCCAAGTACTTCACTACATAAGGATACATATCCTGTTTCAAAAGCCTTTGGTTTAGTGGCACCAATACACAATGCATTTAATAACAGTTGGCATGGAGTGACATTGAATAGCAAAGTGCAGGATATGAAGAAAAAATGAGGATATTAAGAAAAAATTTGAGATTGTTTATTAATCACAGAACTGCACAGTTTAAATGTTTTTAGAAGTATTAATTCGCATTTTTGTGTTAAGATCAATGCTTAATGTAAACACTGCTGAATACTGAAATCTTGGTAACACATTACAGTATAAATAAGGAAAAAAGATAAAAGATGTTATGAAGGCAATAAAACGCCAAGCTTTGATCACAGCAAACCAGAAATAAATGAACAGTAATGACATGGATCACAGTTTCCCATATTTTCATTGTTTTGAAATAAACTTGAGATTTACAAATGGCTGTTGTCATGCAGTTCATAGGTGTTTTAATTGTGGTTCTATGAGTCTCTTGGAAGTAATTCAAAAATGACGGGCCTACCTGGCCGGGCATCCTAGGCAACCCGGCCAACTACTTTGCTCCCCGACGTTCGCACATGCGCAGAAGTGTTTCAAGCGGAAAGGAAGCGTGAGTGCGCATGCGCAGTAGACCATAAACTACATAGAATTCTGGCCACAACTTCTGAACATAGCGGTCCGAGCTAGGGGAAGGCATCAGAAGAGGTACGTGCCTGGCACCCCTGTGCCTTTGCACCCTAGGCAAGTGCCTCTTCTGCCTACCCCTAGTTTCGGCCCTGAATTCAAACACACCAGCTATGTATAAGCAAAGGTTTTTATTACATACATAGAGTAGAAAGGATATACATTACAGAGTGAGCACAGTATGCAAGCCCCCCTCTCTACCTATACGAGTGGGAGATCCCTAAACAGTCCGCAGATTGAGGCTCAAACAGTTCACGGAAGGTCCTGCACCGGCACGCGTAAACCCCACAGGCGAATCTCAACTGACCGAATGGAGACCCCCAGTTTATATCGGCTTAGCAAACAATGAGAATAGCATATTGTGCCCCTAGCTACAATAAAGGAAAGTTTGATAAGGGCTGCAGGAATCATAAAACATAATACTATGAGAATAATGAACAAGTATTAGGTCATCGAGTTAATTACTTCCCATGATTTCTCTTGCCAAACGCTTCATTATACAGGATTATGGATTATAAGGCTGCCTTGTATACAATGATACAAAGCTTTGTTATACACAATTATACTTCATAAAGCTGTCTTTTTACACTATATTAGGCTCAACATATGACATCAGGTTCAACAGTAGAACAGTTCTTTGTGTTATATTTTTATACAGTTCTTTATCAAAGTATTGCAATGAGCTATTGTGTTTAATCAGAGTATTACCATGAGCCATTATTGGAAAAAAAACTCCTATTAATACAATAAGAAAACCCCTTGCTGAACTGTATAGCTGATTGGAAAAAGAAAAGCATAGAGGACTGACCTAGAGAGGTGCCAGTGCCATAGCACCTGGAGCTCAGAGGCATTCAGGTACTGTGTCTGAGGGTTGGTACAATTATTGATTTTTGCTGATGGATCAAGTATGGTTTCCATAGTCTTGTTCTGCCAACCTGAGAAAATGAAGCACCTCCTTAGGGCTCAAGACCTGCAGCAGGGTAGGGTGCAAAGTATGAAAAACCTGGGGTTTATTTATAAACACTAGGTAAGTTTGTACATGGGCAGTAACCCATGGCAACCAATGTTTGCTTTCATTGCTGCAGCTGAGGTAGTTGCTGCTATTGGTTACCGCCCATGTGCAAATGTGCCCAATGTTTATACTGTATAGTGGATAATGTACCCCCTACTTTAATTTATAAACATGTCACCCAGGAGTTATGTGACCTTATAACTTTTATCTGTTCAGTTAGTTTACTTTTGATTCTTAACATGCAGCTCAGATTCCAAAGCAAATGACAATGACCCATAAGCCCCCGTCAAGTCTCTGATTGGTAACTGACTGGTAACCAATTAGAGAGCTTCAAAGCAGGAAGCTGGGGTCTAGATATTTTGTTAGACATCCTGGCACTCCAGCCTTTATAGATTACATTTTTGGCTAACTATATTAGAATTTTTTTTTTATTTTGCACAGCCTATCTCTTTCTGTTTATCCAGTTTTTACACTCAACAATTATTTGAATATGTTTATAAATTTAGTGGGGGGGGGGGCATTATTCATTGTATCCTACAATTGAGTGTATTTCCTTTGCGTCCACAAGGCAGCACACCAAAGGTTTATTGGTCTGATCCCCCTGACAGAACCGAATTGAAACAATCAGAATCAAGATATTACAAGAACCCCTCCTTAAGCCCTTGTCCAGTAATGTTTATTTATGTCCTCCAGGGTAGGAAGAGGACCGTTGGTTTGAATACCCAGGTTTGGTGAACCTGAAGGCCGCATGAGTAACCGCCTTATGGGCAGGGTAGGAGTCTTAGGGGCTCATTGGGGATGCAAAACAAAGCTCCCTCCTGGCAGTCCTTGGGCCCCCTCCAGACCTCCAAACTGTCATGGGCATGCGTGAAAGTCACACCGCAAGCATGTGTCAAGGTATGCGCACAGGGAGCAGCCGTGGGAGCAGGTCCAATCCTGCATATGGATGGGTTATTCAGGGAATTCCCTAGTCCCTTAGCCTTACGTGGAGCGCATTTGCTAGTTCTGCAAATGTGGTGGCTGGCAGAGAGGCTTTGGGGAGTTCGGTTCCTGGCACTCTTTTGGCTCTGGTAGCTCAAACTCTGTCTGGAGTGCTGGATGATGGTTTCACTCTCTGTGCAACACAGCCGGTAGAGAACGGAATGGTCGTGTGCGAGTGGCGGATACTGTAACATGGGGTAGGGTAAGTGCAGGGGCTTTATACCCTCTTGTTGGGAGTTGTTTCTGTTTTGCATATATACACACCTGCTTCCTGCAGGTCTACTTTGTTCTTGTGGCTTTGCTGCAAGGCTGCATTTGTTTGTGTGGGGGTTATGCTGAGGTAATGCTTGGTCCGTTAGCAGTAATGTTTCCTTCCTATATTACTCTTAGTAGATGGCAGATTCTAAATCTGGGAAGAGGAAATAATAATAATCAATAATAATCATAATATGTGCTCAGCCTGTGACCAGCCTCTTCTAGAGGACTGGGATCAGTCAAGATGCAGGACTTCTTATGAATCACTCCAACATTCAAAAGCTGAGGAGTTTGTTTCATGGTTCTTACTCTGGAGTCAGAGTCGGATTCAGAGCAAGAGTCAGGTCTGTTGTCGGATTCATCCTCTCCTCGGTTCCTCTTCTTCGGTTTATGAGTGAAGCAAATCTAAAGGGGTATATTTTCTCTTTCCAGTTGAGACAGTTTCTCGTTTAATAAACAGCCAAGCAAGATGTTTTTTGTTCATCTGTTATAAACATATCATTTACCCTGGTGCATTCCTCTTTAAAAAACAGTAAAAATTAGAGCAGGTTATGTTTCCCTTTGACCAGCAAGATGTCCAGCTTTGGAAAGATTCCCCCAAAGTAGATGTTCCTATAGCCAGACTATCTAGGAGAACAAGAATACCAGTCGAAGAGTTGGCCATCAAAGATCAAATGGACCACAGAGCAGAGTGTGCTCTGTGTAGGTCATATATGGCTGGGTTGAATCTCTGCAAACCATCGTTGGCAGCAGTTGTAGTTTCCAGATCTTTGAAGTACTGTTTGAATTCTTTGGAAGAGGAGATTGACTCTGGCACTTCCAGGGATACCTTGCTGGATAGGTTATATTATATAAAGCTAGCATCAGATTTTCTCTGTCATGTCAGAAACTTGAAGCAAGAACAATGGCCCTTTCTACAGTGAGTCATACAGCTCTGTGGTTAAAATATCAAAGTCAGCTGACTTTGCATCCACAAACAATTTAATTTTGATGCTCTTTGAACCAGGGAAACTCTTTAGGTCTCCTCTGAAAAAATTGATTGAGAATTTAGCCCCTGGGAAAGGAAAATCTCTCCCTCAAGGTAAGCCAAAGGGGCAGAAAAAAAAAGTATTTTTTTTTGTTCCTCATCCAGGAGATCATCTCCGGGTTCCTCTTCTCAGGGAAGATCTACCTTTAGAGTGCTCAGCACTGGTGACTAGCAAGAGTCATAGGGAAACCTGCAGTGACTTATTAGAGATGATCCTGGAATATGTCTATAGCCTACCTTCAGCCATATGATCCTGATCCTTTTTAAAAATATTCCCTCCATCTCATACAGTTTGCATTCAATTAAATGGATTGTCTACACCAGCTGGAGCGCCATAGTGTTCATGTATTTCAGAGATTTCACTTGTCCATTTTGAAGGTAATTACTTGGTCCCCACAGGTAGTCATTTACCAAATATATTTTGATGCACGACTAATTAAACCCAATGGCAGAAAGATTATTTGTATTGCTATTTACTGTGTGTGTTTTAATAATGCTCTCCAAGGTTAATCTCACAATCTCATACTGATTAAATTGTTGTTCCAATCTTAAATTCAGTCTAATGAGTGATTATTTCTAGACCAAGGTTAATAATTCATACTTAGCAGCAATTAAGCCTTTGGTGGATGAATATGAAAATTCCCATTCTCTTTGGTATTCAGGCCCTTATGTGTCATTGCTGTAAAATTTATGATCTGTAGCACTAGTTTAGCAGTGCATAGATAAGAAGCTATAAATACTGATTTTCTGTAGACTTCCTGTATCTTCTGAATCTTACAGAATTTTCCCTCTCCTTCCACGGACACTACTAAGATTTAGATTGTGATCTCAGTTGTATTGAAAGCCTGGTTATATCATTAGGAGACACCCTATAGAATTGCTAAACTTCAGTCCTACAAAATAATGCTTTAAAGGAGAAGGAAAGGCTAAAATTAAGTAAGCTTTATCAGAAAGGTCTATATAAATACACCAGTAAACCCTCAAAGTAATGCTGCTCTGAGTCCTCTGTCAAAAGAAACAGCACATTTCTTTGCTTTTATTGTGTACACATGGGCTTCTGTATCAGACTTCCTGTTTTCAGCTTAAACCTCCAGGGCACGGCCTTGAGCATGCTCAGTTTGCTCCTCTCCCCCTCCCTCCTCCCATCCCTACTGTAATCTGAGCTCAGAGCTGTTAGTAAGCAGGGAGAGACTCAGGCAGGAAGTGATGTCACACCAAGCATATATGGCAGCTTCTATCCTAAACAAACAGAGACAGTGTCTAGAGCTGTTTACTCAGGTATGGTAAAGCATTCTGCAGAATAAATATAGTGTTCTAGCTTGCACTATTGTGGCTATTCTATTGGCAATAAACTGTCTTGGAGCTTTCCTTCTCCTTTAATGTCTGGGCAGTACAGAATGATTTATAGGTCACGTTTACAATTCCAGTGAGAAAAGAAGAGATTGAGAAAAGTAAGAAATGAACACTCTGAAATCATGTGTCCCTTCGTCACAACGGGCTGGGGAGTCAAAATCTTCCTTTATATTAGAGGACAAACAGAAATTAGCAGCACGTGAGCCCCTGCCCCATGCTCCTACAGTGTCTAGTGTGTTTGGGTTTCTTTTGTTTTTTAATCCTTGATAGTAGGGTTGCCACCTTTCCAGGAACTCTGGGCAGAGGGCAGGACTGTGACGTAACGTGGACAGACCAATGACATGTTGGGATGGGCCAATGATATCATGGGCTGGTCTATGACATGGCAGTTGACTGATCACTACGTCAATCGTGGGGAATCCTGCACAGTTTTCCTAATTTAGAAAAATGGCAAGCAGTTTTGATCCAGATAGCCCTTCAAAATACCGGGTTGTCTGGATCAAAACCAGACAGGTGGCAACCCTACTTGATAGAGTTCACTTTCAATCACTTTAAACCCATCTTTCATTTCAACCAAACTTGTAATCTAAGCCCATAGCAACCTGACCACCTTTCTAAAGGTCTAAACGCTACATTTGCTACGTTTTGCTATTTTAATGCTATGATTAACTTATTTTTTTTTTTTTTTAAATGAAAATTTGGAAAAAGTTTCTTCCCGTACCAATTTCTGACCTTAGAAATTCAGTATCACTTTATGAGATCCAAAAATGATACAGAACAAACCGGGAAAGTTTTTTTTTTTTACCATTCCCACATATTGTTCTCATTCCTTGGCAGAATTCAAAATAGCTCACATTGTAGAACATATGGCTGTAGAAAAAGATAAGTGTGGAACAAGTAAAATCGTTCAATTGACATGTCTACAACATGACAAAGCCATTTACAAACACATTTTATTAGTATACAGCTTATTATCAAGTGATATGGTAGAAATAATATGACATGTTTATCATGATTATTGGAGATAGAGTACAAGATAGAGATAGTTCCCAGGCCGATTGGCCACTTGCATCTTGTTTCTCTCTGTCTATTTAACCATATATCACTACACAAATAAAATATATCAGATAAACAGTTTTGTGTATATATACAACATTTATAAATACACCCTTTTTCAAGCTTTGCTTTGTTCCTTTGGGCAACACTCCTGTAAAATGCAATAAAGGTATTTTATGAAATGTTAAAGTGTGCGGTCCATGAAAGTGAACTATAAAATAAGGCAAGGGAGCCTTTAAAAGAAGAACAAAAGCTTAACTAAAGAAGTAGCTAGAAATCTTGTACATTATGTTTTGTGCTTCTGTACCAGCCAAAGGCAACCATGGCCCTTTACCAGAAAAGATCTA
Source organism: Xenopus petersii (assembly GCA_038501925.1). NCBI lineage: Eukaryota > Metazoa > Chordata > Amphibia > Anura > Pipidae > Xenopus > Xenopus petersii. The sequence continues at coordinate 84,958,327 of CM076675.1, read as the reverse complement.
TGCCTCCAAAGATGCCCCAGTAGCTCCCCATCTTCTATTCTACTGCTTCACTGCAAAAGGCTCTGTGCTGCTGTCACTTACTGAGCTCAAGGACTGATGAACAATATACTGAATATATTTTATATTAATGTCACAATGTAAGGCTGATTAGTAAATAATTCAGATTATTGGTACGTCAGTTCAGAAACCAGCACAATTAGCATCAGAATTTAACAATCAGCCTTGTAGCATAAGCTTATACGGCAGACAAACCAAATTTTCTGCTTGATGATTAGTGACGTCCCCTAAGCCGCACACTGAGCATGCGCGTGTCACTGACACTCCTAACAAAATCCAAAATGGGAAACTCCTCTGACAAATGTGAAGGCCTGGATCATCAGCCATGTAACTCGTGCTCTGATAAACTTTAGGCACTCTTTTCTGCTGCTCTGCAAGTTGGAGGGATATCACCCCCTCCCCCAGCAGCCGAACAGCACTCAAATATGACTAACCCAAGCCACGACTCCTTTAGTTACATTGAGTAGGAGAAACAATAGCTTATCTGAAAGCAGTTCCATTGTGAAGTTCTGAAAACACAGGATCAGGCACATTGACTTGAGATGGCTGCATACACACCAATATTACATCTAAAAAAATAAATTTTTAAATATTGGTTCAAGAACATCCTAAATAGAAGAATAAATTATTTGCAATGTAGGCAGTGTAATTTAGTCCTAAAACGACACCACAAAAATCATGACAGAATCCCTTTAAGGCAATCACACATGGGCTGATCTGGAGCATTTCTCCCAAAGCTCATTTTCTTTGAATGATATTGAATTTCATGGTATAATGTCCTAAAAAATCATTTCTTTGTCATGGGAATTGTGGTGCGCAGTGTCTAAGGTTACACTTTGCCTCTTGTGTACTGTATAGCTGGGCAACATACACTTTGCTCTGCCTGGCTTAGTCAATGACATTTTTAAAAGAAGAATAAAATATCTGATAATCTTACTATTAGACCTCATTTTGACAAAAATACCATCTTGGGTCAGTCTAAGAGTGAGTGTAGGAAGTTGACTGCAAACATGTGACCATACGGGTTAACAAAATGTTCATGTAGCAGAGATGTTAACATAATTTGTACTAATATTACACTCCTGTGATTATTAGGCAATTACTTTACAACACACATGTTGCTTCTGCCAGAGTCTGGGTAGGAGGGTGGGCCGTATAATAAGCAGCATTCCTAAAAGGAACCAAATCATGTATCAGTATATGGTTTAGGAATGCAGCAAATCCATCAATTTTACATTTAATGTAATACTGAATCCTCTATAAAAAAACTTTAATGGGTTAGAATTTGGTTCAGCTAAATCCATGCGAGAAATGATTGGTTGTTCTGGACTCAGTTTTCATGTACAAAGTCAAAACTCTAAGGGGCCCATTTGCTAACAATCAAATTACATTTTTTTCCAAGAACGAAATTTTTTTTAGATTTATTACGTTTGAAAAACACAAAATCCTTTGGCCAAGTAAGAGTTGGTCAAGGTTCTATAGAAGTCAGTGGGAGCAGAGCTGATCCTATTGGACCATTTTTAATCCAATCAGAATGTTAGTTTTCAGATTTGTTTTCGTAGAAATTTTCAGAAAGAAATAGATTTTAGAGGTTTTTGAAGTATTCAGATATTTTTCAGACTGTTCAGCTCTTTCTTTCATTTGTACTTTTTATAATTGGAACTTTTAATAAATTCAGTGACAATTGTGGTTTTATAATTTGTGATTTTAGTCGTGGTTTCAAAAACCTCTCAAACAACTAAAATTCAATCTTTAATAAATAAGCCTCCACACCTATCTCTCAGTGTTGACCTATATTAATGTTATTCCATAAATGCATTACTCATAATACATATCACTTTGATTTGCTATGAAATGTATTTAATGCATGGATTATATATAGGGTGGTACTTATGTTTGGGGTGTGCAAATCAGACTGGGTGGAACAAGCTACAAGCAAAACCAAATGCATATATGAAGTATTTTTGCAAATTGAGCTGGGTGAGTTTTTAAAGGCAATATCTCCCTCTTGTGGCAATTAAGGTTAAGATAAGTTGGTTGCTATAAGAGACAAAAGCATTTAAGTGCTATTTAAGATTAAGATGTTGGTGACAACGTACAGTTGTGTTTAGAATAATAGCAGTGTGTTTAAAAAAGTGAATAAAGCTCAAAATCCTTATAATAGGAACACTTCATATTCTATTCCAAAACAAATCAAAAAGAAACGTATCAAATTTGCGTTATTTATTTACAGAAAGTGAAGAAAATTGAATATTAGGCTGTTCCAAAAAAATAGCAGTGTCTGCATTCTTCTTCACAAACGCAAACACTCACTGTATAAACTGAAAAATGTTTCAAGATTTTGCTGTCCTTTGAATCCCTGAACTAATATTTAGTTGTATAACCAGTGTTTCTGAGAACTGCTGCACATCTGTGTTGTATGGAGTCCACCAACTTCTGGCATCTCTTACATCCCACAATTCTTCTGCATTACCTGGTTTTGCCTCAATAACAGCGTTTTTGAGGTCACCCCATAAATTTTCTATTGGATTAAGGTCTGGGAATTGGGCTGGTCATTCCATAACGTCAATCTTGTTGGTCTGGAACACAGGTGTGTTTGGGGTCGTCTTGTTGAAACACTAATTTCAAGGGCAAAAGGCAACATAACCTCTTTAAGTATTTTGATGTATTGAAACTGATCCATGATCCCTGGTATGTGATAAATAGACCCAACACCATAGTATGAGAAACATCCCCATATCATGATGCTTGTGCCACCATGTTTCACTGTCTTCACAGGGTACTGTGACTTGAATTAAGTGTTTGGGGGTCGTCTGACAAACTTTCTGCAGCCCCTAGACCCAAAAAGAACAATCTTGCTTTGATCAGTCCACAAAATGTTGCACCATTTCTCTATAGGCCAGTCAATGTGTTCTTTGGCAAATTGTAACCTCCAGCTTTTTTTTTTTCAACAATGGGACATTGCGAGGGCTTCTTTTGCAACAGCTTGGCTTCACATAGGCGCCTTCTAATTGCAACATTACTCACAGGTAACTTTACACCTTCTTTGATCTTCCTGGAGCTGATCATTGGCTTCAAGAGTCTTTGCCATTTTTCTATCATTTTGAATGGTAGTTTTCCACATCTTGCAGGTTTTGTTTGCAAATTTACTGCACCTGAGATCATTTTAGCTGAGCAGCCTATCATTTTCTGCACTTCTTTGTATGTTTCCCCACCAATCAACTTTTTAATCAAAGTACACTGTTCTGAACAATGTCTGGAACGACCCATTTACTAAGATTTTCAGAGAGAAATACACTATAACCAGCAGGCACAACATCTGCTGCCTTCCTTCCTTAAAGTGATACTGCCATGGGAAAACATGTTTTTTTCAAAACATATCAGTTAATAGTGCTGCTCCAGCAGAATTCTGCACTGAAATCCAATTCTCAATTCAATTTTGAAATCTGACACGGGGCTAGACATAGTCAGTTTTCCAGCTGCCCCCACTCATGTAACTTGTGCCTGCACTTTAGGATAGAACTACTTCTAGTTATCTCTCCTACTTACAGAATCAGTCTCAGTGGGACAAGGGTTTTTACTATTGAGTGCTGTTCTTAGATCTACCAGGCAGCTGTTATCTTGAGTTAGGGAGCTGCTATCTGGTTACCTTCCCATTGTTCTTTTGTTAGGCTGCTGGGGGGGGGATGGAAGGGAGGGGGTGATATCACTCCAACTTGCAGTACAGCAGTAAAGCTTGACTGAAGTTTATCAGAGCACAACTCACATGACTGAGGGCAGCTGGGAAACTGACAATATGTTTAGCTCCATGTCATATTTCAAAATTGAATAACTGAATATAAAAAAATCTGTTTGCTCTTTTGAAAAATGGATTTCAGTGCAGAATTCTGCTGGAGCAGCACTATTAACTGATGTGTTTTGAAATTCCCATGACAGTATCCCTTTAAATAAGCGCTGTAATCAACACCTGTTTTTTCACAGAATGAATGACGTCACTAATTGAACTCCACACTGCTATTATTTGGAACAAGCCTCAATAAATGATTCAATTACACAGAATCAGTAGCATGGATGTCATGACTGTTGGGTTTCTATTACTCTACTACTCCTACTAGTAAATTATTTGCCATGAACAAATATAATTTCTGCCACACAACCAGGCCCAGATTTGTGGAAAAGTCACCTAGGGCGGCAGGATTTTAGGGGGGCGGCATGCTGCCTAACCACACCCACATTGGTTCAAAAACACTGGGGATGCGCAAGAGATTCAATCATTTTTTAAATTTCCCATGCGCCAATCCCCATTGCTCCATGCAGATGATGAAAATTTGCACGAAGAAAGGGGAGGGAACAGGGGCGACAAACGGCAGTGGGGCTAGGGGCGCCCACTATGTAAATCCAGCCCTGAACACAACTGTTTTTGTCTTCACTTTAGGGTTGACATTTTACACAGCTTGCAGCAACAAAACTATTTGTTTTGGAGGATGATTATTTGATTTGAACGTAGACACATGTGCCAATCATACTTTTATAGTTGTATCTGTTTGTGTTACTAAAAAATTTTTTCCCAAAAGAACAGAGCACGCATCTTGTTCCCAGAACATTATAAGCAGTTATTTTATGGGAAACTCCATAAGTTGTTTATTGGGCATGATCCAAGGTCTGCCCCTGAAATTAGGCCACTGCAATTAGCAGACTGCTATTACAGGCATCTAATAAATGTTCCCTCTAAGCTGTGCACTAGTGCGTGCAAAAGATTTTTTTTGCTTACATATCTGAGAAGGAATTAAAGGAAACATTGGTACCATTGGTCCCAGTTCATAGACCATGAACGATGCAGGCTCATTTAGGACTTTATGAGGCTCAGGGTAGAGAGAACTGCATGGGTCTGTTTTAACAGACGCGCACCCAACCTGACCCAGCTTACCGAATTTTTTTTTGCCTATGCTTGAACGTCCGACCAGCCTCCCACCCACACGCCACGTAAACACGTTAGTGAAGGCACCAAAACCGGAAGTGATGTCACACGACGGCCAGTTACTTGGAGGAAGCATTGTATTTTCAGATTTCATCTCCCAGATGGCTACCTATTCATCCCCAAGGTGCAACAAAAGGGTGCCTGCGGACTGCCTGCATGGTAGGGACATAAGAAATATTCCGAGTCCTGACCAGAGGGTATTCAGTGGGTACGACCCCCTGCAGGCCCAGGGAGTGTCTGGGCATATTTGGAGAGAACAGGGATAATGATTATTTGTACAACTTTTTAATATTCAAATTTTGTAAGTTATGCTGTTACTGGCAAACCTGGCAGAGTCCCCTACCTAGACAATTTATCAAGGGGCCAGCCCCAATAAATGAGGTGGATACAGAAGTTATTACAGTGTCAAGATCAGTAGTCTGACGCTGCAGATGGGGTTCTCACACACAGAACACCATCATCGAAGGGAAACTGATATAATGCTCTTATAATACTATGGATAAAATAGGTGAACATTTATACCATTAGAGTGCTAGAAAATAAATGTTTGAGACAAACCCTATAAAGTTTACGGCTCTGACACAAAAGTATCAGCACCGTTAATTCTATGTTTATGAGTTTCCCTTAGGTCTGTCCATCATGTATTTTGTCAGTAAAAGATCATTTAGCAAAGGATGCCCTCTTCAATCTAGTGTGGTGATATTGATCCCAGTCCTACTCTATACTAAGTTTGCCCAAGAACAGTAACCAATAAGATGTTTTCCTTTAATCAGGTGACCAGTAAATTCTAACTGCTGATTGGTTGCTATTGGTTTAGATTATTTAAACACTAGAGATGTTCTCATTATTTTGTTATGAAATAAAGAAAGGAGAAAGAGAAAAACTTCACACAGTCTACACGGATAACATCTGCATCCAAAGCTTTTAATCATTTGGAATAATAGTTACAGATAAACAGGGTCACTCCATGTACAATTACCAATACTTTGTTTTATACATATCATATATTTCAATAACATCAACACTATTGTATTTACAGAGCATGTATGTACATAAAAATCTTTCTAAAGTCAGTGCATCGTCAATATATTTTATACAAGAATTTACAAAGTGAACAGTTAACTGTTAATTTATTAAACATCCTGCTAATTCATCAGGTCATATAATTTAAAAAAAATAATAATTACAACCAAATATAAGAGACATATAGAATTAGAAAATATAAATGTACGATCAACTTAAATAAAATGATTCACCTGACAATGGCCGTTCCTTCAGTAGAGTTTGTTCATAAGGAATTGACGCACGGTAATAAAGATCTAGATTTCTGTTCCAATTTTTTTGTTTTTACATTTTATGTTAGAAAATTCAAAGGGAAAACATATTGAAGAGACTAGCGAGTTGGTTTTGTCAAAATCCCTGATACCATCTAATAAAGATCAGTGATGACACTGGAAAACATGTATTGAAAAGGCAAAACAAGGTAAAAACAAAATCCGGAGTGAATGACAAACAGGATCTCTTTCTATTGTTACTGCTTGACCTGCAAATCAATCTTTGTTAATATTAGCATTCTAAGTCTCCTAGGCAAGTCTTTATTAAATGAAAATATCACACATATATAATAGTTCAGACAGGGAGCCAGATGGGTCACTGTATTGTACGCTCTTCACAACTCAAAAACTCCACAAGTCACAAGATTAAAAAAATGATAATTCACCTTTAAATGAACTTGGACAGTGGGACATTCTGGGACAATGTGCAGTTGGTCTTCATTTTAATGTGGTTTTTCAATTATTTAGCAGCTGTCCATTTTGGATTTCCAGTAGCTATCTGGTTGCTAGGGTCTTATTTACCCTAAGGGTGGCCATACATGGGCAGATTAAAGATGGCGATATGTGTCCTTTAGACCAATTCACAGCTTATCTACCTGTGTGTGGGGGCTTCAAACGGGCCTCCCTGATCGATATCAGGCAGGTTTGATTTTTCCTCTGATCGTGTTGGTTGTGGCCCAATTCTTTGGTATAATCTGATTGTTTTGCCCTACGGCCGAACGTTTGTATTAACCCAATATCGCCCTGCCATTAGTGGGCATATCAGGGAAAGATCTGCTCCTTGGACAATGGATTGAACTACAGAATAGAAAATGATAAAGTCATAAAAGTAATAGTAACAATAGAATCAAATGCTACCAACGCCATGGTTCTCTGGCTGCTGGGGTCAGTGAGAGATGTAAAGTGGTGGCCAAGAATTGAAATTTCATATTAAAACAAAATTGAAAAACAAAAATGAATACCAATTAAAAAGTTATGAATACCATACCATTCTATACATATTCCAAATTAACTTAAAGGTGAACTATACCCTTTAAAAATGAAATATGTGGTGTTGCTACATTAAACAGAAAAAAACATGTCTTTAAATACTCTAAACTAAGCTATACACTAAAGTGTGACATATTTGAAATCATACATAGTAGTCATTTAAGTCAGGGACAAGATGTCTTATTACTACATGATGAGTATTCTGGCACAGGACTGTGGTTTATTTGGGAACAGAAGTATTAGGCATGATATTTGTAAACAGAACAAGTACTACGTAAGGGATATTAGTAGTATAATAGAAGATTGCTCAGTACCAGTGCAAAATATTGGAAGAGCACAAATCTGTAATGGGTGCTTTCTGTGGGTGGCTGCTGGAAACGATAGTTAATAGCAGCTGGAGAGCTTCAGGTTGCAGATCCCAGGGTCACGATATTACTGGGAGTTTGTAACAACTCTGTGCATACACATTTCAAAAACCACAAAGAAACACTTCCTAGGGTTACTCATTTCTCCTTATCTTCAAATATTTTCCATTTGTAGGATTCTGTTACCAGTTCTGAATGCTACAGAGGAACACAGCAGGCAGCCAGCCGTCTCTTACATTACCTACTCATCTGTGTTACCAGATGTAACCTCATGTATGGCAACTGGGCATAAATCTCAGCACGGAGAAGTAAGCCAAGTATATTCAAAGAGAATTCAAATGTTGTGCTTATTGCCTTGTCCAAAAACAAAAAAAAAAAAAGGTATTGCAATACAGTACATAGAAGAATGCACAGTTATTTTTGGTTATCAGGGTTAAGCTAATCTGGCTATATATATATATATATATATATATATATATATATATATATATATATATATATATATATATATATATATATATATAATAAGGTACATTTTCAGTGCAAACAGGTGAGCAAAGGTTTATTTAAAAAAAAAAAAAAAAAAAAGAAGAAAATTACACTGTTCGGTGGCCCTTAACAGGTATACATGCTGACCTTACATTGGTTAAGAGAAGGACAACCCCAAGCAGGAGCCCTTCAAAACAATCAGGCTTCCCTATAATGAAATGAAGGTGGCAAAGGCTAGGAAGCTAATCTCAGCAATGCACAGCAAAGTACAAGCATCAATAAGGCTGATGTCACAGCCATGGCTGCCCTTATGTGACATACTGTAAGTCTAAAAGTGACTAGACGCTGCTAGGCAAACTCCAGGCCACATTGAGGTCTTATATTAATGAGACAGTATCTTGTTAATTAACAATCCTGGGACTTTCCACATTATTTCCATTTTTCTAGTAGCCCAGTGCTCTAAATTATGGAAATTGTCTGTATCTGAAAAAACCCAGGCATCAATAATTCCTGATAAAAGATTCCATACCTGTATTTCTTAAGTGGCTGCATAAACACGATCACAGTTAGTTTCTAGCAATGGAGTACAGTCTCACAATAAAATCATTTAGAAGAAATGTCCCTCATGTCGGCCAACCATATACCAGTGAAGCCTAGAAATGAATACAATCATACTTTTATAAATTGCTAATGCAATTCTAATCTGCTTTGATTATAAACGAGTAAAACATCATTCCTGAGGAAATAAACAACTAGCCGCGTTAAAAGAAAACTATAACTTCAAAACAGACTTTAGTAAATATGAATAGTTTGAGTGGTGTCTTAATCCTTCAGTTCAAAACATACAGTACCACATCAACCTCCTTTGTGCTATGGTCCTAGCAACCTTGTCAGGAACCTTCCTGGGCTGTAGGAGCTCAGTGTAAAGAAATGGTCCAATCCCAGCACGGTATTCAGACTTAAGAATCAGCATTGAGGCACTTGGCCTGGATAATAAATCGCCAATGGATGACAAGACTTAGCAGCATGCCATGCCTGGAGCAAAAAGTTTCCAAGTAGAGGTCTATATTCCATCAATTTCATGAAGCAGCATACAGTATGAAGCTGCATTTCTGTAACTGGACACTGCCAGCATACAGGGCAATATACCAAATGTCATAATATGGCAGCTAACTATTCACAAACTATTAACAATTTCACTTACAGATTTGATGTGGGACTTTCACCTTTAGTTTTCAACAGGCTTAAACTTCATTGTGCTCTAGTTCTATTCCGAATCGATGGGGGATTTTCGGTTTTCCCTTTCTCAGTGTGCTCTTAGTAGGCATATTTATATGTGTCTATTTTGGTAAAATAAATAAAATCTTTTAAAATGTCAGAGAAAATGAGATGCAAGATCATCGAAGATCCAAAGAGCAAGTACATTATTACTACATATTCTTTCCTGGTGGTATAATATTAAGAAGCAATATTCTTGATGTGGATTAACAATTAATAGACTATTTAACACGGTCACTGATAGGAGAATCTATACCATACAGCAGTGGGATGGCACAGTTCAAGGTAGCAGTGAAAGTGTTATGGTCATTTTTTAGCACTCAAGCATCACTTTTGTAAAGATGCTACAATAATATTCAATATGCAGTTTCACAATAAAACCCTTCCCTATTTTTTTTTTAATTTGTGCTTAGGCATGAAAATAAATTAAACAAAACAACGGAACTAGCATAGGAAACATTTTTTTTAAAAATTGTTTTAATTGTCCCTCTGTTTTTCATGTTAATCACGATGATTTTATAAAATGGGATTATTTTCTAGGCGCCTCTTTAGCAGTTTATCGATATTAAGCACTTATTACATTCAATCGCGTGTATGCGGTTTCTAAAGTGCATAAACCCAATGGAAAACATGCAGGAATTCTGAAGGAGAAATATCTGAAGCCATTCAGTACTCCAGTTATACTACCAACAGCGAGTTGGTATCTAGTCTTGGCACAGTGATTAAAAAAAATACACAAAAACAGTTAATCAGAAAAGCAGGGTATGTAATAATGTGCCAATATGAAAGACTGCTGGAAAGAGGCAGCAATGATTGCTGAAACTGTAGTATTAAAATAAATTAAAAACAAAATCTATATGACGGAAAGCAAATCCCAACAAAATGGGGAAAAAACGGAGGAACATTTAAAATAATTTAGCATTCCATCAAACAGGTTTGTATTAGCGACACATGCAGTGCTATTGTTACAGTCAATTAATGACCAATAAACCATGTTCTCTTCAGTTCCAGTAGTTTTTCCTCTTGATAGCCTACTGCGGTATTGGAAGAGCAGTCACTTTATTGCAGCACGCAATATTTCTTATAGTCGGATTCAAAGTCTTCATCCATGCTGCTAGTGTCTGCCATCTTTTTCCCATCTATCTTTGGCAGAAATTGTGCATAGTCCACTCCTTGCTGTTCATAGAAAAGGATGTATGCAGAGTCGGTGTCAATTTCATCAGGGTGCAATTCCTGCAAAAGAAGAAGAAAGCACTGAACAGAAATGGAGAGGAGTAAGTGGGCAGGAAATTTAGACTGATCTAGTTGGCAGTTATGGGTAGAAAAAGGTTTTAGTGGCTTTATTTACCGCTAACTAATAAACCACATCTACATTTTCCATCATGGCTTAATAAATCACACACACTGCAATTCTTATATGTCTTGGGAATGGCTGAAGGATGTAGGACACAAGCATATGTGCATGGTTGCAGATAATAGTGGGTAATCATCACATATACAAGTGTTCTGACACTGTGATTTCCAATGGATGACATGAGTCTAATGAGGTCTGAGAAACAACAATTCTTCTATATGGTGATTCACAAATAACATAAGCTAAATATACTTGCTTTGGAAGGTTATGATTCAGTTTCCTAGGTAATTTCTTACTGGAATGATAACTGCAACACGGGCAGCCTTCAGGCAGGAATTTTAAAGCATTACCTGATTTACCACAATGCCTAAAATGTCAGGAATTGCTAACAGAACAAGTGTCTTGCGGTGACAGATACTGCACTAGTGATATGTCCTGTGCCAACTGAAAAATCTGTATATGACAAGTTATAAGGATCAAATTACAGAAAGATCTGTTATCCAGAAAAACCCAGGTCCCGAGCATTCAGGATAACAGGTCCCATAACTGTACTAAATAATATTAAATGGTAAATAAACTATGCTAGGTTAAAAAAGAATGTCTTGGCAAATCCCACCAATATCTTAAGACTCCTTTCAATAATATTCATAAACCCCAAAAGCACTTTTCTGATCAACAGTTTTTTTTTTTTTAAAGGAGAACTATCCGTAAATGAAAATTTAATATAAGCTTCATAATACTGAAATAAAAAACTTTGTAAATACAACCAATTAAAAATGTTGCAACATTCCTGAAATAATCAAGTTTATCTTCACTGTTCCCCTCTCATCATCGGTTTCTCTTCATTCTGTCTTCATGCAGCAGTTGGGTGTCAGATATTCATTGACAGTTTGATCTAATATATCTTATAGGGGGGGGGCTTCCTTTCCTAGCAGATGTATTGGAGCTCACTCAAATATCTGATTCCTGTACAAACAAAATCTAACAAAATAACTGCCTTTTGCACAGAGACATGATGTCTGGTGATTTTAATAGAATGAGCTCTAACACATCTTCTAGACAAGGATATAAGATATATTGGATATAACTGTCAATGAATACCTGACACCCAACTCCTGCATGATGAGAGAATGAAGAGAAACAGATGCTGAGAGAGGAATAGTGAAGACAAACTTGATTATTTCAGAAACCTTACAGAATTTTTAACTGATTGTATTTAGAAAGTTTCTTATTTCAGTAAACTGACACTTCTATTAAATTTTCATTTTCTCAATAGTTCCCCTTTAAGGAACAGTAACTTCTAAAATTAAAGGAATGACAACATAATGTACTGTTGTCCTGCACTTGTAAAACTGGTTAATTTCTTCAGAAACTCTACTATTAGTTTATAGTAAGTCCCTTAGTAAATTAATTTCCTATTCAATCAATTTCATGTTACAATGTTAAATATATTGCACAACCCTATTCACAAGTTAATCACAATCAGAGATGTAGGCTCTTTAGTACAAGTTAATCACAATCAATGATGTAAATTCATCAATAATAATTCATCAACTGTTAAAAACATTAACGAGACTGGGTGGGGAGCTTGCCATGTTTTTAAAGGAGAACTCAACCACCGAATTATAAAAAGCCCCTACCTAGTAAGCAAGATAGTAATCCTATATGGGAAAAATGTGCATCTGGTGTATGCTAAAATGCAAAAAAGTACAATGTATTAAACAAGTAACTCGGGCCCAGAAAAAAAAGGCGGGGGGGGGGGGGGTTGTCCCAAAGAAGGGCAGAATTATATGACCCACTTTATTACAGTTGCCCTTTCATGTCAATCAAAAAAGCACCACAATACAGGATATAACAACACGTCATTTATTTATAAAAGTAGCATAATAAATTCTGCTGGAACATATGAAGGCACATTTCCTACCTTGCAGCTGCTGTCATTGTAGCAGTACCACTTCGCATTTGGATTTTTGGCATACGTCACATAATGACCTCCACCCAATATTCCTGAATGGCACTAGAATAAATAAAAGAGAATGTGTGGTTGGTATTGCCAGAGACTCCTCCAGAAATGCAAACACATCAAATGCATAGCTTTAATCTTTGTCTCTTATTTTCTCACTTTCTGAATTTAAATGTTAAAGCTTCTGAACTGTGCAGTTATAATAGCCCCTTACAGATTTATTACAGGTATAGGATCCATTATCTAAAAACCCGTTATACATAAAGTCCCAATTACGGAAAGACTCTCCAATCTCTCACAGATTCCATTATAATCAAATAATTCAAATGTTTTAAAATGATTTCCTTTCAATCTGTAATAATTAAACAGTGCCTGGACTTTATCCTAACTAAGATCTAATTAATCATTACTAGAGGCAAAACAATCCTATTGAGTTTAATCAATAAATTATTTTTCAGTCAGTTTAAGGCAGGGGTGTCCAAACTTTTTTCACCAAGGGCCATATGCGATAAAATATACAAACAGCCGGGCCACTCACTGTGGACACACCCCCTGATTACCATGTTGATTTCACACATTTTAAATAAGTAACACACACATACAAACACACAGACAGAGACACACACACACACAGTGACACACATACAGATACACACACAGTGACACACATACATACAGTGACACACATACAGACAGATACACACACACACACATACATACATACAGTGACACACACACACACACACACACATACAGAAAGATACACACACAGTGACACACATACATACAGTGACACACATACAGTGACACACACACACAGTGACACACATACAGACAGATACACACACACACACACACACACACATACAGTGACACACACACACACAGTGACACACATACAGACAGATACACACACACACACAGTGACACACATACAGACAGATACACACACACACACAGTGACACACATACAGACAGATACACACACACACACACACATACAGTGACACACACACAGTGAAACACATACAGACAGATACACACACACACAGTGACACACATACAGACAGATAGATACACACACAGTGACACACATACATACAGTGACACACATACAGACAGATACACACACACACACACATACAGTGACACACACACACACACAGTGAAACACATACAGACAGATACACACACACACAGTGGCACACATACAGACAGACACACACACAGAAACTCACACACTCGATCTGTAACTGACTCCCTTGCCCGGCTGCAGCCTCACTAAATCCACCCCTCCCCCAAGCCAAGCACCTAGCAGTTACTCACAGTTCATCAGATGCACGAAATTCAGCCATGCTTTCAGTTGTTTACCGGCACCCCCCTCCCTCCCCGCACTACACTAAACTCCAGTCACGGGGAGGGGAGGGCGGAGTTTAGGACAAGCTTCCTCGAGTCTACACTGAAGCACTGTAGGTTCCGCCCCTCAATGACGCCATGGTAGGAAACTTTTTTTTCTGGATGCTGAGAGGGGGGAGGGATTTTTGCACACTGCGGGCCAATTAAAAATGGATATCGGGCCGCATTTGGCCCGCGGGCCGTAGTTTGGACACCCCTGGTTTAAGGTATGGTGATCGAAATTACAGAAAAATCCCCAGGTCCTGCGAAATTTGGATAACAAGTTCCATACCTGTACTTTGATGCATATTTATCAAGTGATAAAAAAAAAGACAGGAAACTTTTTTTTTGAGCTATGTACTGTGTAAATAAATTGCCTTGTTTAATATTAAGCGCTATGACTATTGCTATCAGCCTTTTCCAATTAATCAACAGTTTGGAGTATAATGGTTAAAGACAGGTTTAATCTTTCAAATAGTTTCAATCTTTAAAAACTACTGATACATAAACTAATTTGTTAGATAATTTCATTGCAGGCAAAGCGGTCGCTTGAGTGGTCCCTGAGTTCCATTAAAGGCAGCTGTTAGAATTGATACAATAGTTGCTAATATTCCACAGATGCAGCTGATAAATGTATCAATAAATTGCATCAACGTAGGGGCAGAATTATTAAAAGTCGAATTGAAAATTTGAATTTTCACATTTTTTTTTAAAAAAAAAAATTAGACTAGGGAATTATTCAAACTCGACTTGAATTTTTTTAAAAATTCAAATTCAATTTTCAGGATTTATTAAAGTCTGGCCCTTTAAGAATTCAAATTTGTCTATTCACCACCTAAAGCCTGCAGAATTCCTGTATAAGTCAATAGGAGAGATCCAGTGACCAATTTAAAGATGTTTGCAGCCTTCCTGACATTAAAGTTCTTTTCGGAGATGAACTCGAATCGAGTTTGGTTGAATTTGAGTTTTCGGGTCAGTAAAATTAGTCAGAGGTTTACATATTTGATTTTTTTAATAATCCCCCAATCTAATTTTGAGTAAAATCTAATTTTTGAGAGTTAAAAAATACTCGGAAAAAAATGTGAAATTCAACCCTTGATAAATGTGCCTCTAAATGTAGCAATTTGTAACAATTCCGAATCTGCTCCTGGATCACTGAGCTGCCACACTGAGACACTACAGACACAAACAGACTTTAGACAGACATATTGGGAAAACTATAAAAAAAATTTTTTTAAATCAATTGAAAAAAGTCTTTATTTCCGGGGAACAATCTGAAAACAAATCAACTGAAACAAGTGTTTGGAAGGTGAACAACCCCTTTTAAGGGGATGTAAACCCAAACAACTAACTGATATAAACTTACTCTGGATGCTTATCTAACAATTTACTTACATTTTTCCGGGATATTTGCATTTTCAGACTGCTAATACTAGGTCACCAATCTTAGGGTTAACTAAATATAGGAAATGTATGAATAGATATCCTTTACTATATTAATTTCAGAAAAAAAAACAATTTGAAATTTCATAAACCCACCACTAATTTTATACACCCCACTCCTTTTCTTTTTAAGCTTGGAATATACATAGATGTGGCTTTGCAATTGAAACACAACATAATAAGACTTGACTGCAGATTACTAGAAACACAGAAATACAGACTACTAGAATAGAGAAAAATACAATTGCAGTTAAAATGTTGGGCAGTGGCCCTGCTTACCGAAATTGCATAAAGGTTGTAAATTGGTTGACAGCTGATGTCATCTCTTTGGTCATCAGTGCTGCCCTCTTCTTCCTCTGTGTTGTTTTCCAGCTGCCCATTGCTGCATGTGTTTTGTTCATAATTTAGCCCATTGGTTAAGACCACCTCTGTATCCTGAACAATGGGAACCTCCCCTTGACTTCCACAAAGCCCCTTATTGGAGTCTACCATATCTGAACCATCTTTCATTTCATTATCAGTGCCATTTTCTTTGTTTTGATCCAGATTTTCTTTGCTACTTGAAAGTTTTTTGACTCCAATTTGAGGCAAACGAAGACGTCCTTTACCCCTTCCTAAGCTTCTCGGGCTATGGGTTGGGCTATTATTTTTGCTTGAGCTGTTTATAGTCACTTTCCTTCCTTGAGATGGTGATGCTGCAACTAAACAAAACAATTTGTTTGTGTACACGAACACCAGTAATCTCAATACAAATAAATAAATATGTATATCATACCTTTTTACAAATATAAAGCAAAAATATAGTTATCTAAAATTGGTTTAATCTAGGGAAAAATACTGTATATGCATGTACTATACATGACCTATAGGTAACTTTTAATGTACATTCATATTTTAAAAAGTAGTTTTTTAGTGTCAGTATCACTTTAAAGGACCAGTAACATCAAACATTTTTTAACAAAAATTAGTTAGAATACAACAAAAAAAACCCACCAAGACAAATTAAATGTTAAAATAGCAAAGCATTTATTAAGAACTAACTTACCGAAACTCCACTTCCTGTCCTCTACAGAAAAGGCGACACGGCGACCATCCATACTGCAGCGCTCGATTTCTTCTCCCTGGCTATTCACTGACAGACAGTGTGTCCTCTGCCCCGATCTCCTTCTCCAGCTCTCGGTGCCGATACCTCTTCCTCGCTGCCAGTACATTATCCGTCCTTTGCTACAGTCAGTTAGCGGTGCCTGTTCTACTTCTATTTGCTGGAGGAGTTGATGCTTGTGGTTCTCATACTGGTTCTGCTGGGACAAGTTTCCATTCTTATTCTGTAGGATGGGACTGATGGAGCTGACTGAGGTCACATTGGTCGTCGCACACTCCATCAGCCTGCAGCCGGTCCCTGATCTTCACGCGAATATCCCCAGGTCCCTGTGTTTGCGGGAAGCGGGGCATCAGCAGGTCCCCATCCTCTTCTTCCTCTGCCCGCCGTTCGTCCTGCATGATCTCCTCTGCTGTGCGAGAGCCCTATGAGCCTAATGGACCGATACAGGTGCCGCGCTCACTAGTGACCGTCATGCAATTCATCTGCAGCTGCTTCAACTTAGTAGCTCCATGCGATGCGCTTGGGTTCCAGTGATCCCCAACACAGCAGCTCCCCAGGGCTTTTTCTCTGCCTGGGACCAGGCAGCCTTAGCTTCTCCCAAAGCTACCGGAGAGCTGAATGAATGAGCAGTCAGAGAAGTGGCACGGGGAGCAAACGCTCGTCCACTTCTGCTGATCCATAAATTAGCAGCGACTGCAGCAATCCAGCTGCAGTCGCCTCTCGCAGGAATTGGTATCGGCACCGGTTCGGCTCCCCCCGCAGACTGCACGTTGGTGTCCGCACGCTTTTGTTTGGAATCCATCTTCCATTCCTGTCCAGCTGGAACCCAAGCGCATCGCATGGAGCTACTAAGTTGAAGCAGCTGCAGATGACTTGCATGACGGTCACTAGTGAGCGCGGCACCTGTATCGGTCCATTAGGCTCATAGGGCTCTCGCACAGCAGAGGAGATCATGCAGGACGAACGGCGGGCAGAGGAAGAAGAGGATGGGGACCTGCTGATGCCCCACTTCCCGAGCTGATCCTCCACCAAAGACCCATACAAGGCGGCAGGGTCGGCAGGAGCACGGCGGGGTCGTACATCGTGCTGATACACATACAGACAAACACAGGGACCTGGGGATATTCGCGTGAAGATCAGGGACCGGCTGCAGGCTGATTGAGTGTGTGACGACCAATGTGACCTCAGTCAGCTCCATCAGTCCCATCCTACAGAATAAGAATGGAAACTTGTCCCAGCAGAACCAGTATGAGAACCACAAGCATCAACTCCTCCTCTAGCAGCAAATAGAAGTAGAACAGGCACCGCTAACTGACTGTAGCGAAGGACGGATAATGTACTGGCAGCGAGAAAGAGGTATCGGCACCGAGAGCTGGAGAAGGAGATCGGGGCAGAGGACACACTGTCAGTGAATAGCCAGAGAGAAGAAATCGAGCGCTGCAGTATGGATGGTCGCCGTGTCACCTTTTCTGTAGAGGACAGGAAGTGGAGTTTCTTAATAAATGCTTTGCTATTTTAACATTTAATTTGTCTTGGTGGGTTTTTTTTGTTGTATTCTAACTAATTTTTGTAAAAATGTTTTTGATGTTACTGGTCCTTTAAGCAATGAATCCAAAATTAACCAGCAATTACATTTCAACAAAAACATGTTGACAGGAACAAGCTAATACTTGGCCACAATATTCCACAGTTAAAGGGAACCTGTCACTTTTTTGCTGACAGGAGGATTGTAATTAAAAAGTTAACAATACTCACATACCTCCATCTTTTTCTAAATAACTGTAACTAATGCAGAATTTTAAAAGTGTGCACGAGACTCCACAAGTCCCGGCTTTCTGAAAGTCGGCACGCAAAGCCTCAAGGTAAAAACTATAGTATCTACAGACAGATCTATATAGTGCACCTCTATAATGTACAATTATTTTCTATCAATTGGTTTGCAGAAACATAGAACCTTATGCAGTGGCATCTAAACAATAGTGCTTATGGACAGAATAGTTTCATACTGCAGCGCTATTGTGGATACCTTGAAAAGGATTTCTTACAATGCTATGAAAGTCTGTTAATGTACACATTAAATACTAACCTTTTATATTGTTTCCCGTTGAAAAGTTGAGGACAGGCTGATTTCGGCAAGCTGCATCAGCATCTCCAGAAAGGATTGAGTTTGCAAGCTCCTTCTTCCCTTCTACCTGGGGTAAACGTGCCTCCGACTGATCTTCAGTTTGAAGCACCATTTGCTTTTTCTGGTACAGTGTTGGTCCTTTAGGAACCAAAAAGGCACTCGGATCGAAGCTCTCTTGAGGAAATTTTACAATTTTCTGAGACTTTATCCAGCGGCCATTGACAAACTGGAACCTTTTCAAGTGGAATATCTGAAATTTAAAAGAAAAAGAAACAAAAAACCAAGACTATATTACATTTGCTCCTGATATGAAATGTACTTAGTAAAATATGTACAGACCTATTTTAATAGTGTGATTTTAAAAATTCCCTGAAATATCAGATCAAAAAGACAGAATCAAAACGACACTAATGTCACACAAGCGAGTTTCCCTACCAGAAATCGCTTGTACAGCTTAAAAAGAACTTGTCACTGTCACTGCTGATAACTCCGATAAAGCATCCCTTTGCTTTAACACACAGAAAAATGTTAGGCCCAAATCTGCCTATTAAAGGGATGCTGTCATGGGAAATTTTTTTCAAAATTAATCAGTTAATAGTACTGCTCCAGCAGATTTCTAAACTAAAATCCATTTCTCAAAAGAGTAAACAGATTTTTTTTATATTCAATTTTGAAATCTGACATGGGGCTAGACAGTCAATTTCCCAGCTGCCCCAAGTCATGTGACTTGTGCTCTGGTAAACTTCAATCACTCTTTACCGCTGTACTGCAAGTTGGAGTGATATCCCCTTTCCCCCCCCAGCAGCCAAACAAAAGAACAATGGAAAGGTAACCAGATAACAGCTCCCTAACACAAGATAACAGCTGCCTGGTAGATCTAAGAACAACACTCAATAGTAAAAACCCATGTCCCACTGAGACACATTCAGTTACATTGAGAAGGAAAAACAGCAGCCTGCCAGAAAGCATTTCTCTCCTAAAGTGCAGGCACAAGTCACATGACCAGGGGCAGCTGGGAAATTGACAAAATGTCTAGCCCCGTGTCAGATTTCAAAATTGAATATAAAAAAAAAATCTGTTTGCTCTTTTGAGAAATGGATTTCAGTGCAGAATTCTGCTGGAGTAGCACTATTAACTGATGCGTTTTGAAAAAAACATGTTTTCCGATGACAGGATCCCTTGTTTTTTTTTGGTTGTGGTCACCTATTTTGTAACTGCCATTAAACTCAATTGTATTTAACCCACTGCTGCATATGTTAGCAATTAAGGAAAAACGTGATCATGAAAAAAAAGTCCACATTTTTTTTCTGGAATTAAAATGGCCTCTGCAGTTTTAAAACTGCATTTTATCATTTCAGGAATACCGTACATGTTGGAATACCTTATAGGCTAAAGCTAGTCCACTGGCTTTTAACTTGCCATAACTTTTCCTATTACAATAGTTCATCCACAAAACAGAAGCCTATATATTATATTTCAATAGAACCAGCACATATTGACTATGCACCTCAAGTTTATATTTGGAAGAGAGCGCACACACCTTTTGAGATATAGATATTCAGGTATGGGGTAAATTATCCATAAACCCTTTATACATAAAGCTCCATATTACAGGAAGGCCTTGTTCTATACACTATTTTAATTAATATATTTACAATTTTATACATGGATTTCCTTAATCTCTGTAATAATAAAACACTACCTTATACTTGATCCCAGCGAAGATATAATTAATCCTTATTAGCAGAACAGTCCTATTGGGTTTATTTAATGTTTATTTAATATTTAAATGCATTAAGATAGGGAGATGCAAATTATAGAAAGACAACGTATTCGAAAAACCCCAGGTCCCTAGCATTCTGTATAACCTTAAGGCTATGACCATGATCACTGGAAAAAATATCCAATCAAAAGGTAAATTATGTTTTACAAATGCTACGGAAAGCAAAGAAACATGTCCCTATCTTTTTTGATTTTTTGCCACACAGCAAGACAAATAGAGATTAAAATAAGATGGCAAACATTGGTATGCTGGAAACGTATGATGTATCTCAACAGGGCTACAGATTAATCTCTGCAGGATAAAGCTAGCAAATGTTCTATATTGTTTCTGCTAATATCTAATTACTTACTGAATAATTTATACTGTAATGGATGCTAAAATAAAGACCCCAAAATTGTTTTGCTCTGCATATCATCATGTCTGTATTGGAATTACACCAGTCCAGCAAGTGTCCATAGGGGATAAGAGCTATTTAGAAATGAAAAGCTGAAATAAACAGAATTGTGCTGCCCTTAAAATGACAAGACGAGCTTCTCTTCGCTTCAGTTTTTGTTGTAATGGAATCGTTAATTTTATATAAAAATATACAAGGGGATAGATTTAACAAATTCTGTTATAATTAACAAATATATCTGGATTCTAGGATTTATAATCTTGTTAAAGAACAATGAAAGGCATTTTTACTTGGGGGTGCCAATAGTTAGGCACCCCAGCTGATTGTTTAAACTTACATGAAACCCTGGGCCAGTGCTCCTATCAGCAGAAAACTGCAACGGGCCAGGGTTATTCCAGCAAGCACCACTGATCGATCCTCTTCCTGCTTCTTCTTTCTTCAAATTTCATGGGGCAGGCGCATGCACAGCTGCGAGAAGAAGCAGGAAGAGGATCGATCCATGGTACTCACTGGAATAACCATGAGGTGGTGCAGTTAGACTCCCATTTGAAAATTAGAAAGAGTCAAAAGAAAAGGGCAAATAATTAAAAAGCTATAAAATAAAAATAATGAAGACCAATTGAAAATGTTCTTAGAATTGGACATTCTATAATATGGTAAAAGTGAACTTAAAAGTTAACTTAAAGGTGAACCACCTCCATTCAAAAACACTTTATTCTGCTTTAACCATTCTTCAGTAGAGAGACCTGCGTGTCTTGCTGCGTAACCTACTTCCTCTTAAAGGGGAGGTTCACCGTTTAGACAATAGCTAATTTAACAATTCCCCCTTCCCACCACTAATTTGCATATTCGGCCGAATCCTTCGTGAAGAATTCGGGGGTTCGGCCGAATCCAAAATAGTGGATTCGGTGCATCCCTAATATTTAGGCAAAAATAATCATTCCAAAGGGTTTACAAATTTGCAAGCAACAATGCAACAACAACAGCTGAATTTACCAAGATTGGTGGAAGTCTCCAAAGGTCAAGTTTTTTAGTGGCTAAACAGTGAGTTTTACATTTGGAACAATAATACATTTCATCTTCTCCAAGTTCTTCCTCACTAGTGAAAGCTCTGAGACAGCTATCAAGGTTTATTGGCTCAGCTTGTGCTCGACGACTCTGTTCAACACTCTCATGCTCTTCAACGATCTGCGCCAAAGCAAGCAGGTAGAGATCAATTTATTAATTACTATATGCAACCATGCAACCCTCAATCTTGTCTTATATGTCGTTTTTCTTACAAAAATCTGCACTAAATTAGTAAACACTCAAACTGCTTACCCGTTCTTGTGATGTCTGGTAACGAAGATGAAGGGCTGTGGGGTCCCAATCCACAGCAATGTATGCATTGCCAATATAAGCACGGTCCTCAGAACAATCAATTTTGCACCCCCTGCAGAACCTAAATGAAAACCAATTAAAAAATGCATTATTCAAAGAGAGAAACATGTTAGGTTGTAGCATATATAGGTGTAAAAATAACACACAGATTACATACAAATACTGATAGATACACGAGACAAAGACGGTCCTGCTCATTAGAGCTTACATAGACAATGAACTACTCCAGACATAACCAATGCATCAGACCCTACATAGAAAAATGCATGTTCTCACGGTATTATCTTTAAAGGGGTTGTTCACCTTCCAAACATTTTTTTTTCAATTTAGTTGTTTTTAGATTGTTCCCCAGAAATAAAGACTTTTCTCAATTACTTTCCATTACTTATTTTTTTACTGTTTTTCCAAAATCTAAGTTTAAAGTTGAATATTCCTGTCTCTGGTGTTTGAGTCTGGCAGCTCGGTAATTTAGGTGCAGACTCTAAACTGTTACAATTTTGCAACATTTAGTTGATACATTTCTCAGCAACATCTCTGGAGTATTAGCACCTATTGTATCAGTTCTAACAGCTGCCTCAGAGATTCTGCTTCAGTAGGTGAAACATGACTCTTTACACTTCAATATTAGATAAACGGTGACACATAGAAAATAGAAAGTCATTGGAAAAAGTCTTTATTTCTGGTGATCTATCTGAAACCAACTAGTTGTTTGAAGGTGAATCACCCCTTTAAGGGAATAATTAAGTCCTTCTAAATTTCACCCCATCCACTACAACAAAAAGAAAAAAATTGTTAAGGTCAGAAAAGCACTAAGCACCATTCAAACATAATATTTACCTGTACCAAGGGCAAGAAGCACAGGAATTACCATCTTTCTGAACCACCCGCAGAGTGAAAGGATACTGATAGCCCATGCTATCATCGCTAAATATGGGGAAAAATAAATATAAAAATTTGAAATGATCAGATTCTTCAATAAAAAAAAAAAAAGCAATAACAAAATATGGATACATGAGACTCAGATTCGGATATCATGATTTTCAGTCAGCTAACTGGTCAAATGATGGCATGACATCTTTCCTTACACAATCTGGTTTAGTTTTTCAGGGACAACTAAAACTGTTTAATTCATTATAAATACATTTTCTATGTGAATCCAGTTATTGGTTATCAAACAGACATGTGTACATTAAATCTAATATGGAATTGGCAATTGGAATGGGCTTAATTCATGTTTAAATGATTTTTTAGCAGACAAAAGAATGTTGGCCAAAATTATGGAAAGATCTCTTATCTGGAAAACCCCAGGTCTCAAGCATTCTGTATAAAAGATACCATACCTGTATTTGCTATACAGTATTTTAAAGACATACAGGTTTAATGTTTTTTTTTACTTCTTACCATACCAAACAACAGAGGTATCTTAAAGCTCCATAATCCTTAAACTTGAGGGAGGAGCTTTAGGAACTTTTACTTATGGTATCCCAGAACAAACAACAATGGCCTGGTCTAGGCTCACGCTTCTGCCTATAACAGCCGCCTTTCGCTTGGAGAGGAGCCCTGCGCTACTTGGATGTTGCAGCTATTAATGTGAGAGAACCAAGGCAAGAGTTCTGGGCAGGCAAGGGAACTGTAACGTATGACAGGAAGGAAGGGGAAAAGGAAGCATAGTCGAGGGACAGGTCAAGGTCAATACCAATCAGGCAGTGCAACACGGAATCAGGAGCCAGAGGTGTAGTCGAGGTCACAGGCTGAGTTAAAAGGAAATCATTAGTCAGGATCCAAAAGGTCAGTAACAGGCAAAGGCCCGTACAGGCGGCGAATTAGCAGAAGTCAGGGAAAGTCAGGGTTCAAAGAACAGAAAAACAGACTAGAAGTGCACCCAAGACCTGCATTGGGCAGTGACTGCTTGGTTAAGGCCCCTTTAAATATTTGAATTTCAAGCCGAGCAAGATGACGTCACACATCGTTGAGTATAAAAAGCATGTGCATGTCAGACTGAAGAGGTTGTCCCTGCAGGGAGCATGGCCATCCCCACCACCTCACTAGATCACAGAGTAGCGTTACAGGACCATGTTTTTGGTTTGGTATGAACTTTTGTTTATGGTGATTTGCATGCACCCAATAAATGATGGCTTTCTCCCATCTATACATTTGATATATAGATTTGTTAATTGTTCATAGCAACAGATGTGACTGTGTGTCCCTACTATAACTATGTTTTAATGCTAACTCTCTGACTGATTTATTATGCATTCTGGATACAAATGGGAATTGCCACACTGCAGATTCAAAATTAAGAGCGGTGCATTTATTTCTTTGTCACCATATTATCTCTGCTTGGCCAAACACCACAAATACATGTGACTTGAGGGGGAGGACTGGTTGGTCCACATGTGGCTTGCTAAAGATAAAATGATAGAAAAGTTATTTATAAGTGTATGATGATACTTGCCAGTCTTGTGCATGATTACTTGATTCCTGTGGAGGAAGTGGACTTGCAAGCCTGGAAACCTGAATCCAAACAGCATCGTACAAGTCTTTCTTTCTTGTGTGTACTGTGCAAGGAACAATTAATGGCATTCCGAAGAGGCTGGGGCGATTTTTTTGAAACGACAAAAAGTACAACTCAGTCCTCATCTAGAACGACAGAAAATTTAGTTGGCTGAGTATTATGACAGAAGTATGGATTTGTTTTAAATATAAACACAGTTTTTCACATTTACAGTGCTTTTCATTTCTATTTACAACTCACATGCCCTGTTATTTGCTAAATTTCATCAAGTACAGAGCCTTAAACGGAGACCGTAATGGTGCAGTACATGCCCTTTTTCAACATTTAGAAATTGTGCTGAACAGAATTAGGAAAGGCATAAAGTAAGGAATATGTATGTTTTTCGTTATTTCTTGCACTAAACATTAAAAACTCTGACACTGAAATTCAAGTCACATTTTACTTTCTGAGAAATACTATGGAGCAGGCAATCTTCCAAGTTGTTGAAATAGTGTAAAAAAGATTTATTGTGTCCACAGCCTTACGCGTTTCATGTTACAAACACTCATAGGTAGCCTTTTTTTAGATAAAAAAATACTAAATACTAAATGAATTTGTCCAAAGGAAAGGCACTGAACATATATTTTTTTAACATATTTCCTGTGGACCGGTGCAAACTTTCTTACCATCTTTCTGTGGATTGCAATAATATAGCCTATGAAGGGACCTCCTGGGTGCATGGAGACATGACCATTAAGAACTCCATTCCCCACATTTTTTTCCGTTCCACATGGCACTACTGTATTTGGCAGCCCATTAGGGATTAGTGTTGGTCGAGTCAGTCCTCCGTTTGACAGACTGTGCGGCCCATTTGATGATGGCACTGGGCTGGGATCTGTAAATTGAAAAATATTATCCATGTTGTTTACTCATTATTACATTGCAATTAGTATGTATTACAATCTAAAACTCTTTGGCCATGCATTTCTTAAGCTCATCAAAGCAAATTAAGTTGCAAGCAACAGATGGGCTCTTATTGACCAAAAAATATAAAGCATATAAATAAGACAGTTACAAATTTATTATAAAATCTAGAACTCAAATTGACTATGTATATGCACATGTTTAAATACAAATCCCAATGTAATAGCTCAATTTGTGATTCTGTAATAGCATGTGTAGTTTTCCAATGCAAACAGATTCAGTGAATTTAATAACGTTCACTCTCTTGAACACCCATATTTGCTCTCGCACCGCATTATTTACAAATAACTTTCAACAATCCATTTGCTATTTATTTTAATATGACATTGTTTTACATACAACAGTGCTTTTATCTATCTATCTATCTATCTATCTATCTATCTATCTATCTATCTATCTATCTATCTATCTATATTTACGGTGCTAAAAATTCTTGAAAATATGACTTAAGCACTGATATAACTGTATCTATGCTCATTTCATGAGATAAGGAGGGCCCTGACCAAAAGCAGGACAATCAAGAGGGGACTTGGCCAAAGGTAAGGCCATGTTATACAAGAACAGTTTAAACCATTTTATAAAACACCACAACTCACCTGTTTGTGTGGGGCTTGTGGCAGATGTAGGAGATCCTGGAATGGGTATTTCAAAAGCACATAGAAAACCACTTACAGAAAGGCGAACTTTTTGGTTATCCTGGGGGAAATGCTGCAAGCAATAAAAAAAAAAAGACTTTTTTGCATCATTATCAATCATTTTTTTTAATCAATAATAATTGTAATTCATACTTTTGAGTAACTTAATCCAATATATTTTAACCAAAACCATAATTTACAGATACTTGTTTATCAAAAGATTATGTATTATCGCACTAGCTTAAACATGCAGTCAAAACCAACAGCAGAGAATACTCTCTATCAAAATTTTTGAAAAATGATGGTGCTGAAAAAGCTCCAAATACCACTAAAGTCAGCCCTCTCAAAATTCTTGTCACTAATCGCCAGTACTGTCCAACTGGAAGCAAACAAACCACCTGCAGTGGTGAGCAGAAAATGATTTCTGTGATAGAATTGAGGATTCAGTCATGATATACACTCATTCTGTGCTAAAGCTAACATACAAGTTGCTACCCTTTGCAGTCTTTAGTTGTGGTGCTACTCCCTAAGGAGACTAGTGAAACCTAAATGATATGCAAGACACAGCATTGTGTTCCAAGTTAATCCTATCTTCCTCTGGTAAATGGCTTGCTTATGACCAAATTTGGTTTCAGTATGGGTTTTTTTCCCGATCTTTCAGAAGGGAAGTACATAGATAGAAGTAACAAAATATGTGTGTGTATGTACATGACTACAAGTTGTTTGTGTATATATGTGTATGTGTGCATGTATTTTTTGTACTTCATGAACTACATGATCTACAACCTCTAATTCTGCAATATTTGGTTGATTATTGTGCTATCATGTCAATACCCTCAAATCATAAGTTTATTTCATTTGATAGTTGTTTCATCTATTAGTCATTAATTCAACCATGAAGAACATATACTAGATTATTAGTTGCCTTGGTTAAGAAAAAGATACAAGGGGAAACAGCTCTTTTTTTACTAGGGATACACAGAATCCACTATTTTGAATTCAACCGAACCCCCGAATCCTTTGTGAATACCGAATCGAATCCTAATTTGCATATGCAAAATATATTTAGATATATATATATATATATATATATATATAATATATATATATATATATATATATAGTAAAACAAACAATTATTTACAACAACACCTTTAAATGATGTAGTAATCCTCTGATTTGTCTCAAAGTCAAATTACCAGTCTCTAACCCCCAGAACTACAAAAAGCACTGGATGGGGAGGATTCTAAAGAATGGTTATGGCAAAATTTGGGGCTGCTATAAGTTGCCACAGAAAGTCAGTATTTAGTGGACTGATGGGAGCGGTTTGGGCCTCTATGTGGGCTGATTTGGCCTCTGTGTACCTGAAATGCGGGCCTATTTTAATTCTCAGTCCGGACCTGCCTGGGACAGTCTAAAAAGGGACTTCAAAAGTGACTTGTGATACTACAATAGTTTGGAAAGCTCAACTCCAAATGCATAGTGATAAAGAAATAGAACAAAATAATGCAAGCGGTTTTTCTGGCTTTTAAAATAATTTATCAAAAAGTAAAAGTAGAGTGTTTCATTATTCTGGATACAGAATTTAAAGTGGAATTAAGCCATCACACAAACCTTTATGTTGGATCCATGAACCTCTGCAAGGAGAATCTGCTCAGGTTTTAATCCACACAGGTCGCTTAGCTGTTTTTTCAAGCCTGTGTATTTCTCATCCATGTTCAGCCGGAGGCCGTACCGCACAGGGGTTGTACCATCTAGTTTGATGACTGAAAAAAATAGCAATCACTGAATATTACATTCTGTCATTTTTTTTGTTAAGCTAACTAATAATTAATATTTAAAACTAGATTTATGGATAGTACCCTCTGAGTTTTTATAAAAGGATATGTGGGTTGCCATGGTAACCAGAAAAAAAAGTAAATAAATAAATATATATATATATATATATGTGTGTATGTGTGTGTTTTAAAATCGAACGCATAAGTGATTATGGTACGGTAAATGGCAAAACTGAAGAGCTGGCAAGTGTTGGCCTGAATGGAGTTGTTCCAAGATGTGATGTGAGCAAGTTTGATCAAAAGGATGTATGGGTTGCAATGGTAACAAGAAAACAAATACCTAAACAAGTGTTTCAACAGCAAACACCAATGCAGAAGTGATTATTATACAGTAAATGGCAAAACTGAAGAACTGCTCTGAATGGAGATATTCCAAGAACAAGCTAAATCAAGAACCCGTGAGAATGCGCAAAAATGTTCTGGCTGGAAGTGATGTCAGATACAGGACATCGAAAAGGTCTGAAAAGGACAAAATGGAGCATGATCACCACTAATGCCCAAATAGAACTGGGCATTGGTGGACCAGGGTTGTAGGATGAGTTGGGCATGTCTTTATTTTCCCACAGAAAGAGTTTATAGTGTTGATTTACAGGCTTAGTAGCAGCAAAGACCCACCCAATTCCCTGTGTATCCCATATCTTTTAATGTTGACAGTGTGTGTGGGCCATAAAGGCGTTGTGAGTGACCCACAATTTTTGTGTGCATTACATGTGACCGCAACTTCTCAACAAGTAGGCAACTAAGGAGCTATCCTTCAAATATGAGAAAACACAATCTCCAATATATGTTAGAAGTCACAGTACCTTATATACGTGGAAATGATCTTTATGGCATTGTAGCAAATGCCTGTGGAAAGACCTTTCACAATGCATGAAATTGAATGTGTTACAGAAAGCAGAACATACAGCCCTAGTGTGGTACACTATCCATCCAACATTGTTAATGAGAAGCATTTATGTACAGTAATTAAAGGGGATCTAAACCCGAAAAAAAACGGAAATCCCGCAAAATTACTCAGGGCGCACCTCTAACCTGTTCTGCAATTTACATACACTATTAATGTTTTCTAAGATATTTGCATTTGTAGTCTACCAATACGATATGACACTCAGCATCCCAAGGGTTAACAGAATACAGGAAGTGCATAGAATCATTGAGACTATGAACCTTGAAAAAGCTAATGAGCTGAAAGCCTGCTATTTGTAACTGCTAATATCTCATAAAGCACTTAGAATACAAAATGAACGTGAGTGCAAAACTGCACTGTGAATAAGTGTACTCCAGTATATTTTTTGGGGGGTTTAGATAACCTAAACAATTATTTTATGGAGCATTTCTGTAAACAATGATCTCTAAACCTGAATCAACTCTTTACATCCGCTTCAAAGATATTTCACATTATAGTTAGTATGATGTTTACTTTTGTTCCACTTAAAAATATTCAGTCTCATGCTATACTTTTCTTTACATATAATATATTGTTTTATAGACTATATAAAATAGGTGTGTTTATTGCTAATATGATTACTGCTAGGTTAAAGAATTGTAACAGGCAGCAAAATTAAAAATATGTTAATACCACTTAAAATGAATCAAATGAAAACATCACAAACCTGTAATTTCCAAGTGCATATAGCTGTCCATGGGAAGAGGAAGAGAAAGAAAGTTGAAAGGATCAAATCTAACACTTATGTGTCCACATGTTTTACATTTCACTTGGGATCGCAACTGTCCATGAAACAAATCCACAACTATTGACTTGTTTCTTCTTAAATGATTATCCCATGCCTGAAGAAAGACAGCACAATGCAAATGAAAAACAAAGCACACAATTACAAGCTACCAATCAATAAATCAATAAAAAACTATTCTTGTTTTAATGGGAAAGTATAATATGCAACAGGAAAGGACTATGCGTTCCTGAAAGGAATGTCCAGGACAATTTGTTTCATTACATTAAGATGTCTACTGCCATTGCTTTGTAATTTCTTTTGTTCTTCACAGAATGACAACTACATAATAGTAAAGATGCAAGTGTGCACATTAGGCCTACACAAGGCAAATATACCATGCCGACATTATGAAGTGGATAGCTATAGGTGCAGCCAATACGACCACCAAAGGCAGTGAGATATCTGGCTAACGATGGAAATAGGTGCCAACCACACAAGGACTACATCAACTAGCTAATATGGTCCTCGATCACAGATTTTTGGCTGGATATCGATCAGGGAGGCAGAGACGTAACTAGGGGGGGTGGGCCCTGGCGCGGGACGTGCAGCCAGGCCCCACCCCCCTCCGTACCGCCGGAAACAGCCACAGAACAGAGTGGTGTACGAGCTGCCGGGGGCCCTGAGGAGGTGCGGGCCCTGGCCCAATCGCACCCCCTGCTCCCCCGGTAGTTACGCCACTGCAGGGAGGCCTGTCTAAGGCCCCATATACTGACAAATAAGCTGCCAAATTGGCATCTTAAATCTGACTGTGTATGACCACCTTTAGGGTCACTGGCAGTCTGGGCCTTTACAAAGTTTCTGAGACGAAGCCTGCCTAGCAATATAAAACGGTCTAAAGCCACAAATGTCAGAAACCTCTAAAAATAGAAAATGAATTCACATGCAATGTAATCCAGAAAAACTGAACTGGCACGTAGAAAGTTTTACACTTTCCCTAATCTAGCTACCCCAGTCAGCCTGTCATTTGGTCACTCTCAGCTGTATATGTGCTTCATACTAATGATTGTGTCCTTCAAAGAAAAAATTCTCTGCCACTTTAAAATCGCAATATAGCAGAACACACACTTTATCACTATTCCCATTATTTATCTCACATAGGAACATGTGTAATGACACAAGATCTCAGTTTATCTTCCAGTGTATATGCACCTGCTTACTAATCAGCAAAATGGCTGCTGGAACCAGAAGTGACACAGCTAAAAGTGGTACCAACACTGCTGGAAAGCTGTGTAGTTCTGGGCATGATGGGCTGTGTACTGGTACAAAAACTATATATATATATATATATCTATATATCAATATATCTATATATATATATTATATATATATATTATATTATATATATATTATATTATATATATATATATTATATTATATATATATTTTTTTTTTTTCAAAATGCTAACATTGCCTACTTCTTTAAGCTTCTTTAAAGAAGCAAAATAATCCAAATGTAAAATAAAGCTTTTTTTGTCACCTATTTTATGTTGAAAATAAACTTTTATATGTAAAATATATGTTTTTTACCATTAGCGCACTTCGATTTTCAGCTGTTTCTCCTGGATTGGCCACCTGTAGCCCCCCCACCCCACTGCAGAAGACCGGGTAACCCACACAGCCGGCAAATAAAGTATAGTCCCAATCATAATGTTGGTATGCGTTGGGTAGCAGACCCGATGCAGGCCTCTACTACAGAGATTTTTTTTTTTGAAAAGGACTTAATATTGTCTGAGTTGCAAACATCCATAACTATACTATATGTGTTTATATTCACCTCTGCAGCAACTTCCCAGTCTGGGCGCCCATCACTGTCTTTGAGTTCAACATATGGTTTGTCATGGACTCTGTTGAGATCTTCATGGAGACCATCTAAAAGGAAAGCTAGCAGCTCCTGGGAATCTTGCTGTTGAAAGCCATTGAACCGTGGTGCATATTTTGCGATAGTCCACTGTAAATAATTAAAAATGAATTGAAAAAAAAACATTATTAGATGAATATGTTAACAATGTTTACAATTTAACAGTAGTGGATTTATGACTTATTATAATATAGCAGCTTTGCTTGTGACAGAATGTACAAGGGAGATTGTTGCGAGGACAGTGGGCAAACAGGGACACCATATAGCTGTATTAATCTAAAATGCTTAGTACATAGTTTGCGGTCATACTTTTTTGCTTGGCTGTGGCAAAGGTGTTACTGGCACAGTCTATTGTTCTCAGACACTCTAGAGTAGACACCATGCTCCTTTTCTGCTCTCCTTTGTTGTTGCAATTCCAAATGTTTGGGGCTTATATGCAGAGATATTGCTTAGTACAGAGAAATATCTATGTGGACAGCTTCACGGTTTTAGTGCCAACAACATTTTAGTTAATAATGACACATAAGTCTTATGATTGGCATCATGTTTTACTTGATTTCTTACACTTAATACAACATGTGACATGAAGAATGCTTAGCAACATACACATTGCTGTTCCTTACTCGTAATTTAAGAGGTGCCACATTTTTCTGGGTTCCATTCCACAGCTCTTGAACCAAATCGCCATAGCATTTTGCCATGTGTCCTTTCATTCCAATAGGATTTGCTCTAAAATGCAGAATATAAGATCAAAAACGGACCACTTTTTAACCATATTTCATTGGCATCAACCATCATCAATTCACTTTGCTGAATGTGCTATCATTTCTATTATAGTTAAGTCTACAAACATCATGTATAGTGGATTATCAATCCACTACAAAAGCAAAATTTTGTTCTAAGGTATTTCCAAATAGGCTCATGTAAACTTGAAATCAAAGATTTATTAAAGTGAAAATGAAATTTAAGTTTGCCTTTAGGACCTTTTCATTACCTGTTCAGCTCATACAAATGCCTTCCGGAGATAAAATATTTTGTTAGAGGCTGTGTGTTACTGACACACTGGATACTTGAATTCATGAAGCATGTGTTTCCTAAGTTGCTCAGACCTGTGGCACCTTTTTCTGTAGGAACTGGAAAATAAAAAAAAATGTCTGCCATCAGCAAATATGTAAAACTCCACAGTGATGCCTTTTCATATATCTAGGATAACAGCACTTTTTAGGAACACAAAAAGTGCTATAACATTTACATTAGCATCAACCTTAAGAATCCCCAGTGAGAATTTGGGGTGTTTTCCTTAGAACGAATTGCTGATCAACAGGTAAGTAGCAAGCTGAACATTCAGTGTCACAATATAGAAGCAAATCTCCTGTTTTAACAAAGACCAGGAAACCCCAAAAGCCTCTATTATTTGCAAAGCTCATTAGAGTTACAGTTAATACAAAAAAAACACATCACTGGCTAATTAAAGGGGTTGAAACTGATTAACGTTTGTCTTTATTCAGTGCAAATGAATTATGTAATTTTGTGCATAAAGTCAGATATTGAGATAAGGATATAATGGGATTACAGTATTTCTTTGAAGGCAACCATTGGAAGGCAGATGGTTTTGATTCGAGAGGAAGCCCCTGGGGACTGCCAGGAGGGCCCTTCATTTTGTAGCCCCGGTGGGTGCTCAAGGCTCCAGTCTGACCCTGATTGTTCTCATCATTTGTGCAAATAATATGAACAAATGCAACATCACTTAACAGCTTGTGATGTACCATGCACTGTGTAACACGGTGTATTGGCAGATATTGGTTGCAATTGGTGGACCATACAAATAACTGTACAAAACAGAGTATTGATACATGTACAGACAGATTTAGGGAAGTGATACATTCTTAGTAGCCACTCTGTTTCTAACAGCAACCTTTTGTCCTTTTCTTTACCACTACTGTAAAAATCCATCACTCACACTTACCTTTATGTCTATCAATTTTACTGCTGTTTGCAATAAATGACATCTCTTCTGGCCAGCTCATGTCTTTATTCCTGACTAAAGTAATAAAAATAAACCGAAATTATAATTAGATTTGCAAACAAATGTATATTAGGGGCAGCAGTGGTGTATTCTGTCTGCTAGCATTGAGTTTTAATTCAAGTTAGAGTTTTGTAAATCCTATAAACTTGAAAATTTGGATGCATTCCATTTTTTTCACAATTGAATTCAGTACAATTTTTACAACTGGATTTTATCATAAATAATCAAAAATTTGTTTTTTTAAATTGTGAGTTTAAGTAAAAAAAAAACTCACAAAAATTAGATTTTGTATAAATAAGCCCATAAATATACTGTAAAAATCTAGTTGGTTTATGAGAATAAAAAGTTTCTTTTGCCATTGCAGTACTTTCTATAATTTTTGCATATAATCGTGTGGCATTTCTGCACTGCAAAGCTTAGCATTACAATACCTGCTTAATGTTACATACTGAAGCACATGTATTTATTATATTTAAAACAAATCATACATTGGTGTCACTATATAGATTATGTGGGGAATGTAATAAAAGACGGTAACGGACAAAATATTTGCAATGTGAAAAGTTATGCCTCTTTTCACAAATTTGTGAGAATCTAATATAGCTTTTGCGTACCCAGAAACTGTTTAGCAATCACTTCCGACAGTGGAAGAAGGTTTGCGAATTTTATAGTTAGCACCAGTGCGCAGTGAATGTAATGTAGTAAAACTTCTTACTGAAAAAGTTGTTACATTTGCTCCAAAAGATTATGACACCTTCAAGCACTTCTTAAAAGTGGGCAATGCGCAATTAAAATTCGCAATGTAATAACAGTTTAAGGAAGAGTATTACATTGCAAAATGAGACTTTTTGTTCTTATTGGTGCTAATTGTTTTGCTCTTTGCGACTCTTATTACATTCCCCATATATGTTTTACTTGTCCTTACATAATATGTTATCTTGAATTAATTGTACTGATTAAGTTGCAGCATAACACAGAAAAAATTGCATACTTAAAGGAAAACTATACCCCCCAAACAATGTAGGACTCTATAAAAAGATATTGCATAAAACAGCTCATATGTAAAACCCTGCTTTGTGTAAATAAACCATTTTTATAATAATATACTTTTATAGTAGTATGTGCCATTGGGTAATCATAAATAGAAAATTGCCATTTTAAAAAATACGGGCCACCCCCTGGGATAATACCATTCACTGAGCACAGAAACATACCAAACAAACTATTCTTCTTAGGTCACATGAGCCAATTAACAGACAGAATTGTGTATTTTGCTTCAACACTTCTTCCTGTTACAGTTAGAGTTGTAGTATTTCTGGTCAGGTGATCTCTGAGGCAACACACAGACCATCACAAAATGGTGGTTCAAGGTAAGAGATGTAAAAGGGCAAGATTTACTTAAATATATATTCCAGTTTGGTAAGATTTTTTAATATGCCACTTAATATGATATTAACTATCTGTTGCTTAAATATTCATTTTGGGGATATAGTTTTCCTTTAAGTAACTCTTTCAAAGCGTTATAAATATTATGCTATGAATGTTCTTATAGATAGATGTGTTTTTATATTTAGATTTCCTGAAATTGCTCCCAGCAACGGGCTACACACTGTAAGAATATCATTACCCATATCTATCATTTGTATAGGCTGCTCTTCCATTATGCATGACTTATTGATTCTGTTAAAGAAACACTAGCATACAAAGCACAATTACTGTCTCCATCACATTAGTATTTAACACATCAATAGAAAAAGATAAAATGTGTATACTGCATAAAACAAGATAAAATAATTTATTGTACCTTCTATTACCAAGTGCTGCTCATCTTGTATTTTCAGGCCCTCTAATGTGTGGTCTTCATCATCAAGTAAAGTAAGGTAATTCTGAATAAGAGACAAACCTTTTCAGTGTTGTTTTCTCAAAAAAATGGACATGCCCATTTTAAACCCAGATGAAAACACAGATTAAAACCTATAAAATTAGGTTGAAATGTTCTCCAAGATTGGAGTACCACTTTAAGGACAATTTAGCACTGCTGCGCATATCATTTTTATTTTTAGGCGGCTTTTCCGAGTTGCTTGACTATAATTAGATCGCTACATATCAAAAACAGTGACTGTGCTAACAGCATTGTTAGAACCTATTTGTAGATTATAATCCCATATTGTAAAACTAAATCTTGCCAAAACGCACAACTACCTTAATAAATTAACACTGTGTGAAGAACGTATGACATATGGGTATAGCTCACAATCCTCATCAATTGCAATTACAGCAGGAACATTTACCTCACTATTATACAACCACAATCTCATATCTTCTTCCTTAATACGTAGCCGCTGAGAAAGATATTCATGAATTTCTTTTATTGTCTGCATACGGCTGAAACAGCCAGTGTATGCCAGCACACGTTTCAGTGGAGCATTTGGAGAGGGAACGTTACCTGTTTAAATGACAAAAAAACAAAAAAAACAAACACATTTTTCGATTATATGTGTGTATATTATATATCTCAGGAAAGCCTTTCATTTTCACATACAACCACCAGTACACAAAGAAAAACGTTAAAAAATGTTCTTGTGTTCCAAGAGAGGTAATTTCCTTACTTTCAAAAATAGTGCAGCAAAGCTAAGTGGGAATCTAGCAATTCTTTATGAGACAGAGGTGCACAATCAATATGTTGAAGGATTAGCACACTCTTTGATTCTTTATTCCCTATATCAAGGAGGGACCGAAACGTCGGATACAATGCTGTGTTATGAGTAAAAAATACTGCATTCACAAGAATCAAAAAGTGTGCTGTTCCTTCATCATGATTTTATACATATATATATATATATATATATATATATATATATATATATATATATATATATTATAAAAGTGCATTCACACAGCTAAAATAAAAATGGCTAGAACTACATTCAGATGCAAAACAATTATTTATTAGGATGTTGTTCGGCTATTTACTTCTAACATTCTATACTGCTGTATTAGTCGTTAAACCTCTGAAATCCTTACATTAGCAAGGCTTTGCAGAAGAGAGATCTAAAAGGTTTTATAGGCTTTGGTAGCTATTGTCAAGCTGATTAAGTAACAGCAGCACATTTCAGTGCCAACAGCTCTCTCCTTTTATTAAAAGAAAAAATAAAGGAGCAAAGACATCTGCTTGGAAGATATTTGTTTGAAACACTTGGTTGCCTGTCGTACAATTAATATTACATGCTTTAAAACTATAATAAAATTACAAGTCGTATGGATGTGATTTGGATCTTATATTTAAGCAGGTTATCTGATCACATATTTCGTTATATCATTTAGTTTCATGCAAAACAATTTCACCAAGTAGCAAAGCAACACGGTTACCTTAACTGTATCACATATCACACACTGTACCACAACAATCCTTCAAAAGAAAAAGCAAATTTTCAGCAATTACAGATAAGAGATTAGTTGTAAGATTACAGCAAGAAAGCACACTTCATAAAAAAAAAAAGATTAATTGTTGATTTTACATTAATTAGTGCATAGCAAAAATAACACACACTTTAAACTTAAAGTCAAGCGTTGGGCATTCATTTGGGTTAACCTCTAGCAAATATTCAGGAGAGGCTGAACAATCCATTGCCATTAAAATCTCTCTTTTTGAAGAAAGATTTATTACTTTTAGCAGCCAATGATTTGCCAATATATTGTGATCCAATGGAACAGAGCAATAGTAGCAAAGACCTAGGGTGTGCACAAGAACACAATTTATAGTCTCAGTATAAAATAAACGTGCTCCTTTAATTTTTAACATCTCCAGTATAAAAATCCTCCATTCAATTATGTTATATGACATCAATATGTCTAAAATAAAGCCAGCTGATGTCATTAAAACTATACCTAATTCTATTTTAAACTAGTCATTATAATCACTTGTGATTAGAATCTTGATGTAGCAGAAAGCATTTGCTACCAGTACATTTAGTTCTAAATGATGACCATAATTAGATTACTTTATCATGCTCTGATTGTACATCAGTAAGAAAGGGCACACATTCATTATATGGATGTCTTATATTATTTCCAAGACTTGGTTGTTTACTATATCATTCTAACATACCCCTACAAGAAAAACGGACATCTTTAAAGGACAGCTAAATAACACTGTTATCATAGAACAATGCAAGTGTTGATTTCACGGATTGAATTGGAATGTCTTTTAGACAACTGCAATTTCTTGCTGTCTCAGAACAGTACATTACTGTACTGTATAACCGATTTAAAAACCAGCCACACAAACAATATCCAGTCTAATCTGGCCTGGCCATTCACACTGAACAAAATTGTCAGCAAAATGGCATCATGCACTAGCTGGTTACAAGCCAACTAAGACACAACATTTGCTTGTTGCTAAAGAAACAAAAATTCTTGCTGACCATAGATCTAATCTGGACACTGGCTAAAAAGGCAGTGGGTAGCCTTCAAAAAGAAACCCTACTGCTTTTTCGAGCTGTCTGAACAGAGCACTGCCCATTTAGCTTAGTATTCACTGAAACAAGCTACACTTGACAGTGGTCATTTAAATTAAGTTCAGTTAATTTGATAAAGGATTTATACATATATTTGTGAATGCTTAGCTATACTCTCATGGAGAAGCTGCCATTCTACCTATTATTTTTCAAGAATGATCCCAAACATATGTTTAATAACTTCTCATCCGATATAAAGTATTTTAATATTCCGATTTTTCTCATGTTTCTTGTGCATGACCATAGATAAAAGCCCCATTGTTTGAAAATGCCACAGCCGAGCTGTATAGATTTCTTTTGGCACAAACACTATGCTGTTTGATTCTTGCTGCATTCTTACATTACCTCTGGGTAAATGCTGAGGAAACATTCTGAGGCTCATCATACCCATATTCACCCAGATGTTTGACTGTTGTTGACGAGTTACGGGCTGCTGTCTCAAGAAAAGCAAATAGCGTGGGAAAAGCTCAAGTTCTGGAAGATCTGTTTTGCTGTTTTTGATAACCTGGAAAATTTGAAAGGTAACAGTTAATATTTGTGCCCATATAAAGTGGCATGTTGTACTATTGTGTCATTCAGATTTGTTAAGGAAATATGGCAAGTAGCTGAAGTTCTGGTTATGTTCTAAATTTGGCATTTAGCTACTTACTGGACGTGGTAAGGAAAGGTTTGCCCCATACCAGTGATACAGGGCTCTCCACACAGGCTCTGGAACAATCTCAAAGTCTTTAGCGCAGACAAGAGTTGGACTCTGTTTGAGTCGCCCCCCTTCAAGTGTTAGGGAAGGAACCTTAAAATACAAGATCAAGTTAAAAATAAAGACAGCTAAAGAAAAAATATAGATCAGCCAGAATTCAGAACTTCAGACTATGCTTTTCAACTTGTTTGTTAATGATTATATGATTATATAATATTGTTTTTTATTATTCGATGTAGGTTAGCACAAATGCTGAGAAAAAAAAAGATCAACGCTGCAGCATTTGAAACTGTGCAATATAAAATTTAGGAAACTCTATATTTGAAAACAGAATCACTAATTTTATTAAAATAATGACAAATGTCCAGATAAATATGGTCTTAAAGAAACCCGTATACCCCTTTTTAACAATAAAATATATTAAATCCACTTCTTCCATCCATTTGAAGCATAGTCATGCAATAAAGAATATAAGTTGAAGAACAAAGCTACAACCTTCAGTGTTTACTTAAGAGTGTGGTGTGAACATTGTTCCACTTATATTCTTTATTGCATGATTATGCTTCAAACAGACAGAAGTGGATAAGGCCCAAAAGATTCAGGTATAAAGTGGCAGGGAAACTGAAGCTACTCCATGTTTGATCTTTGCAAGTTAGATAATTAGATTCCAAAACTTGGTGTGTGTGAGGAAATAAAGTGAAGTATACAGAACCTTTCACGTTGTAAAAGAACTCAACCCCTACTTTGTAATTAAATCCATAAAAAAAATCTGTATATAAATCGAAACAATGACACTGCAAACAATAAACCGTGCTGTATGCATTTCAAGGCCCAGTCTCTAAGAATTTAATTAACAATGGGCTATCTTATTGTTAACAGTCTGACTTTTTAAACTATTTTTTGGGTCATTCACATATGCTTGTAATAAATGAGGCAATAAGGGCATGTAATATCCCTCATTTCAAGTCTTATTTTCTTTTCAGCACTGCAGATGTAACTCAAAAACTACAGGATGACTTTGCTAAACAGAGCAATGGCAGGATAGACGCATAATTTACCTTTACAGTTTCTTGTGTAACTAGAGGCTGGTTGTCAATAGCTCCTGGTTTCTGTGGATTAAGCTGCAATAATGCATTCCCATTGGCACTGAGCATACACTGGTTATTATTATCTGAAGCATTATGCTGATGTGCAAAGCACATGTCTGAGGTTGTATTGCTAGAATAATTAAAACCTAGAAAAATAAGAAAATGTTGTAGAATATTAACTTAACTCTGAAATCTGTGTAACAATTCAACCATAATATACCCTCCCCCAAAATAGTACTATTTACTATAAAATACTACTGTGCAGATATCTATAAACATATGTTGTGTTTACAATACTACAAAAATATTTTTCCGCACAGTCATAAATTCCTGTACAAATCAATGCCTGTCATCAAATTATAGAAAAACATTCTTATATGGTGGAATGTACATGCCAGCAGATACTGTAGCTTTGTAATCAGGGCAATAGCATTAAAAGGTTAATACTATTGATGACTAGGAATGATTTAAATGCACATTTTAAAAAAAACACTAGGCTGGGGATGGAGCGATCCTTCCATAGGCTGAAGTCCTGTTTTCATTTATAATTAGCCTATGGAAGGATTGTGCTGCCCCCAGCCCAGTGTCACTGAAGCAATGCAGAAGATCCGTTAGCAGTGTTGGAGGGTCGGCTTCACAAAAGTTCACGGGGCTGGGGGCGATTTTGCGTGGGGCTTTTAGTGGATACTATTCGGCGTGCAGCAGCTCCTAGATATGGACACGTTCCTATGATGTTTATAGGAACATGTCAGTATTGTTTTAAATCTGAAAGCACCGTTGCTATATTTTCTTTCTAAGAGATAGCAGGGCTCATTTACATTTGCAAACACAGTTGTGCCCCACTCATTAAAGGTACTTGCTCAAAAATGCACCCTTTGCACTTCCATATAGTTGTGCTTAGATACCACTTGAAATTTGAACTCATTGCACTTGCATATGTACATTTGTTTTCAGGCTTGCACATAATATTTTTATCCCTGTATCCCCCCCCCCCCCCAACAATAAGTCACTTTCAGAAGCCACGGCTTTACTATGTAACTGGTAATATAGAACACAAATATCACAAAATAATAAACTCTGTTACTTGCTTCTCTGGCAAGCTAATGGATTCAAACTTCAGGGACCTACTACTGCATCCAAAAAAAAACAAAAATCTCTTGCCATCCTATTTGATTTTCAGCCAAGCTTACGGCAGCGCTCTATAACAGGAAGCATTATGGTTTCCCTGTGGACCTCACCTCATATTAAACCAGAGTAAAAGCTCTGCTTGGAAGTAGACTTTATTCTTACCGGTGATAGTTGATTCTGAAGCTTCTGAAGCAGATGATATGTTATCTGAAGATTTTTCATCTGTATAATTCTGGAAGTTTGACCCATTCCTGTCATCTTCCTTTTGATCTGGTGAGGATGTAGCCGATAAATTCCTTTCCGCGCTTAATGTAGAAAATGGTCCAACAACAGTTAGCTTAGAATCCTGAGAAATACAGAGCACAAGAGTTTATTCATGAATGATGGTATTTATGTTATGGTAAATGAAACAAAATGAATATTGTTCAACAGAAATTGTTTTGAAATAGCAATGTAACAAAAGTGCAAAGATTGCTCCAGTTCTAGTTACCCAGAGCAACCAATTAGCAGGCAGCAGATATGGTTGTGTGCTTGCAAAATTAATTGGTTGGTGTGGGAAATTATCTTCTTTTATTTCATATATTTAAAAAGCGGTCAGCAATGGCATTGTGCAAAAATTAGCAACTATTGACGAGTTTCGTGACCCACAGTGGTCACTTCCTCAGAGTATAACCTCAGTTTACAAAAATCACAACTTTATAAATAACAACAAACACCATTTTAAGGAAATTTCTTAAAATTAAAAATTATATACAAAAATTATACACACTCATTAAATCTCTAATAATATACATATTTGCAATTCCTTTTTATTTACAAAGATAAAGCAAACCTTTGATATTCCAAGTGTACTTTGAGGTGAAATTTTTTTTTAAAGCAATTACTAATATGTTTAATATTGGAGAGTTAATGAGTGTGTATAACTTTAAAAATGCCTTTAAAGGAAAAGTTCAGTGTGAAAATAAAAACTGTGTAAATAGATAGGCTGTGCAAAATTAAAAATGTTTCTAAGAAGGTAATGTCTACAGGCGGAATGTGAGTGGATGTGTAAGATAAGAGCCAAAACACAACTTCCTGCTTTTCAGCTTTATAACTCTGAGCTAGTCCGCGACTTGAAGGGGGGCCACATCAGGACAGGAATTGATGTCACAGGGGGCTTGTCTATGATGCCGCAGGGGTGGGGCAATGACGTGGTAGGGCATAGCTTCTGAAAACCGGGCTGTCCAGGTCAAAACCGGACGGGAGGCAACCCACATAATATGCATAATTAGAGGGTTGACATGAAGACTTGGGAAGGTATTAAGGATGATCATGGAATGAAGAAAGGAACAATGGACCTGTAAAAAATAATATATCATAAAACATTCTACATGTTTTATAGCTTTCATTATTGTGACACTATAGAGCTAAAGGGACATTTAGTTAGTTCTTGAGATTTGAGGTATATGTGCCCTTTCTAACAAAAAATTGTACACTTACATATCTGACATATTCCTTCCACTGCTGCCACCACTGCATAGAGATAAGAAACCAGTTGTGACCATTCTGTAGTCCATACCGACTTTCTCTTTCTAGCCAGCCTCTGAAACCATGTAAACAAAAATAACATCAGTCCAATACTGCATTGTACGTATGAATAAGTATTTATATAGCGCTACGAAAATACACAGCAATGTACATTTTTACAATACAGACAGGGTGGACAAATGTCATATATAAATATATATATGTGTGTGTGTGTGTGTCATGTGGTAAGAGATATATAATGAAGGAGAATCGATGTACAACATAAAGGTAAAAATAGGATGGTTTGTTATTATATATGAATTCATACCTAATAATGTGTCCTTCCTCCTCAGGGGTGCCTGGTTTTAAACCCAAGACTATATGACTCACCTAAGATAAAGACACCACAATTAAACAGTAACAGTTTATATTTTATTGAATTATATTTAAGTTTTTAGCAAATGCTGTGGTGATAATGATGCTTCCAGCCCATAAACACTTATAATACACAAAAGCCATGAATATCCTGTAAATTATATCCTTATAAACGGTGAGTTCTGATGTCATCAGTTATAAATGGTGAGTAGTGATGTTATTTCTGTCATAAGACTCACTGAAATTTGTGTATTATAATAAATAAAGTACCCCCTGTTGCAAAATATGAGGATATTAGAAGTTACCTCGGAGTTCCATTTCCTGTATAAAAATACTCGGCCTTCAGCCTTGTGTTTTTATATGGTCATGAAACGCCTCGGTAACTTATAATATCCTTATAATTTACAAGAAGGGGTACTTTATTCACTATATATAGCAAAGTATGTTCTAAACCAAGCACAATTACAATATGCTTCCAATACCATTTCCGCCAGATGTTGATCTTATTTTATTTGTTTTTCAGGGGACCAAGAAAAAATTATGTAAAATCCGGGAAAATGTAAAATCAGAGAAATGTGTTAAAGTAACTTTTCCTTCAACTACTGCAAGGATATAAGCACATGAGTCTGTTTTATTTTGAGATACAATATTTACTGTGTTAATAACAAGGGTTAAACATTGCAGTGTTAATGTTACACTATGGGGGACATGTGCAGGGACTCTCTGTCAATCACATACACAACCTAAAGCAATAAACCTAAAAGTTTAAAAACTTAAAATAGAGGGTTCGCTGTATTTATTAAAATAGAGGTTTTTACTGTATTTATTTTCTCTCCTCTAAACACAGCATATGGATACCTGACTGGGAAATTAATTTCTAATTTCAGCAGCACTGAAAGAGGCACATAGAATGGCCACAAAAGCATAATCTACTTTACTTCAGTGCTGGCATGTTTAAAATGGATTTTTTTCGCGGGCACTACTGAGCAGGATGTTGTAGCTCCCACCCTTCCCAGCTATAGTCAGGTGATCCCACTGGTGTCTAATAAAAGGGCAGCCAAGTATGGGGGTTTACTTTGAAAGCAGCAAGTAAGTTGCAGGTAAAACCTAGTCCCTTTGTAAAATGTATAATGAAGCAATAGAATTCTTAATGAATCAGATAAAATTGAGCATAGGACTGGCCAGATATGGGATGACTTTGACGTAGTTGGCCAGCTTAAATATATTGCAATATATGGACAAACAATCCCTGTTTTGTTTAAAGGGTAAGGCATTTTTCAGTAGCAGTATGCACAAAATGTCTGTCTTAAATATATTGATAATGGGTTGAGTGCAGAGGACTCTTGTATTTGACTACTGAGCAGGACACATACAGAGCTGGGGAGAGAGGAGAGGAGCTGAGAGAAAATTAAAAGCAAGAATGGACACTCAGCAACTGGAGCTTGAACTGTATAAGTAATACAAGAGGTAAAGAAAATGTCATGGAAACATTGAAAAATAAAATAAAACAAGAATGTAAATAATGCACTTGAATTCGCAAAATCTTTGATATTTTTTTTTTTTTTTTTTTAAGGTCAGCATTCTCTTACAACAAAAACAGAAATATATCTAAGGCTAATTCAAGAGTTACAGAACTATACCAAAAAAAAATGCAAGGCATGTAATAAGATTAAACACTGAGCTACCTGC
The DNA here is from genome assembly GCA_038501925.1 of Xenopus petersii. Taxonomy (NCBI): domain Eukaryota; kingdom Metazoa; phylum Chordata; class Amphibia; order Anura; family Pipidae; genus Xenopus; species Xenopus petersii. The sequence goes on along the minus strand of CM076675.1, from coordinate 84,913,329 downwards.
ACTCTAACATAATCTTATTATTTTTAGATGATTGGAAAACACTGAATAGCAGAACCCTTGAAGCATGAAAAATTTAAATATGGTGTGCAAATCTTGGGGTTTTTCCAATTAGTCCATGAATACATAACTTATTTTTACTGCTATTTCTAGGATACACACGCACAATATCAAGGTCTGCTTGATATATATGCCTGTGCAATTTTATGACTGATTGATTTGAGCTCATATTTCGTCAGACAAAAAAACATCCAGAGGTTGAAAAGACTGATTAACAAATCATCATAACACTACAGCTCTTCTGTGTGTATGCACCCCTGTGGAAACGGTTGCAGTACCGGTATTGTGTTCCAGCATAATCTCCTTTTACTTTTTTGTTGGTCTGTTATCTGATCTAAAGGACATCGTATAGTCTTAAGGCAGGCACATACTTACACAAATTACAGGGTGTCTGGTGCATATTTTGATTTGTAAACCACTTTTTATTGTGTATGACCATTTATAAATAATTTTCACATTTTTAAGACTACTGATGTGTTCAGACAGACTTTAATCAATAATACATTATAAAAACTCTCCTTTAAACACAGCTAAATCTGGCAACTAATACATAATAATAATCATCTGTTGCAAAAATTTTTGTAATTCCAAACAGTGCCATATACAGTTTTGTTGTGTTTAAAAAAGTGAATTAAACTCAAAATCCTTATAATGGCTTTAATTTCCATATACACAAACGCATTGGGAAAACTGAACATTCTATTCCAAATCAGAACATGAAGATAAATTTATCAAATGTGTTATTCCTTTACAGAAAGTAAAGAAAAGGGAATATTAGGATGTTCCAAAACAATAGCAGTGTCAGCATTCTTCTTTACAAACTCAAATGTTCACTGTGTAAACTGAAAAATGTTTCAAGATTTAGCTTTCTTTTGAATCACTGAACTAATATTTAGTTGTATAAGCAGTGTTTCTGAGAACTGCTGGACATCTGTGTTGCATGGAGTCCACCAACTTCTGGCACCTCTTACATCCCACAATTCTTGGGTTTTGCCTCAGAAACAGCATTTTGATGTCTCCCCACAGGTTTTCTATTGGATTAAGGTCTGGGGATTGGGCTGGTCACTCCATAACGTCATTCCTGTAGGTCTGCCCATTTCAAGGACAGTTCCTCTTCAGCAGAAGACCTCTTCAAGTATTTGATGTATTGAAACGGATCCATGATCCCTGGTATGCAATAAATAGATACAAAATATCCCCATATCATGATGCTTGCACTGCTATGCTTCACTGTCTTCACAGTGTACTGTGGCTTGAATTCAGTGTTTGGGATCATCTGAGAAACTGTTTGTGACTTCTTGCTGATAGCTTGGCTTCACACAGGCGTCTTCTAGTTCTCACAGGTAACTTTACACCTTCTTTGAGTCTTCGCTATTCTTCTATTCATTCGAATGGTAGTTTTCAGTTTTCTTCCCGTCTTTCAGGTTTTGGTTGCAATTTAGCTCTTATCAACTTTTTAATCACACTGTTCTGAACAATGTCTAGAACGACCCATTTTCAGAGAGAAATGCACTATAACCAGCATGCATAAGATTTGCTGCCTTGCCTCCTTAAATAAGGGCCGTAATTAACACCTGTTTTTTTTACAGAATTAATGACCTCACTAATTGAACTACACACTGCTATTATTTGGAACAAGCTATTATTTTGAATTAGCCTCAATTAATGATTCAATTATAGAGAATCAGCAGCATGCATGTCATAACTGTTGGGTCTGTTGGTTTTCTTTTACTCTACTACACCTTCTACTAAATTATTTGCCATGTATTTGACCGAAAACAGTGATTGATCAGGTTATTGATGTCTGAATGCTATTATTCTGAACAGAACTGCAGATGGAAGGTTCTGCAATAACAAATCCTCTAAAGGTTGTACTGTAGTCAATGAATGTGTTGAACCATACATTACTGTGATAAAACATTGGCAATATAATACAGAAATGCTAATTTTATTGCATGGGCCTCAGTGGACCTATAGAATCAGGGGCGCTCCGCCAATGAGGCGAGCTGAGCCGCTCGCCTCAGGCGGCAGCGCCAGACAGGATTCCAGGGGCGGCAAAAAGCCGCTCCTGCACCTTTAAGAGCCGAATTTCCGGTTTTTAAACCGGAAATTCGGCTGCGCTATTGCGAGAGAGCGCAATTGCGCTCTCCGCAATCATGTTCCTGCCTCCCCTCGCCGACAGGTAAGTCGGTGCGGGGGGCGGCATTGCAGGAGCTGCCTCAGGCGGCTCCTACCCCAGAAACGGCGCTGTATAGAATATGCAATCATCAGTAATGAACACAAGCCTTATTTTTATCAAGTAACCCAAGGATTCAAGAGATCTCATTTTTTCATACCACCTTCATTCTCTTAGGAGTACTATGGTGATTATTATTAAAGGAACACCAAAAAATTGAAGTGTTTTAGGCATGAAAATAGAATAAACTATGTGCTGCACTGGTTCAACTGGTGTTTTGCTTCATAAACTCTATTATAGTTTATATAAACTATAGTAGCCATGGGGGCTGCCATTTAATGCTGAAAAAGGAGAAAAGCACAGGATACACAGCAGATAACAGATAAGCTCCATAGTAAAAGTTGGGATTCTTCAGAACTTATCTGCTATCTAATGAATATCCTGTGCTCGAATGGCTGCCCCCATGGCTACACAGCAGTTTGTTTTCATAAACTATAGTAGTGTTTCTGAAGCAAACTTGCCAGTTTTACCAGTGCATGGCAACAGTACATTATGTTGCCATTCCTTTAAAACACAATTTTTTGCGGTTAGTGGTCTATTAACAACATGTATTTATAAAGCACCAACATAGTCCACAGTGATGATCAAACCACTCATGTCTACTAAGATTTACTTTGCATTCATCGGACCTCATCTATGTGGTCTTAGCCTGAAAGGATAACAACAATCTGTCACATGGATTTCATCTGATCTAAACCAATCTTTCATTTGTTCTAAAATTGACATTCGTATTTTACCTCAATTTACAAAAGACAGAGGAGAAGCATGCTTGCTGTCTAGTACAAGTTATCTACCATCTCTACCACCTGCATAAGGTTTTCTATTAAAGGCTGTTCTGCACCACGGGAAATAATGGCAAGGTAATAAAGGAAGAGATTACCAAGCAGTAAACAGATCCAGAGACTCCAGAAATATAAAAGTGGTTAGTGATGTTATCATACATCTTGCATAAAATACCCTACCTGAAAAAGAAGATTTAAAAACTCATTGGCAAGGGCACTTTTAACACTCCATATCTGGTAATCCTCCAGTGTCAAATGTCCACTCTATAAAGTAAAAAGAGTACAAAAGAAAAATGTATTATGGAATTTGTTTTTAGTAATAGATAAATCCTTATTTCAGAATAAAATTCTGCTCCAATATAATTTGTACAGTGCTGGTTTTAGTGTAATACTGATAGGTAACATAAACTTGTCAGATTCACTCATTACTATGGTATATATTGAATAAAATCCCATCTGGGTATTCCTGACAGTTTCAACAAAATGTTATCGACTGGCAACAAAACCTTCTATGAAAGATAAAACTTTTATCTTTATCTATAATAAATGTGCCCTTTGAGTATATATAAGTAGCTTTCCAATTTGAATTTGCTACAATGTGAGAACATTTGCAAATGTATTTTTTAATTACATTTTACGGATTCAATAATAAAATGAAAATTCTATTGAAAAAAGAATTGTCATCTAAAACCTGGTGAGGTTTCAGTGGGGGTTGTATTTTCAAAATCCAAGCTATTCTCCAACATTTTAAAGGAAATGTTGTATTTTTAAAAATAAACTTATTTTCCGCTTGAAGCCCACATCACCACACAATATTTTTAAAAACATGAATCTTGTATGTATTGAGATTGTCATCCTGAGTAAATTCTGTCTTTAGCTTTTCTGGTTTTTTTTTTTTTACAAAAAAAAAAACAAACAAAAACGTATGGAACCGTATTAAATAATGCATGTGCATTACCTTTGTTGTATCGTGGGACTGCAGTATATTATCTGTGATGTCAGACAGATCTAAGTGCAATTCCTTCAAAAACAGAAGTGAAACAAATGAGTGCAATTTATATTAAAAAAAAAAATAATGAATTAACTATGTATTAATTAAACTACGTCAACTGCTATCATCCAAGATAAAAATGTATTTTGTAAGCCCCAAACTTTGCTAGAATGTAAAGTTTATAAATTCTTTACTTTTATTATAACAAGTAAGCCATACTACAATAGTAGATATAAAATAACTCAAAATAAAGTTTCTGTGAGACTACTCATGTGGGTACTTTGTTAAAATAGTTAAAGGAAAACTATACCCCCAAACAATGTAGGTCTCTATTAAAAGATACTGAGTAAAACAGCTCATGTGTAAAACCCTGCTTCATGTAAATGAATCATTATCATAATAATATACTTTTTTAGTAGTATGTGCCATTGGGTAATCATAAATAGAAAATTGCCATTTTAAAAAATAAGGGCCGCCCCCTGAGATCGTAAGATTCACTGTGCACACATACAAACCACATGTAAGGTCACATGAGCACATCTGTTGCTTAAGTATTCATTTTGGGGGTATAGTTTTCCTTTAACATATTATTTTAATTATTATATGCACTTGAACATAATATCAGTCCATGAAGGGGTAGTTCACCTTTGAATTAACTTAGTATGATGTAGGGTGTGATATTCTGAGACAATTTGCAATGGGCTTTCATTTTTTATTATTTGTGGTTTTTGAGTTATTTAGCTTTTTATTCAGCAGCTCAGAAATTAGCAATTTCAGCAGTCTGGTTGCTAGGATCAAAATTTACTTAGCAACCATGCATTGATTTGCATAAGAAACTAGAATATGAATAGAGGGCCTGAATAGAAACATAAGTAATAAAAGTAGCAAAAACAATAAATTCATAGTCTTACAGAGCATTTGGTTTTTAGATGGGGTCAGTGATCCCCATTTGAACACTGGAAAGAGTCAGTAGAAGGCAAATAATTAAAAAAACTAAACAAAATAAATAATGAAGACCAATTGAAAAATTGGCTGTTCTATAACTAACTAAAAGTTAACTTAAAGGTGAACCACCCTTTTAATAATACTTTAATGTTGTAAACCCTGAGTCTTACAGGTATGGCATCAGTGCGATTATCTTTCCAAACCTCCAAAAGAGCAAGGACCATCTCTGCAAGCTCCGTGCGAGACAAAACACCATCACGATCTATGTCAAATACCTTGAAACAAACTAATTGCATGAAAACCGAATTAGCACCAGACAAGAAATAAATTGTTTTAAAAGGGGCAGTATATACACACAATATACACATCGAATATAAATGTCACAATATAAGGCTGATTAGTAATTAATACAGATAATTACTACATGGTAGCACAGAAACCAGTGCAACTAGCATCAGAATTTAATAATCAGCCCTGTAGCATCATCTTATATCACAGGCCAACCTCAATTTCTGCTTGGTAATTTCCGACAACCCTTAAACTTAGCTTCTCAACAGCTGCTGGAGCAAGAAGTTCAGTATATAAAATATTAAAAAAATTTTGCCATATTAATTTTTAGGGTTTAGTTCTCATATCACAAATAAGTCCCTACAAAACGGACTCCTCTTTACACTCTGCTGATTATTAGAAGAGGATGTAGTATGGATAAAAACAAAACAATAACCCATTAGTGCTTTGCTACAGAAAAAGGTTAATCAAAAAAAAAAAAAAAAAAAAAAGAAAAAAAAAAGCGGCTGGAGAGGGGATTTCTTAGAATTACAGAGGAAGCAGACCCTGCGGTCTGGGCTCCTGCCATTGGAATAATATGTATGTTTGTATGCAACAGTGTGAATACTAATAAGTAATTATTGTAATAATTTTTATCAGTTATCTAATTACACAAACAAGTAGATAAAAATAAACAACCCTTTAAAATGTGGGCACTTATAAAATATGATTTACTAAATGCTTGTTCAGAAGTACCTAATTTACATATTCAGAAAATGTAAAGTTTGGTGATACCTTTTATTGGCTAACTGAATAAGTAACTAATTTACATATTGTCAGAGGGAAAAAGTATTCAGCTTTTAAGGGTACCAATTTTAAAGTATAATCAGGCAAACCCAGCTGGATATAGCAGGTAAAATATTCTGCAACACATGGGGGCAAATTTACTAAAAGGTGAACTGACTAACACAGGCGAAAATTCGCTGGCGTAATTTCGCTACTGAAGGAGATAGACTCTAGCGTTACTTCACTCCCTAACGCCTGGCGAATTTGCTCTCTGGCGAATGGACGTAACTGTGCAAATTCACTAAGATGCGGATTTTAATGAACGTTACCTCTTGCGCCAGACTTGCCTTCGCCACCTCAGACCAGGCAAAGTGCAATAGAGTAGATAGGACTTCCTCAAAAAAGTTCCCAAAAAACGCTAGTGTTTTTCCTTTTTCAGGATGATGGGCTGAAAAATAGCGCAATTTTTTTTGGGGGTAACCGTCTTCCCCCCTACATTTCCTAACATATGGCACATAAACTATACACTGGGCTCATGTGTAGGGCAATATAATAACTTTTTTTAATGTTATTAAAGTTTCCCGGGCTTGTGTAGTGTAATGTATTTGCTGCAACCTATACATGCATTGAACTTTAACTTCCCGCTGTATACAAATTAGCCAATGCTATCGCAACTTCGCTTCGCACAGTAACGCTAGCTCAACTTCGTCAGCGTTCGCGCCCTGGACAACTTCGGATTTAGCGTTGTCCTGGCAAATCTACACTTGGCGAAGTGTTGCGCTGTGAGCGAATGCCGTCGCTGACGAATTTTCAGAGGTTAGTGAATTTGCCCCATGGTTCCACTTTACTAATTACAACCAAATAGTAAAATATTCATCTTGCAGGTCAGATCATTAATATCAAAACACCTAGTAATTTCATCAAAGGCCCATTTAGTAATTAGATGCAAATAGTCAAATGAGGCATATTTAATATTGGTGGTACCAGGAGTTTCAGGCTATATAATGTAAGTAAACATGAGAGAGCGTGTAAGGTCACTTGCGTTTCCTTTCATCAATTTCTTTTTTTCCCCCACTATAATTTATTATTTTGCTTTTCCACAATTTGTTTTAAAACTGTAGATTTTAAAGAACATTTGTGGCGGAAAAGAAACTGTAAAATAAAAAAAATAAATAAATAAAAGAAAAAAAATTAGATTAAGATCTCTACCAGTAAAACAAGCATATTTACATTTTTGTCTCTCAGCCAGGGGTCCCCTGCAACATGCAGACAGTCCACATGAAATTTCTTTGAAGTCTATGTGATTGTCCCGGTTTTCATCAAATGCATTAAACAACCCTACAAATTAAAATATGAAAAAAAGAAATGCAGATCATCAATAAGGTATCAACCTAAAGCGGGAATTCAGTGTAAATAAATAGCAATTACATAGGTGTAAGAGTTTGGTTATACACAAATGTCTTTATTTGTACTACAGTATACCCTAGATATATGACTATAATATCATAATTAGAACAGTGCATACCTGGTGCACGTGGTCTCTTGGCTATCAGTTATAGCTTTCTGTATCCCAGTGTAATAATATAAATTATGACCACCACTAAAGAGTATACCCAGGAATGAATTGACAGTATGTTAGAGACATTAGAAATCTTTTTTGTACCAGGTATATCTTGTATTCCTAGCAAGTTTTAACTGTCAATAAACAATGTATTGAACAGACAGGTTTCACACATATACACACATGGAATCTGTTTTCTAGGAATATAAAGAAGTTGTATATGAACAAGCAATTCTACATTTGTAAGTGATTTCTGCTCTACAATACTGTGATCATAACTATGTGTAGCCCATACTGATGGGATAACTATACCACTTTTTAAAATAGTTTGAGTATCTTTGAGGTACAATGCTCCAAGTACATACGTACAGGACTTATATCTGAAAAAATCCAGGTCCCAAGCCTAATAACAGATCCCAAGCCATTATGAGCCAGAATTACAAGCATTTGGGCACTCGATTATTTCTACAATCAGTTTCTCTGGTTTGCTGCCAAATGGAATTTTCCACAAGCAGGTTTTTAGCAAAAAAATTTAAAGTGATACTGACACTAACATTTTTATTTTCAAAAATAAATCTACATTAAAAGTTACCTATAGGCCATGTTGATCGATTTTTCACTGATAGATCTGCTTTTGTAAGTAATTGTCACTTGAAGTTCCTAAACCTGACTGTTTTGCCAACCTGACTGTCCCTTCTTAACCTGACAGTTAGAGTTTCTAATACTAACGGACTACTGCTGCACAAATATGGCAGCCCTCTTATAGAGGAACATGGGGGTAAGAAAAGTTATGTAAAAGCATCAGGCAAATACTTTTATGGCAAAATTATAAATAGCATTCAAAGAAAATGTTATGACAGATAATAAAAATGATTATTTTCTGATGTCAGTATCTCTTTAAAAGCTCACATTTGTTTTAGCAACAGGCTGCTAGTACAATAGAACTTGTAAATCTGCCCCTTAAAGGAAAGCTATACCCCAAAACAATGCAGTTCCCTTTTACATAAAACAGCTCATATGTAAAATACTGCTTCATGTAAATAAACCATTTCATAATTTTTTAGTAGTATATGCCATTGGGTAATCTGAAATAGAAAATTGTCATTTTAAGAAGCAAGGGCGACCACCTGGGATCCTACGATTCACAGAGCCAATTAATGGTATAGTTCTGTCTTTTGCTTCCATACGTCACCTGCCCAGAAATACTGCAGTTCTGAGGCAACATAGAAAATATTAAAAAATGGGGGCTCAAGGGAAAAGATGTAAAAGGGCAATATTTACTTAAATATATATATATATATATATATATATATATATATATTCCAGTTTAGTAAGATTATTTAATATGCCACTTAATATGATATAAACTAAATATGTTGCTTAAAGGAGAAGGAAAGCTCCAAGACAGTTTATTGGCAACATATGAGCCATAATAGTGCAAGCTAGAATGCTATATTTATTCTGCAGAATGCTGTACCATAACTGAGTAAACATCTGTAGACACTGTCTCTGTTTGTTTAGGATAGAAGCTGCCATATAAACTTGGTGTGACATCACTTCCTGCCTGAGTCTCTCCCTGCTTACTTACAGCTCTGAGCTCAGATTACAGCAGGGATGGGAGGAGGGAGGTGGGAGGAGCAAACTGAGCATGCTCAAGCCCTGCCCTGGAGGTTTATGCTGAAAACAGGAAGTCTGATACAGAAGCCCATGTATACACAATAGATGGAAAGAAATGCTGTGTTTCTTTTGACAGAGGACTCAGAGCAAAATTACTTTGAGAGTTTACTGGTGTATTTATATAGACCTTTCTGATAAAGCTTACTTAATTTTAGCCTTTCCTTCTCCTTTAAGTATTCATTTTGGGGGTATAATTTTCCTTTAATGTCTGACCAACTAAGAGAAAGGCTGCTTTATTCCCCTAAATAAAACACAGTAACCTGGCGAAAAGAAAAATACCATCCAACTAAAATGCCAGTTTATATATGAGACTGAATACATTTTTGCTAACAACTTGGGTCTGATTTATGATTGTTTGTTATGGGTTACTGCACGAATGCATAGCTATCCATAGCTGTAAATAAATGATCAGCAATATCTCAGGGAAGAAGAATACATTTTATTTTTCCTTCTTATAATCCATTAATTTTTAACTATAATTTATCTGCATTAATGACTGAATACTTATGTACTCTTATTTTATACCTTCACTCAAGGACTGATGAATAGGAGGTGAAATCAAGGGGACAAATGTTTCTAAATCAAACCGTCCAGTCCGTGACTGTGCCTTCAATAACCAGTATCTTTTCTCCAGATCAATGATGTCGGACTCTTCCACTGTAAAGAAGATAACAACATGATACATGATAGTGTTCACTCTCAAATACAAGTTCCATGAACAAAACCTCCAAATGTTATTTTCTGAAGACTTAATAAAAACAAAAAATGATACTTACTAGAAATATATAAATTATGATAATTCTTTGTCCTTCTTTTACTGCACACTGAACTGCATGCTTGACAAAGGGGTGTGCAAAACAATGCATTTTACTAATTAACCAAGCAGGGTATTAACTCGCTTGAAATCACGCTGCTGAGCTAGTTTTATATTTGTATTACCTTGACTGTGAGGCGACTGAACCTTTAAATCATGCATACAACAAATGAGAGGTAGCAAGTGTGATGGTTCATTTGTTCTCAGACTTTGTTTTTTTAAAATGCCATCCTTGAACTATTCAGAGCTTTAATCTCCCTAAATGTTGTGCTTCACCGCCCTAAAAACCCTAACACAAATCACTAAGGTGGTACTTAGGATGTCATGCATCTGTTTTTCCCCCAAGAGAAAATGCAGAACTCAAATAATGGTGTTCTTTAGTGACTCAGGTCTAGCAACTTAGGGATCTGTACCCAAAAGATGCTGGCATTTTGAGCAAACTGCCATAACCAGGGCCCAATGTCATAAAAGTATTCTTTAAGGGGAGTCAGGATGTATGTCTGCAACATTCAGAAGTTATTAATCCTATCTTCAAAACATGACATGTTGCTTCTAGACTTCAACATTTTTATAATAAACAATCTACAAATCAAGGATAAGGAAGAATAAAAAATAGCAATCAATGAGGTTAATTATATGTATAGGTAGATAAGTACAAAAATCTGTGCTTTCAACGGACAATGGTCAATTGGTTATGCTAAAAATTATATTGGATCTCTACTGACCCATGAAATTAAAAGAGCAAAGAATAATGATTTAGTATGCTCACGTTAACCTTTTATTAGAAAATTGCAGATCAAGAGAAGCAGAAACCCATTTTTCTAGAAAGCTTTTTCTCTGTAATAACAAAATGGTAAATTGTACTTGATCCAAACTAAGATCTAATTAATCCTTATAGTATGGCCATCTCCCATAGACTCCATTTTATCCAAATAATAAAGTATTTGTAATTACATTTTGTTTCTGTAATAATAAAATTGTACCTTGTACTTTATCTTTAACCAAGATATAATTAATCCTTATAGGAAGCAAAAACCCTCTTTTGGTTTTATAAGTAATTGTTTAATAAACTTGAGATATGATGATCCAAATTACAGAAAGATCAATTATCCGACAAACCCAGGTCCCAAGCATTCTGGATAACAGGCCCCATACCTGTACTATAAATTAGTATGCCAGTTTTGTATTTGGTTTAAGGTTTTTTTTTGTTTTTGTTTTTTAAACCTTAAAAAAAATACTGCAAAATTGTTCTTAGTGCTATTCTAAACACTTTCGCAATTAACATTTATTCAGTTTACAAACTATACGTTTGTAAATCAACTATCAATATACTGCATTTAATAACAACAATGCCACGTCAGAAAACAGAGAAGTGTTTTTTACATTGTTCTACTCAGGAAAGACATCAGAAGACCTTCCTTCGCAGAGCAACATCAGAATGCACCTATGTTTTCCTTCTGAAGGCAAATCTCTCTGACCAGCAGGCGACAATGTTACAAAATGCATTATATTGGCAGTTAAAGAAAACTTACATAGCTGTGAAACTCAAAAAAATACTTTTACTAAAAGCACCCTGAGCAATTTGACATAAATATTTTTTTTTTAAAGAAACAATAACGCTGCATTTTAAAGTGTTTTAAAGTGTTTAACATACAATATAATGTTAGCATGCACTGGTAAAAGCTGTGTTTACTTCAGAAAGACTACTATAGTTTATATATGTAGCCATAGGGGCAGCCATTGAAGCTGGGAAAAAGAAAAGGTTTACATAGCAGATAACAGATAAGTCCTGTCCAACACAATGGTGTTTTATCTGTTATCTGCTATGTAAACTGTGCCCTTTCTCCTTTTTTCCAGCTTGAATAGCTGCCCCCATGGCTACACAGCAGATTGTTTATATAAACTATAGTGGTCTTTCTGAAGCAAACACACAGCTTTTACCAGTTCACAGCAACAGTACATTATATTTTAATTACTTTTATACACTTTCGGTTTTTGGTGTTACTGCTTCTTTAAGGTTTACTTATCCTTTATGGGTAACAACATAATTGCTTTCCTGTAATTGGAATAGTTCTTGGTCTGTCCTCTGAAACAACAGGTTTACTATAGATAGAATACCTGGAAACTGGGATAGACATAGCATTAATTTATTTGCTGCTTTTGAGGAGTGTAGGGATCATGCAGGTTTACTTGTATTGCAGTCACAGTTGCCTGGCACTAGCAATCTGTATCTGCACCTTGTGACAATGTTCAATTAAACAGCCCTTTCATTTAAAATGTAACACCACAAAAAACTGTTAAAACTGGTTGAGTTTACTTAACTAAATTACCATGTAATAGCAACTTAAATGTTGTGATCTTTGTTGTTGATTTAATAATAATTTATATATTGTAATATTTTTATTATGTAAAAATGTGCAGCGCTGCATATAATAAGCATATATTATGCTATATACAATAACACATACTTCAGGTATAGCTTTATATCATCTGCAGATTATCATTGGCTCCGATTGCGGTTTTGTGATAAGGGTCTTATATGATATACATTCATACACTGTAAGTGTCACTTTTTACACGTTACCATGGTACTATACCCATCATACAATTTTATTCAAATCTAAAGGACTAACACTAAAGTGACTGAAGGCTGTCCCCATGGCTACACTGCAGCCAATTTATATAAACACTTGTTTATTTCACATATTAACATTCTGCTTTCTATATACAAAATGCAAGATCACTTTCAGATTTTAAAATATTTAAACAGTAATTAGACCAACTTCAAAAAGTAGAATATATAAGATGTCGCTTAAATAATAAAGAACACTGACAAAATGTTGTACAGATAAGGATCACTACATTTTGTATTTCGATACAGAGAGAGACAAAGCTTTGATCCCTCTAAAAGAGGCAATGACTTATAATATCAATGTTGCTTAAATTCGAAATAATACATTTTTAGATTCCCATTATAGATCAATTAAACAATGTCTCTACTTCAGTGTATTTAGAGAAAATGATTTTTCACTGATGAAATAATGTGCTGCCTCTTTTAAAGCTTTCCAAGCAGAGGGAGTTGGACTATGTGTGTGTAATGCAAATGAATGAAGGGCTGGAGCCGTTCATATTCTTTACATAGGGGAAGAGTTATTTAACCAACTAATTGGGAACCAGTACTGTGTCTCCTTGCAGTTACTGGTTTCCCTATTTAATACAAGGTGCTTAAATGAATAAACTAACAAAAACTGAAAGTCTAGCTAAGGCAAGGTGTAAAATGTCTCATATCATATCATAAAGAGAATCCCAAGGCTGGAAGCAAAATGGACAAGATGGATTTGGCCTAGGAGCAGATACTTGAATTCAATATTTGTAAAGAGCAGGGGAGTTTAGCAAAGAGAGAATAGATTAGGTAATATATTATTGTCAGTGAAGAAGCAGGATTATCCATTAGCAACTGTCTCTATCTTTCAAAGTGCCCCAAATGCAAAAGCAAAGCAATTAAAACAATCCAGTATTGTATCCAGTTATACAAAAATGTCCATATCGTGCAGATATAAAGCAAAAATGTTGGCTTACTTAGGATGGCAGACTCTGATCATGGGAGCAGCTCTAATTCTTAAACACGCTGCCTCCCCAATAATGTTGTATTAGTGTGAAGAAAACAAGAGGTAAGACATAGGCGGCTAACTTGTCTATTTATTGACTATATAGTCTAGTTTTTAGTGATGTGTGTGCCTTGAAATAGGCCAAGTTATCTTTTACTCACAATAGGTCTCCATCTGTTTAATTTCAGTGAGACGCATGGACAAATCCACTTATCCTATAATCATACTGGTGTCTGTTCATGATTACTGGGTGAATGAAGAAACAGAACCCTGCTCATTTCAGGTTATTGCCAATTGTTAAGCACTAGCCCAGCGATGGTCAGTTTGGCATTCAATACATGAAGCCCAACGTCCATTTGGCAATTGTGTACAGAAAACGGTCATGTTAAATATCTTGTACACTAATTTCTACCCTGAAAATCAAATTAAAGAAAAAACCCTAATTTTTTTTTTAAAGCAAATGTTAAATACATGTAATTTCCAAACAAGTTTATTATTTTTCTATGGTTTTAGAGATATAAATGTTTTTTTTTTCCATGGAAGTATACTCCCTCCCTAATGATATGATAGAAGCAGGATATATGAAATGCAAATTCTTGAAGATAAATATTAAAAGAAATGCTGTTTAATAATATAAATGCACCTTATCAGCCAACACTGACAAGCTATCACTTTTGAGAAATGCAGGCTGCATAGTAGACTCTTTAAAGGCAAAATGTATTTTTACACAAACCTATTTATACAAGCTACATATCTAGACAAAGGAGACACATGCTCCCAAAGAAAACAAACTTTCCCTGTAATATCAATTGCTTTGGGCAGTGCAGTGAAATGTTCAATATGCATGGGCCAGTGATTTATCATACATTATGTCTGAGGGTCAAAAAATATTACAAATGATGACCGAGAGGGTCATCAGCCCTGGCCCAGGGTTAACCAATAATTATGGGTCAGAGTTTGAAAGAACTGATAGCAAAACCTTTTGTTTTTCCACCAGAAGAAAAATATATACTATATAAACACCTTAATTACAGGAACCCCAAGCACATCAACCTCCAATATTACAGGCCAGCAGAAATCTCTTTTTAATGTTTTACAGTTGTTATACATCTTTAGTCTTTTCCCTGCTGCATAATTTTCTTATAGCTAGAAAGCAAGTGAATATAGATGAACAGATGCATGCATATATATGGTTCAGACAAACAGGCACTCTACAATATTACAAAATCTGCTGAGCTATAAATAGAATAGGCATAAAGCCCATTGTGAAATTAGTTCTATTTTTTTCTTACACTTCATTTTATCAGGTAAATGGAATACTGAGTTAAACTATGGCCAATATAACTTGCATCTATCCAGTGAAGGGAAAAGAACGAATGAGACATGCCTGTCACTGCACACACAAGGCAGATTTTGGCCAAAGAATAAAAAATGTAAACCTAAGCTAGGTACTAGGTTACATAAACCTCATGACAGTAAATCTTATTTATTCCTGACACTGTATACAGGACAGATGCAGATTGGCCTTTTCTCTGCCAACGTTTTTACTCTGGCAGAGAATACACCATGTGCCGTAGACCTAAGCCTATAAAATACCACACATTAAACAAAAACGGATCACTTTTCTCCAAGACATCCATTGTTCTATGCAAAAACATATATTATTGGGACACTGAAAAAAATGTCTCCCAATTCGCCTGAATCAACTCCACCTACAAGTCCTGATCAGGTTAATGCAAATACTGAATAACACGCATTTGCTCACACACTTATGATTGTCAGAGTCAGGTAGGGGGAGGGTAGACACAAAAAGAATCCACCAACTGCCTGGGTGCCAAGGGATAGTTCAGCAAGCACATTCACAGCAATAACTCAGCACTCACAGGACTTGCTTAAAAAAAAAGTATTGTGCAAAATCTATGTTTTTCTGTCCCATATTCAGATCTTTATCAAGATAATCACAGCCTGATAAAGGTCTGAATATGTGACCGAAATGTTGATTTTGCATATGAAAAGGGATTTTTTCCTTTAAGTTATTGCTGTGGAGATATATATATTCCCAAATCCAAGGTGCTCACCATTGACTAGGTTTTTGCCCAGGTGCCAGCATAAAGGATATATAGAAAATAAAGCAGGATGCGGCACTCACAGGGTTAGGAGCACTCAAGGGTAAAACTTCAAGAGACTTTATTCATCAAATATTTTCTACTATTTACAACAATGAGAAGCACAGGGGATTTGATCTGCAAGTACTTCTTTACACAAACAAGGGGGCAGATTTATCAAGAGTCTAATTGAAAATTTGAAGTAAAAAAATTCGAATTTCAACCTATTTTTGTGTACTTCGACTAGGGAATAGTCCAAATTCGATTTGAAAAAATTTTAAAAATTCAAATATCGAGATTTATTATATACGCTTCTCTTTAAAACTTCAACCATTTGCCATCTAAAACCTGCAGAATTGCTGTTTTAGCCTATAGGGGACCTCCTAGAACCTATTTGGAGTCAATTGGTGGAATCAAACTTTTTTTTTTTTTTAAATAATTTGAATCGAATTAGATCAAATACAATCTTACTTCGGTTCGAACGATTGAATACAGCCTATTCACCAGCAAAGAAAACTTCGATTTTTTTTTTAAATTTCAGTTGGTCTTTTTTGTTTTTTACTCGAATCTCGAAGTTATGGGAAAAACTCACACTACTTCGAAATTCGACCCTTGATAAATCTGCCCCTAGGACTCATTGCACGTATGGCGTAAATCTCAGAGAAGTGCCAGAACACAGTAAAGTAGCCTGTCATTTGCTTTAATGGAAACTACATGACAAACAAAAAACAAAAAAGACCGGCTTCAAAGGCAGGTTTGAACGATTCTTAACCAGGCGAAAAATGCTGGTAGACAATATGCCTTGTGTGCCATGAGTTTAACAGAGTTCTGTTCTTTTTTTTTTGTTACATTATAATTATGCTTTTAATTATAAGGCCCCAGAATAACATACATGGGGAACTGCTTTGAGTATCATGTAGTTTCTAGATCACAAGCTAAAACAGCAACTCTTTTCAGCTACTCCCTTTTTCTGAGCTCTCCTCTCTGACAGGGAAGACGGTCAAAGATGTGTCTACTGTGCGTGGTTGCTGCCTCAGCTCCAATGTAAATCAATCAGGCATTCACAGTCAAAGACAGGAGGAGAGCTCAGCTTAGAGGACCATGAGACATCCCTTTCCTAAACTAATAAACCCTTCACACACAACCAGTGATACACATCATTTATATATTGGAGTGGGTTAGTATTCTCTGCATCTAGAAGGAATAATTCTTCCGAGGTATGGGGTATAGAGAAATGCAGAGAAAGGATGGTGTGTGTGTGTGTTCTAATAAATATGCATAAGCATCCAGTCTACACAATGCAAAGTGAAAATCATATATTGTAAATGGTGTTCTATAGCAAATAAAGCTGTTGTAAACAAATTAAAATGATGGCACTTTTTTTTTTAAAATCACTGTAAAGATCATAATTTGTATGCTATGTCAAGTCATAATCCTCACAATTGGTGCAGCTTTCAAAGTACCTTTACATGAAATACTGGTTGTTCCAATATCGGTTCAGACAGGTCTTGTCAACATAATGACTTGGTTGTCAACAGGGCACGATGAGGATGATAATAGCATGCCTGTCTTTATGATATATGAGATGGGACAGCCCAGTCCTAAGCAACAAAGATAATTTAATCTGAACAACAAGTCAAGACACGAATTTAAGGTGAACAACAAGATGCTGAATCTCAAGATTTATTTATTTATTGATTTATTGTATGGCACAAAAGGGATTACATTTCTGCCCTATTGCTGAAATGAGCCAATTTAACGCTTATGTAGATGTGCAGAAATTTATTAGAAAAATTGCTTTTAAAAAAAAAAAAAAAAAAATTCAGATAAAAAAAGAGAGATTGAATTCAGATGTTTCATTTGAGGATAATATTATGGAGTCAGATTTTAGTGCACAGGAAATAGAAATTATTAAATTTACGGAGCAATGTCAGAAAGAAGGAGAAATAAATCAAACAGAGAAAGAAGATAAAAATATTTCAATTATGCATAGTGGTTTAAAAAAAATTACAATTTTCAACCAAATGTCCCTCCAGGAAGTGGTATTCTAATGTATAGAAAAGCAGTAGAACAAGATTTAGCTAAGATTTTCTCTCATAGATCGCTGAATTACATATATACAGGTAACATTTCTTATAAGCAAAAAAAGGCGTTAAGTAAATTACAGAAAAATGACCAAATCTGTATAAAAAGGGCAGATAAAGGTGGCAAAGTGGTCATTTTATTTAAAAATTACTATATAAATATGGTTGAAGAGATCTTGAAAGATGAAAATACCTATGAATGCTTAAAGAAAAACCCATTAGACGCACATAAAAAAGAAATGAAATAAATGTTACTATATGCAAAAGAATGTGGGGTTTTAGATGAAACTGAATACAATTTCATATGGCGTGAATATCCAGTTATGGCACATATATATGCATTACCAAAGGTGCACAAAGATGCGTTTAAACCACCCGGCAGACCGATAGTCTCCGGAATTGGGAGTTTGAGGAATGTCTGAGTGAGTATGTTGACTGGTTCTTAAAAGAAATGGTGGTTACTATGCCAGCATATAGCCAAGATGCTATGCACAAAATCAGCACTTTAGCATAGAAAAAAACGATATGTCTGGGTAACCTTGGATATACAATCCTTGGATTCCCGAATAAATCATGTAGATGGGTTAAGGGCAGTGAATACATTTTTAAAAAAATTTTTGCAATCCGAAATACAAATTGATTTTTTGTTGGAAGCAATTGATTTTATTTTGTCACATAACATCATGTCCTTTAATGGCCAAATATACCGCCAGATAACAGGTACTGCTATGGGGACAAAATTTGCGCCCTCATATGCTGGCCTGTTTATGGCAATGTGAGAAGATGAGTACATCTTTGGGGCAGATAATCCATATGATGATGACATAGTGGGATGGTATAGTTATATAGACAATGTCATCATGGTATGGAGTAGCCCGGAAGATGACCTGAGGGGATTTCTAAATTATGTAAATTACAATCCCTATGATATTACGTTTTCCATGCAACATCATGTTAACAATATTGATTTTCTTGATTTGACTTTTTATGTGGAAAATAATGTAGTGATGTCTAAATTGTACAGGAAAGAAATAGCTGGGAATATTATTCTGAGAAAAGACTCTTTTCACCACCTAAAGTAAATTCTATCCCATATGCCCAAATAGTGAGAATATATCGGAACTGTACAGATGAGAGAGTTTTTTATCAACAGGCCAAAGATTAACTCAAAAAATTTAAATGTTTGGCATTGACAGTATAAACAATGGGGGCAATTTAACCACTAAATTATTAAGACTAGAATCAAATTAGATTTTTAAATTAGGGACAATTATACCTGAGGGAATGAACAGTCATTTTGAACTAAAACCATTTCTTACATCATTATGGAGTTAATAATATTGTTTTTAATGTCTCCTGAAATTTGGTAGTTTGGACTATTTATGAATTTGATAACACACTGATTTTTATGGAAGTAAATTATGTAATTTATAGAATAATAGGCACTCAAGCACTTTTATTATTATGCACCAATTTATTTTATTGCAACTATGGTAATCTTTTTAATGGTCATGTTCCGTATCTTAATGATGGAAAATGATTTTTCTAGAATTCACTATGGGGAACTGTAGAGGCCAACAGCTCAGAATGGAATAGAATATGTTATAAGCTAAGTGGTAAGAGTTAATGATGATAGCTATATGGGTAGCCCCGGAACCTGTATAAAACAAAATCAAAGGTATTTAAGGGACATGACCAGTACCAGCCACACCTCCTCTGATGAAGCGCCCAATAGTGCGAAATGCGTCAGGAGGGTGTGGCTAATACAAGGTAGGCAGACTGGGGGGGGGGGGGAGACAATGCACTGTGGTGTGTTTGTAAATGTGTTAATATGCAATTCTGCCAAATTTGTCAGACGCCCCCCAAACACTGAATTCAAGCCACAGTACACTGTGAAGCATAGTGGTGCAAGCATCAAGATATGGGGATGTGTCTCATGCTATGGTGTTGGGCCTATTTATTGCATGCCAGGGATCATGGATCAGTTTCAATACATCGAAATACTCAGAGGTAATGTTGCCTTATGCTGAAGAGGAAATGCCCTTGAAATGGGTATTTCAACAAGACAATAACTTCAAACATATCAGTAAATCAGCAACATCTTAGTTCCAGACCAACAAGATTGATGTTCTGGAGTGGCCAGCCCACTCAGAGGACCTTAAAGGAACAGTTCAGTATAAAACCAAAAACTGGGTTAAAAGATAGGCTGTGCAAAATAATAAAAATGTTTCTAATCTAGTTAGCCAAAAATGCAATCTATAAAAGCTGGAGTGACTGGATGTCTAACATAAAAGAGCAGAACACTACTTCCTGCTTCAGCTCTCTAACTCTGAGTAAGTCAGCGAAATAAAGGGAGGGGGGCAACACGGGTCATAACATAACAGTAAGTTTGCAATTGATCCTTAGCATGCAGCTTAGATTCAAAAGCTAGTTATAACTCATGTGCCTCCCTTAAGTCACTGATTGGTTACTGCCTGGTAACCAATCAGTGGAAACCAAGGAAATTGCAAAGCAGGAAGTAGTGTTCTGGCTATTATGTAAGACATCCAGTCACTCCAGCCTTTATACATTACATTTTTGGCTAACTATATAAGAAACATTTTTATTTTGCATGGGCTATTTAGCCAGTTTTTATTTTCATACTGAACAATTCCTTTAATCCAATAGAAAACTGATGCAAACCCATGAAATGCAAGAGAATTGTGGAATGTAACAGGTGCCAGAATTTGGTGGACTCCATACAACACAGATGTGCAGCAGTTCTCAGAAACAATGGTTATACAACTAAATATCAGTTCAGTGATTCAAAGGAAAGCAAACTCTTGAAACAGTTTTCCGTGAATCATTGAGTTTATAAAGAAGAATGCAGACACTGCTATTTTTTGGAACAGCTTAATATTCCATTTTCTTCACTTTCTGTAAAGGAATAACACAAATGTGATACAATTTTATTCATATTTTGATTTGGAATATAATCTGATTATAATCCTTGCTCCTTTTAATGACAACAAGGCTATTGTTACACTAAACTCTATAGTTAGTATAGATATGGGTATATATAATTTATGTGAAGGTATGGCAGGGTGTGCGTATGGATGCTGGGTTTTTATTTGGAGGGGTTGAACTTGATGGACTTTTTTCAACCTAATTTAACTATGAAACTATGTAACATTACAGGTCTGCAAAATTCAGACATAACCAAAACAACTATCAAGGAGAATCACAAGCAAAAACAACGCCTTGACATGTGCCTGTAAAATGTGCTACATAAAATAACCTTACGTTATAAATTTAAGCCAAACTGAAGAAAACCAGCTAACAATTCAAAATACACTGCTCTGAACAACAAAATATATTCACCTAAAACCTGAACAGAACACAGAACTAATGGTCTGATAAAAGATAAACATAACCACTAAAAACACATGAGTCACATTGGTACAATGTTACCTTCACACATTTCAATGGAACTATGCTGTTAGGATAAAACAGTGGGGACCTACCTATAGGGATGACTTGTGCTGGCTTGCAACAGAAAAAACATACCATACTTCTCACATTTTACTGAGAATGGGTTTTTGGTATTTGCCATGATATAAGGATGTTCACCAGTGCATTTTACATCACCAGATTCATATGCGTTTACATTCTCTTCAACAACACTGAGTAGAGATAATGTAGTGAGGCAAGTAATCACCTAAGGATATTACGGATCTTCTTAAGGTGACGTGGAAAGACTGAGAACATAAGAGGATAACAAGAGTGGATAGAATCAGCATAAGCCAGTGTAGAAGATGTTCTGCTAAGGAGAATCTATCATATCAAATTGTGGTAAAGGTTTCGGACTTGTAATCCACAATGTTTGGGACCTGGGGTTTTCCAGATAACAGATCTTTCCATGATTTGGATCTCCATACCTTAAATCTACTAGAAAATCATGTAAACAATAAAAAAAAAAAACAATACGTTTGTTTTACTTCTGATAAGGATTGTTATATCTTAGTTTGGATCAAGTACAAGGTACTGTTTTATTATTGCAGAGAAAAAGGAAATCATTTTAAAAAATTTGGATTATTTTGATAAAATGGAGTGTATGGCAGAAGGCCTTTCCACAACAGTTTTCTGGATAACTGATTCCATACCTGTAGTTAGAAAAAAAGGTGTACTTTTTATGCTTTGTTGGCACAGTTAGTGCAAAAAATCTGTGAAACAGTGGTTACAAAAGAAGCTCAGGCAAAGTCACCAACAGTATTTGTTCAAAATTTGTCACACATTTTGTGTTATCACATTCATTTTATAAATAACACATTGTTCATACCACATTTGCAAAGTAAAGTTTCCCCTTTCTTTTCCACATCAAAAGATACAGTGTGCCAAGCTTTAAGTCGCTATATACTGCCAATAAGTGCTGCATACCTTATCACAGAGGAATGAAGGGTATTTACAAATGTTTAATATTAAGGGGCCGATTCACGAAGGGTCGAATATCGAGGGTTAATTAACCCTCGATATTCGACTAGGAACTAAAATCGTTCGACTTCGAATATCGAAGTCAAACGATTTAGCGCAAATCCTGCGATCGATCGATCAAAGGATTTTTCATTCGATCGAACGATTAAATCCTTCGAATCGAACGATTCGAAGGATTTTAATCCAACGATCAAAGGAAAATCCTTCGATCAAAAAATCCCAGGCAAGCCTATGGGGACCTTCCCCATAGGCTAACATTGACTTTGGTAGCTTTTAGCTGCCGAAGTAGGGGGTCGAAGTTTTTCTTAAAGAGACAGTACTTCGACTATCGAATGGTCGAATAGTCGAACGATTTTTAGTTCGAATCGTTCGATTTTCGTAGTCGAAGGTCGAAGTAGCCAATTCGATGGTCGAAGTAGCCCAAAAAAACTTCGAAATTCGAATTTTTTTTAATTCGAACCCTTCACTCGAATTTAGTGAATTGGCCCCATACTGTATACTTCTCAAAGGAAACTTTTATTACTTATGACAGCTCCCAATTTCGGGTTTTCTACAATAAATGTGCTTCATATAGTATAAAAAAATCTTTAAATGTCCCTTTTATGCTCCGAAAGCTACTACGAATTTAAATCCGAAAATACTTCAGATAAAACCTTTAACAACGTGAACATGTTTTTTACCAAACATTTTTTTTCAATAATCTGATAAATTCGAGCATTCGGACAACTCGAAAAAGTTGAGTTTTCAGAGCATCAACTTTTAAAAATTGCACAATTCAAACTGAAACTCGATTGTGTTGCACTGATATTTTCAAAAAATATTATTGGTAAATTTAGGGCATTCGGGTTTGGGAATTTGGTCAAATGTTTTTTTTTTTAATAAAATGAGAAAAAGGTCAAGTCAAGTGAATAACCCTCTATTTTTGATCTAGAAAACCCGGAATCGGGAGCTGGTATAAGTAATGAACGATTACTTTGAGAACCATGCAGTTAAAATTAAACATTTGTAATTACTCATGGTTCGTCTGTGTTAATGTGTGCAGCACTTTTTAGAAGTATAGAGAGTTACAATCTTGGCATATGGTATATTTTAGTGTGGAAAGGTAAGAGGTAACTTTACCTAGTAAATGTGGTATGGACAACACGTGTGATCTATAAAAGGAGTGTGAAAACACAGAATAGGGTGTGACAAATTTTGAAAAAATACTGCACTCTGTTGCTGTTTTTTTTCCTGCACTTCTTTTGTAAGCTTCACTTCTTTAGATTTTTGCACAAATTTCACCAGTTGGAGAATTGACTGAAATGGCAAATGGAAAGAACTACAAGGACTCTGTTTAATCTTTGATTCTGTTGGCACAGTTAGCAAGAATTGAAGAGCTTTCTGTGCCATTTCTGGCCCAGTAATACATGTGACATACAGAATATGGCCAAGTGTCTTTTCCAATTAAAAGTCACAAAGTAACCTTAGAATAGAATAACCCGAAAAAAAAAACTCCAGCGTTTGTAATCAGCTTGTATTTGCAGTGGATAACTATAGCTAAACTAGTAATCTCATTCTATAGAAAATTATTCTTCATTGAAATATAATTTTGTTAGGTTTTCATACCTTCATTCATCTTGAAATATTTTAAAAAATGCAGAGCTGCTGGTTGCAATTTTCATTTGCACTCATTTTTAATCTCAGCAGATGGCTGCTTAAAATGTGCTCAGAACTATTCAGGATGTAAACATACAAAATAAAATAAAATTGCTAAAACGGAGCCGACCCATGTGGTAAAGTTCTGTCAAGATAGGGACAATTTGAAATTGAGGGCTTTCATTGTTAATAAAACCTACAGTGAAATTTAGTTTTGTAATATTTTTTATTTAAAGCCAACATTAAGTCCTGCATAACATGTATATTACAAGGCACTAGTATATGTTAGAAGCAGAATTAAGAACCTGAAAAATGCTGTTAGCAATCCCCATGCTTTAATACTTTACAGATTTGAAGGACAAGTAAACACCTAAAATCTTAATTGCCCCCCCCCAAAAGCCTCCAAGATTCTATACCTCCTACTCCGATGGCTATACACATATTGCTTCAAGCCACTGCAAGAACATTATTTCCCATTGGTATTTTATAATGTCAAACACCACCAGTTCTTCAGTGCACATTTTGGAAATACTGAGTGAGGTACAATACAGTGACCAAAATGATGCATTATAAGTAAGTCAGATTAAAATTGGTCAGATATCGATTCATCAAGTATGAAAATGCCATTTGGCAAGGAACATATTAGCACATTAATGCGTTCCTCTAAATGGGTCTCCATAGACAGCCCTACAGAATGTATAATCCCACTTTGACACAGCATGTTAGTGGCCAAATAGTGTCAAAGGAGCAGATTTTACAGCATATCCCTAGCTTTCGGGATGAATAAAATGCATTTTGTTATGTCCTTATACAGTCAAGTCCCTGAACATTTCCATTCTATGATCTGATTGGATACTGCCAACGTATTTTGCTATTTATCTTGCTTTTGTTCTAAAAAAAAAAAAAAAAGGATAGCCCTAAACAAGAGTTAGTCAAAATGGACCTTTGGATGACCAAATAGATCCAGATTTAAGAAACTTTACAAAAAACCTTCTTCAACTAAGTATATTTGCAGTAAATATATACTTCAAAAATATATTCTGCCTCTTTCTACAAAAAAATATCTGTAACATTTCAGATTACTTACAGTGTGTAACTCCAGCTAAAGTCTGATAAAAGGTTGGAGTGTCACTATCATCTGTAAGCGTAACAAACACTCCTCCAGAGAGCAACCATCGAGAAAACGTGAAAGCGTCCTTATTCTGCAGAAGCCAATTTCGAAATTTCTCATAGTTCACCTTTTCACCCTGAAAAGTTCAAATGAAAATGTGTTATGGGACAAAGTCACATTTAAAAATAATGATTAAGTTATGCACTTTGTATGTGAACATGGTGCATTTAATATCATTTGTTTTAGCAACAATGTTGTACTTGTGGCATATAGTAAATTGTAACTCTGGATACTGCCACCTGTGGTTTTCATTTAGTTTCCATCTTTGAAGAGGAAACCTGAAGAAAATTAAGATAGAAATGTGTCACAGATATTTGAGCAACTGTTTGTTTTCTACAATGGCACACAGGGCTTTTGTTAGAGGGGACCTGTCACCCAGACATAAAAGATGTATAATAAATGTCATTGTCAAATTAAACATGAAACACAATTATTTTATTTTAATTAAAACATCCATACCTGTTATGAAGACATTTAAAAATCTCAGCAGTCAATCATTGACAGCAGACAGCTACTTTCACTTTCCTTTCTACATTTCCTTGATGCCACTGCACTCCTCTAATTCCCCCTCATTGTCTTATTGTGCATGATGGGTGTGGGCAATGGTCAAACCTTGCCTTTACAAAGGTGTCCACAAAATGGCTGCTGCTTGCTTGCTATGATTGTGAATTCCAAGACTGAGGGCAGCAAAGGTTTAAACAATATATATATAGCTTACGTAAAGTTTATTTTGCTTAACGAACACAATAGAAAATACATTTGAATTATTTGTTAAGGTGAAAGGCAGTGTCTGACTGGCCCACTAGGATACCAGGAAAACTCCCGATGGGCCCAGGTGTCAGTGGGACCTCTTGCTTCTAAGCATTTAGCCTATTTCATGGTCATTCCCTATATCTTTATGGGGAAAATGCTTAATAATGGAAGACTATAGTAAGTAGATATAAAAGACTAGGAGAATAAAGAAGTTAAGTGAGGAGAGGAGGAATAATAGTTTGGAAAGTGGGCCCATGGTCTAAAGTTTTCTGGAGGGCACACAGACTAAGGTTTTCTGGTGGGCCCCTGGCATTCCAGTCCAACAGTGGTGAAATTATCCCTTTAAATGTAATTTCATGCAGGTGGCAAATGCACTGTATTATTAAAAAAAACACAACCTTCCCTTGCAAATTAAAATGAATAAAATGCACACTCCAAAACTTTATTCAAAAACAAAAATTACTGTGTGACTTATAAGTTAAAACCAAAACAAATCTGGATCGAACTTTATGGTTACCAACATCATGGGCGCATCCGGATGCAAATACAATAAAGGAGGAGGTCCATGTTGAGGGGGACACTATGCTCCACTCTACGGGTATCGCCAGTCAAAAGCCTTTTTCAGGAGCCTCACCTGGGACCTCCTCCGGACTGCACTCTATGGACTTAAACCAGTAGTTATATAGTGGCTATTTTTAATTGAGGGACAAGTTTTGCTATTGGAATTAGGAGTGTGCATTTTTACAGGGTCTGGTGCAGCATCAATGTTATGTTATAGAGGGTGTTGTGGTTGGGGTCGTGTTCGTGATTGCACCTCCAACCTATTAGGATAATATTGGTGCTGTGTGAATACCACTATGTTGCAAAATGCCCTGTATACCATTGTCCTTGTAAAATCAACCCACTAGGTTTAGGAATTATGTTAGATTCCCTTAACAGGTAGAACTTTGAAAATGGACTTTTTAAACTATCCCTAGTTTATAGTCTGTGCTGGCCCTGGCCAATGAGGCAGTCCCAACTTTGATGACTACCACACTGTCTTCTCTCTGCAGCAGGACCCAATCAGAAACACTGTACAAGAAGGGTAAGTGCAAATAATAACCAGTCCTACATTTTGGGGTGCCAGGGGCTATAACTAGATATACAACCCCTTTAACGTTAATTTTGATCTGTAAATGTTTTATTAATTGGCAGGTTATTCGGTTACATGACAAAGCACAGAGCATTCATTAATTGTTCACAATGTGCTGAAATTGTGTGGACTCCAACAACAATGAGCTTGTAGGTCATTCTTTCTAGATTGTGAATGGGACATATATGTACAAGAAGGCATTTAAAAGTTTCAAGGTTGGATAGCAGGAAACAAACAAATCCATGTATACGTAGCTTTAATGCTGGCATTAGTGACAGTGCTACTTGAGCTCCACTAGTGCTCAATAGTCTATGGCATTAACTAAAGTTTTTGCATAAAATTCTATATAAATAGTCAATTGAGATGTTTATTCTATTTATTAATGTTAAAGAATGTAATCTATGATATGAACTGTAACACTGTCTGCGTAATTCCTCTTTGGGTTCATCTTTAAAGTCCTGAAGTACAGATCAGTGTCATGACTCATCTCTCTAGGTTTGTGGGCAATAATATTAAAGGTCAAATCTGACAGAACAAATTAAGGCTCATGCAAAGGTACTTGCCCGAGTATGGAGGTCAAAGAAGCATGCAGTTTAGATACTAACGGCAAATGATTATTAGCTGAAACTAGAAATGTTATTAAAGGAGAATTCAACACTTAACTAAAAAAAGCCCTATCGCCCTACCCTACGTAGACCCCCTCCCTCCTCCCCCCAGCCTAGCTGCCCCCCCATAACTTTTTGCTTACCCCTCGGTGTAGCTTGAGATCGCAGTTCACCGCGGCATCTTCCGGGTCCTCGGTAATCTGAGACTGAGACCGGCGAATTGGCGCATGCGCAGTTGGAGCTATTTATCTATTTGTGTCAACTGCACATGCGCCGAAATGGACATAAATTGCCAAAGTGCCGGAAGAAGACTGCGGTGAACTGCACTCCCTGAATGTACGTACACCAAGGGGTAAGTAAAAAGTTAGTGGCAATTCCCGGGGGGGGGGGGTCTATGTAGGGTAGGGTTTTTTTTAGTTAAGGGTTAAATTCTCCATTAAGTAAACAACTGCTGCTTGTTAAATATAGTCTTAAAAGGTATTTCAAGGTTTTCGTAATTATAAAAAAATATTAATTAAAATACATATCAATTAAATTACAAAAAAAAACGAGTAAAAATTATATTTAGGGGGATTTTTACTAAAACTCGACTTTTTACTCACTTTAAAAAAAAAAATTACAATTAAACTCCCAAACGCAAATGTCCTTAATATATCAATAATTATTCTCAATAAAATCGGTGTTGAGATAAAATCGAGCGTTTGAATCATGTGACTTTTTAAAATTGGTGCTCTGAAAATTCAAATTTATTGAGGTGTTGCCGAAAAACTCAAGCCATTGATTTCTACATGATTTTGACAAGTTTTAGCAAGAGTATTTTCAGATTTTTAGCAGCTATGGAGTTTGAGTTTTTTTTTTGTTTTTTTTTAATTTAACTAGAAAAATTAAGTTTTAATAAATAACCGCTCCTTAGTACATGAGAATACCACTGAGTAGTAAAAATCCATGTCCCACTGCAACTCCTTCAGTTACACTAAGTTGGAAGAACAATAGTCTGCCTGAAAGCAGTTCCATCCTGAAGTGTTGGCTTTATTTGAAAGCACAGGATCTGGCAAAATGACCCCAGATGGTTGTCTACACACCAATATTAGAACGAAAAAAATATACTTGTTGGTTCAGAAATAAAATTTTATATGGTAGAGTGAATTATTTGTGTAAACAATGTAATTTAGAAATAAAAACTACACTATAAAAATCATGACAGTATTCCTTTAAGTTAAAAGTACAAATGTAAAGATGGTAGGACAGGTTAATCAAATAGTTTCTTGATAACCCCCAAAAGCGATTTCATTTCTTCAGTCGCTGCGTCAGTATACAATGTTGGCACAGCTTTGTCCTGTTGTTTACAAGAAACTCTAAATACAAAATAGTAGCAGTTAAGAAACATACCTCAGCAAAACATTTCTTAAGTGACAAAGGAACTTCTCCATCCACCATGCACAGCATACTCTCCATTTCCTCTCGTACAACACAGCTACCAGATTCATTTGAAAAGAGGCTAAAAATGTCTGGAAAAAAAGTGTAAATGTAATATATTAATATTAATTAATGTAAAACGTGTGTTATTTGCAAAACAGTGACTGATCAATAATGGAAACTGTGCAACTCTACGGAATCCTGTTGAAAAGTAGAAATCTACACACTGAGTGCTAAATTGGAGAGGCACAGGAAACTACAAAGTTGCAATAGCTTTTGAGAAATATCTAGGATTATTACAAAATACTTTTGTACGCAGCAGAGGTACATCTGTGTCCTATCAATTTAGGATTCTATTCTTCAGAATGTCTGGTATGAAGAGAAAACAACTCTTCCAATGTGGACTTGGTAGTTTGGTGCTATGGGAAACACCTTTTAATTTCAATAAGGCAAGCAGGGTACTGCAGCACAGACTACAAGGCCTTGGTTTTTATCAGTGCAGTTTTACACAAAAGGTATGGGTTTACCAGATGATCTTTTTGTAGCTGAAAACAATCTAAAGAACTAATTTGTTAGGATGCTGCCTCCCAATACTTTGCAAATTCAAACTACAGTTGCTCTATGCAATCCAGTTGCCAACACTAACGAAAATATTTCACATAACAGTAGTTGTTAGAAGCTCTTACATTTAGCCTTCTCTTCATCTCGACCTCTTGTTAGAAGGACAAGTCCCACTATTAGGTTGTTGAAATGTAACCCTTTGGGGGTTCCACCAAATGAGCAGTAGATAACCTAAAAAAAGAACAAAGAATAGTGGTTATTGCAGATTGCAAGATCTTAACATTACAGCACTGTAAATAAGCTTATAAAAATAATGCTTGCAGAGCTGATAGCAAAAGGTGTTCTGGGTTATATCATACCATATATTTATTCTCTTAAATAGACCATCTTTATTTTTGCTCATCCTTCCACCACACCCCATTCCAAGTAGCCTTACTTTTTAAATTACAGGTGCAGGTGCAGGGACCTATTATCCAGAATGCTCAAGACTTGGATTTTTCCGGATAAGGGATCTTTCCATAATTTAGAAATACCTTAGATTTAGACTACAGGAACTAAAAAATAATTTACACATTAATCAAATCCAACAGGCTTGTTTGGCCTCCAATACGGATTAATTATATCTTAGTTTGAATAACATACAGCTGCTGACCAGGCTCAACTTTGGAGTCTCCATGATTTTAAAAAAAAAAACAACATATGAATGCTACACAGGAATAGTTTTTCAACAACAGAGATATAGACATCTGTTCCCAAACCACTGTACTAAAGACAGCCAGCCAGCAATTTACATTAGGCACATCATCTGTTCACATATACACAGTGTAAGTGTTCTCACAAGTAGTACACAAACATTTCTGTTCACTTGCATACAAACATAGATTACAGACAGTCCCTGGGTTATGTATGAGTAGTGAAGTACCGCAGTGCTCTGTACTAGGTCCCTTGCTTTTCAACTTGTTTATTAATGACCTGGAGGTGGGCATTGAAAGTACTGTTTCTATTTTTGCAGATGATACTAAATTGTGCAGAACTATAGGTTCCATGCAGGATGCTGCCACTTTGCAGAGTGATTTGTCTAAACTGGAAAACTGGGCAGCAAACTGGAAAATGAGGTTCAATGTTGATAAATGCAAGGTTATGCACTATGGCAAAAATAATATAAATGCAAGTTATACACTAAATGGCAGTGTGTTGGGAGTTTCCTTAAATGAGAAGGATCTAGGGGTTTTTATAGATAACACGTTGTCTAATTCTGGGCAGTGTCATTCTGTGGCTACTAAAGCAAATAAAGTTCTGTCTTGCATAAAAAGGGCAGCAACTCAAGGGATGAAAACATAATTATGCCTCATTATAGGTCCCTGGTAAGGCCTCATCTGGAGTATGCAGTGCAGTTTTGGACTCCAGTCCTTAAGAAGGATATAAATGAGCTGGAGAGAGTGTTGAGATGTGCAACTGAATTGGTTAGAGGGATGGAAGACAAATTATGAGGGTAGACTGTCAAGGTTGGGGTTGTTTTCTATGGGAAAAAAGGCGCTTGCGAGGGGACATGATTACACTTTACAAGTACATTAGAGGACATTATAGACAAATAGCAGGGGACCTTTTTACCCATAAAGAGGATCACCGTACCAGAGGCCAACCCTTTAGACTAGAATAAAAGAAATTTCATTTGAAGCAACGTAGGTGGTTGTTCAGTATAAAGATAAAAACTGGGTGAATAGATAAAAAATGTTTTCAATACAGTTAGCCAAAAATGTAATTTATAAAGGCTGGAGTGACTGGATGTCTAACATAATAGCCACAACACTACTTCCTGCTTTGCAGCTCTCTTGGTTTCCACTGATTGATTGGTTTCCACTGATTATTGATGGTTACCAGGCAGTAACCAATCAGTGACTGGGGGGGGGTACATGGGTCATAACGGTTTGCTTTTGAATCTGAGCTGCATGATAGGGATAAATTGCAAACTCACTGAACAGTTATGTCCCATGTGGCCCCCTTCAAATATCTGACTAACTAGAGTTAGAGAGCTGGAAAGCAGGAAGTTGGGTTCTGTTATTTTCGATATCTGCTCACTCCAGCTGCTATAGATATATATACATTTTTGACTAAATTAAATATATTAGAAACAATTTGTATTTTGCACAACCTATCTATTTACCCAGTTTTTATTTTTACACTGAACTGTTCCTTTAACAATATATAAATAATAAAAGTAGCTACTATATGCAAAAATAAACTTTATTCAACATTACTATAGTCTGTTCACCACCACAGAGAGGATAGTTAACTTCTTCTATAGAAGGACCAATGTAGATGAAACGGAGAACACATATGGTTTGGTCAAAAGCATCCCCACGAAAGTGCTGTGCCTCAGTTACATTTCCATGGACACTGGCAGTAATGAGAAACCATTTGAAAAGATCGGTGTTAATATTTAGACATATTTTTATTGTTATTTAAGAGTAAGAAAAAAAAAAGTCAGGATCTTTAAACCCAAATAAAATGCTGCAACACATTTACCATTTCTTTACTACATGAACACAGCCATTTAAATGAAAAACACTGACGTTTTCAACCTCTAAACTGCATTTAAGAGTCTTACCTCAGCAACCTTTGGGGGGACCCCATCACCTAGGACTTCCCTTATAAAACACTGCTGATTCATGTAGTAGGAAGGACCTCCACAAGTTCTCTTGAAGGCATCTTTCAGCCTTTTCAGTTCAACGTCAGTCACTGCATTTTAAAAGCAAAAGACATTATTAGCATAACACGTTATTCTAAATACACAAACAGGGTGCAATATCTTGCGTTAACACAAACAAAACAGCATCACACAATAGAATGATCATTAAGAAAAATTTCATGCAGTTTAATTGTTTGTATAATGCATTCCTCATGCGGCAGTAACTTTAAAAAAATGTGGAATTATCTCTTTAGGTCACAGGTCCCCTTTACCTGTAGTAATAAGCAGAAACAGAGGATAACTTTGGCTACCTTATAAACACTGGGAAAATTTGCAAAATCTGGAATCTATAGCTACCAATCAGCCAGCTGCAAGGAAAACAGTGAAAGCAAACCTCTGATTGGTTGCTATTAATTTGCCCAGTGTTTATAAATGACCCCCACTGTGTGCTGCATTTGTATAACCACTATGCCTGTGTGGGTATTCTAGTTATCCATTCTCTGAAAAACATAGTGGCAGGTTATCAGACTCCTTATTTAAATGGAAAACATCTGTATTATAAAAATCTAAATTACTGAACTTTAATAGACCCTCAATACTTTTTCTGAATTAGAAGATATTTTGTCTGATAGTTTAGGATACATGTGAGTGCATCAACCCAATTTTCCCCTGCTGCAAATAACTAAAGTAATGCCATTGTCTGTTTATATCAAAATATGGATAACACAATAAAGAGGCATTGTGGTTGAAGGCTACCCTTTGTTAGCCCATGTTGGAACCACCTTGACATCAGCAGTCAAAACAAGCAGAGGTCAGGGAGATTACTCTATTTTTAAACACTCCATCACTTCAGTGAAATCCCAACTAGCACTATTTAGCAGATATACAGGTGCTGGGGGATGAACTTACATGTAAATGAGCTGGATACTACATTTGTTCTTATTTGCTGCAGACAGCTTCTTTTAAGATGTAAATGACTCCAGGTCAGAGTTTTTTCTCTACCATTTTAACAAAAGATGCATTACACAACTTTTTGACTATTGTTGCATTCTGACATTGTGCTATTATAATTTGACATGCCCATTTGGCACTGTATACAGCCATTATATGGAATGAATAGATAGCTATTACATTTTCAGCAGCACCCTCTTCCTTTTTGACCCAATAGATATATGCTTAAGTGTCTCTAACTCTGCATGAAGCCAAACGCAGTTAAGAAAACTATTTCCTGTATCACTTGAGAGAAGTATCTTTTTATAACTTCACACAAAAGCACGTTGCCAAAGCTTTGCAAAGCTCTAGGTAGACATTTCTCATTTCCACAATGATGCAAATAGATGCCAATAAAAAGGTGGGAGCTATAACCCTTCCTTTATTATAGTACTTTGGTGTAAACCTATGAAAGATAGTTTTATGAGATTTAGACTTGAGTCCTGCCCAGGTCCATTTTTTGGAACCCATACCTGCAACCTGCAATCCGCAACTGGCATTCTTACCCACTTTGACCTGCTACCCGACCCGCAACTACCTTATCCGCAACCATCAAGAATCAGGAAGTGCTGTCATTATAAACCAGAAGTGACATCATTGGAAGTAGACATGATCAGAAAAAAGAAGTAAAAATCTAAGATCCATGGCCCGACCCGCAAACTAGGGATGCACCGAATCCAGGATTTGGTTCGGGATTCAGCCTTTTTCAGCAGGATTCAGATCTGGCCGAATCCTTCTGCCCGGCTGAACCAAATCTGAATCCTAATTTGCATATGCAAATTAGGGGCGGGGAGGGAAATTGTGTCACTTTTTGTCACAAAACAAGGAAGTAAAAAATGTTCCCCCCTTCCCAGCCCTAATTTGCATATGCAAATAAGGATTCGGGTTCGGTATTCGGCCAGTCTTTTGTGGAGGATTCAGGGGTTCTGCTGAATCCAAAATAGTAATCCTACCGCAAACCCGCAGAAGCGCGTCTATACCCGCACCCGGAACTTCTACCCGCAACCCGCAGGTTATTGCTAGTAACCCACGGGTACCCAACCCACTGCAGGACTCTAATTTAGAATATCTTGCTAACAAATGTAAATGGACATTGAGGGACAATATTATTGCTAATCATGTCCCACTCTATTCTGCAACTCTGAATTGAATTTTAAAACATTATCTAGTTTATAGGATCAAAGACCATATCAATAAGGAAGTAAATGTATGCACTTTGGCACAATTGCTCAGGGTTCAGTTTTGAGCAGGAGATGCTTTGTATATTCTCCCCGTTTGCATAGGTTTCATGTGTGTGTTTCAGTGTCCCCACCCCACTAACTAGTCATTTCCCAAGAAATTTCCTTAAGAAAGTTGTCCGTATGCATGTGTGTGTGTTGATCTCAAGCTTGGGGAAATAAATTTGGAAATGTATAATAGCTGGGAACACATGAGAATAAAAATAAATTATTTTTAATAAATAAATTAATTATTTTTGAGTAAGGAAAGGAAACAGGTTTTAAATAAACAGATAAGAAAAAAAACACACTGTAATTAACACAGTGAATAAACAAGCAATGAAATATAAATTAACTAAGCATCCACATAAACTAAGCATTTAAGAGTAGAAGAGAGAGTAGACCAGAAATTAAAACAAAGGCTAGATATAGTTAAAGCTCTAAATTCAAATCGCATTTCAGGTATTAAAATGTACCATAGTCAATACAGCATAGTACAAATAACTGCTGACAAATTAATATATCGAGTTATTGATTTTAAGTAATATGGGAAAACTAAAAGTCTGCATAATAAAATGGCATTAAATAGAAACATGTTGCCATACAGAAAGCCATAAACAATTTTAGGTAAACTCTAAGTACATATAAAGAATACAGGGCTGATTTATCAAATATTGAACTAGTAATTGGTTTAGGATTCTGGATGCCTTAGAAGCCTATGGGTAACATTTTTTCATTCATCTACTTTTATCAGATGGATGCTATTAATATCTGTAACAAATCCTGGAAGGGCAAATGCATTTGCCAGGATTATTTCTAAAATCTGATCGCTCTATACCTAAATTGCTCAGTTATGGATCAATCACTGCAGTAATAAGGATAATGTTTATTGGTGAATTGTCCCTTATATGATAAAGAGCCCTTATCTTACAGTCATTGGATATGTTTGCATTTTTGATTACCAGGGCAGAGATTAATTGAAGAGGTGCACATGGTACTAATACATCTGCATTTACAAGTCTCTAATAAAATTGAAAGTATTGAATATAGCAATTGCAAAATATGAAATAAATAAATCTTCACTGTGTGGGCAGTATTTTTTATTATTAAATTACCTAATAGTGCTCCTACAATGGCATGTGCGATAACATGTAATGACGTGAGCGCACTTGCTGGCCTTCCTATGAGTAATTACCTGGTGCACAGTCCTCTAGGGAGACGGCACTCCCCGAAATTCACTGCAGAAAACCAAAAGGAGGAACCGGCACACAGGAGCATATGCAATAGGGGTTAACCCCTTACGTGTTTATTAACGTCACAGTGATGCACCCCCCTATTGCATATGCTCCTGTGTGCCGGTTCCTCCTTTTGGTTTTCTGCAGTGTGCGATAACATGTCACATAAGGACATGTCTCCTCAACAGAAACTAAACATATGAGAAGTAAAACTGTATGACCATATAAAAGTACATGGCTGCAGTACTATTATAAAGATCACAGAACACTAAATTGTCACTTTAGAACAGGGGTACGTTTTATTAATATAAGAAAAGATTTTGGTCATTTTTAAATTTGAATAAACAGCATGTTCCCTGATATGGCTTGTGTGGCTGTATCCCTTACGTTACTCTCCAAGGAAGCAACCCTGTGTCCATACCAGATCATTCTGCAAAAAGATTTTACGGATCCTATCTTAAACCCAATGTTTCCTTTATATCATGCAAAATATTCAGTAATTGCAATCCAAACAACTACAGCCACAGTCCTTGCTGTTGAGCTGCTGAGTTAACAAAAGGAAAAAAACACCCCCAGCATTATTAAAATGTCACTGGTTAAAAAGGGATATCTTAAAGGAGAAATCAACCTGTGGGGAAAAAAACCCTACTCCCCACCCCAGGTAGACCTCCCTCCCTCCTTCCCCCTGGCTAACTAACCCCCACAGTGAGATGCCCCATACGCCATACTTAAGCTCCCCATAGACGCGACTATTCTTCTTGCTGAACAACCGATTTTAGGGAAGTCCGACCAATACTTCGAAATTATCGCGCGGTTAGTGGGATTCGAACGATCGCACATCTTACGATTTTTCGGCCGACATTGATCGGCCAGGTCAAAAAATCTTTGTCGGTCCCAGTGCAATCTATCTATGTTTGCAGGGCCATGCAGGCAGCTCCCCTTTGTTTTCCTGGCAAATTGGTCATTTTAGTTGATGGTCAATTCATACGATCGTTCCGAGAAAATCGTGGTCTCACGATGAGGATCGGATCTTTTAAAAATCTCAACATCTATGGCCAGCTTTACCCCTCAGCGCAGATTCTTCCAGCGAAGTTCCACGCATCTATCTTCTGTGTCCTCAGTAGGCTGACTGGGAGATCTGCAATTTCTGTGTAATTCCGTGCATACGCAGTTGCGCAAACCAGCAAACTGCTCCAACTGTGCATGCATATAAATACGATCTCCCAGTCAGCTAACAGAGGAGGCGGAAGATGGACGTGTGGAACTTCGCTGGAAGAATCTGTGCCGAGGGGTAAATATGGAGTATGGTGCATTTCCCGGGGGGAGGAGGGAGAGAGGTCTATCTGGGGTGGGGGGTAGGGGTTTTTTCCCCCCACAGGTTGATTTCTCTTTGAAGCAGTTTATTGCCAATAGATAAGCCACAATAGTGCAAGCTATAACACTATATTTTTTCTGCAGACTGCTTTACCAACCCTGAGTAAATAGCTCTAGAAGAGCTCTCTGTTTGTTTAGGATAGTAGATGCCATATTAGCTTGATGTGACATCACTTCCTGCCTGAGTCTCTCACTGCTTGTCCATAGCTCTGGGCTCAGATTACAGCAGGGAGGGGGGAGGTAGAGAGGATCAAACTGAGCATGCTCAAGCCCTAGCCCTGGAAGTTTATGCTGAAAACAGGAAGTCTGATACAGAAGCCCATGTATACACACTAGAAGGAAATAAATGCTGCTCAGAGCAGCATTACTTTGAGGATTTAATGGTGTATTTATATAGACCTTTCTGATAAAGCTAACTTAATTTTAGCCTTTCCATCTCCTTTAAGTTTAAGGACTAATAGACGTTGAAAGACGAATACATGGAAGGAAAGCGTCATTTCAATAATCAACACATTCAAATTTGAATTCAAAGTTGGAAATACAGGATGAAAATAATTTTTTCTGTCATTTTATTTGTTCTATTAGCCTACTTTTTTACTACCACCACAGTTTAATAGGCCTCCTCACTTTATTAGGCCTCCAGTAGGCCTGAGGCAATAGATTGCAACAATCTTGACAAGCAATAGGTGGAAGCAGCAGCAGTTGTAGGCAGTATTATCAGGATATAAACCTTGGATATTGTTTTTCTTTGAAGAATTTTACATAAGTTTATAAAAAAAAACCTTACTACCGGTATATTCAAATTATTCACATATAAAAAGAAAAAAGTATACACAATCCTTCATACCTACCTCTTACCTATTTAAATCTAAGATGAAAATTATATTCACTCATTAAGAACAGGGCCACAGAAACACAAGTGAATGCCAAAGACTGAAATCAGCAATGTAGACTTCACTACAAGGCAGACTAGAGCCTGGTGACATGTTGTTATTTATTTACAAGGAATCAACATAGTATGCACAACTGGGAAACAAGGATAAAATGAAAGAAGCTGAGAACCCAGAGCTTACTGGAATAGACTAAACTGAGCTGCTAGAGAAGAGAAGCCAAAGAGGGGATTTATAGTATGCTTCACTATATAAACTGTGGTGGAGATAAATTAATCATTTTAGCCCAATCACAATTGCATCTGCCGTCTAACAGGCAAAGATTAGCTCATACCATTGGGGCCATCGATTTCTATTTCTCATCACTGTGGTAAACTTCAGGTTCCTTAATGGAGCATCTTTCAGGAGAATTTATATGCCAAGTACCCCCAAGAATCATATGCTGTACATACAATAACATTATGTAACATAATTCAATGCATTATTCAGAAATCTATTGGCAAAGAATAAAAATAACCTAAAATCTGTGTTTTGTTTAGTCTTGAATGAAAAAGGGCTCTGTTCCAGTGTTTGCCTTCTTTTTGTCGCCCAAAAAAAACCCGCCACATAAGTCCATAAGTAAATTACACTGAAAACTGACTGAGACCCTGGCAATAGCAGAGGAAATACGAAGAAGAGTAATGGGGTAGGTTTGCAAAAATGCTGTCTCTTGTAATTTACGGATTGCCATCTTGAGGTCAACTGGCAGCTTGAAAGTCCGATTTTATTCTGTTGCCTGTTTTTTTTTTTTTTTTTGTTTTTTTTTTTTTTTTTAAGGCCCACTGAAATATGAAATAAATTAAAATAGTTTTGTACAAACCCTGATTTAGAGTATTGTAACTGCAAGTGCCATTACAAATAGAATGCTGAACATTTTGTAAGAACATCTGTGGTAACAAAGGTGAAGCTCTGATGGGATTTAAATCAGGGGGTATCTTGCTGTAACAAATACCAGCATCCGTATAACGGACTGCCAGCACTGTCATTCACTCTACAATTTAAACCCCTACCTTTTCATTTTCCACACTTGGCTTTAGAAAGGACCAGAATCATTGTCTGCTCAAATGTTCTTTTGTCTGGCACCCACCACACCCCTTTGTAATCGATCCAAAACCTTCACAATATCTGGCTTCATGCTTCCCCAATTGAATATGATTTTAAAGACGTTACAGCTTCTGTCCCTATTTGTCTATTACCTATCTCCAGGTGTTACAATGCTAAGAAAGACAATTGCTGAGGTTTACCACCACCCCTTAGGGCTAGTCCACACGAGGAGATTCGGGGAGATTTTGTCGACTGGCGACTAATCGGCTCGTCTTTTGAGCGACTATGTCCCCGAACTGCCTCGGCGTTGAGGAAACTTCGGGCGGCTATAGAAAACGCATCGCCGCGTGTGCATTAGAGCAGGCGACTTTGCATTGTAGCCTATGGGGAAAAATGCAGAGGCAGTTCGGGGAGATTGTCGCTCAAAAGATGAGGTGATTAGTCGCCAGGCGACAAAATCTCCCCGAATCTCCTCGTGTGGCCTTACCCTTACAGTAAACAGAAAGAGTTCCACAGAAGAATGCACAGAATACCTTTCACAAAGTGAAAACTTTGAGCATGAGCACTTCTGCATGAAAACTTCTTCTTTAAAATCACATAAAATGTAGGTCAACTCTGCATATTTTACTGATCAACACTATGGTATGTGTGTGTGTGGCTTTTTGAACCACTTTCATGTGGTTAAAAAGAGTGCTGTATTGTGTAAAATAACTATGCATTACTGGCACCCAGTCAGTCAGTTTATATATGAGGGTGTGAGGATAGATAATAAATACAAACACACTTGAGGAAAGAAACAAATAGAAAGTTACAAAAATTAAATGTTTGCATGACCTATGGACAGCGCCGGACCTAGGGGTAGGCACAAGATGCATGTGCCTAGGGCGCAAAGCTTGGGGGCGCCAGGCACTTACCTTATATGCAGCCTACCCCTAGTCCAACAAGTGTTACCACTTTGAAAAGTGGGTGCGCTCTGTGAAGTCGAAGTGCTTTGCACATGACAACGCATGGTGGCACATGCGCGTCCATGTTGGCGCCGGCGTGTCCTCAGATGCTTGCTCTTGCGCACAACTGCAGCGGGGACCGAAGTTGCTAAAGCCCAACTGGGTTGCCCCAGGCAACTGACAGACATGGCACTGCCTATGGATTTATGAAAACATAGACTGAGTAACCAATTTTAGTGTTAATTAGTGTTACAGGGTATACTAATGCACTGTGATAACTGTCCGTGAAATTGGTACCTGCAAGGCTACACCCCATTCAGTACCCAATGATGGTTGAAGCTTTTACCCCCCACAATGAACATTTCCTCTGCAAATATTTGTTTGCAGTGTTTATCTGAAGTACCTAAAGGAGAACTAAAACTTAGAACTAAAGTAAGATTGACATATGGGGGCACTTTTTGCACTAAACCAGGATGTGGGGAGGAAGCAGGTAAGGGGGACTATGGGGGGTAGTGGATAGCGATTTTCTAATTTGGGAAGGGGGGGGGGAGTGTAGCTTTCCTTTAACCTAGCCCTATTACCAGGTGTTCTCTTTTGTATCTACATTAAGGTTAAGATAAAAAGTTAAAATATTTTGGTTTAAAGACAAGATGCTATTCAGACATCATTCACAAAACTTGATATTTTACAACTAGCCTA
Source organism: Xenopus petersii (assembly GCA_038501925.1). Taxonomy (NCBI): domain Eukaryota; kingdom Metazoa; phylum Chordata; class Amphibia; order Anura; family Pipidae; genus Xenopus; species Xenopus petersii. The sequence continues at coordinate 84,872,552 of CM076675.1, read as the reverse complement.
GCTATTTCTAAATAGCTAGAAATAAATGCAATCTCCCCCCTGTTTGGCAATCAAAAACCGGAAATGACAAACCATCCATTTAGCTTTCATGCAAATTCTCCCTTGCTCAAAAGAATGGTTATGTCTTGTAAAGAATTATGGTTGGTCAGGCTTTCCTCATTTTTTTTAGGAAATATATCTTCAGATATGGAGAATTCTGTGAGATGCCCAAAGTTCCTTGTGAGGCGGGCGACTTTGGAAAACGAATGGCTCCGAGTGCCATCCCACCAGCGGTTTAGATTCTAGCTGGCGGGAAGGCAGCTCTGGGAGGTTAGTCACCCAAGAAGAAGAGATTTGTCGCTGCGCGACGAATCTCCCGAAATAGCAGCATGTGTCCATACCCTAATTAATGAAAATAAATTGCTTACCCATTTAAGGATCAGTGAAGATGCAGAGATTGGTAGTGGGGAGAAAATGATACAGAGCATGTCCAATTGCCTAATCTTTTTTTATCTCTTTGATTCTTTTTTTTCCTTATTCAACTGCTTTATCTTTCATCTGCAAATCAATCGGGTTGACTGATTCGGATATTAGAATAGAGTATACATGCACACAAGTGCTTAATCTGGATTTTGACCCAAAACTCTCGATTACTTTTTGCTGCCAATCTATGCTTGTTGGTACTGGTAAAGGGGGGGGGGGTGATGACCCCCTCTTCCAGAGAGATTGCGCAGCCACGAAGATCCAGTAAGTAGAGATTTCAACCACTTATATAATATAAAAGGAAGATTTGTAATGGATTGTAATGGGTAAGGCTCCTCCTTTACAAAGTCCTACCACTCTGGTAGGACTTTTCAAAAGGTGAACAGTCCTTACAAAATTACAGTGCAAAGGATAAATAATAATGAATTGCAAGACAACTCAGTACTTTCTGCATATTCCATTTAGGTCTTTTTTTTCTTTCGTTTCCCGAATACCATCTTAGTTATTATTAGCTATTCACATAACTGTGGGAGGAAGAGGAAATACTTAGTGGCACTATCCTTCTTGAGATACAGATCATGAGAGTATGCCTATCATCTTTCCTAGTATAAAGAAAATCATGTATATACCACATTGCTAAAGATAAATTACACAAATGCGGATGTTCTATGCTTTGGTCACACAAAAGAATGCTGCAGTGTTGTATTAGAAACAATACTTTTAACATTCTTTGCAGAACTGGTAGGTCACAAAGCAAAGGAACAAAAGCTTTTTGACCTTAATGGAAACATATCTTGGTAATGTTGAAGAATAACTAAAAACTGTGTTGATGGTACTATAAGTCTCCTAAATAATTAACACAAAGACTATTGATGACTTGGGATTTAAACCCCAGAGCACTGATTTGGTGTAAAGGCTGTAAAGGTTTTGTTTCTCTGAATTATAATATAAGTCTGTGTAAAGAGAGAGGTTGATTTAAATAAAATGTATAACCTAAGGTATTGGTTTAAAGAACCCACTACCTACCATAAATTTCAAAGACATATACCACACAAAAATCGAAGCTTGCAAAATGTAAAAGCAATACAATATTATTGGGGGCTGCATGCATTTTTACACAAACCATTAAACCCAAAGTATCAGCAAGCCACTTTGTACCTGACACTTTAAATTTATAATTAAAGTATTTAAACATTTTACTTTCCTCACATGTTTTGCTCCACATCTATTCTAGTGAGGGGAGAATCTGGTCCGTTTCGTTCGGCCACAAAACAGCAAAAAAGTCACCAGACGTATTGAAATCAATGGGTGTCAAACCGTGCAACATCTGTTAAACTGTACATTTTTATACTATTATAATCGATGGCGATAGAAGGAAAAATATTTTGCTGACTCCTAAGAACTAACTTGTACGTCTCTCTAAAGCAACTGCATGAAAAAAAAAACAAGAGATTCCTACAAAGCGTAATTTTTTTATTTATACTTTTTTATGCTGAAAATTACTAACAAAGGACTGAAGAGGTGTAAAATAACAGCAGCAAATTTGGCATTTGCACAGCATAAAACACAATCTCATAGTCACCATTTATTTTACAGCTTTTTACGCTGTTCTTTTGCCAAATTCTGTTTAGCACAGCATAATAAATAGGCCCCCTAAAGCCCAAATTACACCCACAGGCCCATTAAAAATTACTGAGGACCCCCTAGTAGCAACTCATTAAACTCAAAGTATCCGCAAGCTATAGTTTGCATAGATATTAGGTTATTTTTGCACAGGCCTCAGTAATCAAAATATAATTTAAAAAAAAACAAGCAATAAGTTTTGACCAAAGGACCGGTTATATTTCCTTTGACAAGGTGAAGGTACTCTTACTAAAACCTCAAGACTACATATAGTAGCTGTTTAGGAATAAACACTTTCTTTCAAAATGTCTTTTAAACGCATTTTATTGCTAAAGAAGATTTGGCATTTATTGGTCTGGCGCTTATCTTTTCTTCTTCCATCAGAACCCTCCTCAGTCTCTGCCAAACAGATTTTAACTTTTGGATGAAGCAATGAAACGTTGAGCAATGACATCTACAAGAGATGGCAATCTGTACAGCAGAACGGACAGAGAGTTTCACCCTGCTAAGAGAAAATTATGGGATTTTTTTCTTAATTTGAAAGGTACTGTCCCATATAGCAAATGCAGCTCAGTAACTGCCAATGGCAAAGAATGAGAGCTGAATTTGAATATGATAATTAGTGCTGTGCCACTTACTCCATTTCTTGGATGTCATTGCTTATGTCTGGCAGTTGTTTAGTGTAATGATGAAAATGCCTGAAGCAAACCGCTTATGCTCATTATTTTGCATATGATGACTTCTTAATCCGACATGAGTAGCAGTTTAAACCACCTGACGCAGCTGTTATCAGTGAAACAAAGCACACCCTGCAATATAAATAAAATTCTGGCATGCGTTCATAGAAAACCCAATACATATAAAATCAGCAGTTCTGTTATATGGTTTTACTTTTTCATTTTTTTAAATGTCTGAGTTCTGGTTCAGTGAGCAGATCTCATTCAGCAACAGTCATGCTAGAAGATGTAATTTAGCAGAATTGTAATAGCATTTGCAGGCAAAAGAGCCCCTGGTAAACAGTTTGTTTTACAGAAATAGGAAGAAAGTGAAAACAAAGGTAACCAAACATATATAATAAACATATTTAACATAAATTCCAAGTCAACTGCAATAGGTCTCAGAATATCACTCTCTACATCATACTTAAAAGTTATTTAAAGGTGAACAACTCCTTTAAAATAGCCATAACCATCATGCAAAAGGCAAACCAACCACACTCTTAAAGGGGTGGTTCACCTTCAAATAATAATTGTTTTCAGATGGATCACCAGAAATAACAACTTTTTTCAATATCTAGTATAGGTCAATCTAAATATATATATATCTAGATATACTATGACCTGGATGAATGAAAATCTTCATAGTCAACTTTTTTCAATGGCTTTCTATTTTCTATGTGTGACCGTTTTTCTAATATTGAAGTGTAAGGTGTCATTTTTCACCTTCTGAAGCAGCTCTGGGAGGGGGGGTCGCAGAGCCTGTAAACTGTTCTAAATGGATACTGGGTTTCATTACAGGCAACTGTTAAAATTGATACAATAGTTGCCAATACTCAGAGATGGTGCTGAGGAATGTATCAACTAAATGTATCAACTAAATGTATCAACTAAATGTATCAACTAAATGTTGCAAAACTGTTAAGAATCTGCACCTGAATTACTGAGCTGCCAGACTAAACATCAGAGACACGAACATTCAACTTTCAACTTAGATTTTGGAAAAACAGCAAAAAATAAATAATGGAAAGTAATTAAAAAAAGTCTTTATTTCTAGCTAACAATATAAAAACAAATGAATTGAAAAAGGTGTTTTGACGGTGAACAACCCCTTTAAGCACATGCATATTTTACATTAGTTGATATAAAATTATTCAAAGTGGTCCTGTGAGCAATACTGAAATTTACATTCATTTTTTGCTGTTAGCAGTTACAGAGATAGTAGTAACGTTACATATTTATACTGCTAGGGAGGCATCAGTCCAGCAGCTCTCTTTAAAGGAGAAGGAAAGATACGGAGGCATTTTATTGCCAATAGATTAGCTGCAATAATGCAAGCTAGAATGCTATATTTATTCTGTAGAATGTTTTACCATACCTGAGTAAACAGCTCTAGAAACTCTCTGTTTGTTTAGAATAGGAGCTGCAGTATTAATGTGGTGTGACATCACCTGCCTGAGTCTCTCCCTGCTCTGGGCTCAGATTACAGTAGAGAAGGGAGGGGTGGGGGGAGAGGAGCAAACTGAGCATGCTCTTGCCCAGGGCAATGAGGTTTAAGCTGAAAACAGGAAGTCTGATACAGAAGCCCATGTGTACATAATAGAAGGAAAGAAATGCTGTGTTTCTTTTGACAGGGGACTTAGAGCAACATTACTTTGGGGGTTTACTGGTATATTTAGATGGACCTTTCTGATAAGGCTTACTTAGTTTTAACCTTTCCTTCTCCTTTAAAGGCCAAGAGTGTCAGTGACTAGGGATGGGCGATTTTCACCCATTTCGTCAAAAATTCACTGCCGGCAAAATATTGCAGAAGTCCATTAAAGTCTAAGAAATGTTGTCGCACTGCAAATTTTTTTTTGTTGCACGACACCATACAAGTCTATGGGCGTCAATTCTGCTGCGAAATAAGGTGAAAAAATTTGCAGTGACTGTTTATGCACCGTCTATGTCTATGCAATTCCTGGATTCAGTGAACCCTGAGTTTGCCAATTCCCAGTTGAACCAAAAGCTTGGTATTAGCAGCATAATAATACTATTATTTCAGAAATCACTAAACAAAAGAAAATGAATTTAAGAAGTGCCCAGAGAAGCACCTGGAGGATGTTTACATCAATTAAATTACTACACAACTGCCTTACCAAAACAGGTTAGCTACTAGCTACCCAAACAAACACCATATACAGTGAAAGTTTTCCCTCATTTTACATTGTTGTTTTGTGGTCCCACCTATATATTATGCATATAATACATTTCCCTGATTTTACATTTTCCACCATTTTTTTCTGGACCCCTGGAAACCATAAAATGGGGGTTCTGCTATGCATCAAAAACATAACAAACCAGCACTATAAAAACATTTTGTCACCTCAACCGGAGCTACAATCTAATAAAACAATTACTCCAATAGATATATACCGTATATACTCGTGTATAAGCCGACCCGTGTATAAGCCGAGGTACCTAATTTACCTAAGAAAACTGGAAAATTTTATTGACTCGTGTATAAGCCTAGGGGCTGATTGAAAATCAATCTGTACCTGCACCCACTGAATAACAATGAAAGGTAGGCCTGCCCACAGTTTAAAAAAAAAAATTGTAAGCACACCAGTCACAGCTGTTCCCTATACCCCCAAATCTTCTACATGTCCTCTCCCTAACCAATAAGCATTCCTCCTCTCCCTCCATACTAAACATACAAACAACTGCTCCCCCATTCCTACAAATACATTAGCATCTGACACTTCCACCTAAAACAATATATTATATTCTTTACTCTCCCAACATCTACCTTGAGTTAATGCCCTTTTTTATGCAAGACGGAACTAAAGCAAATAAAGTTCTGTCTTGCATAAAAAAGGGCATTAACTCAAGGGATGAAAACATAATTATGCCTCTTTATAGGTCCTTGGTGAGGCCTCATCTGGAGTATGCAGTTCAGTTTTGGACTCCAGTCCTTAAGAGGGATATAAATGAGCTGGAGAGAGTGCAGAGACGTGCAACTAAATTGGTTAGAGGGACGGAAGACTTAAATTATGAGGGTAGACTGTCAAGGTTGGGGTTGTTTTCTCTGGAAAAAAGGCGCTTGCGAGGGGACATGATTACACTTTACAAGTACATTAGAGGACATTATAGACAAATGGCAGGGGACCTTTTTACCCATAAAGTGGATCACCGTACCAGAGGCCACCCCTTTAGACTAGAAGAAAAGAACTTTCATTTGAAGCAACGTAGAGGGTTCTTCACAGTCAGGACAGTGAGGTTGTGGAATGCACTGCCGGGTGATGTTGTGATGGCTGATTCAGTTAATGCCTTTAAGAATGGCTTGGATGATTTTTTGGACAGACATAATATCCAAGGCTATTGTGATACTAAACTCTATAGTTAGTATAGGTATGGGTATAAAGAATTTTAATTAAAAGTAGGGAGGGGTGTGTGTATTGATGATGGGTTTTCATTTGGAGGGGTTGAACTTGATGGACTTTGTCTTTTTTCAACCCAATTTAACTATGTAACTATGTAACTATGATGCATCAGCATATGTCCTTCTCTCTCAAAATACAGCAAAATAATCTGTTAGAATTCCAGGCTCTTCTACTTCAGTACTTTTATTTATTCGCAGCTACAGTATATACCTCAAGGGATCTCAGCTCCGTATCAGAATTCAGATCTTTATCTAGCCAGCATGAACATTATTATGCTGACAACTTGAACAGGGAATCACTACACTATGGTGCATATTACAAAAATGTCACGATCGCCGCCCGGAGCAGGTCCAGGAGCTCCGGGCGGCGCATCCTTCCCTGCCGGCGTCCTTCCAAAATGGCGGCGCCCATGGCCGCCACGTGGGTAGAGGCGCCGGCGCCGCTACCCACGTGGCGGCCATGGGCGCCGCCATTTTGGGAGCGACGCCGGCAGGGAAGGACGCGCCGCCCGGAGCTCCTGGACCTGCTCCGGGCGGCGATCGTGACAGTCAGTCACAGAGTCCTGATGCGCTATGGGAGAGGGAGGTGAGGGATCCGGTGAGGGATTGGCGTATGACCCGCGTATAAGCCGAGGTCGAGTTTTTCAGCACATTTTGGGTGCTGAAAAACTCGGCTTATACGCGAGTATATACGGTATGTAATTTATTAAAGGGCTACTATCACAGTAAAAAAAAATGTTCCTGACCTAATAAAACCCTTACTTCAGTTGGAGGAAACAATTCTATTTAAAGGAGAAAATGCTTCTAGCAAGCACTACAGTGGTGTGCAAAACTATTTGCCCCCTTCCTGATTTCTAATTCTTTTGCATGTTTGTCACACAAAATGTTTCTGATCATCAAACACATTTAACTATTAGTCAAAGATAACACAAGTAAACACAAAATGCAGTTTTTAAATGAGGGTTTTTATTATTTAGGGAGAAAAGAAATCCAAATCTACATTTTCATGTGTGAAAAAATAATTGCCCCCTGAACCTAATAACTGGTTGGGCCACCCTTAGCAGCAATAACTGCAATCAAGCGTTTGCGATAACTTGCAACGAGTCTTTTACAGCGCTCTGGAGGAATTTTGGCCCACCCATCTTTGCAGAATTGTTGTAATTCAGCTTTATTTGAGGGTTTTCTAGCATGAACTGCCTTTTTAAGGTCATGCCACAACATCTCAATAGGATTCAGGTCAGGACTTTGACTAGGCCACTCCAAAGTCTTCATTTTGTTTTTCTTCAGCCATTCAGAGGTGGATTTGCTGGTGTGTTTTGGGTCATTGTCCTGCTGCAGCACCCAAGATCGCTTCAGCTTGAGTTGACCAACAGATGGCCGGACATTCTCCTTCAGGATTTTTTGTTAAACAGTAGAATTCATGGTTCCATCTATCACAGCAAGTCTTCCAGGTCCTGAAGCAGTAAAACAACCCCCGAACCGAATCCTGGATTCGGTGCATCCCCAGTTTTTTTGGGATTTAGATAAATTGTCAACTATTTTTTGAGGAACTCCTATCTACTCTATTGCACTTCGCCTGGTCTGAGGTGGCGAAGGCAAGTCTAGCGCAAGAGTCTGGCGCAAGAGAATCTGGCGCAAAGTTCAGTAAAATCTGCATCTTAGTGAATTTGCAAATTAACACTCTTTCGCCAGTGTGTGTGACATAAGATCAGGGAAAGAATTTTATAATGATTGCACTGGAAAACTCCCCGTTTTTTGTATGCTAAGGATCCCAACAAGGCACATATAGCATTGCTTCCCCCAGCTGGAAGGCGAGCTCTATTAAGTAATATTAGGTGATCCTCTGTGGGACCTCCGTTTTATATAGGTACACTGTTCTTTGTCTAGGGGCTTTGTAACAGATATATTTATCAACATTTACACACTGTCTAGTTAACACACAATGGTTAAGTTGGGTCGGGTACTGGACAGGTTTAATAAACATTTCATGTGTTGCCCAGTGCATGATGATCAATGAGATCAATGCGAAAGAAAGGAAGAGAAAGATTACCTGATCAACCAAAATCACAGCGTATCTTTTCGGCACAATATAAATAAATGATTATGATCAACCAACATATGGCTGCCTTAGTCGTAGTTAAATCTGAAATTCAAATTGCTAAATATATGAAAGAATATTGATTTCATAGTTTCATATAGACCTAAGAATCATAACTTCTCTCTACCTCCATTTCTAAACATATTTAGGTTTTTGTCACCATTCTCTCTTGAAAAAAAAAAACCCATACATTCACTTTTACAAATGCCTTTAAGAGGATTATTTGTAGTCAGGTGATTTAACTATGTAAATGACTATATGTCTGCCGTTTATGCTGATATAATGGGAGTATTCTTACTCACTGTGTGATGTTTCTATTGTTGTTAGTAGCCAAATTCTTGGCCTCTTGTCACGTGACTATTGTCAACCAGTTCCTTTAAATAGAAACGGTTTTATTTGTGTTGCAAGGCTTTACAAAGTGACACAAATGTATCTTGTACACACACAAGCCAGCATTTCAGTCTAATAAAGGAACAAACTAATAGAAAGTTTACACAAGAGTAGTATTCTACCCCCTAAAAAATGAGGGGCGGATAGGGGAAGAAAATGCCTCTGCAGTTCTCAAATAATCCTTTTTACAAATGCTGCTAGGACTGTCCATTTTAGCTAATAAAGCACAAAGTCCTGGTTCTATATGCAAAGTTATCTCCAAAAACATAATATGGTAGCAGGGCAGAGATCAAGCATGCCAGGCAAAACCAGCCGTATGATGCACCAGCTAAAACAGCCTTGAAGAGTGTAAACCAAACCTGCCAAATTCAAACATGACTATATTTAATTTTACGTATAGTCTTTTAAATTATACGTAATAAGCTAACATATATAGTTCATGCCCAATGAAAATATTACTGTTCTAAACCCAGCCCAACAAGATTTGACACTTTTATCTCAGAAGTAAAGTCCATACAAAACTTCCAACATTATCAAATTTCATAACAGTTTAAGGAAACCCTTTTAGAGGTAGCATCCCTGTTTTAATTCATGATGCATCTCTATAAAGCACAGTTTACCAGAATGCACCAAATTAGGGAAGGCCATCACGAACAGGGTCCATTTTAAGCATGTAATCCTAATTGTCCTAAGTCCTTTTTTTTCTATAATAAACAGTAAATTGTACTGGATGGGGGCAAAACAATCCTAATGGCTTTATGATTATATGTTTTTTTAATCATACTTAAAGTATGTAGAATTCCAGAATGATTCCTTATAGGGATGCACCGAATCCACTTTTTTGGATTCGGCCGAACCCCCGAATCCTTCACGAAGGATTCGGGCGAATACCGAACCGAATCCTAATTTGCATATGCAAATTAGGGGTGGGAAGGAGAAAACATTTTTTACTTCCTTGTTTTCTGACAAAAAGTCACGCAATTTCCCGCCCTGCCCCTAATTTGCATATGCAAATTAGGATTCGGTTCGGCCGGGCAGAAGGATTCGGCTGAATCCGAATCCTGCTGAAAAAGGCCGAATCCTGGCCGAATTCGGTGCATCCCCAATTCCTTATCAAGAAAACCCAATCTCCCAAGCATTCGAAATAACAGATTCCATACCTGTAATTAATAATTACACAATTCAAATGGCTCACATTCAGACCACACCTACCAGAATGTTCACAACCCAACAGACTACTATTTTTGACTAAATATTGATATTGGAAAAATCAATTGTTACTATTATTACATTGCCAGGAGAGCTTGTATATATGATGTATCACTCACAAAAAGCATGTTAAACCACTGCACTTCAGTATGTGAAACTGATGCATCATGTAATAATGAAAAGTAAATTATGCATGAGGCATATTTGCTCATCAGAGGAAAAGTGAAAACAAAAAAAAAAAAAGGAAATATAAAGCACTTTCGTCCTGAATCAAAACTCCCAAAATGCACTAATTAACAGCTGGAGAGCTGCAGGTTGGACATCACTGATAATGTCCAATAACAAACCTTCAAATCTTCTGTACTTGAGAAAAGAAGCAGATGAAGTTCTGTAAATTATTTTATGGCTTTATAATTCTAACCCATCAGCTGTTACGGCCTTACAGAACAAGCAATGTGCACGCTCACATGTGTGGATTAATTTAAAAATATCAAGGATCATGATTTGTAAAGTGTGCCATGCTTATGTAAACAAACTAAATATATGAATGATCCATTAAGAAAGATTCAGAATATCCTCAGTTCTCACCATATGTACTATTAATCCTCTTCAAATATATTTAGCATCCATATAAAAAAGACTGGGAAATTCATAGCGACACAGCCAAGAAGATTAATTAATACCGTGTATTCATAGAGCACAGAAATATACCGCAATAAATAGAGGTTTACACTGAACATACAGATTACATGCAAAAATACAAGAAAACAAAAGGTAAAGAGGACCCTGCTCCTGGCAGTTTAAAATCTAAAACGATAGGTATGGCACAAAGTCTTATCAGGTTTTTTCTCCACTACAGGCTTGGGACCTGGGGTTATCAAGATAAAAGATCTTTCCATAATGTGGATCTTCATAGCTTAATCTACTAGAAAATCATTTAAACATTAAAAAAATGTGAGGATTAATATCTTAGTTTGGATCTAGTACAAGTTACTGTTTTATTATTACAGAGAAAAAGGAAATCATATTTAAAAATCTGGATTATTTACATAAAATGAAGTCTATGGGAGACAGCCGTTCCTTCATTTGGAGCTTTCTGGATAACAGGTTTCCGGACAACGGATCCCATACATGTACATGGATAATGTTGAATGAAATTTTCAGGACCCTTACATACAAAAATGATGATGTCATACAGGAATGTTTATGGCACCTCTGAGAGGTCTGAGGTCATAAGTACACCTACAATGCCATCAAGAAAATCTTTTTCACTCAACACGTTGATGTGGTCCTTGATCCAATGGCAAAATCAAACCTGCCAAACGGATATCTGGCCGATCTTAAATTATAAACTCAGTTGCTGACTCCGTTTAGAAGGACCTAATCAACAGCTTTAACCAGCTGGTGTAGGACCTCCTTAAACTAAAGGCTTACTAGTACAGTACTCACAGGTTGAATCATTAATTCTCAAGAGGGCAGGTTGCAGTAAGTATTGGCCAACTGTTACAGCCTTGAACTGTTCAGATGCACACAGGAACTTACACAATGCTATGTATCTTTTAGCAGGAAGAATACTTATATTGGAAAGTATGTGTCAAGGAAGAACTAACTTGTAATAAACATGCGTAAAATAAATATACGCACATGCTTATCTGAGCATTTATTATTATAAAACATGTTTCATTAAAGATCCATATTTAAATTGTCCTACTTTTAAATCAGCATCTATGCCACACTAGGTGATTAGTTGACCATGATATCTGCATTACTAAAGGCAACTAATCTCCTGCAAATGCTTTCACATTGGCAAGAATGCAAATCATTGGTGCTTCGTTCTTCAGAAGTTGCCTTACAAGGAAACTTTGGGCTACTTTGTTGCTTAAGTATTCATTTTTGGGATATAGTTTTCCTTTAAATACATGCACTGAAAAGAATCAAATCAGATTTCAGAGCTTCTATGAAGAAATATGTGGCAGAAGCAATGCTGTTTTTTTAAAAAAAACAATACTTTAGTTAATTTTGTATTGTATTTAACAGCTATATGCCAAGTCCAATTAATATATAAGTTGTTTTAGGTTTTCCAGTTGTTTTTGGTTTATGTGGTTTAACTTTGCTTTTGGTTTAGAATTACCAAAGGATATGGTTTCTATTAGGGATACACAGAATCCACTATTTTGGATTGGGCCGACCCCCCGAATCCTTCATGAAAGATTCGACTGAATCTACATCCTAATTTGCATATGTAAATATGCAAATTAGGGGTGAGAAGGGTATACATTTTTTACTTCTGTGTTTTGTGACAAAAAGTCACACGATTTCCCGCCCGATTTTGAATCATGCTGAAAAAGGCAGAATCCTGCCCAAATCCCGAACCAAATCCTGGATTCAGTGCATCACTAGTTTCTATTTTTGAGCTTTGGCACTGATAAAATGCCCTGTATGCTGTGTACGTTTTTCAATGGGTAATACATAGCAGATAAAACACCACTGTATTAGACAGGGCTTATCTGTTATGTGCTATGTAACCTGAGCTTTTTTTTTCTTTTTTTCAGCTTCAATGGCTGCCCCCATGCTTACACAGCAACTTGTTTATATAAACCAGGAGTGCCCATACTTTAGTAATGCAGGGTCTACTTTTAGTGATGTTGTCCAATTATGACCTTCTTCCATAATATACAGTAACTGTTAGCATTCTGTTCCACTGAAAATATTACTTGAATATTATATTGATTTATAAGAGAATTTATATTACTATATTTACAAAACAACTATTTCTTATGTAACCTTAACAGCATAAATATCTGAATGAAAAGAATAAAACAGAAGGGTAAATTAGTCAAGCGGTTTATTGAGTTTTAAGATCTACTGATCACCAGCTAAAGGTCTGCTGGTAGATCCCAATGTACTTTTTTGACACGACTGATATAAACTATAGTAGTTTTTATAAAGCAAACACACAAGTTTCATCAGTGCAGGACAAAAGTAGATTATATTTTAATTACTTTGAAGCACTTAAGTTGTTGGTGTTATTGTTCCTTTAAAAACAGAGAATGTACCGACTCCACAGCTCTGGTTTTCCCACCAGCAATATACATTATTGCAATGAGAAAGCATTCGCAGAAGATTAATTGTCTGCAGTAGAGCAGATTTATCATGGGCAATTTATATCCTTGTGTGCCTTCAGCCAGGCCTCCTAGACAAATATATGATTAACAATCAATATTGTTTTGGCAAACATTTTTTTAGGAAATCCCCTTGGAAGAGGTCTGTCATCAGAATTTAGATGCAGGTCTCTCAACAGGTCTTTTGTGGCCCTTACGCAATCCAATAATCGAAGTACAAAAAAAGAAGTAAAGAATTCAAAAACAGGACATTCCAATATTGCTCACCACTAAGGTGGCCAGATCTGGCAAATAACTGCTCATCTTGCTATCTAGGCAAATAAATCTTAATGTGTGTGGCCTACTTAATATGCCTTTGGTATATAGTACGGACAGGCACCAAAAAGGTGTGTTAAAAGTAAAAATTCTGAAACATCTTGAGCACTAAAATGTCTCTGTTTGTTACACATTTTGGAATTATGGTGATAGCATTTAGATCTGTTACACATTTCAAACGATAATCAAATATCAAATGCAAATACTGGGTTAAGTATGGTGTTCTTAAAAAAGCAGGACATATAACCTATATAAACAATCTTTCTGTATATTTATATATATATAATGATGCCAAGGACCCTGGACTGGCAATCTGTAGATTCTGGCAAATGCCACAGATAGTTACTATGGATTGGGCCTGTGAAGGACTATTTGGCCCTTGTGTAGTGCAAATGTCAGAGTCTATGTTGGATATGAGTACAGACCTGTGTCTATCTTGCACCCGCCTAGCTGTTGTGGAGTTATAGCTTTGGAAATGCCTGTTTGATTAGCATATAGACAAGGCGAATAATCTTGCTCACTCCCCAAGCAGGGGGGCAGTGACAGCAGAAGACATTACAGGCCACTCAGTGCCCGAGTCTTGATGTAGATGAGCAGAGATGCTGGAAGCGAGCAGCTTTAAGTCTGCATGCTGATCAGACCAGCTTTTATACAGTACACATTTTTTCCTATAGGAAATATAATCTAAAATGACCGACAGCCCTGCAACTGACTAACATGCAGCACAATAGTATTAGCCCCGGATATACAATCTAATCAGTCTTCGAACCTTCTGTCCCTCCTATGAATTTGGTCGGATATAAATGACTGCAGTCAGCAGCAGCAGCAGCCTCCACACATCCCTTCTAATCTCCTATCAGTTGTCAAGTCTGTCAGCCGCAGTTGGTCACTCCTTTCTGTCTCAGCCAGGTTTAATCCTTACCTCGTTTCACTGCTTCATCATACGTCAGAAACCCGATCCGAGACTCCTTGGCCCCCATGATGGCACTTCAGCTGATAAGAATATTTGCCTCACTCCATGTCTCCTTGGGCACCGCGTCACACTGCGGCCTCCAGTTCCTGCCGCTCCTAAAACCCCCTGGCGTAATCAAATCCTGTCGCCCGGCTCATCACTTGTTTCCACACTACAGGCGACTTCTGTTTATCCGGTCGCTGCTAGTTCCGAGTGGCAATTCGTCCTCTCGCGACGTTACTCTCACGTGATGACGATGTTATCGTCACGTGATCTATTTTAAAGCAACAAGCAGGAGCGCTTGCAGTTCTGAAGTGCAGTTAATGTAGTACTGGCTGCTCTGTGATCTCAAATAAATATATTGTAGGTCACAGCTGTTTAAATGTGTCGCTGTCTATATTTTGGGGCAGTTTGTTGTGTGCTGTAAGTTTGATGAGCGCGTTGCTTGCAGAGAGCTGTATGAGGGGGCGGGGTTGCTGAGGCCTGAGTGCTGATGGTTGTGTAGGGAGCGGAGAATGGTGTGAAGGAATGCAGTTGCAGACGGCTGCTGCTTTGTGAGAATTTAGCGGGCTGTATAGGAGTTGTTGGGAGCTCTTTTGAGAGGGATTCTTGAGGGCTGTATGGGGAGTAGTAATTGCCACCTTTTCTGGAAAAAAATATCGGCCTTCCTATATATTTATCTTTTTTTCTCTATTAATAACATTGGAATCAACCATCATTTTTACCGGCCAGGCCTGTAAAATAGCGACCAGGTGGCAACCCTAATCATAGCATGTATATAAACAGTGTGGGTTGCAGCAGTGTGCAAGCTCCCTATTTTGCTTTATGGCCTAATGGCATTTGGTTTAGTGTGTAGGACCCTTATGTATGTCTATGGCCTTGGTGGGTTGTAGTGTGTCAGGGCCAAACTTGGACTAAAAAGCAGCCCAGTGGGGGAAAAAAATCAAAGCAGCCCACATATAAACATGCATCACCAGCAGCCAGGCCCATCCAAACACGTTTAAAAAAAAAACATTGGTGGTCATGCCCCCCCCCCCCCATAAAAGTAAAAAAAACCACTGGTTGCCAGTGCTAAAAAAAGTGTTCAATGGCAACTTATATTAAAAAATGCCAGGTAGTCTTCTTCCTCCTTGGGACAGGAGCTTCTTTGTTGTCTTCGGTGACTTCCCCGACTCACTTTACAATAAATAGCAGTCAGTCCAGAGCTGGAGTGTGTGCTCACCTTGTAAAGGTTAATGGCCATGGGGGGAGGAGGGTTGGGGCAGTATGCAGGGCCTCTAGGTATGTGTATCACATTGGGGTTGGTTGGGCAGCATGTAGTGCCCCACATAAAGCTTTTGGAGGGGTGGAAGTACAGTATGTAGCACCGCAAAGTATTTGCCCGACTGGCATGGTGAGGCTTTGTGTAGACCCCTAGGTATGTGTATGGCTTTGAGGCAGTGTTGGTATAGGTATAAGTATAGCCTTGGGAAATATAAATCAAATACCTTTATCTCCATAGAAAAGTGTGATCTTACTGAGTTTTCCCAGACAGAGATAGCATTCAGGTCACATGGCACATGTGAACCTCATCGCTGACCTCTCCTGCCCGCCACTAGAATCTGTCATATTTGGTTGCCGTAGCAACACAATTGCGGATCTGCACTGTCATGCTCTGTGTGATGTCTCACGCTTTGTTTACAAACTGTAAGCATAGCAGCAAGGAGTATGGTTCAGAGGGCAGACAGTTTGGCACATGCACACTGGGGAAGAGAAGTAGGCAAAGTGACGTGAGCATTCAGAAGATGGCCACAGTAGGAAACCGAGCATTAGAAATGAATTGTGGCTTAGTGTGAGGGAACAGAGTGAGTAAATGATACGTTGCAGCGTTTTATAAGAGGAACTTATGGCAATTCTTTTGAAAGAGTTTGTAAAATTTGCATTCCATTTTCCTTTGAAGGGGTTGTTCACATTTAAATTAACTTTTAGTATGAGGTAGACTGGAATATGAATAGGAAAGGGCCTGATTAGAAAGATGAGTAATAAAAAAATAGGAATGACAATACATTTGTAGCCTTACAGAGCACTTGTTTTTATATGGGGTCAGTGACCCCCATTTGAAAGCTGGAAAGAGTCTGCAGAAGAGATAAATTAATTCTAAAACTATAAAAAAAGAAAAAGTGAAGGCCAATTGAAAAGTTGCTAAGAATTGGCCATTCTATAACATACTAAACATTATTGTAAAGGTGAACCACCCCTTTAAGAACAGGGTTAATGAGCTGATTTTGCTCATTTTATATTTTTAGCAGTTTTTTAAAATGGCTAATAACGTTTTTTGTCAGCAAAACAAGGTTTTACAGAATCCAGGAAGTACACAGTCAGTCACTTCCAGTGAGTTGGGTTAAGCCTGCCTAGTAGAAAATGAATGAAAATTGTAAGTGCTCAGAGGAACACAATATACCAACAATATGCCTCTCTGCTGTGAGCCCCATCCACTGGAGAAGGACCTTTTATCCACTTTTTTTAAACCAAAAAATAGATAAAAGAAAAAAAATTCCAAAAAGAAAGATCAGGAAGCAGCACAAGACAGCAATATGTTATATGTGGCAATTTCCTGCTAACGAGAGACCCGCACCTTCACAGAATATGACCAGTCTTATAATACCGATCAGTTCGCTTATCCCATGAATGAATGAAGCAATAGAATTCTTAATGAATCAGATGAAAATTGAGCATAGGACTGGCCAGATATGGGATGACTTTGACATAGTTGGCCAGCTTAAATATATTGCATTATATGGACAAACAATCCCTGTTTTGTTTAAAGGGTAAGGCATTTTTCAGTAGCTGTAAGAAAAAAATATCTCTGTCTTAAATATATTGATAATGGGTTGAGTGCAGAGGACTCTTGTATTTGTCTATATGTATTTTGTGGTCACATCCTGGTTTTAAACATTAGTGGTGAGCACAACTTTTCCTTGTTTGTTACGCTTATCCCATGACCCCACCTCTTTTGGAAAAAGGTACCGCTAATCCTTCCACTCTCCGCCACCCATATCATACATACAAGGTCTCAGGAATATTGTCTGTACCAATGATTGTAGTATATTTAGGGAGGAAGCATTTTTTATTATGTGAACAGAAGTGCTTAGCCTCCATTTTTCTTTTGGCAAAGCTAAATTGGGCTGTTGAAGGGTATGGCACGGTGTATTTTTACTGTCAAATGCAACAATGTACAAAATCTTCTATACATTGTGTAAAGCTGAAAAATCAGCCTTTTAGCATTTTGTACACATAAGAAAACTTTTCCAAGTTCCTACTGATTTCTTACACCAATTGCGTTATGGGCGTGAGCTTCCGAACAGAGACAGTTCCACAGCAGTGCAGACTTTTTAAGTTAGTAGTGAATTTCTGCCTTGGGAGTGCAAGATTAAGTAACTTATTTTTTTTTACTGTAACTTATTTTTTTTTACTACTATAGCTTGTTCGCTAAAGTAATGTAAAATGTTCATCATTTAGTACAACAATGGACTTCAAGTTCAAGCTGTATTGAGCACGCAGCGTTGTTCCCTAGCCAACTAGTGCCCTCATGAAGAATCGGTTTGTTAATTTATGTGCAAAGGTCAGACCTGATGCTTGTGACCATGTGATCCCCCAGGTCACAATGCAGTGAAAATGCTTTTCTGCTCTTACAAGGGGCAGTCCAATTTAAAGGACAAACAAAGGTTTAAACAATAGGAGGTGTTGGGATTTGGATCTAGTAATTATAATCACTTATACCCCAGGCAAGTGTAACTCTATGTTGAAAAACATTTTGTCCCAAGGTAGTATTTTAGCGAGTGCTGGGTTCTGTGCTATGACCCAGGGCTACGATAAATAGCAAAAGTTCAGCTTTTTTTTTACTCCTCTGCATTCTGAATTATGAACCCTTTTCTGAGGGAAATCCACCCCTGTGCACTCATTTGTTCTCAACTCCATACATATACCACCTACATGCAGGTCATAGAAAACACCCATTAGCACCCATGGAGTTTTAGCTGTGAATTTAATAATCCACCCTGCTAAAGGGTGGATTATTAAATTCTGGTGCTAATTACACTGGTTTATGTGCTACCATGTAGTAATTATCTGTATTATCTTATATTGTGGCTATATTCTATTCTATGTGTACTATATATTGTGAGTGGCTTCCTAAGCTTAGTAAGTGACATCAGCACAGAGCATGTGCAGTGAATCAGCAGAAAAGAAGATGGGGAGCTACTGGGGCATCATTGGTGGCACATATCTTCCCTGCTAAAGGGCTGTGGTTGCCTTGGGCTGGTACAGAAGCCCAAAACATAATGTACAACATTTCTATCAATATTGTGTCGGGAATCCACTCCTGATCTCTGTATATCTTCAGTCAAACCAAAGGGACTTGCCCCAGTTCCCAGGCAATCAACAAACAAAAGGTTATATCCAAAGATATATGACCCAAGGCTTTTCATTAGTAAAAACAAAATGTTTATTCAAGATTGCATTAAAATATTAGATACATACTGACCCCACATGGTCTACCTTATGCGTTTCGTACCCTCCCGCACTTAGCCATAGGTGTCGAGACACCTATGATTAAGTGCCGGACGGTACGAAACGAGTAAGGTACTTTCTTCAAAATCCCGGGGCAGATGCATGCACTGTACTGTGCATGCACACCTGCACAAAGAAAGGAGAAGCAGGTAAGTGAATTAAATAACGGGGGTGGGGGGTTATATAAAGAAAAGTGTTAGAACTTTGTCAAGTACATAAAGCTCATCCCTCCCCTAAAAAGATTTGTTTCATTTGCCCATAGAGTTCACTACAATGGGAAAAATCATTGAAAACCTTACCACCACCCTAATACTAGGAAAGTCAAATGCAATTCTTGATGAATTTCAGTTTGCAATTTCAATCTTATTTGCATCATGGTGCAGTTGGCAGATTTCTTAGTCAGAAAATTGCCTGTGGAAAACAAAAATCTTCATTGTGGGTAAAACACATGGCAAATTGTATCTGAAATTGCACTGCACTTATGTTCATAAACCATTGTTCATGACAGTACATGTGTGAAAGTTTTTTTCTACTGCAATCATTTAGTATATTCAGGATTTAGAGGATTTGAACAATACCTAATTAAAGGGATACTGTCAAGGGAAATTTTTTTTTCAAAATGAATCAGTTAATAGTGCTGCTCCAGCAGAATTCTGCACTAAAATCCGTTTCTCAAAAGAGCAAACAGATTTTTTTATATTCAATTTTGAAATCTGACATGCGGCTAGACATATTGTCAATTTCCCAGCTGCCCCAAGTCATGTGACTTATGCTCTGATATACGTCAATCACTCTTTACTGCTGTACTGCAAGTTGGAGTGATATCACCCCCTCCCTTCCCCCCCCAGCAGACAAACAAAAGAACAATGGGAAATTAACCAGATTACAGCTCCCTAACACAAAATAACAGCTGCCTGGTAGATCTAAGAACAACACTCAATAGTAAAAACCCATGTCCCACTGAGACTCCTTCAATTACATTGAGAAGGAAAAACAGCAGCCTGCCAGAAAGCAGTTCTCTCCTAAAGTGCAGACACAAGTCACATGACCAAGGGCAGCTGGGAAATTGACAAAATGTCTAGCCCCATTTCAGATTTCAAAATTGAATATAAAAAAATCTGTTTGCTCTTTTGAGAAATTAATTTCAGTGCAGAATTCTGCTGGAGTAGCACTATGAACTGATTCATTTTGAAAAAATGTTTTCCCATGACAGGATTGCTTTAAAAGCCACAGTGAAAAGGTGATACTGTTAGTTGTGAAGGAGAAATAAGTGATTTGTTTAGTGGTTTGTAATAAAAACTTTCCAAACCAATCATCTTACATTTTCTAAACCTGTTAGACAAAACAAAGAAATGTGAGGTCTTTGTTGTCACATAACAATCTAAGAAAGTAACAACAGAGCATACCAGATCGGCAAGGGGACAATTTATTGAGTGCATGGCTGGGATCCTGGTTGATGTACAATGTCAGTTTTTGTTTGCAAAACAAACCATCCTCCCCAAGGTTCAGGGGGTTGGGTGAGTCCTAAATAGATATTGCCATAGAGCCCAGTAACATATAGCATCATCACTGTAAGCATCTGATTATGCTACTGCAGAGTTAAAGGACAAGGCAACCCCAATACAGATAAACTGTTAAAGTATTAGCCTACTTGCACTGAAGTCTGCAGTGCCGTCGATTAGTCTTAATCCTATTTCTCAGCAGCACAGTAATGTCTTTTTAAATTCCTATTACTTGCGTGACGAAAACTTCCCATAGTGCAGCAGTCTAACATCAAGACCAAGACTGGTGGTTCTGCACAAATAATCCAAGCTGGGATTTGCACATGCACAGATGGTGCCTTATTCGAAGTGGCAAGCAGGAAAAATTTGGCGCATGTGCTGATGTAATTAGTCGGCCATTTCTGTTACATCGAAAGGAGGAAAATGGTGGTTACAATCATGGATGCTGCAGAAGTTTTACATGTCACATGTCAAATAAATAAAGTAGACATAAAGGGCAGTAAAAAGTTAGCAATTGTGGAAAGCACTTAGGGCAACTAGTTGGTAACATATCTTTCACCAGGGTTGCCTTGACCTTCAATAACTGGTCATGCAGAACGTTGGCTCTGCTTCTCTTTGCCTGCGTTTTGTAGGCAAAGCCGTACATGAACTGGAGACTGGGCTAAAACCAACGCAAGCATTTTCATGCAGATCTCCGCTTCACGTATCTGCACTCAGGCAAAAGCTGCGGCCTGTCACTGCAGCTATACAGAACTGCGGCAGAGAACAGATATGATTCTCAGCACCTGTTTACAGAATGCTGTCAGAGAGAATCAGAGCCAACACTCTGTGTGACCAGGGCCTTACAGTTCAGAACGCAAATCTACAAACAATGTAAGCCACTGTTAGTGTCTTGCTGTGATTTCATCCGGTGCAACCCTAGGCTGCGGAACTAAGAAGGACCCTCTGAGATTGCAACACATATAGCAGTGTGTGACATCCTGTCCAGGAGCCCACAAATGTTGGGACAGGTACCCCTTATCAGGGCCGCCATTAGAAATCACAGGGCCCAGTACAACAAAATTATCTGGGCCCTGTCTACGCCAGATCCTGCCCACACCACGGTTAAAAGACCACACAGACATCAGTGCTAAAAACGGTAACCCCCCCACAAGTTATAAAAACCCATTGATGGTGAGGGCCCCCTAATAAGTTTAAAAAAGTGTGGCGCCAGGGCCCCCATAAACATTTAAAAAAAAACATTGGTGGTCAGGGCCCCCTACAAGTTAAAAAGAAACATTGGGGCCCCAGAGAATATTTTTTTTAAAAAAACATTGGTGGAAGGGGCCTATAGAGTATTAAAATAATACATTGGTGGTAGGGGTTTAATAAAATAAAAACACATTGGTGTTCAGTAGAACTAAACTCATGGCTTCAGGACTTCAATTTTGGCTCCTTTCATGGCTTCAGGATTTCAACTTTGGCTCCTTTCTTGGCTTTGGGTCTTTTCGCAGCTTCAGGACTTCATCTTCGGCTCCTTTCGTGGCTTCAGGTCCTTTTGTGGCTTCAGGACTTCAACTTCGGCTCCTTACGTGGCTTCAGGTCATTTCGCAGCTTCAGGACTTCTACTTCAGCTCCCCCAGCTCCTTAGGCATGGGCCCTTAGATGCCTATATATAAATACAGCCCTTGTACCATAGTACCAACATTGGGCAACTCAAAAAAAATCCTACAGCTCTATCTCAGTCACACTGTCAGCGACCTTAGGCTTAACAGACTACAAAGTAGAGTCCTCCGCGGGTCCATTTTTTGGGACCCGTACCCGCAACCTGCAATCCGCAACCCGGACCCACAACCCGCATTCTTACCTGCTTGGAACCGCTACCTGACCCACAAGTACCTTATCCACAACCCGGACCCGCGACCCGCTGACCATAAAGCATCAGGTTGTGCTGTCATTGTAAACCAGAAGTGACATTATCGGAAGTAGGCGTGATCAGAAAAAAACCTGCAGAACCGCCGACCCGCATCTATACCCACACCCGGAACTTCTACCCACAACCCACAGGGTACCGCAGGTTTTTGCGGGTAACCCACGGGTACCGGACCTGCTGCAGGACTCTACTACACTGAGACCCTGACTGAGGACTGAGCTAAAATCCTGGTATTATAGCTGCAGGGCTATTTTTAGCGGGATATCCACCTTTTCATAGTGGTAGGACTTTACAAAAGAAGTATGTTTCCCATGAAGTCATTTAAAAAAATACATTCTGGATATAGTATTCTTTACACTAATAATTTCAGTTTCGGGGGCGTGACCAAGATGGCGTGGTGAACGGACGTGTCTGCCTGAAACCCCGGGTACCGCATTCTAATACCCTGCTATATACCCCGCTAACTTATTAATTTATAGAGCAATTACTCACCGGAACTGACCACGGAACAACGAGGAGGAACACTATTAAGGCAAAACCGGAGACAGCGTCCAGCCTTGAGCGATTTGCCTGGGATCAGCCACAGCCACCATCTCCTCACCAGGCCAGTCCACCATCTTCTCCTCCAGACTCCGCATTGGAACCGCCGGCGGCACCACCCGAACCCACGCTGGGAGAAGTGCTAGCGGCTATTATGGAGAGCCGCGCATCTAGCACGGCGTAGTTTGAAGAACTCCGTGTCAATCTATCCTTGCTGCGCCAAGACTTGCAACAGGTGAGAGAGCACACTGAGGCCTTGGAAACCAGAGTCTCGGCTATTGATGACGCCGTACACATCACTGGATTCACTGGGTGGGCGCCCCTAGGCCGTGTGCTCCGCGCGGTCCTAGCGCCCGCCCTACCACAGGCTGGCGCAAAAGCGCCGAAGCACTGGGGAGCACAGGCGGGTGGGCAGCATGCCGCACCCAAAAATGTGCCGCCCTAGGCCCGGGCCTATGTGGCCTCGCCACAAATCCGTACACCCGCTCCAAACCGATATACATGCCATGCAATTGCAATTAAAAGCAGCCATTGAAAAAGCAGATGACCTTGAAAACAGGTCAAGACGCAGCAATATCAGGATAGTGAGCCTACCTGAGAGAGCTGAGGGAACCAACCCTACGGCTTTCATAGAAACCTGGCTCCAATATCTTTTCTCTTTAATTTGGAGAGAGTCCTGGCTAGGCCTCCTCCAACAGTGCCCCCCCCCCCACGCTATTTCCTCCTAAAATTTCTCAATTACAGGGATAGAGATGCGGCCCTCACAGCTGCCAGCAGTGCCGTAACTAGAGGGGGCGGGCCCTGGTGCGTGATGCGCAGCCAGGCCCCGCCCCCCTCTGTACACGACGGATTTCACTGGTGAGCGGGCTGCCAGGGGGCCCTGAGGGGGTTCGGGCCCTGGTCCACTCGCACCCCCTGCTCCCCCGGTAGTTCCGCCACTGGGAAAGGGCCCACTCCGCTATCAGGGAGCAATTGTGTCACTTTACCCAGACTTCTCTCCCAATATCCAGAAGCAAAGGACTGAATTTACAGGAGTAAAAAGACGCATCAGAGCAGTGCAAATTAAATATCGCATGCAGTACGCTGCGCATATGCGCATTCAAGATGCCGACCGTGCACAATTTTTCTCCCCTTTCCTCAGGTTGGCAACCTGCAGCGGCAGGTCTGTTGCAATATTTACAGCGAAAGTGGAGGGGCACTTTATTTGCTGGGCCCGGATGATTTCCAAAAGGTTTCAAGTTTTGGGACACTACCTATTAACTCAATGCAGCCTTTCCCTTTGTCCTGCATTGAGCGTTCCGTATCTAGTTCTGTACATACATTTTAGTTCTGCCCCCCCCCCTTTTTTTTTTTATCTCCCACTTGGCCTCCCTCTTTTCCTGGTTCTGATTTTTTCTCTCTCCTCACCTAGACTGAAAACATTATCATCCCGGCATGGGTATAACCTGCCTCTCCCCACGGGGCAATTCAACAGCTTATCAATACGGACCAGATGGCAGGCATCTCCTGAGGACTACAGCCACCCTAGATCCCACAGGAGGGACTGTTTTTCAACAGATATCTAGGGGCTAAACCCCCATTTAGGATCTAAATTGTTACGGGTAACAGACTCGCACGAGTTTTGGGGGTGAGTAGGGTGGGTTGGGAATGTATAAATGTTGGGTCTATGTTTCAATTTGTTAGGTAGACTACTCATTTTATGTTGACTAATATGGTAAATAAGCACAACTTGAATTGTATGATGTTTTCTTTGATGAATGCAAAGGGATGGACACTTCCTCTGGCTTGGCGTATACCCTCACTCAGGAACAATGGCTAATCTATCAATTCTCATGTGAGAATGTGAGGGGCCTGAACTCCAAATTTAAAAGGAGCATAATGTTTAACTATCTCAAAAGATACCCCCCCCCCTCTATCCTTCTCCTCCAGGAGACACACCTTACCGGGCAAAAAATTCTAGCACTCAAGAAACCTTGGGTAGGATGGCACTTCCATTCTACTTTCTCATCTCATTCAAGGGGAGTCTCCATATTAATTCATAAAGGCCTGCCATTTGAACTATTAAAGTTCCACTTAGACCACTATGGCAGGTTCCTGATTCTCCATGGCCTTATTGCCAACAAACCCATTTTGCTAGTCAATCTATATATGCCACAGCCATTTGCAGTCTCAATCCTGGATCTAATGGTGACCAAGCTTTCTGAATTCCCCCCCTCTGTATTTTGGGAGATTTTAATTGTTGCCTAAATCCCTCCTTAGATAGACTCAGCCCTGACCCTCACACCGTCACTAAACTTTCCACATGGGCAGAGGCCCTAAAACTGACTGACCCCTGGAGATGGAAATACCCAGCTCAAAGAACCTTTTCCTGCCATTCTCCAACACATAAAACTTTTTCAAGGATAGACCTAGCCCTTACATTGCATGAACTCCTACCTGTAATTGACCAAATCCGGTATTTACAATCCCTTTGTGACCATTCGCCGCTCCAACTTATTATACGTTGGAATCCTGAGATGCTTCTAAGGCGGCTATGAGAGGAACTCTTATGGGGGCAATATCACAAGCTAGGAATGAAAGTCTAGAGCAGGTTAAAATAGCAGAGAATGAGCTCCAAAATGCCTTACTAGCACATACACAAGATCCTACTCCTGCCAATTATACTGACCTTCTAAGAGCTCAAAATTCCCTTTCCAAAGCCTCCATATCCCTAACCAGGAAAGCTCTACTTTATCAGAACCAGCGTATCTTTGACCAGAGTGACAAGAACAGTAAGCTTTTGGCGTTCCTGGCCAAACAACAAGTGGCTTACTCTGCAGTTCCACGTCTTCTATTAGATGATGGCGCTATAGTCACAGAATCCAGACTTATAACCCAAGAATTTGCCACCTTTTACCAAAATCTATACTCTACCACAGCAACACACTCCAAAGACCAACTCCTGCGCTTTCTAGACTCCATCCCTATACCGACTCTTTCCCCTAATGACCAAGCATTCCTCGTATGGGCCAGTCAATTTAAATACCTGGGGGTGATAGTTCACCCAGACGCTAACAAATATACCGCCCTTAACCTCTACCCAATCTTCAGCAATCTGACCAACACCATGAACCGCTGGTCCAAACTTCCTTTATCCATTTGGGGTAGGGTCAATGTCATCAAAATGATATATCTTCCCAAAATTCTCTATCTGCTCCACAATGCACCCATATATATCCCTAAAAAATACTTCCAAATTCTGATTCCTTTCCTTTGGAATAATAAAACTCCCAGAATTGCGTGGACCAAGCTTTGTGCCCCATGCGAAGAGGTTGGATTGGCTCTCCCCAACTTCAATCTCTACTATCTAGCTTCACAACTATACTACCTTCATTGGTGCTTTAACCCCGACCCATATAAGCCAAACTCGCAATTACAAGCTCTTCTACTATCCTCATGGGAAAACCTTCGCAATTTCCCCTATCGTGCCTCAAACAAATGGGCCGAAATCCCTCTTGACTACTGCCCCAGGTGTCAGCAACTAGCCGCAGACTTCTTCCACTTGATGTGGAAGTGCCAGCATATTTTGAGCTTCTGGACACAAGTTGTAAACTACTTAGCAGACAACCTTGACTTCCCGAGGATAATATCTTGGGAATAATAATAATATTTGCCTTTTAGGAGTCGTAGAAGAGATAATTCCAGCCAAATATACTCACATTTGTTACCACATCTTACTCTTTTATGCAAAAAAACTGTAGTACTCCACTGGATGGGTAACCTCCTCCCACCCTCTCTTAAAGCTTGGGCCCATGGAGTGAAATTGACCCAAACCCTCCGTAGAGAGACTCTACTAATTTTGGAGGACTAAACGTAACCCTTAACCTGAACTATACAATGATATTTTGGGGTGTCCATCATTACCCACTAACAACCATTGCTGTAATATGCTTTGTGTCAACTTGTGACGTTATACCTACCCTTTGGACTCTATGTGAATTAGTCTGCTCAACTGTCTGTCATGTATGTAATTGATGTGTGTTTAAAAAGAACTAAAATTTACCTTTAAAAAAAATAATAATTTCAGTTTCTGTAAATAAATGTTTTTAAATAGCACATGGAAATCTAAAGCCTAAACCACTATAGTTCAGATTGTACTGTAGCTATGTACACAATAAAGCCTTATACAGATGATGCAGTTAGAGGCATATTGTACATGTTTTCATGTGGTGTAAATTTAGATAAACAAAATGCTCCTAATAAATAATATTTGTCATATAACTATAGGAACTATACGTATATATATGACAGGCCACATATCTCAAGAATTTGAAAAATATGCAAAGAAAGTTTCAGACCTTTAAAAATGTACAATTACTGTCAAATTACATAAATACATGTATAGTATATTCCCCCGACAGAAAGATCATAAACAAGACTGATGGAATTCATAATCTTTGAAGCTGGTATTTTGTACAGGTCTCTGGAGTGCCTTGCATCCACTGGAGCTTCTTTCTTGCTCTTCCTGAATAATTTACAGGTATGGGATTCGTTATCCAGAAAGCTCTGAATTATGGAAAGGCCATCTCCCATAGACTCTGTTATAATCAAATAATTCAAATTTGTTAAAAGTTTTTGAAAATTTCATCCAATATTATCCATGTACAGGTATGGGATCCGTTATCCGGAATATAAGAATAGAGAGGGGATGCACACTCAATGAAGAAAATAATACTTGGTAAACAAAGGTGGTATTTAAAAGGACTATAATGCCGAAACGTTGGGGTGTTCTCATCATTGGCAAGTGTATCTGCTCCCTGTGGTTTGTCCCTTTTGCCTTGATCTTGTAACTTGGTGGTCTGTATATATTTGTACTAATATTGTTGTGCTTAATATACAAGTTTGTCTGATGTACATTTGTTTGCTATACACTATATAAAAGAACATTTTTAAATACTACCTTTGTTTACCAAGTATTATTTTCTTCATTGAGTGTGCATCCCCTCTCTATTCTTATATATGGTTTTGGGTAACTGACTGTCAGGTTATCCGGGGTTATCTGCACCTCATATTTCTTAAAAAAGAGCATTTGTTTTACTTTCTAATACTGGAAGTACCCTCCATTAACTTATATTTTTATCCGTTATCCGGAAACCTGTTATCCAGAAAGCTCCGAAGTACAGAATGGCTGTCTCCCATAGACTTCATTTTATCCGAAATAATCCAGATTTTTAAATATGATTTACTTTTTCTCTCTCTAATAATAAAACAGTACCTTGTACTTGATCCAAACTAAGATATAATTAATCCTTATTTGAAATAAAACCAGCCTATTAAGTTTATTTAGTGATTTTAATGATTTTCTTAAGGTATGAAGATCCAAATTAAAGAAAGATCTGTTATCTGGAAAACCCCAGGTCCCGAGCATTCTGGATAACAGGTCCCATACTTGTACAAGGAATAGGGTGCCATTGGATGCCCATGTTCCATTCCAGGAATGCAACTGCATAGTTAGATGTTTACATGCAGTCTGCAAACTACAAACCAGAGCTATGTCAAACAATCAAGTATGATTGTATTTCAAAGAGGCACTTTACTCTGCGATTTAACACTCACTATATAGGTTGTCATAGGTCATCTGCTATATCAAACATGGGATGATCTTTGATTATGATTGCTAACTGAATCAGCTAGAAGTTACACTCCACACAATAAAAAAAACAAACATGGCTTTAACTACTGAAATATCAGGCAATAACATTTTGCAGGCATTTTCAAATTTCTAGTTAATCTGCCAGTTAAGTGTATTAATGTAAAAAGAAGGAGATACAATTCCTTCACAAAAAAAAAAACAAAACGTTAACTCACAGACTGGGCTTAAACACATCCTGGGGAAAGCTGATTGTTATAAAAGGAGCAGTGAATGCAGACTTTGTTCCTTGCCCCTTTATACAAAGCACACTGACATTATAATTACCTGCTGTCACATGGAAATGTGTTGCATTGTGTTTGAAGATAACATTTTTAAAAGCTTTAGCCAAGACTGGAAAATACCTTTTTGTATTACCTCTATGACAATACAATTGTTCCTCCTGCATTTCCCCATTACCTTGAATGGTAAATCTATGTTATGCTAAGCTATTAGCACTCTGTCTATTAAAATGACACATCTTTCATATATATACACATACATATATATCATAATATACTGTATAAACTGTATTGTGACAGGATGTTTCTCTTTTAAATATGTGCACTGTAGGGAAATTTTATGTGATACAGAGGGAGCTCTAAAGGAGAAATGGTTGCTCAGCAGCTCTACAGTTTGGAATTTCTGCAGGTATGTGGTTGCTAGGGTTAGGGTCCAGTCAGGGGTTTGAGTGCAGGGCAACAGTACATGATATTTTCTTTACTTTTTTGGTGTTACTGTTTCTTTACAATTTTTTTCTGACAGCCAGGAAAGTGCTTAATGAGTTGATAAATATACTACTTTGATCAGTGTGTCAGTTTTTCATAATGTGTTTGCTTTCAGCAGTTGCACTCCATTCTCTGCTACTATGGGGCAGATTTATCAAAGGTGAAGTGAAAATTCAAATAAAAATTTTGAGCTCATTTTTGTGTACTTCGACTAGGGAATAGTCCAAATTAGATTAGAAATGTATCATGTACTGTCTCTTTAAAAATTCGACTTAGACTATTCACCATCTAAAACCTGCCGAATTGCAGTTTTAGTCTATGGGGGACATCCTAGAACCCATTTGGAGCCAATTGGTGGACTTTAAAAAAATCAAAGTTTTTTTTGGGGAAAACTTCGAATCGCTATTACTTAGATTCGTATGATTCAAATTTGATTGAAAACTGACCTATTCGATCCAAAACTGACCTATACGGTCAAAAAATATTTTGGTTGGTCCTTTTGAATTCGAAATTCAACCCTTGATAAATCTGCCCCTAAATGTTGAAGCTCAGCAGAAGAACAAAATTGCCTTTTTCCATTTTACTTTTTGTGTTATTCTGTCATAATAGGAGGCAGGAGGAAAAAATTGTATAATTAGTAAACAGTATTTTTAAACAGTTTTTAAACAATTCTTCTATCAACAAGATAAGCCGCATTATACTGTCCAACTGTGTTTAATCTTATTGCCTTCTTTTTTTCTCTCTCCTCTATACTTCTGCATATATCCTCTGCACTCCAACATCCATCAAACTATCCTGAAATTGAAATCTCCTCTTCACTGCTCCCATCACCCTCTCTCAATCTAAGCACACTATCTTGTATTGTTAAATCTATTATCCCCTCTCATCCCATCAAACAATACACTGCTCGCACTGTCAAATCTAGGTCACACCTTGTCTCACTCTCATTATTACTGTTACTTGCAGCAGGGGACATCTCCCCAAACCCTGGTCCAACTCACTCATTTGTACCCTCACTTATTCCTACTCTCAGCCATTCAACAAGGTCTTTTCCAGTCTCTCAGACTTTACGCACTTCTAATATTGCAAACCTAATTCACATAAAACCAGCACCCTCCCTGCCTTTCTCATGTGCCCTCTGGAATGCACGGTCAATCTGCAATAAACTAACAGCAGTCCATGACCTCTTTATAGCTAAATCCCTTCACCTTCTTGCAATCACTGAAACATGGCTCTCCCCCTCAGATACTGCTTCACCTGCTGCCCTCTGCTATGGAGGCTTCTCACTTACTCACACTCCTAGACCGGATGGCCGTCATGGCGGTGGGGTGGGATTTCTTCTCTCCCCCAAATGTAGGTTTCAAAATCTAACTACACCGACTTCTCTCTCCTTCACTTCTTTTGAAATCCACAGCATACGTTTGTTTTCTGCAATCTCTCTGCGTGTTGCTGTCATATATCACCCCCCAGGTCCCTACTCCACCTTCTTGGATCACTTTGCTGCCTGGCTTCCATACTTTCTCTCCAGTGAGACACCTGCTCTCATTTTAGGGGACTTCAACATCCCCATTGACAACTCTGCTTCTGCTGCCACCTCTAAACTTCTCTCTCTAACAGCTTCTTTTGGTCTCTCTCAGTGGACCGACTCACCTACCCACATCGAGGGTCATGCTCTTGACCTTATATTCTGCCACTCATGCTGCCCATCCAACTTAATTAACTCTCCCTACCCTCTGTCTGACCATCATCTACTCTCCTTTCAGATACTGTTTTCACCTGCACCTTCACTACCATCTCTCTACCCACATGTACAGAAACCTTAATGCCTTTGAACCACAACAATTATCAACAGTATCAGCACAATCCATATCTCATATTAATACTCTCTCCTGTCCCAATATGGCAGCTTCTCTCTACAACGATGCCCTTTCAACAGCACTTGACTCCCTTGCACCTTCTACCACCCGTCACAGCCGGCCAGCTAAACCCCAACCCTGGCACACTAGTGTAACACGGTACCTCAGAAGATGTAGTAGATCAGCTGAGCGACGGTGGAGAAAGTCACAAACTGATCCTGACTTCATCCACTTCAAATTCATGCTCTCCTGCTATAACCGAGCTCTATCATTAGCCAAAGAACAATACTTCTCTTATCTAATATCTACTATGTCCTCCAAACCACAGCAGCTGTTTGCCACATTTAACTCACTCCTATGCCCCCCTCCACCTCCTCCACCTATTAATGTTACCGCCCAAGACCTTGCTCATTTCTTTAATGAAAAAATTGATCTCATTAGGCTGAGCATACCGTCCGACAACAATCTCAGACCAACGTGCAGTCCACTCACATCTGCTTTGCACTCCTTCACCCCTGCAACTCTAGATGAAGTTAGCAAACTTCTAGCCAGCTCAAAACCCACCACCTGCTCCCTTGACCCCATACCCTCTCGTCTTCTCCACCCAATCTCTGATACACTCTCTCCTGCACTTACCCACCTATTCAATCTTTCACTCTCTACTGGTACCTTTCCATCATTATACAAACAAGCACTAATCACTCCTATCCTCAAAAAACCTTCCCTTGATCCCAGCTCTCCCACTAACTATCGACCGGTCTCCCTTCTTCCATTCGCATCCAAATTACTAGAAAGGCTTGTTTACAAACGCCTGATCCAGCATCTCACTCACAACTCCCTCCTCGACCCCTTGCAATCTGGCTTCCGCCCATCACACTCGACTGAAACTGCACTCACCAAAGTAACCAATGATCTTCTATTGGCAAAGTCTAAAGGTCATTATTCCGTTCTAATCCTTCTAGATCTCTCTGCAGCCTTTAATACAGTTGACCACACACTCCTCCTTGACATTCTACACTCTGGCATTCGGGACACTGCTCTTTCATGGTTTACATCTTATCTGTCTGACCGTTCCTTTAAAGTTTCCTTCTCTAACTCTACTTCTACTACTTTCCCACTCTCTGCTGGAGTTCCTCAAGGCTCTGTTCTTGGCCCCCTGCTGTTCTCGCTCTATACAACTTCACTAGGAAAACTCATTCAGTCATTTGGACTTCAGTATCACCTTTATGCTGACGACACCCAACTCTACTTGTCTACTCCTGATCTTTCTAATTCTGTCCTTTCCCAAGTCACAGATTGTCTATCTGCTGTCTCCTCCTGGATGTCACAGCGCCACCTGAAACTGAACCTTTCTAAAACAGAACTCATCATATTTCCTCCAAGATCTTCCCCTGTCCCTCAGATATCACTCACCGTAAACAACACCACCTTTCATTCCACCACACAGGCACGCTGCCTAGGAGTCATCTTAGACTCTCATCTGTTTTTTTCACCACACATTCAAACACTTGCAAAATCTTGCCGTATTCAACTGCGCAACATTGACCCTATTGACCCGAATACGACCCTATCTCAGTTCAGAATCAACTAAAACACTGATTCAGTCTCTCATCATCTCCCGCCTTGATTACTGCTTACTTACTTACTCCTCACAGGTATTCCAACAAGTCACCTTTCACAACTCCAATCTATTCTAAACGCGGCCGCTAGACTCATTCATCTAGCTCGCCGCTCAACATCTGCTGCTCCCATATGTATGTCCCTTCACTGGCTCCCAATCTCTTCTAGAATCAAATTCAAATTACATACACTCACATTCAAGGCCCTTAATAATGAAACCCCTCCCTATATTTCATCTCTAATCTCCAAATACACTCCTTCACGAAACCTACGCTCTGCTTCTGATCTTCGCCTCACTTCTCCTCTGGTCACTTCTGCCCATTCTCGTCTACAAGACTTCTCTTGGGCTTCTGCTTTTCTCTGGAACTCTCTGCCACAAGCTGTCAGACTTTCTCCTTCCTTCCAAACTTTCAAGCGCTCCTTAAAGACCCATCTGTTTAAAGAGGCCTATTCGATGTACCTTAATTAATCATTGCTGTATCAATAATGACAAATTGTTTATACAATCCTAATGTCTCAATTGTACCCTAACCTTTTAGTTTGTAAACCCTATTGTATTCTGTAATCCTTGTCTGTTATCCACCATTTATTCCCTGTTTGCTATAACTGCAGTAAAGCACTGCGTATCTTGACAGCGCTATATAAATAAATGATGATGTGGTATGCATTAAGTAATAGTCTTTGTATTCCATATCAGTAGTGCTTCTAAATGTAACAGTGCAAGGTGGTAAACAGTATACTCACTCTTTCAAAATGAATGAATAAGTTTTATGCTAAATATAAAACCTATTGTTTTACTTTCCTATATTCTATTTCCTGTTTCCAACAAGCACAATCAAAACAACTCAAGTTTCCACTGACAACCCATTGCACATACAAACCCCCTCCACTCCCCCAACTATAGCCTTTTAGGCTATGAGATAAGAAGTAGCTCATTTTACTGATTTATTGTAATTATACCAACATTAAGTAGAATGGGACTTTAGTTTCACTTTCAGATTTTGCAAAGTTTAGTGCAAGAAATAACAAAATAATACAGAAAAAAACGTGTTATATTTACTTCTGATTATTGGAGATTTATTGTGCCATTCCTCAAAAATTAATAAATCTTTCCCCCAAATACCTGGAAAGTGGAATTTACATTAAAACACATTGTAAATATAACACAGAAAATATATAGAGCATAACACACAAAGGGGCCTGTTTACTAGCATACAAATTTCTATTTTTTCCACTAATCTCTAAGAATTCATAATTTTTTTTTTCATTTCTCCAAAACTCACGAAAAACTCTAATACAAAAACTCGCTAAGTAAAAGCTGCCGAGGTCCTATAGAAGTCAATGGGAGCTTCACCGATCCCATTGGACCATTTTTAATCAGTTTGAACTTTTAGGGGTTTTCTGATTTTTTTGCAAGTCATTTTTTGAATTTGTATTTTTTCAGTGTTTTTTTGTTCACATTTTTTTATCCAGATCTTTTAATAAAGTACATGCCATTTGTGTTTTTCGAGAAATTAGTTTGTGGTTTCTAAAACCTCTAAAACCATTAAAATGAGAATGTTGATAAATGGGCCTCATTGAGTTTGTAACTATACTGTTGAAGTGTGTGTGTAGTCTCACCAGTTGTGAGTCTAATTTAACCTAGAATGTGAAGTGATGCCCTTGTGCCCTCTTGAAAGATCTACTAGTGAATAATTAAACATAGCGTCCCCCTTATACATAAAAATATGTACATTTATACATACTTTAGAGCCCCTTCTGCTATGTATACAATTACATTTTTCCAGCATTCTATCTTAACTCTAATATTTCATACCCATTATTATCATAGTTGGCTCGATGCCTAATTGTGGGAAGGGAGGTTCACCATATCATGCTGATATCTTGGGGGAATTTTACAAGCCTTCTACTACCATGCTTCCACACCTACGTGTGTTTCATCATTTTCATTCATACCTTACCCTTAGTTCAAAAAAACTATTTTCTGCAGGAGTCACATCTAAATTCCATTATGGATAGATTAAATTCTCCTTAAATTAAAAAACTATATATAAATATAAAACATATTTAAAATACAGACTAAATGCATACCCCTACAGAATACCATTAAATACCTAGTCCAGTTCTATAGACAGTTCCCTTTCTTTGTACAAATGGGCAAACGAGTGTATCAAGCGTTGGAAAAATCCAAGTATACCAAATCTGCTCTATCAGCACTGCCCAGCCTTCCCCTCAATGCACCATAAGGGCAGAGACACACGTGGAGATTCGGGGAGATTCAGTCGCCTCTTCTTCCGGCGACTAATCTCCGCGAACTGCCTTCCCGCTTGCTAGAATCTAAATCGACGGCGAGATGGCAGTCGGAGCACTTTGTTTTCCGAAGTTGCCTCACGGGCAACTGCGGAAAACAAAGTGCTCCGAGTGCCATCCCGTCGGCCATTTAGATTCTAGCCGGCGGGAAGGCATGTCGCCGGGTGACTAATCTCCCTACAAAGTAAACTCATTAACTAGACATGGCCTGTCCTTCATAAAACAATTATAATTACTACTTATAATATCTACTTGATGTAATCTTAAAAGTGATCTCTTGACAAAACTTTAAGCTTTCGCAATATAAATGGCAAACTTATAGACTTGCATTGCTTTGCTTAACTGTTTTATTATAATGTCCTATGTGAAGCCACTGACAATTTGCTTAGAATAAGCCTTTTGAATGACTATTACTTTATTGTATATACTGAGGAAAAGTACTTATTAAAAGGGAAAACTCCACCAATAAATGTTTGCATATTAAAAGAAATGAAACTTTCAAAAATACATTTATTAAATAGTCTCAGTGGTTATCCAGTTATTTTAAAGAGGCTTATTTATTAAAAGCTGAAATTTAGTGGTTTTGGGGTTTTTTGAATTCACAAATAAACTCGCAAAAATATGGTCACTTTCAGTTTGGGTCTGAGGTGTGAATAGTACAGTTTACAAGTGTGAACAATATAAGTGCTACAGGTATGAACAATCCAGGGGGGATTACAGGTATGAACAATGCAGGATTTTACAGTCTAAATTTGAGGTGTAAACAATGCAGGGGCCAGTTAATCCCTGCAGTGATACCTTTTAAAGTTTACACAAGGTAAGCAGTCACAGCAGGCAGACTTTCATGTGGGGGGCACACAAAATGGAGTCGCAGGGCCAGATGTGGCCAATGGGTCGCCAGTTGGACAGCACTGGTCTAGGTGGATTTGGACAGGCCATACATGACTTATATTTCTAATTTATTGGCAAGGTTCACCCAGGCAGAGTGCTAAGACCCCAAGCTTTTTTTGGGTGGGTTCACTACCAACAAAGTAGTATGGGTTCAATGGTTTTTGATGGTAGCTCTGTGTAGTTCTACGCTTCTTCTGAATATGTGCCAAAGGAAAGAGAAATTACTTTTTCTGTAATTCCATGATTACAGACCCACTGGGAAAATTTAGATTTGATTATTTAACTCAAACTTTTTGCTAATAAATGCATAGTACTCAGCCATGCTCAGGAGCTTATCTAGAAACACATATTGGTACTTTTACACTAATTTAAATAATAAACATATTTTTGCATCCAATATTTATAAAGCTGCTGCCAAGGAACTCCTTAGGTTATGTCAAGAATGTCAAAATTCTGGTTTGTCCAAGTCCAATATGTTTTATGCCAAAATAATACACTTGCCTGATTTGTTTTTACCAAAAAAAACAAAAACACAATTTTAGGCTGAGAGAGCACACTAATAAACAATTTTAAACTTATTAGCAAAAATGATTAGGTGCTTGTTTTTAGCTATGACAGTTCCCTCTATAAAATTGAATTCATGTGAGACTATATCACTGCATGCCAGAAATGCATTATGATTCTGTAGATATTAGCTATGAACATTATACAAAAAAAGGTGCATTTGTGTTGCAGAATTCAACAACTATTTGTTGTGTATACAGACAGCATATTTTGTACTGCTAACCAATAGTGTCTATATACACAACATTGTACCTTGAGCTCAACCCTCCAGCATAAATATGTCTATTATCTAGACACCTTTTATAAGAAAAATGTCACTGTAATTTCACATAGAGCTCTATTTAATTTGGACCCTAGTAGACAGCTCTAATTGCAAACCGGAGAGCTGCTGCATAAAAAGCTAAATAACTCAAAACCACAATTAATAAAAAAAACAATTGCAAATTGACTCAGAATGTCACTCTGTACATCAGAGTTAATTAAAGTTAACTTAAAGGTGAACAACCACATTAATAGGAAGGCTTCACAGCTAAGTAGAGAATGTGCAATTGTAGGTCAAAAGAATAACTCTGCTCACTTTCCATACCTGAGGTTAATGCCACTCCATTGAGGTTTTTGCAACCATGTTCCTGCTTTCAGCACAATGACAGGCTAATAAATGTTATCATAATGATATGACTTGTTACCCAACTATAGAGAATTGCTCCAACTGCGCATGCGCTGATGACGGAACTTACTTCCCGAAGATTATAGCATTATAATAGGGGGGGTTGTGGGGAATGAGGGGGTTGCGGGCAGGAGCACTGCCCCCCTCCCAAAAAAGACCACATTCCCCTAGCACATGGTTGGCCAAATTAGGCAAAGATCTGCTCATTTGTCAACCATGCCAAACAAGTGAATCATAAGTGAACGGCAGTCTTTACTTAGAGGAGAGACATTCGAGTTACTTCTTTATTACCGGTAAGTCTGTTAATAAAGTAATTACTAATGTTGTCTGGAGATCATAAGTCGTGATGATTTTCTAACCTGTCCAACATATAAGTTTTCAGGCCAGAAATCAGTTGGATAGGTCCCATACATGAGCCAATAAGTTAATGAATTGATCTGGAGGTGCTTTAGCTAATATCAAATACAAAATTTCAATATTGTCACTGTTACAGAGGAAAGTGAAAATCAGTCAAAAAGTATGACTTGAATATTTAAACATCAGTCTATGTAAATTGGATTTTAGAGCTTTCTGGTTCATGGGCTTCCAAATAGTAGATCCCTTAGGTGGCCATACAAAGGTCAATAAAAGCTGCAGACAGACCAAGTCGACAACTTATTGGCCAGTATATGGGGCCCTCCAACGAACTTCTCCAATCAATATTTTGCTGAAAATTGGTCAGATGTTGATTGAGCAGGTTTTGCCTGCATTGCTGATGTTGTGTTCCGATCATTGGGCCCTATAGGCTTATGGGGCAAGATCTGTTTGTTTGGTGACCTCTCCAAATTAGCAGATCTTCCCATATATGGCCACCTTTAGCCTGTAAACAGATATTAAAATTGGAGTGGAAATGAACATCCATTCAATAAAAAGCACAACAAGGCATACAACTACAAACAAATGAAGAATACAATACCTGCTTATAAAAACACAACAGGGCATTCTGTTATAAAATGAAAATACTAGGATGTCTCCTTTAAATTTATGTTGCTGGGTACTGATCATTCTATGTTGCTGGGAAATGGTCATTCTGAATTCTGCTAGTTGTATATATTTATAATACAAACACATCATTAGAAGAGTAGCAGCACCCTCTTGTGTCATTATGGAGATAGTACATGAATTCATGCTGCTCACACTTCCTTATACAAATATACATTATCTGCACAATCCCTACAGAATCTCTAAGGGCTCTTACACACAGAATCAGGCCCCGGCCATCTCGCCCCTTTCCTAGTGCAATCATAAGCGCGCTGAACACATAGGAACAGGGTCCAGACCAGGCAAGAGAAGAGGTAAGTGCTTGGCATCTGCAGTTTGTTGCGCCCTAGGTGTGTGCCTCTTCTGCCTAACCCAAGTTCCAGCCCTGCATGGGATTTTTTAAATGTGTTTGGCACGTATTTTAGATATGGGTTTCAGCTCACCTAAATGCATCAGCTAATTGATTCCATTATATTCTGCCTGGCTGTACTCATGAGCATTCAGAGTTGTAGTTTATGGTGTTCGAGTTTCATCACGTTTATTTTAGACACCACTTGCTGCGTGTTCTTGTGCATGAAGTGCCTTCAGAAAGCAATAGAATAGAAGGTTGTGCACTTAGGTGTGTTTTAAGGAACAGTAACACCAACAAATGAAAGTGTCCTAAAGTAATGAAAATATAATGTACTGTTAACTATAGTTTATATAAACAAGCTTCTGTGCAGCCATGGGTGAAGTCATTCAAAGATGAAAAAGGAGAAAAGGTTCAGGATACACAGCAGACAAAAATAAGTTATTTAACATACAATGGGATTCTTCAGAACTTATCTGTTATCTACTATGTGTCCTGTGCTTAAATGGCTGACCCCATCTTCTTTCCTTTGAAAAAAAACCTTTCATTTTATGGTGTTACTGTTCTTATAAGAAACGCATATAAATGCAATATGTGTTTTATGCATTTATACACGCATTAAAAATTAGGGACGTACCGAATCCAGGATTCGGTTCAGGATTCGGCCTTTTTCCAGCAGGATTCAGATTCGGCCGAATCTTTCTGCAAGGCCGAACCGAATCCTAATTTGCATATGCAAATTATGGGCGGGGAGGGAAAGTGCGTGACTTTTTGTCAGAAAACAAGGAAGTAAAAAATGTTTTCCCCTTCCCACCCCTAATTTGCATATGCACATTAGGGTTCAGATTCAGATCGTTATTCGGCTGAATCTTTCACAAAGGATTCGGAGGTTCGGCCGAATCCAATAAAGTGGATTCGGTGCATCCCTATTAAAATGTCCATGTGTGAGAAATCTAATGTATATATGCAATCAAAGAAATAAATTAAAAGCATGGGCAAGGCCAACGCTGGCATGTAAGCAAATGCGTGTCCCTGCAGCTCCATCACTGCAAGATAAACTGCACTTGGCACTAAGCAAGCATTATTTTGGTGGTCCGGAGGGTCCGATGCTCCAAATTACACAGCCTAAAACCTCTTCACCAGGGACAATCCAACAACTCCTCAAGTCTGTTTTCCTCAGCTCACAGCAATCGAGACCAAACTGCAGATAAATGAGCACACTGCACGATCGCGTACTAAACACAGCTTAAAGAAGAACTAACCTCCCCATCTACTAGAAAAGCCCCATCTACTACCCCAGATAGTCCCCCCTCCCTGCTTCCTCCCCAAACAGTACATTATTCCAAAAAGTGTCCCTGAATATTATTCTCACTTTATGCAAAGTAGAACAGCGGAACTC
The DNA here is from genome assembly GCA_038501925.1 of Xenopus petersii. NCBI lineage: Eukaryota > Metazoa > Chordata > Amphibia > Anura > Pipidae > Xenopus > Xenopus petersii. The sequence continues at coordinate 84,832,670 of CM076675.1, read as the reverse complement.
ATGGGCGACACCTTTCACAAAAACACACCACAGGATCTTAAAGCTGACCTACAAACTAAGTTAGTTTCTGTACACAATAACATGGCTGACATGGTTAAAGGAACAGTAACGTCAAAAAATAAAAGTGTTTTAAAGTAATTAAAATATAATGTACTGTTGCCCTGAACTGGTAAAACTGCTGTGTTTGCTTAAGAAACACTACTATTGTTTATATAAATAAGCTGCTGTGTAGCAATGGGGGCAGCCATTCGAAGGAGATAAGGCTCAGGTTACACATCAGATAGCAAATAAGCTCTGTCTGTCTAATGGTGTTATCTGTTATCTATTAGTTATCCTGTGCCATTTAGCCGTTTTTCAATTTCCGCCATTGCTCTCCAGCAGCTTGTTTATATGAACTATAGTAGAGTTTCTGAAGCAAACAGATCAGTTTTACCAGTGCAGGGCAACAGTACATGATATTTTCATTACTTAAAAACACTTACATTTTTTCGTGTTACTGTTCCTTTAATGCTCAGGAGGAACTTCTGCAAACACTATAGAACAAATTGGCAGACACGGAGGACTGTTCCAGAGGGAATAACATCAGGTTTAGGGGTGTCCCTATGGAAATACTGCAACAACAGGTATGCCAATATGCACAGAACTTAAAGTCAAAGTAAACTTTATTGTCATCTCAGCAGAATATGAATACACAGTGAGACAAGACAATGTGGCTCCAGCTAGTACAGATATCAGAGATATCAGCCGTTTCGGTAATCTTCGGGTCTTCTCTCGTCGCATCGGAAATTTCCATGAGTTCTAGGCAAAAGGAGCCCCCCTATAAGATATATTGGATCATTTATCTGACACCCAACTCCTGAATGAAGGCAGAATGAGGAGAAACAGATGCCGAGAGTGAAGGTAAACTTGATTATTCCAGAAACGGTACAGAATTTATAATTGATTGTATTTAGAAAGTTTCCTATTTCAGTATGCTGAAGCTTATATTAAATTTAAATTTTTGCGATAGTTCCCCTTTAAGGGGGAATTAACCCTAAAAACAATATGAAGTAGAAAAGACATTTTATGTACTGAACTTACTGCACCAGCCTAAAGTCTCAGAACATCTATAACAATAATGATTCAGGCTCAAAGATGTATGCAGGGGGTCGCCATCTTGTATTCTGTTAGGAGTGTTAGTGACACTGCACATGCTCAGTGTGCTCCGGGCAGCTGTTGAGAAGTATTCTTTAGTAATCTACTGTCTATGGTACAATTGTGACTATATGGGGGTGTTATGTAACGAACGGTCTAAAGATTGCTACTTGCTTAGTAACCCAATGAGCAGGTAGCATTTACTGGTCAGCAGTTTGAAAGGACACATTTGATTGTGGGGTGAGCAGGCACAGTGTCTATAAAAGAAGAACCCGGAAGCAAGGTGGCTGCCACCCACGAAGAGGAGTGCAAGGTCAGCCCAAACCTGCAGGTCCCGTGGCCGCCGCACATCACTAACACACACACATAGAAAAAAGTACCACACAACTGTAAAATAAAAGTGAACACTATTTATTAGGCCAATAAGTTTTTTTTTTTTTAGCAATTACAGAATATAACAATGTTAGTTCCAAACATTTTCTGCACAGGTTTAGGATTTCAAATGACTTAGGGCACAGATACAGTATATGCATAGAATAGAATGAAAATGACTGAACAGCTAGATATGTTTCTATAAATCGAGGCACAATGAGCAGCACTTTTCCTCCTTTCCGCATGAAGATTGAGCTTGGGTTTCATTTTCAGATTACAAATGGGATCAAGCCCCTGTCAGTACATGGGAATAGGAAAATAAGCAGATAAGTACCAAAGCTGGAAGATATTTTTACCATTATCATTAACTGACCCTTTTTCTTGAAACACATCATATAAAATTCTGTTTTTGTAGCTGCCCTTAATCCCATGGGTGGGGGCAACAGAGATATTTCACTCCAGTGCAGAGTTTGGTGTATTGTGCTAGCATCAACATGATTTAGATTTTATGTGAGTGACCCCCCACATGTGTGTTTAATGGGTGTAAATATGATACATAGTACCGGCAACCACATATACTTGTGCACCAACAACCCAATTTTCTAGAGATGGCTATATATTTCATATATATTTATATATATTTCTTTATCATAAATTTACGTAAAAAATGTCACTTTACCAAACTCACTAAGGCCACTCATGCATTACATATTCTGGATTGAAACCGGATTGGGTTACTGAAACCTAGGGGGGGTAGCAGCTTCCAAAATATCTCTGAAATGACAGCTACTGTAAAAAGAAAGATTCCATACTAATAGACAAGACTTAAAACACATAAGTGAAGGCCACGTTCATTGCTGTGTAGCTCTAGTAAAGATGTCAAAGACCAGGAGGCATCAATGCAGAGGGCAGCTCTCACCCCTTAAGGGTTTAGTGGTAGAGCAAAGTGTGGGTTACAAAACTGGACTATACAACCCCATGAGAAACATATCCCGTATTATACACTAGTGATCAGTGTAGAGTGATAAGCACAGAGTGCACTTGTAAGGCAATTCCTAGATGCTCTTTTCTTGCCTCCCACTGCGTCATTCCCAAAGCAATAGATCATTTGCCTGAAAGACACAGCACTAAGTATATATACATGCTTGACAAAGGGGACCACCCCGAAACGTTGCATCGTGTGCAAATAAATCTCTGCAAGGGTTTACCCTGCTTGATCGTGCCCAGTGTGCCATTGCCTTTTTACTTATGCCATTGGTTTGGGGGGGTGCCGATCCCTCCTGGTATTTGAGCACCTGGCAGAGTTCCTGAAGGCCAGGGTGTGCGAGGTGAATCCCTCTTGTTTCTACAGCACTGAGCCCCCCATCCACTAAATAAAACCCCATTGGTTGAAAGCAAGCACATGGTATTAGCACCCATATTACAAAGTATCACAAACAACACCACCTGCCATAAGTACAGGACAAATCATACCAAATGTTCAAAGTATCACATTTTAACGAAATATCATTGGTCCCAATTAATGCACTGCCCAACATACTGCTGGTTTTCCACATATTCCTATGGAACATCAGTACAAAACGAAAGGGCAGGACATTTAGGAAAATGAGATCAAATAAAAAAAAAAAAAAAGAACACGCCAGATTTTTAGCATTTTTAGAAGGAAAAGGGGAACTGCCGTATATACTGTACCTCTTTAAATTCCACAATAACAATTAACATACCTGTTATGGTGTATATTTATTATGCTAAGTAACTGGATATATACTGTATATATACTGTAAATCTTTTCATGAACCCAGACTCTAGTTTGTGGTATGCATCTATACATCTGATGTTTCGGCCCACATTAGGGCCTTTTTCAAGGATAAATGTATACAGGAATCTAGTGCATTTATACATATATATACACATATATATGCAGGGTACAATATAAAATAATTGTATATAATAATATACAATTATATTGTATTTGTGCTCCTTCGAAAAGAGGGAGAAATCAATAATGACTGGTTAGTTTTGAAGTATATATATATATATATATATATATATATATATATATATATATATATATATATATATACATATACATATATATATATACATATACAGTCACATAAAACAACTGCCACTCACCTGAATAGAGGTGCAGGGTGCCTGGGTGCATAGTGGAAAAAACTCACAGGTAAATATGAATCTCTTGGAGCTTTATTGAGCAGGCTAATGTTTTGGTTAAGTCCCTAGCCTTTTTCATATAAAGCACCATGAGTGCGGAGAATGCAGTTTTTCCCCATATGCTTTAAATATACAAATATATGCAGCAAAATGGCACCATTTGCTTCTTCAGCTGCAGGGTTTCTATTCTAAAGAACAGAATTTCATTTCTTGGTACTAAATTCGATTTTGAAATAACATCTATAAAAAGATAAAGTATCAGTAAAGTATCGAGCAACACTTCTTATTCTGTAAACCAAAAAAACAGTATACAAGAGTCATTGGGTTGTAACAGTAACCATACAGTATATGAAATGTGAGAGGTATTGCACATTTATGGAAACATAAGAAATACTTAATACAGGCTTAATAATGACAAAAAAGTGCACAGGCAACTGACAACCAGTGTTTCTCCCAGATCATTTTTGTTGGGCACATCGCACGGCATTTTTCCTCCACAACTGCCGTCTCCACTTTCGGCCCCCACCACTCACTCCAATTGAGAAGCCGGTAGGAGCAAACATTTTATTTGCAGAAGCCCCCAGTCCAGTCAACTTCTCCTAAAACTGCTGTAATAGGGTACGAGAGGTGGGGAACACAAGAAACCATGATGCTAAGGCTGCGTCTCAATCCAAATAGAGGAGTTCTGTGCATTTGGAGCATGTTATGCTGAAAGCACCATGCAATATATATATCATTTTAGTGAGAGTGAGATTTTTCCCCTGGGCCAGCAATGCTCTTATAATAGATTTAATAATACTTCGTTGAATTTAAAAAACGGCAGCAAATCATGGCAGATGCAGATAGGGGTGTATTCTTACACAGACTCAGTCTAACTTGCTCATAGGCTACGTCACATTGCTGTTTGTAGTAGAACCATAGTACATGTACATCCATTGTGTGCAGCCCTTCTTACCATGTGTCACATGTCACCTTCACTCATACCAAGAGAAGAATGTGCCGAGCGCTACTATAGTTTTTCATTTACTTCTAGGTACTGCTACTTTTAAGGGAAGGGATGACAGTTCCAAAAGGCAAGATTTTTGCATTGCATTCAGCAGTAAGTGGCATTTGGAGCTTTGCCAAGGTGAACCTACACACCAATCACCTTAAATGTTCAGTCAGGTTACTCGTAGCATCATCCTGCAGCCATTCAGCACCCCTGCCACCCTATAAACTGACTCCTATGATGGTGATGCTCTGCTCATCTTGTTATAACAGCATAGACTAAATGGGCCTTAAAGCCCCAGCCTTCACTCTCAGGGCAGCGGCACACAGAGGCCCATTTGTCAAAGTCCAAATTTATCTCATTTTCTGAAAAATACTACGACCAAACCCGCACAGGTTTTTTTCCCCCTTATTTATCAATATATTTTCCTGAAAATTTCCTGTGTGGGGAAAAAAAAACGAATCATACACATTTTTCGGATTTGTTGTAGATCACATGGGCACCAAGTTATTTTCTGTTGCTGTAGGTGCATGTGGTGTAAGGTATAAAACTGCACAGCAAACACAACTGTATATTCTTGTGGGTACAAACCCTTGCTAAAACACCTCCATTCAATGCCATTTGTCAAAGAATCATCAGTGTAACAACAGCCAGTGTAATAACTGCTGCAATATTAAATACTGTTCAGCCTTTGCATAAAGTGTGTTTAATAGGAATGTGCAAAAGCCATATTAATTTGGACAATTACACAACATAAAGATAAGTGAATCCAACACCTAAACCATGTAACTAGTACCACTACTGCTCAAGTCACATGTCTAAATCCCAAACCAAACCTTGCATTTGGGGCATCTCTTATACAGTAAATTCAGTCAATACACCACTGGATGACTTGCAATTGTAAGGTTTCTTTTTTGTAAAACTAATTATAAACGATGTTATCATTATACTACTCCTTTGAGTGCTCTGGTCAAGAATGGGTCATATATTGTAATTAATTGTAAAGTATACCCATTTATATGCATGTATGCAGGAGCTAACATTTAGCTTGTTTTGGCCAAGGCTTACTTGAGGTCTATATCACCAAAGTGGTTCTATCCATAGGCATAAATATCCCATGTGTTGAATGAATGTGCTATGCCCAAAATAAGCAATGTCTTCAGACTTTCCAGTTATGGCAAGGATTAAAAAAGGTGGCAAGTCTGTATTTATTTATTTATTTCAACCACAGTCCTTAGCACACTCCTACACTTGCTTTAGCACCCAAATTAACACCTTCCAAGTATAGGCTTTGTAGTACCCTACATTCATAACAGTCTCTGTATGCACTTTAATGATCAAATGAAAAACTCACTAATAATAAACCCTCAAAGAGCTTGCCGAAATGATTTCAGTTCAATCCCACAGACATTTGTAAACTAGAGAAGAGGCATGAAAACAAAAATGCACACAATATTGGCTTTTGAACAATTCTAGTTATTTCATGAAGCATGGTTGCCAATCTGTAAATAAATAAAAGACTGAACTCACAAATGCCATCTTGTTTGCAGATTTGTGAGAGTGGTTTTAAAATTGAACTGTAATTTTTATTCTCCACTTTTCATATTAGCAGCTTTACCACAAGCAGGGCTGCGCAGGCTTTCCTCCCACCAAAGGGTTAAGTGACTGGCGCAGGAACAGACTCTGGGCAATTCTATGGACATTTTACCTGCTCTTATTTAAAGGGAATTATGCTGAGAAGTATCTGGAGACTCTTCCTGTAGTCCCCTAACCTTCTACCAGGCAGCCCTCTGAACTATTTCTTTTATTAATGAACTGCATGTAGTGCACTAGAAGGTATATGCACATATAGTTTTGAGTTTACTCCCTTGTACATGCTATGCCCTAAGAAATAAGAGGGAACCAATAAAGTTGGTTTACTAGAGAAGGATTTTATGAAGAAATCCGCTCTTTTTTTAGTTGCAGCAAATATTTATATTAAAATACATTAAGATATCAGCATATAGCTTCTAACATACATATTTTAATTTAGTGGGGTGGAAGGAGGTTAGGGTGATTAAATGCCCTGAATTGCCCAGAACTATTGCGCTAAATGAAAACCGACACATTTAGGCTGTCGGATTTTTTTTTTTTTGTGTGTAAATAACAAAAAGTTACGTAACATTTATTTACTTGTATAATCACACATGACATACAGGCCATATATTTTTATGATTAAAGAGAAATATAGTCTCTAACAGGAGACGGAGTTGCTCTGTGTTAAATTGCCTACTTATGTTACTAGTAAACTAGGTTACTGCATATAGCATTCATATGCTGTAGTCCTGTCCTTACCTACATGAGTATCAGCTGCTGTATTACCTGCCATACTGAGTTATACATGAAAGCTTTCATATTGGATGATGAGGAAAAACAGAAATAATCACTAGAATCTAGAATAGCAAAAATGGAACATGGACTAGCAGAGCTAAGCTGGAAACACAAGAGATCAGGGGTTTAAATACACAAGAAATAAACTCTGTGACTGCTGAGGCAGCAGGTCTGGACTGGGATTCAAAATAGGCCCTGGCATTCCAAGTACACAGAGGACAAAGCAGCCCTCCACCAACCCAATAAATAGTGACTGTCTATGGCAACTTACAGCAGCCCCTATGGCATTTGCCAGAACCCACAGATTGAGGGGCCCAGTGGAAAAGGGCTTCTGGCTTGGTAAGCAGTTCCAGTATAAGTTGATGAAAAAATCCCTTATTACTTAAGTTTAGGTGTGGCCCCACAATGATTTTACTGTCGGGAACCATTCTAATCATGCCAAGCAAAAGATTTTTGGCTCACTCAAGCTACTTAAGAAAAGGATCACTAATCTAGAGGTGGAAACTGGTTACTGTGGTGTATAACTCAGAGTTTTCCTCTGTTTTTGTATATAGTTGGGCATGTCTTCCCCACCCAAGCCACATCGTTTGTACTGCATATACCCCCTTTATTTGTCAGCACCATTACATTTTTCTAAAACAAATAGCAGCTTTCACCCGGCTGCCATTTTCCCTCTGACACATCATCAGTGACATTGAGACCTGTTTGCCGTATGCAATGCAGGTTTAAACAGGCACAAAATATTTTGATAAAAAGTTCTGCTGGGGTTGAGCAATGTAATGGTAAAGCTGAGCTCAGGAGGAAAAAAAATAGGATCAGACGGCTAGAGTTTTAATGGGAACCAGCAATGCAATCTCTTCATTGGCTGTTAGACTGGAGGGTGTGTTTAGTAATCTGAGCAGAGAAGAACTGAGCATGGTCATGAGCCAACAGCCAAAGCAAATTCCTGAGAGAGGAAGCAGAGTGGGTTAGAGGAGGAGAAGGATTTCTAAGTGATTGAGGGGATTATGCAGCCTTACTGTTAACCTTTTAACAACCAGAGTGGCAGTTTTCTAAAGATTTCAAAGAGGCAGTTCACTGATTACATTTTTGTGTGGGGGTTTACATGTCCTTGAAATAACAATGTAAATTTCAGGGGTTTTTCAAGCTTCTACAAATATAACATTTTGGTACTGGGAAGAGCCAACCACCTTTGATGCTGAACACTGAAAGTTAAGTAGTTACTCGTAATTTACTGCTTCTAAAAATACAGCAAACACATTAATCATTCACACGAGATTTCCTTCCGTGGCAAATTCAGTATGCCAGTTGAGATGGAGCTCTTAAAATATAGTCTGGTTCTCAGCAGGCTGAAATGAAAATCCATACAAAAATAATAATTAGAAAATGAAAAATCATCTCTTAAAAAGAACCAAACAGCTAATGGTAAAACAACACATACAGAAGACTAGGTGCCATTTGCTATGGAAAATGTGTTTCTTCTTTTCAACCAACACTGCAGAAATAATACAAGATTATTGCTGGATATAATATTGGATCACAACTACCTGCTTTATGGTTTCAGCAGGCATTGATAAAGGCAGCCAAGTATTAAGAGGCCTTACCTACAGGAAGGATGCCTTGTGCATTCAAATTCACTTTGCAACACTGAAGCAAAAGCAATCACTGAAAACGGAATACTTACATGGCATTTACAAAACATGCTAAGGAGGCAGTAAATAAATCAGTTCACATAGCCGGGAGAAACAGTGACTTGCATTCCCCGTCTCTACTGAATGTAATACTAGACTATGTTTTCCTCCAAAAGTTGGCATGGATTAGGACTAGCTGCAAGAGGAACGTGTCAGTTTGGAGAATGTGCTTCCCATTCAAACACTGAACTGCTAGGGTGAACTAAAATACCTGTGTGAAAGCACCTGGCCCATGAAAAGCAGGGGGAAAAAAAATCAATAAAACATTTATAAACTTATTAATTTTATTTGCATCTTCCTAATGGAGCTGCAAAACAATTTGAAACACAAGTTCAGTTTCCTCTTGCTTCACGTAGAAAAGGTGGTTTTCATTGGATTCCAGAGCAAACCTTCTACTCAAACCAAATCCATTATCTGGGCCATGTTCCAAGAAGAATTTCTCTTTTCCTGTAATGTTTTTACAATTTCACAGTATGGATTTTTCCAGTTGTATGGGAAAAAACAATTCTTCGTTCAGACCAGTTATTTCAGTTTGTAGTTTTTTTTTTTTTTTTTTTTTTTTTAACAATTCTGTCCTTCCATGGTCTGTGACATGAGAAAAGACTGCACAACTTCTTCTGTTGATAGAGGGCTGGTGTTTACATCCTCAAGGGCATCAGTGACAGAAAACTGACGATCCCGTAACCGATTCCAGTTGGCCAATATATTGTGGTACTCAAATACTTTTTCATAATTGCCAACAGAATTATAAAGTTTTATGAGCCCTCTGTAGTCATACTCCAGTCCACTGTAACCTTCACCAAATAGTTTTTTCCCTAGAATTGGTCAGGTGAAAAAGAAAAAATGGAATTAGTTAACAAATCAATACCAAACAAAAACAAATATCATTTGAATACTTACAATTGCTTCATTACACACAACTACACATTACAAATGCATTCACACTTCAGGCCAACTTGAGCAACTGATGACCATAAACACCACCCTCCCTTAAATTTGCATGCTTACCAGCATACCTTCTCACTGATCTCTCTCAGAACTCTAACACAGAAACTAACCCAAACACAGATTTTATCTGAAGTCCCAGATAAACCCAGGCTGTTCTTGCAAATAGGAGAAATTAGTAATGTGAAAAGTGAAAGCACAAGAAAGATGGAGGCTGAGCATTTCATGTGATATATAACAATAAAGGGGGGTAGGAACCCATATAATATTCAGAATTACCTATTATTTTATGTCTTTTAACCAAAACATTTTCAACTGTTCGTTGTTTTATCTTACTGTGACATTTTTTAGATAAATACTGTGCATAAACATGCACTCCTCTTCAATAAGCAATTTATAGCGACATGCTTTGTTCCAACATCCTATTTACCTTATGACCTAATTTCTGCCTCATCCATGAACAGTAATATATTTCCCCTTTAAAGTACCAAAAATGAAAACACACTGACTATATTTGAGAAGAAAAAATATATATAAGGCTACCCACCAATGGCTATTGACCGCAGATAAAGCTTTTCTGCATTTTCATACTGACTCATGTCATAGTTGTACAAAGAAGCCAAATGCCCCACTGATAGAGCTACTTCATAATCCTCTTGACCCAGGAGCTGTTCCTTTATCTGGATTGCTTTGATGTGCATTTCTTCAGCTTCCTAGAAAAAAAAAACATAAATAGTGTTTAAGACTACATGAGTAAGTTACCACCTATCTTAAGCTGGCCATAGATGCAAAGATCCGATCGTACGAATCATCGTACGATCGGACTTTCCCATCTCCCGACCCGCCACTAACCAATCAGATCAAAGTCTTACCAGTCAGATTAGTTAAAGAACAGATCAGCAATGTTCTGCCCCTGACAGCAATCGTACGATATCTATGTCCAACCAAAGCTAGTGACAGTCTCCCACTGAAAATCGTACGATCGGCAATACACGCAGAGATATTATCGGCAGCCGACAGAAATTTTCTAACCTGTCCGATCGACCAAACGACCGATCTCCGCCAGACGAAAAATGTCGGGACTCTCCACACACGTTCCGAAAATCGTACGAATCCTCGATTCGTACGATCAGATCTTTGCGACTATTGCCAGGGTTGGAGCAGACAAGCAGATTAGCGGAGATTTAGTCGCCTGGCGACTAATCGCCTCTTCTGCGTGACGACAATCTCCCCGAACTGCCTTCCGTATGCTTGAATGAGCCCTTCACTACTACACTCGCGCAGCCTCGATTTCCGAAGTTGCCCGAAGTTTCCTTGTGGGCAAGGGGAACACAATCTACTCCAAATTAGTTTATTGGCAAATAAGCTTTTATTTATGGCAACTCAAAAACAAGAGATAAAGTATACAAAGCCCATTGTGCCTGGCTGCTCAGAAAGGCTAATACAGGTATGGCCGTATCAAGAGAACACAAATAAATGCAAGGCAAAGCTCTTGCAAAACATTTTGCGAGGGTTTTGCCCAGAATTTATATGTATTGTGTGCCGGTGTGCTTCTTTTAATACAGGTATGGGACTTGTTATCCAGAATGCTTGCCACCTGATGTTTTCTGAATAAGGGATCAATACCTTAAGTCTACTAAAAAATATTTCAAACATAAAATAAACCCAATAGGATTGGGTTAATTATACCTTAGTTGTGATCAAGTACAAGGTACTGTTTCATAATCACAGAGAAAAAGGAAATCGTTTTTTAAATATTGAATTATATTGTTAAAAAGGAGTCTATGGGAGATGGCCTTCCTGTAATCCACAGCTTTCTGGATAATGGGTTTCCAGATAACAGATGCCATACCTGTATGTTTCATGGATGCTTACAAATACATAATCACCATTCAAATACATTTACACAATAAAAAGCATTTTGTGACAGAAATTAAAAGGGTAGTTTATCTTTAAAATTAACTGTGTTTTAAAATATCTCTGTCATATCATATGTGCAATTGATCAAAATTAAAATACCTTAAACTTTCTCATGGACTGATACAGACGGCCAAGGTTTCCATAGTGTTTAGCAGTCTGTACATTGAATTCTCCAAAGGCTTTTTTTGCCAGCTGTAGTGAAGATAGATGGAGGTCATGTGCTTCCTGAAGCAGCTTTTGTTCTGTCTCCTTGTTGTGACAATCAATAGCAATTTCTTCCAATATTAGTGCTGGACAAAAGAATTTCCGCAGTATTGAACAAAATAATTATAAATGTAAAAAACAATGCATGCTGGCAATATAGGTGAACTTTACTACAACTGCTTTCCCAACTACAGAGGTCTGTCACGAGGCGTATTGGAGATATGCACATTTCTTTTGGTTGTTCCCAAAGTAATCAGAATACACTGTCCAATACTAACACGCTATAGAATCCCAACTATCCCTTAGTGGGGTTCATTTAGGGCAGGTCCTATTAGGATTAAAAAGAGGCACTAGACAAGGGTGCTCCCTGTCCCCCATCCTAAGTGTGTTAACCATCAAAACGTTAGTTGCGCTCATTCGCCAATAATATCCGACAATATAATCTTAGCTATTCGACCGAGACACCAAATCTGCAAAAAATTTTTTATATGCAAACACATACTTATGGCTTATTACCAAGCCCTTGACAGCTCTACCTAATCTAATTCACCTAGATAACCTTAAACCTATAAAATAGGGACCCCCAAATTTATTTTTATTCACAAGTCACATTCAAATGTAAAAAGAGTTGGGGAACAACACAAGCATGAAAAAAGCGGACATGGAGTGGAAACTCTGAACTCTGAAACTCCTAGTAGTGCACATGGTTTATATGGCTCAAAAACTTGCCTCCAAGACAGGAATTATAAGCACCGAGGTCCCTGGGAGCAACATCAATTGTGTTGGGAGAGCAATGTGTGGCTCAGCTAAAATGGACATCTATTGTCCCTTCCAAATCAACATGTGACTAGGGCACATTCCAAATATAGTATCAGTTTAGCAAACACAGTCCCCTAAGGCGATTACCTTTTACTCTTTTAGAAGAGGCAAGTAAAAGATGGTCTTCTGGAAGAATATGAGTAATGATCTCTATGGCACGTTCAGCATGAAATCTAGAACAAAAAAATAACAAAAACAAATCATAAAATAAACCATTTTCAAGAGGAGTGCATGCCTATATAGGGGGTGGAGGCTGCAAGATATACAGTAGTTAGAATAATTATATAGCATTAGGCTGTTCAACCAAAAGTGAGCAGCGTGTAACTGTCAAATTCCACATAACTAAATATAGAATATATTATAGGTAGAAACCCAACATACCTTCACTTTTCAGTGCCATAAAAATTGACGGGTACTCTACACACTCTACACACAATAATTTACGCTGCCAGAGAAATTACCTTTATCATTTCAAAAGTCACTCAAGAAATACTGTGGTTAAAGATATAGCCTTAATAAGTAGTGATTAATATAGATTCATACTGTATGATGTTTCAATGGTGCAAGATACAGTGTTTGCAGAATCCCTTGTGACTTCTTAATGGATGTTAGGGCACTGAATCTGCAATAAAGTCATTAGGTATTCGGAAAATAAATCAGTTGCAATACTCACAGTGCATTGTCAAACTTTCCCGAACTGTACTGATGAACATAAGAAGAGTATGCCAAGTCTTCATGAGCTGTTGCCACATGAATATTTTTACCTCCAAATACTGACTGTCGAATATCAAGGGCAGTCTAAAACAGGAAACAAATAGGAAGTTCTTGTAGCACCGAATGACCAAAACCACAGCTGCACTTGCTGCTGTATGATATTGGCAGAATATACCCTCTTTTAACATTAGTTTAATGAATAGAGCTTGTGCTGAACATACCTTTTTCTTGTTTTAATTAGAAAGTTTGTATGTTTTTTTAGATTTTTTAAAACAAAGATAAACTGAAAGTAAAATTCACATTCTACTAGAGGTTCGTATAAGATTTGCTACCTTTATCGAAAAGCCCAACAGGCCAATGCTGGGGGGAGGGAATGGTTTGTTTATACAAAGTGCTTCTTCGTGAAATGCTGATTTGATTTGATTTAGTTTTTGAAGTACTACATTTAATTTGGTTTTATATTTTGCCCTCTGTTTTGAAGACAAGTAATAAAAAATAGTATCAATAAAATGCTTTCTGGTTGCTGGAGTCAGTAACCAACTGCCCACAGTTCCCAAACTGTGGGCCTGTCCATCCTAGTAGGCCTGAAGCAGTGAATGATGGCTCCCACAGGACAAGTGGGGTAATATTTGACTGGAACTATATAAAAGTGATGGATATAACCATATTATCATAAAATGTATAACCCCTTAAGAGATGCTCGAAACCAACAATCTCAAGACCTCTGATGTACGGCAATAGTGCCAATGTCTGCCATATGTGTTCAGCTGGTCCCTTCCCAACCTCTTAACTGTAATTGCAAGCATTATTCATGCTTGTGGGCAGATTTTCAAATACTAGCCAACGAGAATAAGAAAACAAAATGCAAGAGTGCACCCTCATTTGTCCACCATTCATTTTGAACATAACTTACTGTACACTATAATGAGCATTGTGCATTGTCCATGCAGTTATCAGTAGCATTGTTGAAAATACTCAAAAAATAATCCCTCTTGCTGCCTTGTCAAGTCATGCTTGGAAACAAAGCCGTCAAAGATTTTGCTTGATAAAGAACTGCACCCATGCTTACCATACACATGAATGGGTGGGAACAGAGAATATTTTGTTCCCCTCCTGTAATGCCAATAGCCCCTAGAAATCACCTGTTTGCTACTTTGCAAAAGGGAGTTTTCTTCTACATGCCAGTCTCAAGATTACCTGCTTAATCCTCAGTAGGGTGACATTATTCTTAGAAAATGTTGAATTAGTTATTATATTATCATCATTCATATATATACCATGCCAGCAAATCATGATGTTTTTATTATAATGAAAATAACAGGGAATATTGAAATAATTAGACAAACAAGGGTTACAGAACAAAACTTTATGAACTATAGTTTCTAGCACTATAACATTTGTCATCCCAAAAATGTCAAACATGTTAATATGACACAAACTGTAATAAATTTGAAAAAAAAAAACAAGTCCATACCTGATATATTGCGACAGACTGACAAATGTTATCTACATTGAGAAGGTAAAATCCATAGTCTAGGAGCGCATCAGAATATTTGGGATGTTTGGGACCAAAGTTTTCCCTGTAGATAGATGTTCCACATTAATAATTCAAAAAAATATTCAGTGTGAAAAAAAGTCTATTCAGAAAAAAATAAAACAAATTACCGTGCAAGGTAAACCGCATGCTTTATTAACTGCTCTGCCTTTTTGAACTCCCGCTTTACTACACAAGCCTAAAAGGAAGAGATATTGATTTATGAATGCAATACAGAAAAAGGATAGACATAAACAAGCTTCCATTACAGCAATAAAACACTTCACAAAGAACTGTTCTATGGAAGTTGTAACTAGGGATGCACCGAATCCACTATTTTTTTACTTTTTCTCACAGTTATAAAAAAAAAAAACCAATTCGACCAAACTAGCAAACCTGAATACCCTTAATTTACCAATAATTATTTTGAAAAAAGGGTACAACAAAAATTTGAGACATCAAGGGTCAAATTGACTCAGAAATCTCAAATTTCGGATTGTCAAAGGAAAACCAGCACAAGCAGCCCCAAACTCTTGAGAATCCTGAAGATAAAAAACATGTTCCAATTGTTATCAATAAAATTTCAAGAGGTTTTAGCTGGAGTATTTTCGGATTCTAATTTTTAGCAGCTTCAGAGCATAATAAATCTCAAAAAAAAATTTAGTTTTTTCCCCCCCTCTAAATAGGTTTTCTCCCCTTTAAAAACTCGACCAAAAAAATATGAGGTTTAATAAATAGGCCCCTTAGTCTACCTCCCAGTGGATCAATGATTTGAATTGAATGCATATTCATAATTCTAAATATTTCTTGAACTTCAGTCAGGGTGAGATACCAATTTGAAATCTTTCTATTGCAGAATACATGATACAACAATATCTTCAACTACCAGTAATCTTGTTAAGAATGGTAGCCCTAACCAACACATTAACTGGTAGTCTTACCTTGGATGCCTGCCTTAAAACATCCACAATTACTTTGACAGGAAGTCCACTTGTGATTTCCTTCATAGCTTCTATACACCATTTATATGCCTGTAGAATAAAGTTAAGGAACAAAAAAATATTTTTTGCTAAGGTGAATTAAAATAAATTGCAATCTACTACACGACAAAAGACACAGAAGATCCTTTACCAGTGATCTCCAACCAGTGGCTCACCAGCAAGCCCTTGGATGTTGCTCTCAGTGGCTCAAAGCAGGTGCTTATTTTTGAATTCCAGGCTTGGAGGCAAGTTTTGGTTGCATAAAAACCAGGTGCACTGCCAAACAGAGCCTCCTGTAGGCTGCCAGTCCGAATAGGGGCTACCAAATAGCCAGTCACAGCCCATATTTGGCATCCCCATGGGCTCACGCAGGTATAAAAGGTTGGAGACCCCTGTGCTATAGTATGGGACTATACTATAGCACACTCATTATTTTATTAAAACAACTTCGACTATACTCCATCCACAATTTTATCTTATTCATCAATAAAATAATATGAAAAATTTGATGCGGGAAAAGACAATAAAATGGTTATAAAATCCGAAATGTAAGATTTTTTTTTTTGGATTCTCGCCCGAAAACAACATTTTTTTTTTGATTATCGTACCAAACCCAGCCAGGCCTGGATTTGTGGCAAGGCCACATAGGCCCGGGCCTAGGGCGGCGCAGCCGCATCAGTAACTAGCACTGGAGACTCACGTCAGTCTCCAGTGCTGTTCCCAAGTGTTAAGATGTGCGCATACACACGCACACACTGAGGGGGAAGAGGACGGCACCTGGAAGGGGAGGGACATCGCTGGACAGGGGGAAGCGGAAGTAGAGGCGACAGTGCTGGACAGGGGGAAGCGAAGGGGACGGCACAGTGCTGTTCCAGAGTGTTAAGCTAAGCGCACGCACAGAAAGCGGAAGGACCTGGAAGGCATGGGAACATCGCTGGACAGGGGGAAATCGGAAGTGGAGGTAACAGTGCTGGACAGGGGAAACGAAGGGGACGGCACCGGCAGGGGAGCGGGGGCGATGAGTACAGCCGGCCTAGGGGCGGCAAGTTTGTAAAACTGGGCCTGAACCCAGCACAGATCACAATATCTTAAGGGACATGATATCTGAAGGGACATCTGTCACTGACATCTACATGACCTTGGCAAGTTTCAGGAGGGGGGGGGGAAATTTCCACGAAAAAATTTGCTTCCCATTTAAAACTCTGACCACAAAAATTCGGCCTTTTAGTAAATATATAACCCCCTAAACTAACACCTTCCTGAACACTACATCCTTGTATTTAACAATTTTAGAAATCATAAGGTGATTTGAATATATTTACATATAGCTCTCACCATATGTACCTGCTGATACAAATGCCTAAATATAAAGTCCTGAAACCTTATCGTTGATCCCCAAAGACTGCTGGGAATCAACTGTTTGAAATGTGTAAGGAGCTTCAATTTATAAGAACTGCATGCACATGTATAAAATACTTTGGGAAGAATGTTTTGCCTTCCACTAGAAGTATTTCCTTTTCATCTCAGCATTCTTCCATTCTCTGAGGTCTCTCCCAGTATGAATCCTGGAGACCTTCAGGTGTTAGTGAGTGGTCAGCCACAACTTTAATTCTATGGCACTTATGTAAATCGAAAACGAAAAATCTTTGGTTTTGTAATTTGTTGGGATAAACAGGGCAAACAGAATTTGAAACGACTCCATTTTTGTAAGTGTCCTGTGTATTTCACTGGAACCAAATGTTTGCAATAGGGATGCTGGCAATCTGTGAATATACTTTGTATCTTAATATTTTACCTCATCATAGTGGCTTTTAGCAAAGAGGAGAGCACATAGCTCCCCATACAAAGCTGCTTTATTTGCATATTGTCTGTGCTTCGCCAGTTTGTCCATGTAGGTCTGTGCACGTTTAAAGGTTTCTTCTCCCAAATGGTACTTGCAGTTGCCATTCCTTACATGGAGTAGCCTATAGATGGTAAAAAAAAAATAATAATTAATTAATAATAATAGCTTTTAAAAATGTTTGCTGCTGCTTTAATTTTTTCCCACTGACTGGACATATCAGGTTGCAGTTCACTTGTGTAGAGGGGAAAATGCAAATTACCTATAAACAAGAAGCAAGAATGAAGGGATGACATTTTTACAATGGGATGACTTGGTCTGTGTGGAATAGCAAATGCACAACCTTTTGAGATGATGGGGAACAAGAATAAAGGGCCAGGGTAGTAAAAATATAAGGGTGGAAATCAACAATAAACAAATACAGTTTTACAACACAAACAGGGAGGGCAGATGCAATAAATAAATATACAGAGGTTAATTGCCATGTTGTAAGAGATATCGAAAACATGGGGTCCCTACCCTGTAGAGCTTACAATCTAAGTGGTAGTTAACAAAAGCAAAAATAGAAGAGTAGAGATGCACAAAGTTCTGGGCACTGGCACTAAAAGGACAAGACCACAATTCATGTATAGTTGGTACATGTTTTCATCAAGTTAGTGCTTATTTTGGAAGTTGTGCCAAGACTCCATTTTACAACTTACCTAGGCATCCCTAGCGTATGTCTATGGGGCAGATTTATTAAAATGTAAGATTAAAGTTTTTCACAGAAAAACTAACCTGCGTTCTATTGATTCTTTTAAAAGATTTCAATATTTTGAACGGTTTTTATAAATGGCTGAAAGCTAGAGTTCACTATTTGATAAATACCAGAGTTTTTCTGTGGTAAACCCTAATCTCACATTTTAATAAATCTGCCCCTTTGACTCATGTGTGAGCTGTACTGTAAGATAAAAAATGAATCTACTAGAAGAGGGACACCTATCACAAAGTTAGGGTGGCGGCACAGCGCCAAGTGATTCCATTCACTTGGTGGTGCCTAACATATAGTAAACACACACAATGAAGAGGAATTTCTTTGTGCCAAGACTGAATCACATAATGTTGTGCTCCCAAACAGGTTGGATATGAGTTTGACGGGTTGAGATAGCAAGATAGAAAGTTTTAAGATGAGCGATTGTGGTGGGTGTGGATGAGACAGAAAGGAGATGGCCAGTAATAAGCAGGGAGACGATTATCGAATGTAGAAAGAAGTCAAGGGTTTAAAATATTAGCAGATGGATGTTGTATATAAGGGGTAAGGAATAAATGAAAGTCATGTGTCTCCTTCCACTGTGATGGAAGAGATTAAAACCCCAATACCTTCCTTGCGAATTAAAGGACGCTGAGCCCTTTTGCAATGTAATTGTCTTTTTTAAACTTCTCTCATTCGGTAAGCAATTTAGCCAATTTTAAGATGCAACAAGTATTTTAAAAAAATACGTACAGTCACATGGAAATGTTTTGGAACCCCTCTTAATTCTTTGGAGTTTTGTCATTGGCTGCGTTTTCAAAGTAGCAACTTCCTTTTTAATACATAACATGCCTTATGGAAACAGTAGTATTTAAGCAGTAACAAAGTTTATTGGATTAACAGAAAATACGCATCATGACAAAATTAGACAGGTACATAAATCAATATTTAGTTGAGCCTCCTTTTGCAAATGTAACAGCCTCTAGACGCCTCCTATAGCCTTTGATGAGTGTCTGGATGGCAGTATTTTTGACCATTCATCCATACAAAATCTCTCCAGTTCAGTTAAATTTGATGGCTGCCCAGCATGGACAGCCTGCTTCAAATCATCCCATAGATTTTCCATGATATTCAAGTCGGGGGGACTGTGACGACCATTCCAGAATATTGTACTTCTCCCTCTGCATAAATGCCTTTGTAGATTTCAAAGTGTGTTTAGGGTCATTGTCTTGTTGGAATATTCAACCCCTGCGTAACTTCAACTTTGTGACTGATGCTTGAATATTATCCTGAAGAATTTGTTAATATAGGGTTTAATTCATCAAACCCTCAACTTTAACAAGGGCCCCAGTCCCTGAACTAGCCACACAGCATGAAGGAACCTCCACCAAATTTGACAGTAGGTAGCAGGTGTTTTTCTTGGAATGCGGTGTTCTTCCGCCATGCAAAGGGCTTTTTGTTATGACCAAATAACTAAATTTTTGTCTCCTCAGTCCAAAGCACTTTGTTCCAAAATGACTGTGGCTTGTCTAAATGAGCTTTTGCATACAACAAGCGATGGTTTGTGGCGTGACTGCAGAAAGGACTTATTTTCATCACCCTGCCATACAGATATTCTTTGTGCAAATTGCGTTAAATTGTAGAACGATGTACAGATACACCATCTGCAGCAAGATGTTCTTGCAGGTCTTTGGAGGTGATCTTTGGGTTGTCTGTAACCACTCACAACTCTCCACATATGCCGTTCCTGTATTTTTCTTGGCCTGCCAGACCTGGGTTTTACAGCAACTGTGCCTGTGGCCTTCCATTTGCTGATTACAGCTGAAACAACAGTTTAAACCTCTGAGATAGCTTTTTGTAGCCTTCCCCCATACCATGAAACAAACTTTTTTTCAGATCGTTTGAGAGTTGCTTTGAGGATCCCATGCTGTCACTCTTCAGAGGAGAGTCAAACAGAAGAACAACTTGAAATTGGCCACCTTAAATACCTTTTCTCGTGATTGGACACACTTGCCTATGAAGTTCAAGGCTTAACAAGCTAATCCAACCAATATGGTGTTGCCAGTAATCAGTATTGAGCAGTTACATGCATTCAAATTAGCAAAATTACAAGGGCACCCACATTTTTGCAAAGCCAGTTTTTCACATTTGATTTAATTTCATACAACTGAATACTGCTTCACTAAAAATCTTTTTCCAGAAAACACCCCAGTGCTCAGATGTTCCTGGGAAATGAAAGACATACCACTGGTATCTTTTTTTATTGAAAGTGGAGTAAATTCTTATGCAGGCTGAGAGGGGTTCTCAAACTTTTTCATATGACTGTATATAAACGGTTAAAACCTACCAAGAAGTAGTAATTTGTTTAATATTCACAACAACAGGGTCAGGCAGAGGAGAAAATAGCATCAATTTTTTTCTGTTTAAAGCTTGTTAGCAGCCAGGGTAAAAAAAAATGTTGTTTTTCAACCTATTTTGGGTTACCTTTGAAGCCATTATGCCAATTATATTAATTTACCATTGTTGTTTTCCAACCCTTTTTGAACATAGAACAACACTGGCAACATGAACATAGAGTTTAAAGCCAGTGAAAAGTGAAAGATTTGGTAAGAAAGGCAAAACCACTTTTTTGGGCAAATGAAATAGCAACTAACAAATCAGCTACTTGACACTAAATTTAATATGTTGTACCAACATATTAAAGGGTGTATACAGAAACTAAAGGTTACTCCTTTGACACTGATGTAAGCTTTTAAAAATTGTTTAGGGAAAAAGGAAATATTTAAATTGGTTTTAGAAGTGATTTTAGAATGGATTTCAGTTCAGTTTTCAGAATCATTCACCTCAGAAAGACTGCCAACTAGCAGTAATACATATTCTGCAAACCATGTTAAAGTAAAAACAAGCAAAATCGACACTTGGCATGATTTTGATGATTTTTGTCCCTCCACATTTGGCATAACAGAACAATGCTTTTTCTTAACATCACAGACGGAGCAGATTGCGACCTCATTGCTAGCAAGCAAAGTTAGTGGGTGCACAGACAAATGAACAGAACAAGAGACAATGGGAAATAAGTGGGCATGTCTAGAGAGTGATCATTCAGAGAAAGGTCAGCTCCTACTCTTATAAACCCATACAGGGTATATAAGGAGTAATAAGGCCCCTGTACTTCAACAATTCTAAATTAATTTTAAAAAGGAGTTGTGTATACAATAGTTCACTGGGGGAAACCCAATCACACAGTAATCTATACCATTGACTTTTTCCTCTGACATACCTAACACTACATTCCACTGCACGGAAGCAGTGTAGCATCTCATTTTGAAAACCACACAGCTGTAGACAAGATTGAAACACCTTCTCAGCATCACCATACCATCCAGCATCTGACAAGAACCCACCTGTATAAAAACAAAAAGGAAACATTAGCACATATGTTAAATGAAAACCTACAAATGTTTACTTTATATCAATCAAGAACAGGGCTACTCGGCACTCAGATATAGTTAAAAAAAAGTCTTTATTAGTCAAAGTTAAAAATATATTCGCATCTCGGTGTGCCCTATGCATTTCGTACCTACAGGGGTACTTCACATGGGCTGTGATATCCCCCACAGAAAATGAGCATTTATACGAAGAACAACCAATCAAAAACTAGGAACTAGTTTGTACAAATGCTCATTTCTTGTGGGGCATATCAAAGCTCATGTGTATTACTCTTGAGTGCTGGATAGCCCTGTTCTTGTCGTATATCCTGGTTTGCCGCTCCCTAAAGCTGGGGGTTTGGGGCTGGGGCAACTGAACCACATCAACTATTTGGTGTGCTATTTACATTATGTTCTGGAGCACCTTGTTCTCTCAATCATTATTTTATATCAAAAACATTAAAAAACTGTAAATAAACATATCCAAAAAAGTGAACAAAGAAGTAGCATACCTTTATTCTGATAAAAAAAAGGACTAATTCTGTAGATTTAGAAACCAGCTGGTTCACAAGGTAATGTCCAGGGTCAAGTACCCTTAATCCAAAACACTTATTAACATTTATAACAGTACTTGGTAGGCCATAAAAGGTGTCCATACAAATAAAAGCTTTTAATTCGTTCCATGCAGACTGTCTTAAAATTGAGTTGAGCGAGGACTGAATCTATAAACCAATGAACACCACATCTAACAAGAGTTTCAAATCGGTCTGTAGGCCCCAGTGTATGATCCTGTCCCCAATGCCAACAATTGTATCAGCACAATTAAGCCCTTCTAGTGGGTAGCCAAATTGGACCTAGACACGTTTGCTTGACGATACTGTCAAACAGAAGGATCTGGCAGTATATAGCCACCTATTCAGCAGGCAGAGAGCGGAGGCAGAAAAAAAATCTCAGTTGCATATATGTACTCCTAAGTAACAAAACAAAAAAAACAGGACTATTAAAGGAACAGTAACTCCAAAAAATAAAAGTGTTTTAAAGTGATGGAAATATAATGTAGCATTGTCCTGCAATGAAAAAACTGTGTGGTTGCTTCAGAAAACACTAAGAATGTCCATTACAAATTTTGCACTTGTGATTAGTAAATGCCTTTACTTCAGCTTGCCATAGACACAAAGATCCTCGATTTGCATGATTTTTGGACCGTGTGTGGAGAGTCCCAACATTTTTCGTCTGGATTGGACAGGTTAAAAGATTGGACAGATTAAAAGATTTCTGTCGGCTGCTGATAATATCTCTGCATGTATTGCCGATGTACGATTTTCAGTGGGAGACTGACACGAGCTTTGGACAGACATAACTTTCGTAGGATTGCTGTCAGGGGCAGAACATCGACTCAACTGTTCTTTTGTACTTTATTTGCTCGGAATGGTTAGTGGCAGGTCGGGAGATAGGAAAGTCCAATCGTACGATGATTCGTACGATCGGATCTTTGCGTCTATGGCCAGCTTTAGAGACAAGACACATGCACAGTATAAGAGACAGAGATTCAACATCAAATTTACATTTTCACACTATGGAAAATTCTGGAACATAATTTGTATTAACATACCAAGGACAAAGCCAATCTGAATTGCTTTCTCTTTAACTTGGGAATCAGATTCAGCAATGTAGGAACAACGCCTGCTGAAAGAACATGCTAACACAGAAGCAACTTTTACACCATGGTCCATTAATGCTTGAAAACAGTGGTGAAGCAGATGTCTGAAAATATAAAAAAGCAGAGCATACATAATTAAAACAAACATGCTAAAATGTCGTACCAAGAGGCTACAAGTGTTAACATTTTTCACAAGAAGATATCAGCAGTGAATGGTAACTTGTCTTGACTTTTGCAAGCAAAAGTAACATGTGTCTTATCCCTGGGAAGCGAAATACTACTACAACGGATACGGGGGCTTATTTAGTAATATAGTATAACTCCAATATTACAGCAAAAATCAGCATGCACAAAAGGTAATGTCAACCACGAGGCAAATTTACTGAAGCGGCTAACGGTAGCGCAAATTCGCCAGCATGCCGTCATTTCGTTACTTCGCCGATTTACTAACGGGTGCTGGGGTAAATTCACTAGCGAAGTGGACCTATTCTAGCGCTACTTCGCACCCTTACGCCAGGTGAAGCTGCGCTCTGTTCGATGGAAGTAACTACGCTAATTCACTAACTTGCACATTTTACTGAACGTTACCTCTTACACCAGACTTTACTTTGCCAGGTCAGACCAGGCGAAGTTCAACACAATAGATAGGAGTTTGTCCAAAAATAGTTGAAATTTTTTTCAAGTCCCAAAAAACGGTGGTGTCTTTTACTTTGTTAAGGGTGATAGGCTGAAAAATAGCATAAATTTTTTGGGGGTAATTTTTTTGTAATGTAGTTGCTGCAGCATATACGTCCATTATATTTTAACTTTGCGCCGTATGCAAATTAGGCATCGCTAGCATAACTTCGCTTTGCCTGACGAAGTAACGTTTGCCTCCCTGAGCGCAACTTTGCATTTTAGTGAATTTGCTTAGCGCTGGCTAAACTACACCTGGCGAAGTGCGGCGAAGCTGTCGCAACTTCGGATATTAGTGAATTTGCCCCCACATCTATTTATGACAGCAATAAAAAGGTATATACTGACAACCTTTGACCATTAAGCCTTTAATTAGCCTCTAGTTCACTATAGATAAAACAGAAGCCTTAAACTTTAAAATTCAACTCTTCAGTTACATTTCTAAGCAAAAGACAGATCACATGAGCCAATTAATGGACAAAGTTCTGTCTTTTATGGTTTGTGTGTACAGTGAATCATAGGATCCCATGATGGTGGCCCTTAGTACTTAAAATGGCAATTTTCTATTTAGGATTACACAATAGCACATACTACTATAACAGTATATTATTATGAAAATATTTATTTACATGAACCAGGGTTTTACATAAGAGTTGTTTGATGCAATATATTTTTTATAGAGACATACATCGTTCAGGGGTATAGTTTTCCTTCAAATAACTTATTTATTTATACACTCTAAAGATCAAGAATACTCACCGTTTGTCTAAAGCACGTAGAACTTTGGCAAAGACCTCCAGTTCACAAAATTCACTTCCAAGCTGGCATAATCTTCCTTGCTGGTAAAGCTGAAAGATAAGTATTGTTATTACCTACATTGTTGTAAGATACAAGTTTCAGTTGTATATAATAGAGAGCCTACTCCCCAGATAAAAATTGTAAAACTTACTCCATCCTGGGGGAAAAAAACTAAAGGTGGCTATTCACTGGTCAATAAAAGCTGCCAACAGCCCAAGTTGCTAGAATTAAAGCAGGCCATACACACAAAAACAGGAATGTTTTCCACGACGGGTTGTTAGAAATATAGTTCAGTAGTGGTTTACAGTGGTTCCAATACTGAGGGGCTGGTTCCACTAAGGAGGCAGAAGATAAAATACATATTTCCTCTTCTAGTAACAGCTAAAAGC
This sequence comes from Xenopus petersii, assembly GCA_038501925.1. Classification (NCBI taxonomy): domain Eukaryota; kingdom Metazoa; phylum Chordata; class Amphibia; order Anura; family Pipidae; genus Xenopus; species Xenopus petersii. The sequence continues at coordinate 84,807,304 of CM076675.1, read as the reverse complement.
CTAGATATTCTTGGAACTGTGGTTAAATGACTGAAACAACAATATTTTCCTATATTTGTGACCCTCTTACAACTAAAGGGGGCTTGAACAAAGTGTAAAGATCCAAGGGGGGTTTGAACTGAAAATATCTGACAACATATTAAATATGAAATGCTTTTCATAGGGTTGAACAGAACAAAAATGGGACGTTTTTAAAATGCTGCTTAAAAAATATACATGTCAGAATATTATGCTTGTAAGCAAGGAACATTGTTGCAAAACAAACCTGTTCAATAGAAGTGTTGGTGTAGAGGTGGGTATGAAAAGACATTCTTTTAAGGCTTTCAAGTTAGCTGAAATGTTTATCAGTAACAAGGAGTCCAATAAATCATCAATAGTAAAAATAATTAGGCAGTAAGGGGTGGGAGGGAGGTCAGCTGGTTGATGAGAACAGAAAAAAGCAGAGATTCTGAACTTGTATTTTCCGTCTGTCTACACAAACGAGGAACCAATTAATGAAGGTTTCCTTCTTAATAGTCCCAATCCTAGTACAGGTATGGGATCTGTTATCCAGAAAGTTCTGAATTATGGAAAGGCTGTCTCCCATAGACTCCATTCTCTTTAATAATAAAACAGTAGCTTGTACTTGATCCCAACTAAGATATAATTAAACCTTATTGAAAGTAAAACCAGCCTATTGGGTTTATTTAATGTCTACATGATTTTCTAGTAGTCTTGATGTGTAAAAGATCCAAATTACGGAAAGACCCGTTATCTGGAAAGCCCCAGGTCCCGATGATTCCAGATAATAGGTCCAATACCTGTAATACAACTAATGTTGCATGGTTCACGCATGAGGAAATTCTAAAAAGAGACTAGAACATGTTAAGATAAAAAAAAAAAAGGCCTGTGACTGTATGGTATTCAAACTGCCATTTTTCAGGATTCATTGAGGTCTGGCTCAAGAGGTATTAAGGGATAAGATACTTGACTTCATTGCAAATCATAATACTACGAGTTTGTGCCAGTATGGTTTTATGCGTAACATATCTTGCCAGACTAATTTAAATTCCTTTATGAGAAGGTGAGCAGGAACCTCAATTCTGGAAAGGCAGTGGATGTGTCTTTGATTTGATACAGTGCCAAACAGAAGGTTACTGGTTAAATTAAGGAATGGTGGCCTGTAACTGTGCAGAACTATACACTTTGCAGAGTGATTTGACTAAATTGGAAAAATGGGAAGCAAACTGGAAAATGAGGTTCAATGTTGATAAATGCAAGGTTATGCACTTTAGCAAAAATATATTAAAGGACATTATAGACAAATAGCAGGGGACCTTTTTACCCATAAAGAGGATCACCGTACCAGAGGCCACCCCTTCAGACTAGAAGAAAAACTTTCATTTGAAGCAACGTAGGGAGTTCTTCACAGTGAGGTTGTGGAATGCACTGCCGGGTGATGTTGTGATGGCTGATTCAGTTAATGCCTTTAAGAATGGCTTGAATGATTACTTGGACAAGCATAATATTCAAGGCTATTGTGATACTAAACTCTATAGTTAGTGTATGAGTATATACTCATGTATGTGGGTATATGGAGGGATCAGTATATGTATGAATACTGAGTTTCATTTGGAGTGGTTGAATGTGATGGAATTTGGTCTTTTTTCAACCCGATCTAACTATGTAACTATGTAACCACTGCATGAACATATAGACTAAAAACCTAACAAATATGAAGGTGGAAACAAAATGATCGTTCGATTGTTATAGCCAGATTAACATATGCATTCCAATATTATCATTCATTTAAGTCAACCCATATGAAATGACAAGACATCCAATGTTACAAGGACAGAATCATCTGGCCATATATTCATCCCAAAAATTGAGCATAATAGCTCATTGGAACATGCATGAAAAACAAGGAATTCCCACCAATACTGCTCTAAAATCTGAACAAAGCATCTGCAGAGATGCTTAAGAAACTGACAACCAATCAAAATACAGTCCTACAGCTCCATGTGCCAATCATAACAAATGTTAACTTCAGGTATCCTCTGAGGAATGAATGATTTAAGGCCCTGACACAGCGCCCACAATGTATGTATATGTATATATATATATATATATATATATATATATATATATATATATATATATATATATATATATATATATATATATATATATATATATATATATATATATATATATATATATATATATATATATATATTCAAAACAAATTGCTATTTTGAAAGCTTAGCCAATGATATACTCCAACAAATTAAGAGGGATTCCCAAACTTTTTCATATGACTGTAAATGTAATGATTTGCTTGGGAAACAACAACAGTTTGGGATTTGAACATTTCTTTTTTCATGCTGGAACTAATAACTTCCTTTTTAGATTGAGGGCTATTATTACACAGCCCTGTTGATAAACTTTGTTGTGAACCAAAATATTGTGTTTGACATGAATTAACACCTTTATCTGTTTTGACAGTCAAAAAGGCTTGGATAAAACCATAAACAAATTTAAATACTGGGAATCCTTACAATATTATTCAGCATTATCAAGATACTTTAAAAGGATTAGGAAAGTAATATTCACTTCTCTTCCCCCTGTAATTATTAGCACTTACTTGTTACCCATCACTAGCACTCTTCTACTGTTAAAAATGTACTGGGCAGGATACTTTCTGAGCAACATGCCACATTCTTGACAGCTTTTCTGAGGGGCCCCTTGTAATTATTCACAACTGACGTGTGTTATAGTAAAATTCCTGGCTTTACTATGCTGCGCTTCTGTCAGTTCTGGGCTGTCACAAGGGATCTTGATGAAAATAAGGCTAGTTGGCTGTGTCAGCAGTCACACATAAAGTACTCCAGGATAGTACTTTTTACAGAAATTAAGGATTTTCCTAGAGTAAAAGTAAGTGATTATATTTGTAACAAATTTCTCTCCCCCCACCAACTGAAATTCACTTCCATTGCCTTTTAAAGGTATGACACAACTAAAGATGCACACCTTGTAGCATTGTTGTAAAACTACAAAACTGTAGGAAATAGTTTGACATGTTTTTTAAGGCCAACTCAAAAATTCACATTTATTCATTTTCATGCCAAAATAACAATTGTGATGGCCATTCAACAAGTAGAAAGGGTATAAACAAAAATATGAAACATAACCTGGTAGTGCTGTAACACCGGTAAAAATTCAAGAAGTAAAGATAAAAAGTGTGGAAGCCCAAAACCAGTGTGGCCAAAACAGGCTGAAAGAAATTACAGTGCAAAAAGTAATAATGTTTTACAGTCTCTTTCTGACCCAGATATCAGATTAGCAACACCCATACACTAGCTGGCCAGTTTTATCACAAAACACGATGAAGAAACAGCTACTCATTCCCTGTATTAATTGGTTGGCTGGCCAAAGGCCTGACAGACCAACTACTTATTTTGTAACTGGATCACACACACCGAATTAGTCCAAACGCAGAACAAATTGCCCAGCTATAATGCATTTGAGTACAGAAGAGTGGATCAAACATGATTAAGCTCACATCCTGGAGAAGGTGAACAGAATACAGTATCTTTTATATTTCTCAAAGTTGGCTCTAATTGTTTACCTACTGGACACCCACCCCTATTGTTGACATGAATGCAAAATGGCAGCTAAAAACTGACATGATCTTTTTCAGGCTGGAAACTACTGATCCACAGTGGTGACAGATAGTCTCAATATATGTCGATGACAGGAGACACCAGGAAGAGGATAAAGCATATTCTATCAAAAAAAACAGCTTGCACTAAAGCAATATTTTATTGCAAGATAATATAAAGATACAACAATTAGCTTAATAAAGAGAAAAAAACATGTGGGTGGGTTTCATGCAGTTTCCCAATGTAAAGATGTGTGTCTAGCAAGTCTTTTAAACACAAGGTTCGCGTTTGTAACACAAATGCTCTTCCATCACTGAACTAGCTATGAATTCTTAATGAATCAGATAAAATTGAGCGTAGGACTGGCCAGATATGGGATGACTTTGACGTAGTTGGCCAGCTTAAATATATTGCAATATATGGACAAACAATCCCTGTTTTGTTTAAAGGGTAAGGCATTTTTTAGTAGCAGTATGCACAAAATGTCGCTGTCTTAAATATATTGATAATGGGTTGAGTGCAGAGGACTCTTGTGTTTGACTATATGTATTTTGTGGTCACAGCCTCATTGCACCCCCGCCTAATGTTTTTAAAAAATAGTGGTGAGCACAACTTTCCCTTGTTTGTTATAGTTATACAGGAGCAGTGACCAGCTCCATGTTGTAGCTCCCACCCTTCCCAGCTATAGTCAGGTGATCCCACTGGTGTCTAATAAAAGGGCAGCCAAGTATGGAGGTTTACTTTGAAAGCAGCAAGTAAGTTGCAGGTAAAACCTAGTCCCTTTGTAAAATGTACAATGAAGCAATAGAATTCTTAATGAATCAGATAAAATTGAGCGTAGGACTGGCCAGATATGGGATGACTTTGATGTAGTTGGCCAGCTTAAATATATTGCAATATATGGACAAACAATCCCTGTTTTGTTTAAAGGGTAAGGCATTTTTTAGTAGCAGTATGCACAAAATGTCGCTGTCTTAAATATATTGATAATGGGTTGAGTGCAGAGGACTCTTGTGTTTGACTAGCTATGAATGAGGCATACACAGTTACTGCATTGTGACAAAGGATGCATACTTTGACAGAAATCACTTAACATCCATCCTACCTTTAGAAAAGGAATAAAACACTTTTACATTACTTTGATGTTAAATCTATAATTAAAAAAAATAATAATTCAGACCAACTTCATTCAAAGCCTTGTTTACATAACTAATGGCTACTCTGAGTCTAAAGCCACTGTCACACTGTGATTTAACCACGGCTTAAATCTGCCGATGGAGAAAACACTGATCCCCTGGCTTTCGACTGGTCTTCTGTGTACACTGACCAGTAGGATTTCTCACGTCATGAAATCTGCCCAGTAAGGGCATGGACAGTGCTCATGGCACATCAGTGTTCTCAGGGCTAGTGGATTTGCTCAGGAAGAGAAAACACAGAGTGTGACACTAGCCTTAGAACTCATTAAAAACTAATTAATAATGCAAACAGTGGCTGTCAGAGAGGATCTGAACCCAAAGTGTTCTAAATGCTTATGTTAGCTATAATCATAGCAGTACTAATAGATAAATAAAACAGTGTGTCTTTGTGACACCGACCTAAGAGCATGGCATTTGATATGGGACCGCTTTCAGACCATTTTTTTAAAAAAAATCCCAAACACACAACTAACTGCAAAATGCTCACAGCAGCACATCCACACTATTCCACCAGAAATCTAACTCAGCAGTTATGTACAGGGCTTTCTTGTGCCAAACTAAGTGTAACTCTGCTCCTTGCACAAAAATTTAAAAAAAGTGTATATTTAGTCAAAAATATATAAACATTCCAACACTACAGTTGGTATGTCCAAACTGTAACACTTTATTATCAAACCAAAATGCTCAGCTTTACCACCCCCAAACCTTTTGGTTTTTAGTAAATCTTTAATGAGCACTATACTGCCTAGATTTACAGTGCACAGATAATCCCCCTGCATAATGAACTCCTGTTTCTGTGACGTAATGTGGTTGTATACTGGTAATCTAATTATCTACCTTGCAAAAAACAAACATTCAAACAAGCTTCAAGTTCCCAGGAAAGCGCAACAAAAAGCATATTTTTTTCTCAATTAAAGCAATAGGCAAAACAAATGATCAGCAGAATCCCTATTTACTGAAGTTATGCTTAACAAATCGGTACACTGCCCCAGTAAAGATATTATTGAACAATAATTTTAAATGACACCATCATCAAAAGAATGTGTTTTTTACCTCTCAAGGTACAGGTATGGGACCTGATGTCCAGAATGCTCAGGACCTGAGGTTTTCTGGATGATGGATTTTTCCATAATTTGGATCTTCATACCTTAAGTCTACTAGAAAATCATGTAAACATTAAATAAACTCAAAATGCTGGATGTGCTTCAAATAAGGGTGAATTATATCTTAGAGTGGATCAAGTACAAGGCACTGCTTTATTATCACACGAGAAAAAAGAAATCATTTTTAAATGTTTGGATTATTTGGATAAAATGTATTCCACAGGAGATGGCCTTTCCGTAATTCAGATCTATCTGGATAAAGGGTTTTCGGATAATGGATCCCATACCGGTTTGGTTCAAGAACAAGAAAAGGGTTTTACAGATTTTCTTTAACCTCTAAAAATGTAAAGCTACTTTTCTACTTGTATTTTTCCTGGTGCACATGACCTGGCTGCCTTATCAAAGTACTAGTGGTTCTAGCTCAGTCTTGCTATCAAACAAAACAACAACAAAAAAAAAACATATCTGAATTTTATTTGTTCTGTTAAAACCATGGTGTAAGGCAAAAGGTGCATGGATCAATTTCTCGGCTGATGTAAATATGTCAGCGGTTAAAAAGCTGATCCACTACTTTCCATCCACTGACAGGATCAACGCTCACACAGAGTGGATTTTGACGTGGAAGCGCTTAAGTATGTATTTACACACTGAATTACACACTGAATCACACTCTGTAAACTAGCAGGGTGATCCTGTGCCGGTCAGTGCACACATGGGGGTATATATATATATATATATATATATCAAAAAGTGAAGTTAGAGATCCCCTAGAGTGAAATTCCGCCACTCTCCATTCATTTGAATAGTATTTTTAACAGAGTATTTATCAATGGGTGAATAATTATGGGTCCTTTTGATAAATATGCCTTTCAAAATCCCATAAAAATGAACGGAGATCAGCAGAATTTCACTCTAGAGGACCATGGCGATCTCTAACTTTTTCGTAAATATACCCCATATAGAGGAAAAGGAAGGCAGCCAAAAAAAATGATCTGTGTGCCTTTAGCCTAAGCATACGATTATAGCATACACCTACCTTTTTTTCTTTTTAAATCTCTTTAAAGTTTTAAATTAAATGTAAAAGTGTGCAATTTTGTTTTTCTCGCCAGCGGGGAAAAAACCCCACCAGTGTCGGCTCAATACTACATCTGCCGTTCATGCAATTTGCATCCACTTGTTGAAGTAGACCGGTCACCAAGACATAAAAAGCCCTTTTCAAATTAAACATGAAATCCAAATTCTTTTTTTTTTTTTATTAAAGTGTTCATAGCTGTTGTAAACTGATTTAAAAAGCTCAGCTGTCAATCAAATATTGTCTGCCCCTTCTCTATGTCTTAAGCTGGCCATAGATGTTGAGATTTTTAAAAGATCAGATCCTGATCGTGAGACCACGATCTTCTCAGAACGAATTTACCATCAACTAAAAAGACCAATTTGCCAGGAAACCAAAGGGGAGCTGCCTGCTTGGCCCTGCAAACATAGATAGATTGCACTGGGACCGACAAAGATTTTTTGACCTGGCCGATCAATTTCCCGACAGATGTCAGCCGAAAAATCGTAAGATGTACGATCGTTCGAATACCACTAACCACATGATAATTTCGAAGGATTGGTCGGACTTCCCTAAAATCGGTCGTTCGGCAAGACGAATCGTCGCGTCTATGGGGAGCTTTAGGCATAGAGGCGGAGCAATCAATTACTTTCACTTTCCATTCAGCACTTCCTAGATGTCACTGCTCTCCACACATTCCCCCCCATTCTCTTTACCATTTAATTGTGTAGCCAGGGCATGGGGATGGACATCCGGTTCCCCATCCTGGTGCACAAACAAGATTCTGAGATGATGCAAGACTTGTCTTAATAACAGTGTCCACAAAATGGCTCCTGCCTGCTTGCTATAATTATGAATTCCCAGACTGATGGAAACTATATTAAATTAATTTATACAGTGTAATTAAAGTTCATTTTGCTTGACTCACATGATAAAATAGGATTTGGATTAATTTTTTTTGGTTGACGGGTCTCCTTTAACGGCGCATGTGGAGCGGGTTTTGGTCCGAAAATATGAATACTTGAGTGTTGGGTGGCAAAAGGCTGTCCACTTTCATCCATGTGCTCATGTGAAGGTAGTGAGGCAACAGGTTTAACATTTTGCCTTCTCTGACAACATACACATGAACAGAAGATTTTAATTGTGAATGGGAAGATGCTGCAAGCAAAAAATGAAAGAATGCAAAAGAAAAGCTAGTGTGCCTGCACTGATCCATACACAATGATCTAGCACTGCACTCATAATATTAGGCTAGGAAGAGTTAGACAGAAGAGTAAACAGCACTGGCCCCCCTTCTCAGTGTCAAGCTACAATCACACCGTGTGACAGAAGAGAGAGATTAAATAAGCAAATATGGAGCTCCAGCCTGCCTCACTACAGGATCTGATTGAATCACTATTCCTGCCTATTGTATAAACAAGTGTAGGTGTAATGTATAGACGTAACGTAAAGCATGATGTGCCTGTCCCAACCATACTGACAGCTTCCTAATGAACCATGTGCCGGTCACAAACCCATAGAGACAGACAGACGGCTCCCGTGCTCCATCACCTTGTAGTACACATCAAACTGGATGTTTTCGGGCAGGCTGCGGATATCCCTGCGCGCTCGGCTGTAGTTATCCACCACGGCGGAGATTGCTGTGTTATACAGAGTCTCTGGGATCCACTCCAACTCCGCCGCCGCCATGTTCCAGCTGTCCGAGCCAGGCTGTGGAGCAGTGACAGCCCGGACTGCCTTCTCCACCTTCTCCTGCACAACTCGAAGGGCCTCGGGTTCCTCGTTTCCTTAAGCACCGCTACACATCGAGAAGCCTCCTCTTCTTTTGCCTTAAAGACAATGGGTTGTCGTACACCCACCAGCCCTCTACCGGGGGAGGAGTACAACCCCTCGGTATTCCTAGCGTTATTCCCGTCCGCAAAACACCGAATTCTAGATCGCCTTCTTACCACTGCGCAAGCGGCAGCAACAGTGACGTCCGCACGCAGAACGTGTAGCGATATGACTAGGAGAGGGTTGGCACTGTACTGTAGAAAGGCAGAGTCACGTGGTGTGACAGAAGGGATGATGTCAGCACACATAAGTGCTGCTGCTTTACTGCAAAATTGGAAAAGAAACCGGATTAATGTTGTTACTGCGCCTCTACTTAAAGGGATTCTGTCATCGGAAAACATGTTTTTTTCAAAACACATCAGTTAATAGTGCTACTCCAGCAGAATTCTGCACTGAAATCCATTTCTCAAAAGAGCAAACAGATTTTTTTATATTCAATTTTCAATCTGACATGGGGCTAGACATTTTGTCAATTTCCCAGCTGCCCCCAGTCATGTGACTTGTGCCTGCACTTTAGGAGAGAAATGCTTTCTGACAGGCTGCTGTTTTTGCTTCTCAATGTAACTGAATGTGTCTCACTTAGAGTTGCCATCCGGGCAGTATAATACAGGCCTAGCCGGTAAAACACCTGCCAAGGCAGGGGCTGGTATTACAAATTTACCGGCAATGCAGTTGCCAGTAATTTGTAATACCTTTTAAAAAAAAAAGCCCCGGCTTCCCCCAATTTGCACAGACCTTAATTTTTTCCAGCACTGTGGACATCTCTGCGATGTTGCTCTGCCCCTATTGCGGCATGCCACTTAGCTCCGCCCCTTTTGGTGCCCGGTAATATTTTTCAGTAAAGGTGGCAACTAGGGATGCACCAAATCCACTTTTTTGGATTTGGCCGAACCCCCGAATCCTTCACGAAGGATTCGGCCGAATACCGAACCGAATCCGAACCCTAATTTGCATATGCAAATTAGGGGTGGGAAGGGGAAAACATTTTTACTTCCTTGTTTTCTGACAAAATGTCACGCAATTTCCCTCCCTGCCCCTAATTTGCATATGCAAATTAGGATTCGGTTCGGCCGGGCAGAAGGATTCGGCCGAATCCGAATCCTGCTGAAAAAGGTCGAATCCCGAACCGAATCCTGGATTCGGTGCATCCCTAGTGGCAACCCTAGTCTCAGTGGGACATGGGTTTTTACTATTGAGTGTTGTTCTTAGATCTGCCAGGCAGCTGTTATCTTGTGTTGGGGGCTGTTATCTGGTTACCTTCCCACTGTTCTTTTGTTTGGCTGCTGGGGGGGGGAAGAGAGGGGGTGATATCACTCCAACTTGCAGTACAGCAGTAAAGAGTGATTGAAGTTTATCAGAGCAGAAGTCACATGACTTGGGGCAGCTGGGAAATTGACAATATGTCTAGCCCCATGTCAGATTTCAAAATTGATTATAAAAAAATCTGTTTTCTCTTTTGAAAAATGGACTTCAGTGCAGAATTCTGCTGGAGCAGCGCTATTAACTGATTAATTTTGAATTTTTATTTTCCAATGACAGTATCCATTTAATGATGGAGGTGCAACAGGCTCTATTTAAGTGGCCCAAGTTCTTTCTGGATTTTTAGCTTACTTTCTGCCTATTAACAAACTCCTATTGTAAAGTGGAATTTGTAGTTGATAAAAAAATAATTCAACTCAATTGTCTGCAGGAGAGCAGGGAAGCTAGAGCTGTATATTGACTAACCATGCTGTTATGTTAAATCTCACACATATTTATATTCAAAAATCCTACGAATTCAACTTCGAATGTCGAACTAGTCTATTCTATGGTCAAATTTTAAAGTTTTTTTCACTTCGAAATTCGACCCTTGATAAATCTGCCCATAGTTCTTTTCATACAGTTCACCAAAAAAAAACAACATTTTCTAATGACTTTCTATTTTATGACTGTTTTTCTAATATTCAAGTGGAAAGTGTAATTTTTCACCTTCTAAAGCAGCTCTGGGAGGAGGGAGAGGGGGTCGTCGACCATATAAACTGTTCTAAATTGATACATTTAGTTGATCCATTTCTTGTCTTTGTTCCTGCTGAGCAGAATCCCTGGGTTTCAGTGAAGGCAGCTGTTAGAATTGATAAAATAGTTGCTAATATTCAAGAGATGCTGCTGAGAAATGGATCAACTAAATGCTGCAAAATTGTAACAGTTTAGAGTTAGCGCCTGAATTACTGAGCTGCCAGGCTCGAAAACCAGAGACAGGGATATTAAACTTTACACTTAGATTTTGGAAAAACAGTAAAAAAAAAGTGTTTGGAAGGTGATCAATCCCTTTAAGCTGTGAGTCTCAGTTTCCCCTAGAGACTTGCTTATCTTAAATAGTTAGTTACTAACCAGACATTACTATGAAATCCACCATACAAGCAGATTATGTGACAGCATTTTTCTTAAAATTGTCCAAAGAGAATAAAAACAATTTCACAATCACAGTTTTTATAATGTGGATTTCCTGCATAAAACATGTTTATATCTATAGGATATAAGAGAACTCATAGGAGTTCCCCCAATAAATTATTTTGTTGAGGAGCCAACCAGAAAAAATATGCAAATTAGGGGCGGGAGGGAAATTGCGTGACTTTTTGTCAGAAAACAAGGAAGTGAAAAATGTTTTCCCCTTCCCACCCCTAATTTGCATATGCAAATTAGGGTTCGGATTCGGTTCGGTATTCGGCCGAATCTTTCGTGAAGGATTCGGGGGTTCGGCCGAATCCAAAAAAGTGGATTCGGTGCATCCCTAATAGAAATAATATGTTTCATGACAATTTTCCTTAATTTAACCGGTAATCTTCTGTGTGGTACTGTATCAAAACCTTTAATAGTACTTTTTTAATTATTGCAATTTTTCAATGAAATATGTTACATGAAAAAGAATAAATAATGTACATCAAAGTAAAATACATTTATTAGCATAGATTAGAATGTTGTTATTTCTGCCTTTTATTTGTTGGGATTAGGGATGCACCGAATCCACAATTTTGTATTTTGAATATAGCTAAGTGTATTTTTCTCAGTTGCAAATACCACCCTCATTCCTGTTGGTTTCTGAGCATTCGTCAAGAATAAAAAAAAAAGGCAACGCGCTGCATTTAAAAAAACATGATGAAACGTAAATGCCATAAAAAGCAACTTTGAACACTCATAAATACAGAAAATAATGGAATCAATTAACTAATGAAATTAGTCATGGTGGGAGACAGCTGGGACGACAGCCTCAGTGGGCCGTGCACCCACCAGTTCAACCCTGAAGAACAGAGTATATTAAGCAAAGGTAAAAGACTAAGAGAATATAAAGGTTGATTGAGGAGAGGAGGAATAATAGCTTGGAAAGTGGGCCATCAGTCTAAGGTTTTGTGGTTGGCCCCTGTCATCCCAGTCCGACACTTAGGGGCACATTTACTTAGGGTCGGATATCGAGGGTTAATTAACCCTCGATATTCGACTCTCAAAGTTAAATCCTTCGACTTCGAATATCGTAGTCGAAGGATTTACCGCAATCGATCGATTCGAAGGATTTTAATCCATCTATCAAACGATTTTCCTTCAATCAGAAATTTGTTAGAAAGCCTATGGGGACCTTCCCCATAGGCTAACATTGATGTTCGGTAGGTTTTAGTTGGCGAAGTAGGGGGTCGAAGTTTTTTTAAACAGACAGTACTTCGACTATCGAATGGTCGAATAGTCGAACAATTTTTAGTTCGAATCGTTTGATTTGAAGTCGTAGTCGAAGGTCGAAGTAGCCAATTCGATGGTCGAAGTAGCCAAAAATTCGAAATTCAAAGTATTTTTTCTTCTATTCATTCACTCAAGCTAAGTAAATGTGCCCCCTAATATCAGGACAGGAACATCCAAACAAAACAGAATAGAAGAATAGAATATAGAAAAAGGTTCAATGATCCACCACAAAGATCAAAATAAGAAAAAAAAACACTTTTATAAAGCCACTTAATTGAGAAATTACCTGGATCTGATAAGTTACATGTGTGAGCCAAGGAAGGAAAACACATAGAACGGAATCACCACCATTAGTTAGAAGACTGAATCACATTGCCTTCTGTGGCTCAACCAGGTGGAGCACCAGCCTACAAACTCTAGCTTCTTGATTCTAGACCGGGCAGGTCCTGGCTTACTTACTTACTTACAAGTAGACATAAGCATTTACACAAGAAAGGGAAAAATATTCAAACTCAACACAGATTCCTGTTCAGAATAACTGAAGTCTCTGAAGAAAACTAGGGAAAACTTACAAATGCCACTCATACATGTATATTGGTTTGACTGATCCAAACAGATTTCACCATTATTATTCAAAAATAAACCCAGAGCTCCAAATAATGGGAAAAAATACAAAACACAGTACCCTGGTCAAATTCAAACACAAAACAGTTATTTGATCCCTTATTTTGATTTGGATCAAAGTAAGTTAGTAAATGAATGTGTCATAAGAATCAATGTGATGCAGGCCTACTGATAAGCAGTAAGCATATGAAAACCATTGTTTGGTGATACCTAGAACTTGCAAGAAATAGGGATTAGGCCACACGATTATAGGTGCCTCTGAGAGGACACAGTGGTAGGAATCCTGTTCTGGCACACCAAACTTGGTTCAATACGCCTGATTTGCAATAGAGCCTGAATGATTATATGACTGTACTGCATTCACCATTTACTCCATATAAGATCAACAATTGTGTGTTTTATACAAAAGCACCATACCCATGGTCTCCCTGTATCTAGGAAATAAGGATAAATATTTATAGAGGGTTCACATGTCTGATGTAAGATTGTGGTGGTGCTAGTGTGATAATTGTTATTCATACTAAGTATCCCAAGTACTTTTATACCAGATTGATACACATCAAAAATTGTTTTTTAATGCAATCAATGTTGCCCTCGTGATATATTTTTAACGGAGCTATTAAATGTTATGTTTTAGCTAAGTCCAAAAATAGTTTTGGTATCAGTGGATTGAGAACTGCCTTTTACAGACTTGGCACTTTAATTACTATAAGCACTTTATATTTATGAATTTTTAAATTAATCTTCACAATTGATGAAATTGCCACACACAGAAGTTTCTCTTTATCACATGAAATGTATTTAAGTTACAATGAATTTCACACAAGAATGAAAAGTATTTTTTCAGTTGTGTTTTTTCCTTGTCCACACAAACCACATAAAGATTGGATGGTGCGACTGTAAGAACTCTTCGGGTAGTTCCTTTCTTTTAAGACATTTTCAAACCTAGTTATTTAAATTAATGTTTAGAAACTCCCCAGTTTGGAATTTCTACAGATTCAAAGGTTCCACTTTGACACTACCAACCAGACAATGGTTTGAACGAGAGACAAGAAAATTAATAGAAGAGAGCCTGAAAAAAAAGATAACTAATAAAGTAACAATAATAACAAAATTGTAGTCTCACAAAGCAATATGAGATACCAGGGTCAGTGATCCCCACTTGAAAAGCTGGAAAAAGGCAGAAGAGGAAGGCATATAATTCACAAACTATAACATAGACTCTAGGAATAAGACATTTTATACAAAACAAGAACTATCCCTTTAATGAATTAATCGGATCCCTGTATTTTTTGCATATATAATAGTGCCAGGATCACTGAGTCCAATATAAAGAGCTGTAGTGTCGCTTACACCTCCCACATGAGAAACTGCTACTGAGGTTGGATACAAAGCTGATCTCAGTGGAGGAGAGGCAGGAGTGTAAAAGCATTCAAGTATTCATCTGCCATAGTGAAAGTACCAAATCGGTGAAGGCAAAATTGAAGTTACGAGTCTGCCTCATAGTCTTTAGAAAACAGATGCTGAACACTTTACAAGGAAGTGCAGGCCACTTTCTATTTAAGCATATTGTGTATGTACCAGGGCAGACTTGAACAATTAGTACGTAATAATGTGCGTGTCCCTGGGGGGGGCATGTGTTTGCAGAATCGGTGCACCTGCAACAAGGACAACAGGCACCTAATAAATACACAAAATGTTTCTTACAAAGAAAAAGGATGGCTACAATGATTATATGGTGACCAGACTGTTTAGGGGCTCTAAAGACACCATTTATTTTTCTATAATGCAGTTCTTCACCATGCAATATGATAATGGTTTCATCTGTCCCAATTTCCCAGGAAGATACAGCACCCTAGTCCCTGTAGAAAATGGCCCTGCCAACTGGCATAGCTTGTGTGTGTCACAGCTTGTCAATTTCTGCCCTTAGTGCCTGTCAAGACAAATATCACTGTTGCTGCTGATCAGAAAGAGGGCCATGGTAATAGAAAAGTCTGCCTTTTCTGTAGTTCTTCTGGTTGCAGCCTTTTCTTCTGAGTATTACCAGTCAGTGACAGGTGGGTGCTGAAGTTACAGGAGTGGGAAGCTGCAGCTGGTGGGAGGAACTGAGGGCTTTAATAGTTGATTTAGGTAAGAGAGCAGTTCAGGAAGGGAAAGGATGGACATAAAATGATACATTTAGCAGTGAGAACATTGCTGGTAAATATTAATACGGCCCTAGCTGGTGATTTACTTGCCAGGCTAATGCTAATATACAAGTACATTAAAGGACATTACAGACTAATAGTAGGGGACCTTTTTACCCATAAAGAGGATCACTGCACCAGAGGCCACCCCTTCAGACTAGAGAAAAAGAACTTTCATTTGAAGCAACGTAGGTGTTTCTTCACAGTGAGGACAGTGAGGTTGTGGAATGCACTGCCGGGTGATGTTGTGATGGCTGATTCAGTTAATGCCTATAAGAATGGCTTGGATGGTTTCTTGGACAGACATAATATCAAAGGCTATTGTGATACAAAACTCTATAGTTAGTATAGATATTGGCATTTATAATTTATGTGAGGGTTTTAGGGGTGTATGTATGGATGCTGGGCTTTCATTTGGAGGGATTTAACTTGATGGACTTTGTCTTTTTTCGACCCGATTTAACTATGTAACTATGTAACTATATAAACTTGTTGGCAACCTTAGCAGACTGATCTGAGTAGAAATAATGCAGAAAAGTTAGGCACTGTTGATTAAGCAAAACAGTAATTACCTTTTAAAATTTTCAGAAGCTCTCATCAGTATCAGAAAGGTATCTGTCACGATCGCCGCCCGGAGCAGGTCCAGGAGCTCCGGGCGGCGCGTCCCTCCTTGCCGGCGTCGCTTCCAAAATGGCGGCGCCCATGGACGCCACGTGGGTAGCGGCACCGGCGCGATGACGTCAGCGCACCGACGTCGGCGCAAGGGCGTCAATGACATCACAATGGCCTGCCTGTGAACTTTTGCCTGGATCCTGACTATTCGTTGATTAACCCTTGGACACCGCGACCTTGTTCCCTCAAGAGGGCTTCCTCCTCGATCCTGACAACCTCCCTGGAGGGAGCTCCCGGCTCCCTGATATTATACTTGGGCCATGGATCCCACTGAGGAAGCTCAGCCGGATTTCGGCAGGGCCTTTCGAGGTCTGCATACCCGCATGGAGGCGTACGAAGCTCGGCAAAATTATGTCGGACGCATGCTGGAGGCGATTTTGGAAAAGTTATCCATGCTAACGCCGACTACTCCAATGCCAACAACGCCCACACTAGTTGCTGCCGATATGGCTACTCAATCCTCCACTTCTGGTCCGCGAATTCCTGCACCGCCTCTCTACAGCGGCGACCCTCAAGCCTGTCGTGGTTTTGTGAATCAGTGCCAGATCCGGTTCGCCCTACAACCTGCGGAGTTTAACTCTGAACGAGCAAAGGTTGGTTTCGTGATCACTCGTCTGGCGGGGAAAGCGCTTGAATGGGCTTCTCCACATTGGGAGAAGGAGTCTCCCTTAATTGACGATTCCAAAGCCTTCCTTCATGAATTCCGGACGGTGTTCGATGCTCCCGGTCGGGTGGCGACTGCTGCTTCTCGTCTGTTCCAGATCCGCCAAGGTAATCGCAGTGTAGCGGAATATGCCATTGAATTCCGTACCCTCGCTGCAGAGAATTGCTGGAACAATGATGCCTATCACGCTGCCTTCTACAATGGTCTCTCTATCCGCCTCAAAGATGACCTGGTCTCCCGTGAATTACCCACGCAAGTAGAAGACCTCATTGCTTTGTCTGTCAAGGTGGACACTCGTCAGAGAGAACATCAAACTGATAAGGACAGAGTCAAGAAATTCCCACCCATGTTGGCTCCTCGCTTTCAAAGACCTCTATTACCTCCTACCTCCCCGCAGCCTTCAGTTATTCCTCCGGAGGAACCTATGCAAGTCGGAAGAGCTCGTCTCTCTGAACAGGAGAAACTCCGGAGACGTACGGCTGGACTTTGTCTCTACTGTGGGGGTCAATCTCACTTCGCCAACTCCTGTCCTGTGAAGTCTCAGAGTTCCCCTCTTCAAGGTAACCTTGCTAAGATTCATGTAGGGGGTGTTACTCCGAAGTCACAAGAGAACTCTCATAGGTTTCTTCTGCCTTTACAGATCCGTCTGTCCTCTAAGACCATTGTTGGCTCAGCTTTTATTGACTCTGGAGCTGCCGGTAATTTCATGGACGCTCTCTTTGCCAAGCATATGAATGTTCCCCTGTTTCCATTAACTATTCCTCTTCGTGTCACTGCCATTGACGACAGACCCCTGGAGGCTGAATTTATCTCCATGATGACTGGGGAATTGCCTGTGCAGGTTGGGACGCTGCATAAAGAAAGACTTTAGTTCCTAATTATTTCCTGCCCATCCGTTCCAGTTGTTTTGGGTCTCCCTTGGCTGCGCCTGCATAATCCCTCCATTGATTGGTCCGCAGGACAGATTTCCCGTTGGAGCCCATTTTGTCAGCAGCACTGCCTTCCTGCTGAACCCCTCCAGAGGGTGAATATCTCTATGTCGGATCTGAAGACTCTACCCTCCTTTTACAAGGAATTCGCTGATGTATTCTGTAAGAAGTCTGCAGAATTCCTTCCTCCACATCGACAATACGATTGTCCTGTCGATCTCCTGCCTGGAACCATGCCCCCTAGAGGTCGTACTTATCCTCTTTCTCCAGCGGAGACCACTGCCGTGAAGCAGTATATCCAAGAAAATCTCCAGCGGGGGTTTATTCGCCCTTCTACTTCTCCTGCCGGGGCTGGATTCTTCTTCGTGGAAAAGAAGGATGGAGGCCTACGTCCTTGCATCGACTACCGGGGTCTTAATAAGATTACCGTTAAGAACCGGTATCCCTTGCCCTTGATTGCCGAACTCTTTGACCAACTGAAGGGGGCTAAAATCTTCACTAAGTTGGATCTCCGTGGGGCGTATAACCTTATCCGCATCCGGGAGGGTGACGAATGGAAGACAGCATTCAACACTCGGGATGGGCACTATGAGTACCTCGTAATGCCCTTTGGTCTCTGCAATGCCCCCGCTGTCTTTCAAGAATTCGTGAACGACATTTTCCGGGATCTCTTGGGAAAGTTTGTGGTGGTGTACCTCGATGACATCCTGATTTTCTCCAAGGACCTTACAAGCCATCGTTCCCAGGTGAAGGAAGTACTCTCTCGTTTGAGGAAGAACTCTCTCTTTGCCAAACTGGAGAAATGTGTGTTTGAAGTGTCCAAGATCCCTTTTCTGGGCTACATCATCTCCCCAGAGGGTTTCGAGATGGATCCTGTGAAAGTGTCTGCAACCCAAGAGTGGCCCCTACCGCTGAGCACTAAGGCAATCCAGAGATTCATTGGTTTTGCCAATTACTACCGGCAATTCATTAAGGGATTCTCTTCTCGTATTGCTCCTATCCTGGCCCTCATCCGAAAAGGGGGTAAACCCAGCTCATGGCCCCCGCCTGCTATAGAGGCTTTTCAATCCTTGAAGGATGCCTTCACTTCTGCTTCGGTTCTCCGCCATCCTGATCCGGAGTTACCTTTCTTCATCGAGGTGGATGCTTCTGAAGTTGGAGCTGGAGCTATCCTGTCCCAAAGACATCCCTCTGATGGGAAGCTGCACCCATGTGCGTATTTCTCTAAGAAGTTCTCTCCTGCAGAACAAAATTATGATGAAGGAAATCGAGAACTCCTGGCTGTTAAGCTTGCCTTAGAAGAGTGGCGTCACCTCCTGGAAGGTTCCTTGATCCCAGTCACGATCTACACGGATCATAAGAATCTTGAGTTCATTCAATCCCTCAAGAGGCTGAATCCCAGACAAGCAAGGTGGTCTCTCTTCTTCTCTCGATTTAACTTTGTCTTGACTTTTCGCCCTGGCTCCAAGAATCGGAAGGCCGACGCTCTGTCTCGAAGTTTCACTCCGGTGGATCGTACTCCCGAAAGACAAGAGCCTATTATTCCTCCTGTCAAGATCATCGCTTCATTGTACCCTCAGTTTGCTGATCAAATCCTGGCTGGTCAATCTTCTGCCCCTCCTGATACCCCAATTGGAATGGCTTTTGTACCTCCTGAACTTCGGCTACCTGTCCTGCAACAGACACATAGTTCCAAACAAGCTGGACATCCTGGTCCTGTTAAAACTCTTGAACTTTTACGTTGTCTAGTTTGGTGGCCGACAATCCGTAAAGATGTCAAAGACTTTGTTTCTGCCTGTACCGTTTGTGCCACTTCCAAGTCCAGTCATTCTCGCCCCAGTGGGTTACTACAACCGTTGCCGGTTCCCTCTCGTCCTTGGACGCACTTGGCTATGGACTTCATTGTTGAACTTCTTCCCTCCGGTGGGAACACAGTGATCTGGGTTGTCATTGACCGCTTCAGCAAGATGGCCCACTTCATCCCTCTACGGAAGCTGCAGTGGAGTTGTCACAGTTGTTCATTCAGTTCATTTTTCGCCTGCATGGCTTCCCGGCCGAGATCGTTTCTGACAGAGGGTCCCAATTCACGGCAAAGTTCTGGCGTTCCCTGTGCAAAGATCTGGGTATTAATCTTCAGTTCTCCTCACCTTATCATCCCCAGACGAATGGAGCGGCTGAGCGAGTGAACCAAGCCTTGGAACAATTCTTGAGAAACCACGTTTCCCTTTCAAGATGATTGGTCTGATCTCCTCCCGTGGGCGGAATTTGCTCATAACAATGCCTGCCACACTTCCACTGGAAGGTCCCCATTTATGTCGGTGTATGGTCAACATCCTCAAGCCTTCCCACAAGACTTTGTGTTGTCTGATGTTCCGGCCGCTGATGACCATGCAGCCCACATGTCTGCTATTTGGGCTGCAACCAAGTCCAACCTGGAGAAGAGTGCTCTGGTTCATAAGACGTTTGCAGATCGTAGACGTAGACCCTCTCCTCCCTACAAGGTCGGTGATAAAGTCTGGTTGTCTTCCAGGAACATTCGGTTGAAGGTACCATCTCCTAAGTTGGGTCCGAGGTTCGTAGGTCCATTCTCCATCTCGGAAGTGATCAATCCTGTGGCTGTCAGACTTCAGCTTCCCCCTGAGATGCGAATTCCCAACGTATTTCATGTCTCTTTGGTGAAACCCGCTACCTCCAACCGCTTTTCAGTTGTCCAGCCTCCCCCTCCTACTATCTCTGTGGATGGTCAACAAGAATATGAGGTGGAGAAGATCCTTGACTCCAGGATCTCCAGGGGCTCTCTTCAGTACCTCATCAAGTGGAAAGGCTTTGGCCCTGAAGGATGCTCCTGGGAAGGACGCTCTGATGTCCATGCTCCTCGTCTGGTGAGGGAGTTCCACTCCAAATTTCCCCAGAAGCCAAGTCCTGGTGGTCCGGAGGCCCCCCGTGACGGGGGGGTTACTGTCACGATCGCCGCCCGGAGCAGGTCCAGGAGCTCCGGGCGGCGCGTCCCTCCTTGCCGGCGTCGCTTCCAAAATGGCGGCACCCATGGTCGCCACGTGGGTAGCGGCGCCGGCGCGATGACGTCAGCGCAAGGGCGTCAATGACGTCACAATGGCGCCAAATTCAAAATAAAAACTAGATGCCAGAATGGCACCCAAGTATAGGAATACTTTCCCTAAGTGCATCCTGGGTTTTCCTGTGAGCTTTATTGCTAATCTTGTTCCTGATTTATATTCTGACCCTTTGCCTGGACTTTGGACTTTGCTGATATCTGCCTGCCTGTGAACTCTTGCCTGGATCCTGACTATTCGTTGATTAACCCTTGGACACCGCGACCTTGTTCCCTCAAGAGGGCTTCCTCCTCGATCCTGACAACTTCCCTGGAGGGAGCTCCCGGCTCCCTGATAGTATCTGATGTAGGCAGGATGACTGCAATCCTGTAAATTCTAGACTAGCACAAAAGGCTTTTCCCTGGAAAGCACATATAGTTGAATGGTTGTATACCAAAAGCAACAAAACAATTTCACAAATTTTAAGTAAATAGCAATATCAGGTTTTTATAAATACATTATAACTGATTATAGTTCATATAAAGATATTGTATGCATTTTAAAGTGCTGCTTTATTACAGTATTCTGTTATGCAACAATGAAACAGTAAAAAAAAGCAAAACTTAAGTCATAGAATAACAACACATATAACTATGAGATTATTTAAAAACGTTCATCCAAGACTATATCATCAGCATATTATTCATGGGAATAAAACTCAGGGTCTGGGTATTTATGTCCTGAACAAGAACACTGGCCCAGGGTTTCAGGTAAGCAATTCCATTAACAAATATATATTTTTAGTTGAAAAAATGAATATGTATAACTACATCTATAAGTGAATTGAGTTTCTTCTTTTAGTTTAAACTTGATCATCTGGTTGCAATGGTCAGTGTGTTCATTATTATTTTTTCTAAAAAAAACCTCACAAATTCTGGAGTTTAGTGATACTTGGAGTTAAAATGGAATACAACCATTTCAGGAATGCCAACGCTTTATATATTCAGAAGTCATCCATATTTATAACCTAATTTGGAGTGGAGCATAGGGTTGTTCCAGAGCTTGGCCAATAAATTCCCCTTTTTCATAAATAGGGTTGCCACCTGGTCAGTATTTTACTGGCCTGACCGGTAAAAATGATACTTGACCCCAATGTTATTAATAGGGGAAAAAATTAAATATATAGGAAGGCCGGTATTTTTCCCCAAAAAAGGTGGCAACCCTATTCATAAATTGAGTGGCTGATGTCTTTGCTATTTTTAAGGTAGAATATATACTTCTAAGAATGCATTATAATACATGCTTAGTGCAAGATACTGTGTAAGCTATCAAGATGCATTATTTTTGGACTTCTAGAAAATCATCATATTTGAAAACCTACAAAATTTGAATAGACTCTTAACCCTAATATTACTTTTTTATCCAAACCTGCCCACTTCAATTTCTTAGTGCTAAATAGTGATTCAATGGGCATCTGCACTTCAGCCATTTAAAATCGATTTTAGTAAATGGGCCATCCAATCTTCTCCCCTGCTCAAACCTTTCCACCAAAGTAAATATAAAGTTCATAGTGTAGGACAGAAGGACAAAATCGCAGGTTTACTGCTAATGTGCAAATTTATTGTAGTCCACACGACATGTTTCAGGCACCATCTGCCCTTTTTCTCAAGTGTGCAACACAAGTGAAATACAGAGTATATATAACCACACAACCACAAGTATAAAATACTCTGTATTTCACTTGTGTTGCACACTTGAAAAAGGGCAGATGGTGCCTGAAACATGTTGTGTTGGACTACAATAAATTTGCACATTAGCAGTAAACCTGCGATTTTGTCCTTCTGTCCTACACTCTGAACTTTATATTGGCTTATTGGGTGCCAGGACGGAGCACCAGTGGGACATTATAGGACTAGCTGCACCTTGCCTTGTGTATAAACCCCATTGTTAAGCATTGTTTTTCCACCAAAGCTTTAGATGGATGCCAATTTGTTTTATTTTATATTTTTTTGGGATTTTTATAATATAAAATCAGGGTAGGAGATACCACTGAATGGTTTGTATAATGATTAGAATGGGACGGTTTCAGCACTCAAGTGGGAGCCAAAATAGGTGCTGGCATTCCAAGTACAGATAGGGTTGCCACCTGGTCTGTATTTTACCTGCCTGGCCGGTAAAAATGATGGTTGATCCCAATGCTATTGATAGGGAAAAAAGATAAATATATAGGAAGGCCACCTTTTCTGTTAAAAAATACTGGCCTTCCTATATTTTTGTGTTTTTTCTCTATAAATAACATTGGCATCAAGCAACATTTTTACAGGCCAGGCCAGTAAAATACCGGCCCCAATTTAGGGTTGCCACCTGGTCGGTATTTTACCGGCCTGACCTGTAAAAATGATTGTTAATAACAATGTTATTAGGGAAAAAAGATAAAAATATAGGAAGGCCGGTATTTTTTTTTCAGAAAAGGTGGCAACCCTAAGCTCCTCTGGCATTTGCCAGAATCCAGTTTGCCAGTCTGGGCCTGGATGGTTTAAAGTAGTCGATTTTAGACAGACATTTTTTTTATGGGCATTTTTTTGTTTAATAAAACAAAACGTTGGGAAGTGTACTTTAATGTGCAGTATAACTCCAGTTATCTTGGGATAAAAGGATCTGAAGGGATCAATTCTGCTTAAAATAGGGCAAATGATTCGCACTTCTTGCGTGCACTATACTATACATGCAAGCTATTGGTGCGATTTAGAAGGTATGTGTTATCAGTACAACCACAGTAGCGGCTCTACTAAAAGCTGTTCAGGTTTGGAATTGCCCAGATCAAAGATGGAGGCTGAAGTTGGCCATATGGAATATTCTAGATTAGAACATCACAGGCGTCTCAAACGCTGTTACGTCTCCGGAAGTAGAGAAGCTAAAATAAACAACAGTGGTTGCCCGCCTTTGCGATGGCTACGCGGGCTTCCTTCAGTGTAGCTCTTATGCGCATGCTCACAGGAACTGTAGGAAGCCTACACTGGCCGGTCCGCCTGGGCGCTCACTTTGCAGTGTGACGTAGGAGGCGTATCCTCGGCTCCCGGATAGTATTGAATATAAACAATCAGAAGCGCAGTTGGCGGATTTTTGAAGCACCGAGTCGTGAAATCGATTTCTCGCCGACCACCGCTAATCCATCGCGTAGGGTTCGGTTCAGCAATTGATCACTTTTTGGCGTTTTCCCGTCCGACCTGTAACAAAGAAGGGGTGCAATGGAGATTCCATTCACCCTGCGGGTGAGCGTGTCGTCGGACCAGGGAGGAAGGAAGTATATGGAGGATGTTATCCAGATAGTAGTAGGACCGGAGCCGGGGGAGGACGAGCTGCCTTGGTCGGAGGAAGAGGAAGGGACACCGGCTAAAAACTGCAGGAGTGAGAGTAGGCAGACTGTTGCCTTCTTCGCTGTTTATGATGGACATGGGGGTCGAGAAGCAGCCCACTTTGCTCGGGACCATCTTTGGGCTCATATCCGCAAACAGAAAGGCTTCCTGTCCCGAGATCCCGAGGAAGTGTGCGGCGCCATCCGCAAGGGCTTCGTGGCTTGTCACCATGCGATGTGGAAAAAGCTCCGTAAGTGTCGCGCTCTCTTCACCCTGTGGGTTCACTTAGTACATGAGGCTGCCCGGGCCCCTCGCTGCTGCTAATGCTAACTCCACAGCAGAACGCTTTGTCGGTGGGGATATCCCCATTCCCCTAACAATATCTATATCACATATAGCAAGGCTTGCCTAAACATACAGGCATTCAGAACTCACCGTTTTTAAGGATATCATTTACAAGATATTCATGGCTGTATTGTGTAATGTATAGTGAATAAAGCACCCCCTCTTGTAAAATATAAGGATATTATAAATTACCGAGGAGTTTCATGACCATATAAAAACACGAGGCCGAAGGCAAATTTGGGGGGAATTCACAAAAGTGTCGGTAAAATAAGTAACCCAGAAGTGGCGGTCGACAAATTTGTAAAATGTCGTACGAACGGCAAATTCACAAAGGCAGATGTTACCATCTCTGAATGTCTCGTAAGTCCGACAATTTTCTAAAATGTCGTATATCTTTTCATCGTACAAACGACATTTACCAAGACTTTTCAAAAGACAATTTGACCGACATTTTCGTTTTGGAGAGCCTAAAGTGTCTGAAAAATTGTCAGTAAAAAAAAATGAGTTTACGAGTAATTCATAAAAATGACGGGAAAAGTGGCGCCGAAAAACCACGCCCACTTTTAACGACACTAATTCAAAAGTGTCGCACATGTAGGAAAATTGGCGGAGAAATGCTCTGTGAATTTGTCGGCTGTTGCTACGACACTTTCTACGACATTTTAAAGACATTTTTTCGTTCCCGACACTTTTGTGAATTCCCCCCAAAGTGTTTTTATACAGGTCATGGAACTCCTGCTAAAATGCACTCACGGCGCTTCTATTTCCGAAGCTGCCTCACGAGGAAACTTTGGGCGGCTGCTGAAATCGAAGCGCCGTGAGTGTATGGCCGCTGGTGATTTTTCATTTTAGCAGGCTCAATGAGAAACTAGAAGATAGTTAGGGGAGGGTCTGAATAGTAAAGTAAGTACATCAAAGAAACAAAGCAGTTGTAGTCTCACAAAGTAATAGTGTTTTGGGTACTTGTGTCAGACTCATCCATTTCGAAAGCTGGAACTGGACAGAAAAAGGGCAAATAAAAAAAAAAAAAATAACTAAAATGTTGCTACAATTAGGACATTCTTTAACATACTAAATTAAAACCTAAGGAAAATGCTTCATGGGTCATTTTGTATATGCGCCAGCAGAGAAAAAACAATCTACGGTATTTTGCCCCCACTATGTTTAGTCAATATATGTGTGCTGAGGCAGGGGCTCAGCCTGTAACTGGACACACAGAGAAGAGTTTGTGTGGAAAAGCTAAAGTATTTTTTTGCACCACGCACCACTCTGTACACAAAACCCAGGGCCGGTGCAGTTTTCTGCTGATAGGAACACCAGCTGGGGGTTTCAGGTAAGTCAATACAATCACTTGGGGTGCCTAACACGAGAAAACAACGTTCCTCCTCCTTTAAACGTTAATTACACCTTCAAGCCCTATTCCCCCACCCAAGTATCCATTATTACAAGTTTCTAGGCAATTGTAAGGATTTCCTGCCCATTAATATTTAAACCCAAGTTGCCCGTCTCTTTTTGTACTTTCAGAATAACAGTCTCTGGTTATTGTGAGTGGCTGTTAAAAAAGACTGTATTGATTATTATGCTCTGCCCATTTTGTTAATCCTTTTGCATGCTTTGTTCCTATTTTATAGTTTTTAAATTGACATTTTTTCATAAAATATAATAATATTGTCTACAGTTTAATCAGAAGGCATAACACAATGCACTTAGGGGAAAAACATTGCTGGGTTTGATGCAAGGCAGCATGTGTAGTGTTATCTGGAAGACCTGCAATCTAATTATTGTAAACCAAAGACAGATTGTTGCTTTACAGCTGCCACAACTAATCATCCATTTCTTTTTCCTCTAAATCCTTGTAGAGTTGCTATTCTCCTACAGATAAATAGTTAATATATTTCCAATTTATGATCTTAACTACACCCCCATCCTAGAGAAATATATCTCTGCTCTGTCAATCGGGTAGATTAAACTAATGGAAGACCTATTGTTTTTGACAGTTATTTAAATAAATGCAAAATGTTCTTGGGGTGCCAAATAAGTGCTTTGATTGGCCATTTGCTAGCTCCTATGTGGATTGTCAATTCTTTGGCAAAAGCTGAAAAGAAGTGTGGTCCCTGTCACTCTTATGTTGGATGGTGACCTCCCCAGACAATGATATTGGCATTCAACCTTTATTCAGATTATCTTCCTAAAGCCCAGAATGCAGCAGTGGTTGCTGCTTATTGAACTGCTTATTGATTCTTTTAAGGCCAGCTCTAGTTGTGATTTGTCTTTGTTGTGCTTAAAATTAGCAAGAGAGTGCAATATAAACACAATGGGAGCAAAGTGAAGTTAAACTTGTGTGTTTTTCATTGTTTTATGTGCACAAATGGAAAATGGCTAGAATGATAACTATGATTATTATTAGCTATGATATTGTTAATGGTCTCTCTCTAGGCTCTGTAGCACAAATAGAAAGTCTATTTTGTTTTTGCACACCACTGCCCATCCCATTCTGGGGATTACTCAGAACTGCCTTTAAAATTCCCCTTTCTGTCAATCAGTCTAGTAATACAGACAATTATTTATATTGCATTTGTTGTTTTCAGGAGTTTTGTGTACCAAGTAACTTGCCTGGAAACAATTTTTGTCAAACTTGTCTATTGTTGATCTAATGAGATGCAGTTAATTTGACATGTGCTATAAAATGCAAACCTGGTAGACTAATACTGCAACAGTATTTAAAAGGAGACCTATAGTATAAATGAAAAAACCCTAATTTTGTAGGCAATTATAAGTTTTAAGCCAGTTAAATTAACAGGCGCTAGAGGTCCGTGGGGCACATGCGCAGTATTCCACATTATTTCGTGTAGGTGGTCCTTTAAAAGGCGGGTGTGTAGTGTACGTCTGCAGGGGTAAAGTTGTACTGTATAGGAGTGTAATGGGAAAAGCAAACAAATCATCTAGTGTAACGCTATCATCAAAAATAACATTGTCTTCATTAACACAAAAGCGCGCTCAGCGACTTCCTTAACTTCAGACACCTCTTAGAAAACCACGGCCACACCACAGTGAACCTAGTTCCCGGCTCGGCCAATCCCATCGCCTCTCTAATGCCTTGCCTGCGCTAAGGGATCCTGGGAATTGTAGTTCAAGCCGCAGCTGGAAGATGGCGCTATCCTCTGCTCTCTCTCGCGGGCCACCGCTGACTGTCACTGTTCCCGCCTCTTGTCCTTCTCCCCAGTGTCCCTGCCCCTTCCTTCACGGGCACAACTCCACCTCTCACCCGTGGTTGCCTGTTTACTTTAACGCTTCGCTGTAGGGCCGCCATTTTAAATAAAACTAATATTGTGCTGGGCCTGTGTCATCCTTTCCGCTGCCGTCATTTTACGTGCTGGGCCTGTGTCGTTATCCTGTGTCCGGTCAGCCCGACTGCGTTCATATAACAGCGCCTTCGTCTTCGCTTCCCAGAGCAGTACATATATAACGACGGTCCGTGGGGCACATGCGCAGTAGCGCATTTCCACGGACACAGGGACTGGACGCAGAGACACTTGCACTTTATTATATAGGATATGGTGTTGCTTTTACCTGGTGCTAAAAATTATTATAATTAAAAATAGCCCCTTTATTGGAGCTCCATATAGATGTTCACTGGTTCCTGTCTGTGTTTCAAATGAGGGGTGGGCATGACTTAATGGTCCCTGCCAGAAGCACAGTAGGAGGGGGACAGCCAATCGCAGCCCTGCAGTCACACAAGCAAAGACAGGCTTCAGTTCCCTATCCGGTCCTGCTAGCTGCTGATTGGTTCCTGTCCTAAAGTGCAGTGAGCTGCCAGCTCCCCTACACAGCCTGGGAATTCAAGAAGTGGAAGAGAGGGATTATTAGGGTTTTTGCAGAAATATTCAATAAATCAGCCTGAAATGCTACATTTTTAAGCACCTTTCTTCTATATCTTAAGTGAGTATAACGCACTGGCACATTCTTTTTTTACACAAAATGTCTCCTTTAGCATTCAGCCCATAACAATTCTGCACATGTACTAGAAGCATAAATTTGTGTTAAGGAAGGGAATAACTTGCCTGCATTTAATAACATTACAGAACCTGGAAATGTTGGATAAACTCTTATATAGCTAGCTAGCTTTATGTGATTTCTGTCACCTGTAATAAGTATGTTATTTGTTTTTATATAAAAGGTAGTAAGCAGGTTTAATTCCACATATAAGACACTCAAGAACACTAGTAATTTTCATAATGTGCAGCTCGAACAGCACTGGTTACTTTTAATTTAAAGGGAATCTCCAGCCATAAACTGCTTTTGCATTATGAACGAAGATGTAACCCTAAGCATAGTTCCAATATACGTGAATTACAAATTTTCAATGTTTTAGTGGGGTTGTTAACCCAAAAATGTTCCTTTTCCCCAGCGGACCACATCAATGATCTGATGTAGACCAATGGATTTTTTAAAACCGCCTGTTATATGCAGTTAAATTAACTGCTAACTTTTTTAGAAGCGGTTAAAGTTTAATTTAATTTGCACTTGTATGGCCAGCTTTACTTGAGACCCTGGGAAACCAATGAGACTCTAGGGTTCCTTTCTTTCAAATGGCCAGTGCCACATTCAAACAGTTCCATGAATGATCTACAGTATTAATTGCAACCAGCTTGCACAGTTGTCACTGGGATCCACCTATAAATCACTCTTAATCTTGAGCTTGTTCTTTCTAACAGCACAATATAAAACTAGTTTGAAAAGCTTGTGCTGGCCCCACAAGACAGAAGATCCAAGGCATGCAAATAACTGCCTCACATATTTATCCAAGGCTGAACAACTAGCATGCCCAAGAGCTCCATGGTCCTTTTTATATGACTATATTGTTTTATAAATGTGGGAAATAGCAGATAAGTGGCCCACAGCATGGAAGATCGTGGGCAGGCCCTTGTTTTTTCACTGTAGCATGTAATGAGTCGGGGAGAATTTCAGCGGAGCTGTATTTTTTTTTTCTCTACCTGAAAATCTCTCTGACACTTGTCCAGTTCTCATAGACTTTAACCAGCTGTAAAGAAAAAAATACTAGTTGAGACATGCCTTTGTGGGAAGGGTTTCAGAAATGCTTTTTCTGATGTCACAAGTGTGCCCTGCTTGGCTTTGAGCAAATACGTGTTTTACAGCTGTCACATTACAATGCTCTATTGTTTAGAGTTCAGAACATTGAACCACTTGGCAATTTAACTATACTCGATTTCCACAAGGAAAGTCTTTCAGGACTGTAAGAGAAATCTCTCTTCTAAAATAATTCCCATACACTGCATGTATTTGTTCTTGGGTATATAATGCTAAATAACTGTGCTTTACTTTTAAAGTCAGCCTGTACATCTATGTTGTTGAATGCAAACACGCATTCACAAAAGTGGAGATGAAGTAAAAGTGGTGGTAAACTGGTGTAAAATCCTTTCTCCATATCACAAACAGAAATCCGCCTAAATTCCGACTCGACCGTCACTTTTAATTTTTTAGTGAAAGAAAGACAGTTTACAGACACTTTTATGAATTTGTCTTTCAAACAACATAAAAAATGGAGCAAAAAGGACATTTTAAACAACATTTTCTAAAGACATTTTAAAAATGAAGTAAAGCTAGTGGTGGCCATACACGGGCAGATAAAGCTGCCGATATCTGTCCTTTAGACCAATTTGACAGCTTATCTGCCATGTATGGGGGTCTTCCCGATCGATATCTGGCCACGATATTGATCGGGAAGGTTTGAATTTTTTCCGGACCGACCCGTCGGAGCCCCTTGGCGTATCGTAATTCGATCGTTTGACCATATGGCCGAACGTTCTAATTACCCCCGATATAGCCATGCCGATATCGCTCGTTTGGCGACATCTTTGAGTCTATAGCCATCTTATGTATAACTCTTCCCTGTGTGTCAGATGAATTTTTAAAATTATTTGCTCTGCTTTGGTTCACCCAATCTTTATTTCACACCTCTTGTAGGTGCCCCTTTGGGGAATTAGCACATTAATAGGGATTACCATTTTATAGCCAGGGCACAAATTTCTGTCCTACCCTATAGGTGTAAAAATCTCATTAACAAAACAAGTAAAACACTGATTTAACAAAAAAAGTGTAATTTTACAATTTTGTATGTAAAAATGTTTTAACTCACACTTGCTTTATTTTACTAGTTTTAGCTTAATGAATGAGGCATTATATATTAATATCCTTTAAAGGACCAGTAACATCAAAAATTTTTTTAAAAGAATTCGTTAGAATACAACGAAAAAAAAACACCAAGAGAAATAAAATCTTAAAATAGCAAAGCTTTTATTATGAAATAACTTACAGAAATTCTGCTTCCGCTCCTCTACAAAAAAGGCGACACGGCGACCATCTATACTGCGGCGCTCGATTTCTCCTCCCTGGCTATTCTAGTGACAGTGTTTCCACTGCCCCCATCTCCTTTTGCAGCTCTCGGTGCCGATACCTCTTCCTGCGCTGCGATATCAGTCGGCAGCTGCGAGTGTTGCAAAGAAACAGGACTTCTTCGCCAGCCTGGATGAGACCCTATTGGCCCGAGCAGAAGCATTCGCTGCAGTTGACATCGCCGTGTCCCAAGGCAAGAGCCATCCCTTCAAGCCAGATGCCACGTACCATACTATGAACAGCGTGCCATGCTCCTCCAACACCACCATGCCATTCGGACATCACCAGCACCATTAGGTGCTGGAGCCCGGGAACCTCCTGGAACACGTCAACTCCCCGTCCCTAGCATTGATGGCCAGTACCGGACATGAAGGAGGTGGAGGGGCAGGAGTTGGTGGCGGAGGCTTGATCTCTACCTCGGCAGATCCGCACAGCCACATGCACGGACTGAGCCACGTGTCCCACCAGGCAGCCATGAACATGACCTCTGCCCTTCAGCACCCTGGACTGTCACCCCTAGTTTGCTCCTCCGCTGCTTGAATCGCTCAGCGAAGGCTTCCAACTCGCGCGGGTCAGTCTCTGAGTCGCAGACACACAAGACTCCCTTTACGTACAGTCCTGGAACGGATCTTGCGGAGCAAACTGAAGTAGAATAGCACCACCGTGCCACTCGGCCCTCACCATCACCAACATCATGTGCTTTAGCCCGGGGACCTCCTGGAACATGTGACCTCCCTATCCCTAGCATGGTCGCCATTCATCACTGCAATGGGGGGCAGGTGGCTTCGGCAGGCTTGGTGTCTGCGACTCAGAGACTGACCCGCGCGAGTTGGAAGCCTTTGCTGAGCGATTCAAGCAGCGGAGGAGCAAACTAGGGGTGACAGTCCAGGGTGCTGAAGGGCAGAAGTCATGTTCATGGCTGCCTGGTGGGACAGGTGGCTCAGTCTGTGCATGTGCGGATCTGCCGAGGTAGAGATCAAGCATCCGCCACCAACTCCTGCCCCTCCACCTCCTTCACCGCCGCTGACTCCTTCATGTCCGGTACTGGCCATCAATGCTAGGGACGGGGAGGTGACGTGTTCCAGGAGGTCCCCGGGCTCCAGCACCTAATGGTGCTGGTGATGTCCGAGTGGCACGGTGGTGTTGGAGGAGCATGGCACGCTGTTCATAGTATGGTATGTGGCATCTGGCTTGAAGGGATGGCTCTTGCCTTGGGACACAGCGATGTCAACTGCAGCGAATGCTTCTGCTCGGGCCAATAGGGTCTCATCCAGGCTGGCAAAGAAGTACTGTTTCTTTGCAACACTCGCAGCTGCCGACTGATATCGCAGCGCAGGAAGAGGTATCGGCACCGAGAGCTGCAAAAGGAGATGGGGCAGAGGAAACACTGTCACTAGAATAGCCAGGGAGGAGAAATCGAGCGCCGCAGTATAGATGGTCGCCGTGTCGCCTTTTTTGTAGAGGAGCGGAAGCAGAATTTCCGTAAGTTATTTCATAATAAAAGCTTTGCTATTTTAAGATTTTATTTCTCTTGGTGTTTTTTTTCGTTGTATTCTAACGAATTCTTCTAAAAATATTTTTGATGTTACTGGTCCTTTAATATCTATAGGAAAAGCAAAGCCTCCCAAATTACAATTTGATGCGTAGTAAGAGCTAAAGACAAATTCAGAAAAGAAGTGGTTAAAATGTTGTGCAAAAGACAAAATCTGAAAACTGGAGATAAAGGTTTGTGAATTTGGTGGTAAATGTGTAATTTTTTATCTCTACTTTTATTTTGTCTTTATATCAACCCTTTTGTGAATCCCCCATTCCATTGAGTTTTTGTTAGACTTATCTTATACAAAGGGCTTTCTTTTTAAGCATTAATGCCCTTTCCTCCGCTTACTGCAGTTACTTTTACTGTATGTTTTTTTTAACTTAAAGGAAAAGGACAGTCTGTTTGCACTTGGGGGAGCCAAATGTTAGGCACCCCCAAATGATTGTATTGACTTACCTGAAACCAGGACCGGTGCTCCTATGAGCAGAAAACTGCACCGGCCCGAGGTTATACCAGTGAGCACCACAGAGAGATATTCTTCCGTCTTCTTCTTTCTTTCTTTCAAATTTCCCTGGGCAAACGCATGTGCAATAGAACGAAATAGGCGACTTTTTAGTTAAAGTTCAGCTTTTCGTTCTACTGCGCATGCGCAACCATGTGAAGAAAGAAGAAGCCCGAAGAAGATCTCTCCGTGGTGCTCACTGCTATAACCCCCCGGCCAGTGCAGTTTTCTGCTGATATGAGCACCGGCCTGGGGTTTCAGGTAAGTCAAAACAATCACTTGGTGGTGCCTAACATTTGGCACCCCCAAGTGCAAACAGACTTTCCTTCTTCTTTAAGGATGAGTGGAACTAAGGTAGGCCCATGTAATTCCTCTTCTGATGTAAGGCCCATGGAACCCCAGGCATTTGCTCCCCTTGCATATTTCTACCTGCTTAGAAGTGTCACTGCTGCCTGTCATAGACTTCAGTGGAAACTCCCTGACATCAATGGTAAATTTGCTCCCAAAAAACTCAAATGCTTAAATGGAGTCAGGCATTTATCTGCTGGTGGAGCAAACATCTGGTGCAGGGATCCCCAACATTTTGAACCCATGAGCAACATTCAGAAGTAAAAGGAGTTGGGGAGCAACACAAGTTTGAAAAATGTTCTTGGGGTGCCAAATAAGGTCTGTGATTTGTCATTTGGTAGCCCCTATGTGAATTGTCAACCTACATTAAGGCTCTGTTTGGCAGTAAATCAGTTTTTTATGCAGCCAAAATTTGCCTCCAAGCCTGGAATTCATAAAAAAAAGCAGCTGCTTTGAGGCCACTGGGAGCAACATCCAAGGGGTGGGAGAGCAACATGTTGCTCACGAGCTACTGGTTGGGGATCACTGATCTAGTGTATCAGAATATAACTGGAATTTTATATTCATCTAGTGTATCAGAATATAACTGGAATTTATTTTAAACATATTCACCATTTGTCAGTGTTTAGCAAGAACTTTAGCACTTGAGCCTTTCCACTGTGAAACACAAGTAATATGAACATATACCTCTTGTGCTTTGTCTGTACTGAAGGCGTTAGTCACCCAAGGAGTGACCCAAGGAGACTATTGTTTAAACACTCCAAGGAAGTCTCCTGATCAGCGGTCGGGTTGTGTGTGTGTTTCATGTTGTGTCCTTAGTTGCAACTGTTTGAGGCGCACCACTGTGACTGCACTTTGCTTTGAAGCACGTCTTTTTTTCCCCCTCCCAATTATTGACATTACCTCTTTGAAAAAATGTTTTTAAATTAACCACATGACTGGGAATCAATGAACTTTGTTTGTTGTTTCAAGGGACCATTGACTCTTGGCTAAGTTTCTTTGTCCTTTAAAGGAGAAGGAAACCCTTTTTGCAAAAAAAACCCTGTACCCCCCCCCCCCCCGGGACATGCCCCATATTCCATACTTACCCCTCGGTGCAGATTCTTCCAGTGGAGTTCCATGCATCCACCTTCCGTTTCCGTTGTAAGCTGAATGGGAGATTGGCAATTTCCGTGTAATTCTGCGCAGACATACCGATCTCCCAGTCAGTTTACAGAGGACGCAGAAGATGGATGCGCGGAAATCTGCTGTAAGAATCTGTGCCGATGGGTAAGTATGGGGCATTTCCCCGGGCGGGGGTAGTTAGCCTGGGGGAGGGGTACAGGTTTTTTTGCAAAAGGGTTTCCTTTTCCTTTAAGTGACAGGTTGAACACTACTCAATGATATGTTTGCTGTGAGGGTGTATCTGTAACATAGTAACATAGTGCAACCAAACAAAGTACTCACCAGCACAACTTGGCCCTTAGCTGTGTTTTAACCCGGTGCTCAATGTCTCCTGATGGATCGGCACCTTCCAATTAGCAACGTGTAGAATGGAAACCAGCACAACAGGTCTATTAGAAGCGGGATGAACCAGCCTGTTTATTAAGTACAAACTATGTAACATTTTGGGGCAAGTCTAACGAAGGGACTTGAAAAAGACAAAGGTTCATCAAGGTCAACCTTTTAAGTCTATATATAACCTGCTTAACTTCTAGTTGATCCAGAGGAAGGCAAAAAAATTAAGCCATTTGAAGCCTCATAGGGGGAAAAATACTTCCTGACTCCAAGTCGGCAATCGGGCTAGTCCCTGGATCAACTTGTACTACGAGCTATCTTCCATAACCCTGTATTCCCTCACTTGCTAAAGCTTCATAAAGCTATCTAATGTATCACCTGGCACGCGGGATAGAATTCCACATCTTCACAGTTCTCACTGTTCTTCTAATTGGAATGAGTGACCTTATGTCAGCTGGAAAGACCTACTGGTAAATAAAGCATTAGAGAGATTATTATGATTATGATCCCCTTATATATTTGTACATAGTTTTATATCACCCTTTAAGCGCCTCTTCTCCAGCGTGAACATCCCAAATTTGGCCAGTCTTTCTTCATAGCTAATATTTTCCATACCTTTTACCAGCTTAGTTTCCCTTCTCTGTACCCTTTCTAATACAATAATGTCCTTTTTGAGCATTGGAGACCAAAACTGTAAGGCATATTCTAGATGGGGCCTTAGCAGTGCTCGATACAGTGGAAGAATGACCGCTTCCTTCCGTGACTCTATGGGGGGAATTCACAAAAGTGTCGGTAAAAAAAGTAACCCAGAAGTGGCGGTCGACAAATTTGTATAATGTTGTACGAACGGCAAATTCACAAAGGCAGATGTTACCATCTCTGAATGTCTCGTAAGTCTGACAATTTTCTAAAATGTCGTATATCTTTTCATCGTACAAACGACATTTACCAAGACTTTTTAAACGACAATTTGTCTGACATTTTCATTTTGGAGAGCCTAAAGTGTCTGAAAAATTGTCGGTAAAAAAAATGAGTTTACGAGTAATTCATAAAAATGACGGGAAAAGTGGCGCCGAAAAAACCACGCCCACTTTTAACGACACTAATTCAAAAGTGTCGCACATGTCTGAAAACTGGCGGAGAAATGCTCTGTGAATTTGTCGGCTGTTGCTACGACACTTTCTACGACATTTTAAAGACATTTTTTCGTTCCCGACACTTTTGTGAATTCCCCCCTATGCCTCTTTTAATACAGCTCAAGACCTTATTTGCCTTTGATGCTGCCGACTGGCATTGTTTGCTACAGCCAAGTTTAGTATCTACAAGGACTGTACATTAGGGAAATTTTTGTACTGTACCTAGGACAAAGTCTCCTCCTAGAGTAGTGAGACGGCCATAAAAATTAAACCTGACACAAGTTCATCATCATCATCATCATTATTATTATTATAATTTTTTTAAGGAGAACTAAACCCTAGCCCATTTTCAGCCCTCCCTGCATTTTCTATCTGTTGAAAAGCAATGTCCAGGGTGATATCTACATGGCTGCTGGAGGTGTACATTCTAGCCTTCAATATAAAGTTCCTTATTTTAGTTGATGCCACACTGATAGCCAGTATTTGCCAGTTGCACCCCTTCCAGCTTTGTCTGTTGGCTGTCAGAAAAAAAAATGAGAAAAGCTGGATGACCATTAACAGTATATCAACTCACTGATAAATACCTGCTCTTGCTGTTATTTCAATATTATATTTGCTTCTTTGGAAAGTTCTAACGTCACAGGAACTCTCATGTACAATATTGGAAGAAGACATATATCAGTTGGCTTTATTTTTAGCTGCCATTATTCTTTTTAGTATTTTTGTTACAGATGGTTACTCCTGTTATTAAAAAAATTGCATATTGTGATGGCACGTTAAATGTAATATATTTCAGATATTTTATAAAAATGTATTGAGGTGAAGTATATTAATTGTCTGTGGCAGTTTCTTATAAGAGGTGTAGATTTCATGGTGATGTGTTTTAATACCTAAAGACTGCAAATAATGCTTATGAGTGTATAAATTTAGTCTTGGCTTTTGTTTGTTTTACAGCTGAATGGCCTAAGACCATGACCGGTCTCCCGAGTACATCTGGAACCACAGCCACTGTAGTTATTATCAGAGGCAATAAGATGTATGTGGCTCATGTGGGAGACTCGGGTGTTGTGTTTGGACTGCAGAATGGCTCAAGAGACTCTCTGAAGGCTGTAGAAGTGACACAGGACCACAAGCCTGAGCTTCCACGGGAAAGAGAGAGAATTGAAAGCCTTGGTGGCAGGTAGGGAATATTTCACTTAACATTCACTATAATCTTTTACCCATTACTCTGTGTTAAGGTGGCCATAGATGCATAGATAATATTGTATGAAACAAATTTTCGTATGATATTCGGTGCATGTATGGTGGGAAAAGAGCAGACCGATATCGGAAGAAGACTTTGATATCGGTTGGCTCGTTGATCAGGCTGGATGGAAAATTCTGATCTGCCTTTGAAGGCACCCAAACATCGGCCATTGTTAGTGCTGAATCGCCGGATACAGGTGGAATTCTATTGTTCCTACCTGTATATCTGATGATTCAGTTCTACACGTGTGCATTGAAACGAACAATCTTTCTTGGAAAGATCTTTTCCAAGAAGATCGTAATTGTTACGTCTATGGCCACCTTTATTCAGCAGCCACAAAATTGTCATACTTGAAGTAGCCAGCTTGGTTCATAGAAAAGATGTGACCACTAAGGTTCTAAACACTGAGCTGCTCAATGTTATAAATGTAATGTAAATAAAAGGCACTAAATTTGCCCAGGAGCAGTAACTTGTATAACTTATATTGCATTATACACTTTTCAGTATAAGTGGCAGTACAAGTGTGCTACTTGCAGTATACGTGGCAGTGTGTGTGCTACTTGCATGTGGCTTCAACCCTTTTTCCATAGCTACTTAAGGGATCAAGCACCTTGATCTATTGCTGGTACTGCAGATGGAAACATTGCTTATGTGACTTCATGTCAAACACATGCTTTGTAATTCTACCTTTACTAATGTTTTCTTTGAAAAATAATATATGCACATATATATTATCAAGTGTTTATTAAAAACAAAAATAGCGCCAAAAGCCATTGCTGATCTTAATATAGGGAAGGATAATCTGAAGATCTAAAAAAAAAATGTTTAGACATTCAAACACCCATGGCACGTTTTCTTGTGCTTGATGTTTTTCTCCAGGCAAAATGTGACACAAACTGTAGTGAAGGTTCCAGGTTAAATAGAAAACTTCATTAACAATGAATGAAACTGCAAAAATAAACCAAAAATAGTAATAATCTTAATTTTTCTCCTCTGCAACAGTGTTATAAACAAATCTGGAGTAAACCGAGTGGTGTGGAAAAGGCCTCGTTTGACACACAATGGACCTGTAAGAAGAAGCACAGTGATCGATCAAATTCCATTCTTGGCTGTGGCTCGGGCTCTTGGTAAGTGTTAGACCACAGTAGCCATGGCACAAAGTGTGAACTGCTCTTCAAGTGTTTACAAGGCTCAGGTGCTAATTAAAATGATTGTGAGGCACAATCTGGGAATTGGGGATGTTGCTGATTCTCAAAGGTTCTCAAGGCTCACTTTAGCCGTCTAGGAATAGCACCACAACACGAGGCAATGGTGTGATTGGCAATATGGAGGTATTGGATCTATCTTGCCATTGATAATGTTTATGTATCACATGAAGAATTGGTAGCTACAGGTGGACAAACGCATTTTTAACTACCAAGGTGGAGGACCACAGTGATTAACGTACCACACAGATCTGTTTAGTTTCCAAAGGAAGTTTGTTTGAGGTATTTAAAGACCACCCAGAAGGTGAATATGTACTTTACTAAATATAAAGGTATTTGTTCTTGTCTACATTCCAATGACTTTGCAGTGCTCCTTGGAAAATGCTGGTGTGGACAGACCAACAATTTTGAACTAACTAGCATTTGTGCATTTTTAAAGGAAATTTGTGCATTTGTAAAGCTTAACAACAGAAATAGGCTAGAAATGTTGTATATTATGTTTTGGATTTTTGTAGCTGCCCAAGGCATCCACAGCCATTTAGCAGGGAATATCTGTGCCTCCAAAGATGCCCCAGTAGCTTCCCATCTTCTTTTCTGCTGATTCACTGCACATGCTTTGTGCTGCTGTCACTTACTGAGCTTAGGAACCGACTCCAAATATACATTACCCATAGAATATAAATGTCACAATATAAGGCTGATTAGTAATTAATACAGATAATTACTACATAATAGCACAGAAACTAGTGCATCTAGCATCAGAATTTAATTAGCCTTGTAGCATCAGTTTATATTACAAGTCAACCTCAGTTGTATAACGTAGTCAACTAATAATATCCCAGACATGCCCAGGCAGTATTCAGCTGTTCTTTGTATGCTACTACTGACTAATGGCTTAGTCATCTAATATGAGAATATGAGAATAGTTGAGGTCCCTCTAGTGGCTCAAGTTAGAAGCTTACCGTGTGTCTTTCCTAACTGTTAAATCATGATACTTTCTCAGCACTTGTAGTCTGCACTGTGTTGTGTACTACGGGTAAAGCTGTTTTGTGTTTAGTTAAACCAGATATTTTATCATTCTGAATTTCTTCAGCCATACTGTAAATTTAGTACATGCATTTTTAGGTTAAGGGTCATCTTATGAATTACAGACGTTTTAAAATGTATTTTTGTGGCTTTTCTTGCTGTCTTAGTCTGCAAAATCTATCGGCGCTTGGTGGAATAGGAAAATGCTGATCTTGGAGGCAATGTAGAAGAGCCTATGCACAGTTTAGACTGTAAACCAGAATCATAAGGGCTGTATGCCATGCCAACAAAAATGATTAATTGTTTCTATCTCTCAAGCCCTCCTTTTGCCCCTTTCATACAGAAATAATACCGGCTGTACTAGATTTGACGTTTATAATTGTTGCTTTAAAGGCTGTCCAACTGCTGCACTTTCTGTAAAGGGTACATTTTTCTTGTTTATTAATTTATTTATTCTTTGAATTGCATTGTTGCTTAAGTGGGCAGTAAGGGAGATGTATTTTCTGAAGTAGGCTTGCTTCCTTTCAGCATTAGGAGACGCATGTAGTGTGCCTAAGTACTGATGAATAACCGGTGCTTATCTGCACAGAAAGCCTGTATAATAGAAGAAAAAATGTTTGTTCAGTTTTCTGAGACTTGCATTAATTGGCCCTCAGCTATCATCAAGACTAATAGTGATATTCTTGAAGAGGCTGGGAATTATCTAAAGATAAGGAAGTGCATGATTGCCCTCCCCCTTTTTCCAAGTAGCCAATACAGATGGGAAAGCAATTATTATGAACGTCTGTGCTTTTATTATTGCAAAAAAGCTTGTTTTCTCAGTAATGCTAATAATGCCCAGGCAGATCGGGTCTGAAAGTAAGAATGTCACATTACTAATTGTTGCTCCAAAATTAGCCGAGGAAGGCAATTTCCTATTCAGCATGTCTTTAATGGGCTAGCTTTTATCTGTGTTCTAGAAAGCACAATACAGTAACCAATTTCATGAATACTGCATGCTTATTTTTATATTCGGTTTCCAAGATAATGCTAGCCCTGACCTAATAGCAAGTATTTTCTAAATTGTGTAGATTTATTTCTTGAGATCCCACTGTATTTTTTCAATATATTAAAGAGATACTGACTAGGGATGGGCGAATTTTTTCGCCTCGTTTCGCCGAAAAAATGACGCCCATAGACCTGTATGGAGACGTGCGTCAAAAAAAAAAGACGCGCGACAAATATTTTGTTGACGCCCATAGACTTTAATGGGCGTCTGCGACATTTCGCCGGTGGCGAATTTTTGACGAAACGGGTCAAATTCGCCCATCCCTGATACTGACACCAGAAAATAACATTTTTTTTTACATCTACCTCAACATTGACTGTACATGCTAATTTTGCCATAAAGTATTTGCCCAATGCTTGTACATTATCTATCTGACTCCATGTGATCTCCTATGAGGGGGCTGCCATATTTGTGCAGCAGAAAGTCCGGTAGCATTAGAAACTTTAATTGACAGACTGAGAAGGGACAGTCAGGTTTAGGAACTTCAATGAACAATTGCTTACAAAAACAAACCTCTCCGCAAAAAACCTATAGGCAACTTTTAATGTACATTCTTATTTTAAAAAGTAGGTTTTTTTTGTGTCAATATCACTTTAAGATTAATACTGTTAATTAATACTGTTAATTTTTCAATTATTTCTAATACATTTTTTATGTTGTTTCTGTGGGTTAAATACTGTGATTAAAAGTAACCTTTATGCAACTTTCCTAAATAATACAGATATTTAGGGCCTTTTTTTTTTTTTTTTTTTTTAATAAATTTAATTAAAAAACTAGACTCCACGATTGGACCTTATTTATTATTAAAAAGCACGATTTAATCGGATTGTAGACAAACTAGATAACATAGAGTGAAAAAGACAGAATTTTTCAGATTTTTGCCAGAAAAGTCCGAAATAGGTTTTCGGGCTAATATCAGCGCAGACCAAAGACCATGTCTGTGATGCCGGATTTTTCGATTTGGTGTATAATAAATCTCGAAAAACCACGTTTTTTTTCCCCCTCCCCTTTTTGGCATTTGGACTTAATAATAAATAACCCCCTCAATGTTAACCTACATTAAGTGATACAAAAAATGGTCTCAGGGTGATTTGCTCTTAGGAAGAACCATTTTCCCAAAGTCTACCAAAGACAACATTGAATGAATAACAGAGTGCACCATTGTGAGACTTATCAGAGTCAGAAGAGTCACTTCTGATCATGAATAAATGAATGCCTATAATACTTATTAATATCATTATCATCTCTTGAAAGGACACATATGGCCCTAAGAAAGACAATGGGATCATACATTCCCCATCTCTTTCCACCTCAAAGAAGGATAACATTTAAGTTTCATTAAAAGCTAGTATATTGTGGTGAAGGGAAAACAATCTTCCTGAATTTAATGTATATGTTTGTTTTCAGGTGACCTGTGGAGTTATGATTTCTACAGTGGCGAGTTTGTGGTGTCACCTGAACCAGACACAAGCGTGCACACTATTGATCCCCAGAAGCACAAGCTCATCATTATAGGCAGTGATGGTCTCTGGAACATGGTGTCTGCACAGGATGCTATATCTATGTGTCAGGAGCAGGAGAAAGCCTGTGCAACTGTGAGTAGATACATGTTACAAGTACATTGTCTTTAAACCTGCCCAGTGCCATTTTTGGCCAGGTATTCGTCATGCGATGAAGGCCCCATACCTGGCCAGATAAGCTGCCAACTTGGTCTCAAGGGGCTGAATCGGTAGTTAAATCTGCTTGTGCATGGCCACCTTTACTGCTTAAAGGTGCACTGGTAAAACAGGTGTATTTACTTCAGAAACACTAATATAGTTTATGTTAAGCTGCTGTGTGGCCATGGGGGCAGCCATTCAAGCACAGGATACATAATAGATAACATACATTCGGAAGAATCCCATTGTATACTACAGAGGTTATCCGTTATCTACTGTGTATCCCGTGCCTTTTCTCCTTTTTCAGCACTGAATGGCTGCCCTCATGGCAACACCACAGCTTCTTTACATAAACCATAGTAGTCTTTCTGAAGCAAACACAGCAGTTGCACCAGCACAACACTACATGATATTTTCATTATTTCAAAACACTTTAATTTTTTGGTGTTACTGTTCCTTTAACCAAGAGCTAAATGCTCATAGTGGGCGCTTCTTTGCCCACAGGAAATTGCATCTAAAAAATCTTTACATCCATATAAATAGAAATTGCAACTGGTAAGATATTTTACATGCACAAAACCAGCCTGAAAAGGGATTTTTTTTTACATGGGCTCAATGCATATAAGGTGTTTTACGTTCAGTGATTTGAATTCATCCCAATAAAAATGTATCTTCATGTACAGGAGTGAAGATTTTCATTGGGCAATATGTCACTTCTGCCATCACCCTAAAATGTAACATCTATTTTTTTTTTTTTTTTTTTTGAACAAATACAGAATGATTGACACCCATATTTTGCAGTTCAACTTTACTGTGCTCATTAATTGCTTTATGCAATTTTATTGTGCACTTTTGGCATGAATATCATTTAACTATATGAGTACCATGTCTCAGGTGGCTTACTTATGTGTTATTGTGTTAAAGGGAGATCATGGACAGACGTGCGCAAAGACGCTTGTGAGTCGAGCTCTGACCCAATGGCGACAACGCATGCTGAGAGCTGATAATACCAGTGTTGTTGTGATCTCCATCTCTCCCCTGACAAAAAAGCCAAGGAGCTGTGTGGGTGAGGAGTTGTTCCTAAACCTGGCTGAGAATCCCTGCTATAATAACCAGGACATGAGTCACTTGTCTTCCGCACCATGCTCCACTCCTCCTATCAAGGTGAGTTGCACAACTTTTATATCCACCACCACAGCATTGTTAAAAGTATATAATACCCCACCCCCCACATCAGGCAATGTGCAAATTGCATTCATAGCAATCAGAAATGTATTTGATATGCAATAGTAATCTCTTCAGGACTATGCTAAAGATTTAGGGTATATTTAAAATGAAAATTGTAAAATCTTTTTGAAACAAGACACTGCCAGTCATATCTAAAATGCTTCACATTTTGTAGAAACTGGCACACGTGTATGTATGTGGTGTATACTCCAGCTCTGGCATAGGCAACTTTCAATAATTTTAGAATTATTTTTAAATGTAATTACTATTACAAAGTATCTGAAAGCAGTATCAATCAGTCCCTGCTTTCATTAGCAATTGCCTTTACAAATTATATTGGAATAACTGAAAATGTTTAATATACAGGTATGAGATCAGTTATCCAAAAAGCCCCGAATTATGGAGTAGCCATCTCCTATAGACTCCATTATAATTAAATAATCCATATTTTTAAAAATGATTCCCATTTTCTCTGTAATAATAAAACAGTAGCTTGTACTTGATCCAAACTAAGATACAGTGAATCCATACTGGAAGCAGAACCTGCCTATTGGGTTTATTTAATGTTTACATGATTCTATAGTAGACTGAAGGTAAAATGACCCAAATTACAGAAAGATTTGTTGTCCTGAAAACCCCATGTCCCGGGCATTCTGGATAACAGGTCCTATAACTGTTTGTTCAGTAGTTTTTCTAATGTACTTTTTATTTTATTAGGCAAAATGTTATTACAACCTCTTTACAGTGCATTATATTTATATATAAATTGATGTGTTGAAAAAGGTTAGAGTACATGCTAGATGCCCTTTCTCATATACTACCAGTAAAAAGCTTTGCTTCATTGCTATGTATTATCTGAACTGAAGATGGTCAGTTTGTCTGCATG
This sequence comes from Xenopus petersii, assembly GCA_038501925.1. Taxonomy (NCBI): domain Eukaryota; kingdom Metazoa; phylum Chordata; class Amphibia; order Anura; family Pipidae; genus Xenopus; species Xenopus petersii. Next base: position 84,763,213 of record CM076675.1, on the reverse strand, counting down.
GGCATTCTATTGTTTAGATTTTCTACCCAGAACCTATTTCTTTGCAGGTGACTAAAATGAAAATACTTTTTAATCCAGAAGAATGGTTTTACATGCAGCAATCTTTATTCTTCTGGATTTAAAGATATTTTCTGATGCTTTCTTTTGTGTGGGAGAGGTGATCTCCTATGGGTGACAAAGCTCTATATGTTTCATTCAGAACCAGCAATTACTTTTTATGTTTCTATTGGAAAGCTGCTTGAAATTATATTTTCTTCTGTTATGTGATTTTAAAAAAAAAAAAGTTGAGGGGGGGGGGACCCCCCCCCTGTAAGCTGTGTGCCTTTATTTATTTATTTATTTATTCTTTCTCTTTTCAAGTTCCTAGATGAAGATTCGTGGTGGAAGCTGACCTTCTCTGAACCCCTTCCATCTCTAGTATACAGGAGTGCTTTCTCCTCCAAGTTTGAAAAATGGAGCAGTGAGACAGGAAAATCTAGGGCTGACATTTCTTCCCCAACCCTTGGGGATGTGGAAAAGTCTGAATTGAAAGGCAAACTTTCCCAGTGGCCCAGTGACAATCCTTCTACCTGTCTTTTCCCTGGCAGTTCTCTAGCTGCTAGCTCTGATGGCAAAACAGCAACAGTTCAAAATAGCAGCCAGACTAGGAAGACGGAAACGGAAAGGTTGGCCTCCTTGAAACGGACTCTGGAGGAATCGAACAGTGGACCAGCAGTGAAGAAACTCAAGAGAAACTTCCCTAGGAATAGCATGGTGCCAACAGAGAGCCCATCCACCACGCCAAAACGCAGAAGTGCGGACAGAGTGACAATGAGGCGCAGCCTTAGAGGGCAGAAGAAACTTGGACATCCTTTGTTACAGCAGCACCGAAAAACAATATGTGCCTGTTAAGATGCTCATTTTGATTTTGACCCATGTTTCATAATTGTTGCAGACCTCATACATTCGAGCTCAATAGCGTAATATCTCTTTTTACATGAATATTGCTTCCTCTGTGTGTTTATTTTTTGTCACTTCACATACAGAATATTTTCCGTTTAAAGATGCAGCCAGTCAGCAGTGCTGAGATACTTTACACTTCCGGTATTTGGGTAATGTAGTTACATTAAGCCAATCAAGTGTCTTTCTCTATTAACTGTTGCTGAAGCATACTTTTTGTTTTTCATTTTTTAAATCAAGCTAGAGAAATAAGGACCACCAGACTTCCAGGTATACTGTGTATACAACTACATTATCAAAACATTTTTTCATTATTTATATTTTGATGTTTTTGTATACATTTTTAAAATGTTTTCATTTACTAAACCCAGAAAACACCTTTCAATGCATTTATTTAAAGACTTTTAAGAATATTAGAAAATGAGTTTTTCTGTGCAGTGATCTTGTTACAGTTTTAACTGAAGAAGTGAGAGGAAGCCTCTATCATCCTGCACAAATACACCCAATTTTCTCCTGTCTACTTATGAGTGACTGGGGCATAACATATTCAGTAATTGAGGAACCCTTGATTATGAATGAAAATTATATGTATATAGATACTTTAAAAGTAAAATTTTCCCAATATACATCTACTAATTGTTACGATTTCTCATAGGGAGAATGAAAAATAAAAGTGAATCATTCATTTTCTCTTAGTGACCGTAAATTAACTAGCATATGTTATTGTGGGCACAGAACTTCCTCTGTGTATGTGGACATGCAGGTATAGGGAACTAGTTTCTGGAATCCTGGGAGCTAGAGTTTGGGTTGTTGTCACAGTGTTCTTTAACAGAACCTGCTTGCTCTCTTTGCGGTCATTCTCTGATACACAGCCCGCAATCCATCAGTGAGTATGTGAAGCTGAAAAAACTGAAGCTGTGCTGTGAGAGGTTTATTTTACATGAAAAGAAAGAGCAAGTGCAGCTGAATGGAGAGCAATTTCAAACAATAAAATAAGCTACAGTGTCCTTTTAAATTTTCAGCTGACTATAAGAACCTCACTGGTAGCTTTGAAGTGGTCTCAGGGAATTCAAGTTCTGTGCACACAGTAAATAATGCTGTGATATGTTACAGTCTATAAATGGAAAATGTATAAATGAAAGCCATTTTTTCCAGTATATGAAGCCCTCAAATTCTAAAGGATTGATTTTTTTTTTAATTAGGCAATGTAAAAAGATCATTCAGACACAAATTATGAAAATGCAGCCTGAATTGACTGCAATGTTTAAAGGAGAATTGCTGCTCAATGGATACGTTTTATCATTGTAGAAAGCCTTTTTACATTTGGATCCCCCCCCCCACCTAAAATCTGTAACAGTGGTTTGTTCCCTTGTCTCTTATTCATACTTCTTTCCCCATGTCAGATAAAATGAAATATGTCATCATCAACTGGAACCCACAGGAACCCACCCAGTCTTTGCATTGGTATAGGTATGTGACTAGTACAGATCTGGGTTTAGTACACATCAATTTATAACTGTCCTTGTTTTGTAGATAGCACAGACTGATGTATTTATCATTTTTAAATTAATTATTCTGAATTTTGTACTGGGAAATCTTTATGCCAGTGTTTCATTGAAAACGTCTATTTTCATAAAAGCACATGATACAAAGAACAATGCACAAGTTTGATTTCATAAGCGAGAATCTGCAAAAAAATTGATTTATTCAATTTAAAATGGGTTTCCTTTCTCATTTGTGTTCTGCCAAGTAGCACTGTAAAATATTCTGTGGATTAAGAGGCATTGGCAACTAATGGTTAACTGGTAGGTGCTTAGTATGATTGACGGCTATGCAAATATATGGCACAGCTATGGATTGCAGGTTTTCATCTCTAGATGAAAATGTGACCAATATGGTTTATTTTAGGTCCACTTCAAATCTGGCACTTTTTTTTTTTTATTTCTAAATTTCCATTCACAGGATAATTTTTACGGGTACAACACTGTGTTACTGCCATGATAAGACATACCCTTGTTTTCATACTGCAGACATATGTTAAATCAAATTGTCTATAAAACATTAATTTTCCCATTTTGCTCACATATTAGAAAAGAAAAAGGGTGACCACTAAATAAAAACGCCCTTAATAATGTCTAAATTTGTCCCATTAGCCGTGCTTGAATTTAAACTCCCCATATTCTGTCTGGGGCTGGAAGTTGTTGTTGAATATAAGGGGGCATATTTATTAAGGTTGCATTTAAAAAAAACACCTACCTAACTAGAGCAATTTTCCATACTCAGAACACAGCAGGCATGAGCCTAATGTCATTTTGGTGATGCTGTCTTATTCAATTGTGCATAGATCAGTTTATAATAACTTGGGAATATGGCATCACTTTTCTATGCATTTTCTTTGTGATTAGAAACAATGTTAAGCTGCAATACAGTTTCTTGCTCTTTGAATTGTTGGCAAATGACACTGCCTTGCCTCACCAACATGCAACCAGTGCTTTGTATTCATGCTGCAAAATATAATTTCTTAAGTTATTTTGTTCTTGGGCGCAAGAGAAAACAGACTGCATTGTTTTGTATACCTTCAGTACAGTTGTTCATCTTGAATAAAGATCATGATTTCATATTATATTTGTTGTGGCCTTCACATATTTTAGAGGAATCTGCTTATTTGGGTTCTGGGTCCAGCCATTTGTACACACTGGCATGAAACAAACATGAATGGGAGATACCGGTAAACTGTATTTTTATAATACATTTAATTATGCTAAAAACACAATAAATCATCTTTAAATGAAAGATTAGAAATTGCTAGAATTGTGAAGCATCAGCTAAAGTTTTTCACAAATAGGATGTTTTGTACTTTAAGCTTTTAAATATAAACTGATCATTATTAGTGTGCTTCTTCAACCAACATTTTTCTCCCCCACTGCAAATAATAGTCCTGCTGTAAAGCACTTTAATTTGCTGACTCATGATGGAATCAGCCAGCTAGAGCAAGTGAAAGCTGACAGTGGGGCTCACTTTTGAAAACTGGGCAAATTGCACATCAGTGATTGACAGCTCATGTAGAACCCTGCTTCATGTAATCAAACCATTTTTATAATAATATACTTTTCTAGTACAGGTAGTATGTGCCATTGGGTAATCATAAATAGAAAATTGCCATTTTAAAAATTAAGGGGTTGTACGATTCACTGTGCACACAAACAAACCACACAAACTATACTTCTTAGGTCACATGAGCCAATTAACAGACCGTTGTGTCTTTTGCTTCAACGCTTCTTCCTGTTACAGTTATAGTTGCATTATTTCTGGTCAGTACAAAGTCAAAAGTAAAGTGCCACACTCACACATCTCACTGTTTGCAGCCTCGGGTGCACGCTGAACTCCTCTCTGCACAGATTCTCCACACGTGGATTAAACAATTGCAGCAGCACTCCGATGTTTGAAAAAACAGTTTATTCGTGCAACAACGGCAACGTTTCGGACTATTCAAGCCCTTTATCAAGCCAAACAAAATGTGTAACAAACATGCTTTTAAAGGTGATTACCAGTTGCTTGATGGGAGGATTTACCAATTAGTCTCCACCTCCCAATTAAGAGACTCAATTCCCAGCAGTCTCTGTAGAATGTCCGTGAAAATTTGTGCAAAATGATCTCTCAAACAGCTCAATACATTGATAATTAAATAATTCATCCATTGTGTTAAGAATCATTTAAAAATGTATAAAAGTTTAAAAATTGTGATAAAAATCCAGTATAATACATTTCAATTGTGAGACACAATGTGATACTGTAACATTATAATCCATAGTAGTGAGTTTTAAAATTTCTTGTGACTCACATATTTGCTCTGTCACTGGAGTTCTGAATGTCTACGTTTGTCAAGACACCAGTAATTCCCAGGATAGGAGCAATATACTTCTAAAATATAAAAAGAATACATGAGTATGAGCAATTCAAGTATAGTAAAAAGATGCTTAATAGTTGAAACATTGTCTATTCCATATAGAAACCTTGTATACATTGTAAAATTACATTTTGTTACACTAAAAGCACGATACAAGAAAATACCATCTCAAACAAATACTACAGGAGTATATTCTCTGTTTAATTTCCCCAGGGTTCAACGTACCCAGTTTCAATATCCATTTCATTTCCATTTTCTTCCATTTCCAAGTTCTAAGTCCCAAAAAACGCTGGCGTTTTTTCATTTTTATGGGTGATAGGCTGAAAAAGATCAAAATTTTTTTTGGGGCTACCCTCCTTCCCCCCTACATTTCCTAACTCATGGCAACTTAATTATACAGTGGGCACATGTGTAGGGCAAAATAAAATTTTTATTTGCTGTTTTGAAGGTTAATACCGTATATACTCGAGTATAAGCCGAGTTTTTCAGCCCCCAAAATATGCTGAAAAACTCTACCTCGGCTTATATGCGGGTCAAGTGCAAAAACGGTCGCCCAAGAATAGTCTCCAAGAATATTCACCGGCGTCCAAGAATTGTCGCCGGCATCCAAAAACGAGACGCCGGCACCTCCAATGGGAGCAGAAACACTCAATTTTTTGATTGAAACTTACCAGAAGCTGCTGCATTTCTCACCCTCGGCTTATACTCGATTCAATAAGCTTTCCCAGTTTTTGGAGGTAAAATTAGGTACCTCGGCTTATACTCGGGACGGCTTATACTCGCGTATATACGGTACCTCCATTGTAACTTGAATTTGGCACCGTATGCAAATTAAGCATTGCTAGAGTAACTTTGCTTTGCAAATTAAGGCTAGCGCAACTTTACCACCTTACGCTTCCCCTGAGCGTAACTTCGGATTTTAGTGAATTTGCTGGCGAAAATACGCCTGACGAAGTGCGGCGAAGCAGACGCTGGCGCAACAACGAATCTTAGTGAATGTCCCACCTAAAAGGGCAATATTTACTTAAATATATATACCAACTTGGTAAGACTCTTTAATATGCCACTTTATATGATATAAACTATCTGTTGCTTAAATATTAATTTTGGGGGTATAGTTTTTCTTTAATACATCTTCAAGGCAAAGGGTGCAACGCCCCCCCCCCCAAAGCATGTATTAGACCTAACTGTGCTCTAAATATAAATAAAAAGTAGAAATTAAATGGCAAGTGGTAAAACCTAGAAGGTTATCAGTATTGTCTATGTTTGCTCTGTGTGTCTTTACTGATTTGCTAATTTAATACATTGAATAAAGTTTAATAGAGTTTGAAAGATTAGATGTTCGTTATAAATTGTTTGTCTATGGACAGACCCTTGATTTCGCTAAGATTCTCAGATTTGCAGCTGCTATCTTTCCAAGTGTGGGTTTTAAATTCCCACCAGATGAGGAGTGCATTGGCATGCTGATGTGGTCCTTGTCCATTACATCTCCATAGGCCCCATAGATGATCAGCCTGATTTGACTCAAAATGTGGGTGGTCAGGTAAGGCTCAGATAAATGAGCAGATCTGCCAGTATATGGTCATCTTCTCTTGATGGGTCTATTAATTGCAGCCTATTTGTCCAAGTAAAACTTGGCTAACTGCTAATTCATCCACTGTGAAATATAAATAAATGGTAAATAACAACCCAGTCAGAAACTAAAAATTATGTTATTTTTTAAAACAAAGCAAAAAATTCATAATCATTAATTAACCAAAACCAAATGAACCTATTGTGACAGGTAAGTCTTCGCACCGTCCGTTGATGCTGTAGTTTATATGAGTGCAGAAGGCTTGTGACAGTTTATGACTGACAGTAACTTTTTTTATTTCTTTATTAAAAGCTCTTGGTGGGGTTGTTCGAAAGGGGATTAGAAAGTTCATAATTATAGAACAGCTTAGTAATAATTGATCTTGTCCATCACAACTGCATTTCTGTAATGTAGTTGAATGCTGTCATCGGCTTCATTGGTGTCCATTTTTTATTTTATAAAATTTGTGCACATGGGGGGGGTCATGTCGGGAAAATAAAGAGAGATGGGTCATATTTATCAAAAGGTGAAATATGGCTCACCGCAGGTAACGAGGGAAATTCCAGAGATGCTGCTGAGATAACTGTCAACTAATGTTTATGATTATAAAGGTGTCTAGTTTACTCATCAGTTAAATTGATCTTTAATGATTTGCCTGCCAAGCACGTATTCTGTATGTGCTGGCAGAAAAAGGCTCTAAATGCCAAGAACGTACAGTATATAATACGTTCTTTGACATTTTAAGTGATCTCTCTGCATCAGAGGCTTAAAGGAGAACTAAACCCTAAAGTTAAAAAACCCTACCTTATATAGACCCCCCTTCCTTCTCCCCCCAGTTACCCTGAGCAAATGCCTCTTATGTTTTACTTACCCCTCCATGCAGATTCCTGCATTGGCATTCATGGGCGCCATCTTCAGCCGATTCGGTAATCTTCGGAATGAGACCGACGCTTCTGCAATTTTCGTGAGTTTTGTCGATTGCGCAGTTGTCACAAAACAGAAATTTGCTCCAACTGCGCATGTGCCGCCATGCCGGTCTCATTTAGAAGATTTCCGAAGAGAAGAAGATGGCGTCTGTGAACTCCTTAAACTGCACCGAGATGTAGATAAAACGTTGGGGGCATTTGCCTGGGGTAAAACTTAGGCTGGGGGTATGTTCCCATACTCTGCATTCTTATATTGGATCAACTACAACGGAGGAAAAGGATATAATTTCTGGGTCTGCTTTAAAGATGCAGATTTGAATGGTAAATATGTTACTATGAAAAATGTGAATCGATAATTATTTTTTTTTTTAAATACCTCATCCAAACTAATTTGCATATGCAAACTGCGAGGTTAAAAACGTTTTTACTTCCTTGCTTTCTGTAATAAAAAGTCACAAGATTTTAGGGATTGGAATCCTGCTGAAAAAAGTCAAATCATTGCTAAATCCAGAACGAATCCTTGATTCGGTGCATCCTTAGAGAATACATGTGATTCATCATTATTGGGATATATTTAATGGCTAATTGTGTCCATTGGGATCTCTTATCTGGAAGCCGGTAATCTTGAAAGCTCTGAATTACGGGAAAGCCAGCATTTTATGCATTTATATAATTACATTCCCATGAGGGTTATACTATATACACCAGTGCTGTCCAACTGGTGGCCAGTGACCCCATTGTGTGGCCCCCCACATGAAAGTCTGCCTGCTGTGATTCTGTACCGTGTGTAATCTTTAAAAGGTATCAGTACAGAGATTAACTGGCCCTGCAATGTTTACACCTCAAATTCAGACATTAATTTCTTGCATTGTTCACACCTGTAATCCCACTGTGAGGACTCAGCGCGCATGAGTGCGCACGCCAAGACGGACGCCGGCGCAAACGCGCGTCTTAGTGCGTCGCGCGCCAAAACGGACGCGGGCGCAAAAACGCCCGCTAACGTGAACGTGCGCGGCGTGATGACGCAGGACGCAGGCGTCATTACGTTTGGCGCCAAAATACCCCTTTAAAAGGACGCTCAAGGAAAGGCTCTGTGCTTGTTGATAATTTAACCTGCTCCTGAACGTTTGGAAACTTTGACTCTTGATTCTGGTTTTGACTCGGCTTTGGATATCGACTTTCGACTGAACTCCGCCTGCATTTGACCCCAGCCTGTTTATCCGTAACGACTGAACTCTGCCTGCATTTGACCTCGGCCTGCTTCCCGATTACGACTGAACTCCGCCTGCACCGACCCCGGCCTGCCCCTCGACTATTCTTCTGCCTACTCCATCTGATTACTGTTGTCTGCTATATCTTGTGTCACTCCTGCTGGACCTGGTCTCCTCACATCTGGACTCTGGACAGGTGAGGCCTGACACCCACTGCATTGTTTATACCTGTAACACCTCTATTGTTCACACCATTAAAGCCCTGTACTGTTCACAACTCAGACCCAGACTGAAAGTGCCCCCATTGTTCACCTGTTCACACCTCATAAAAACTGCTGGAGAGGCACCCGCATTGTCATAGCACAGTATGAACTGTTCATCTTGGAGTTGTCTTGATAGGTTTCCCTGCTGTATTCTGCCTTCTGCTCCCTGTGTGCCATACTCTGCCTTCCATATGCTTTGTGTATGTGCCATACTCTGCCTGCCCTATGTTCCCTGTGTGTGCCATACTCTGTCTGTCCTATGTTCCCTGTGTGTGCCATACTCTGCTTGCCCTATGTTCCCTGTATGTGCCATACTCTGTCTGTCCTATGTTCCCTGTGTGTGCCATACTCTGCCTGCCCTATGCTCCCTGTGTGTGCCATACTCTGTCTGTCCTATGTTCCCTGTGTGTGCCATACTCTGCCTGTCCTATGTTCCCTGTATGTGCCATACTCTGTCTGTCCTATGTTCCCTGTGTGTGCCATACTCTGCCTGCCCTATGCTCCCTGTGTGTGCCATACTCTGCTTGCCCTATGCTCCCTGTGTGTGCCATACCCTACCTGTGATAGGCGAACCTGGTGTAGGTACTGCCCTTGGTACCCCAGAAGTTGGACAGCACTGATATAGACCATCACTACACTGAAAGATAGAATTAGAAATTATAGATAATCTATAACCAAACCATTGAAGAAAAACAAGACAAATTGAATAGCTAAACATTTTTTAACATTAACAGAAAAACTAATTTCTCACCTTTAAATGTATGGTTATTGACCACCAACTTTCCCTGGCCAGAGGCAATAGAGACATATGTTCAATTTGATTTTGTTATGAATATTTTTTTAGTAACTAACTGATTACTGTTGAACTAACTTCCCTTTTGGGCTATTGATAAACAGTTACATCATGACTCCAATAGGTGGCACATATGTTTTGTTCCTTTGTTGATTTGATTGGTTGTACTTGTGGGGGACATGCTGCTATTCTTTTCTTCAATTTCTCTCATTGCATCTGGCACCCAGCTTGTAGAGTAGAATGGCAGCCTCCACTATTTTTTCTTCTTCTCTATTTTCTTTATTCTCTATTTTAGTTTCCTTGGCCGTATGTTTGGGATCATTGTCTTGCTGGAATGTCCACCCTAGTTTAATCTTCAGCATCCTGGTAGATGGCAGCAAATTTAAGAATGTCCCAGTGCATTTCTCCATTTATCCTTCCTTCAATTATATGACATCCACCAGTACATATGCTGAAACCAACCCCACACTATTATGTTCCCACCTCCAAACTTCACTGTTGGTATGATGTGTTTGGGGTAATGTGCAGTGCCATTTCTACTCCCAACATGGTGTGTGCATTAACATCCAAAGAGTTAAATTAGGTCTCATCTGAGGCAAACTTAAAACAAGCTTCAACATGCTTTTTCTTCAGCAGTGGAGTCTTGCGTGGTGAGCGTGCATATAGGCCATGTCAGTTGAGTGCATTACTTGTAGTTTTCTTTGAAACAACTGATGTGAACAAGGTGCCAGGGCCAGATGGCATATACCCCCGTGTTCTGAGAGAGCTTAGTTCAGTTTTAGACCGACCTTGATTTGCTTTCATCTGGTATGGTACCTATGGATTGAAGGAAAGCTGATGTCATTCCAATATTTAAAAAGGGATTAAATTAAGATCTCAGCCTGGCAATTATAGGCCAGTTAGTTTGACATCTGTGGTGGGCAAATTATTTGAAGGCTTGTTAATGGATCACATTAAAATGTTGTCCTAGTGAATGGCACTATGAACAGCAATCCACATGGCTTTATGAAAGATATGGGGGGGGGGAAGTAGATCCATTTGGATTTTGCCAAACATTTGATACCGTGCCCCACAAATTACTGCTTTATAAACTAAGGTCTGTTGGGCTTAATGAAGTCGTTTGCATATGGATAAGAAACTGGCTACAGGATCGGGTAGAGAGGGTGGTTGTTAATGTTACATTCTCTACTTGGAGTAAGGTTCTAAGTGGAGATCTTCAGGGCTCGATATTGGGTCCACATTTATTTAACTTGCTCATTAATGACTTAGGGGAGGGTATTGTTAGTAATGTATCAGTGTTTGCAGATGACACAAAACTATGCAGCCCAATTAATTCCATCCAGGATTCAACATCCTTGCAACAGGATCTTGACAAACTGGCAATCTGGGCAGCAGAGTGGCAGTTGAGATTCAATGTTGATAAATGTAAAGTCATGCACCTGGGATTGAAAAGTATCCAAGCCACTTATACCGTTAATGGGACTAAACTAGGCAAATCCTTAATGGATTTGGATGGTCAGCAGCATCAAGAGCATCTCGAGTTGTATTAAAAGGAGCACCTAGAATCTAGAATATGCCGTACAGTTTTGGTCACCTGCGCTCAAACAGGACATTATTGTATTGTAAGGGCAACTAAGCTGGTAAAAGGTATGGAAAATCTTAGCTATAAGGAAAAACTGACCAAGTTGGGGTTGTTCACGCTGGAGAAGAGATGCTTAATGGGTGTTATGATAACTATATATCAATATAGAAGGGGATCATATAATAATTTCTCTAATGCTTTATTTACCAGTAGGTCTTTCCAACTGACACACGGTCACCCATTCCAATGAAAAGAAAAGAGAATCTGGTTAAATATGGGGAAGGGGTTTTTTGCAGTGAGAGCTGTGAAGATGTGGAATTCTCTCCCTGAATCAGTGGTACAAGCTGATACATTACATAGGGGTTGGATGGCTTTTTAGCAAAGGAGGGAATACAGGGTTATGGAACATACTGTAGAACAAAGTACAAGTTGATCCAGGGACTAGTCCGATTGCCATCTTGGATTCAGGAAGGCATTTTCCCCCTTTGAGGTATATTGAAGTGTCTGCAGATGTTTTTTTTGCCTTCCTCTTGATCAACTAGCAGTTACACGGGTTATACATAGACTAAAAAGGTTGAACTTGATGGACGTGTGTCTTTGTTCAATCTAACTTACTATGTTACTATGTTACTGTATTTGCGAATTCAAGGTTTTTCTGAAGCTCTCCTCGAGTGATCCTTGAAATTATGTTCTTTCCACATCTGGATTATGGCCCCAGTGGTGCTCACTAGAACATTCAGAAGCTTAGAAAAACGTCTGTAACCACCTGAAAAGCAAAATATTATAGTGTAAAAAAAACCTGCATCATGCCTGCAAACTTTCATGCTGCTGGTTTTCTCCTCTAAGTCTAAAGGTGGCCATACATGCAGAGATCCTCTCCCTGATATGCCACCTTGAGATGGGTGATGTGCTACGACCCTTGGCCCAATGATTGGGTCATAATGAAGATCATACAGGTAGTCAAGTACCTCATCGACGAACCGATACATTCCTTATCCCATCTGATGAGATTTTTAAACCTGGCCAATCAACATCTGCCTGATTTTCTGCCAGATATCGATCAGGGAAAGCCCATCAGAGGGCCACATACACTGCTTAATAAGCTGCCAAATTAGTCTGTCAGCAGTTTATATTTGTCCATGTAAGGGAGCTTTAGTCAAAGGTATAGCTGAAATCCGATTGGCTGGACAGTGAACTTTGAACCTCCCACTAGTCAATCTAATTCCAGAGGGGCTGTACTGGGTTTTCTGACAAGCACGGGCAAGGTAGGGTAGTTATGTGAGTGGAATAATTCCTGTAAGATTAATTTAACAGACTGTTGCTGACCCAGAAGTTAATACCCCCCCAAACTCTTAGGGGCAAATTTAGTAAGCGGCGATAATTCGCTAACAGTGGCTTTGCAGGCATCGCAATACTTTGCCAGGCGAAAATTTTCTCAGACAAGTTAAAGTTGAATGGACGTATATGTTGCAGCAAATACATTACACTATACAAGCCCAGGGAAGCTTAATAAAGAAAATAGAGTTGTTATAATGCCCTACACATGAGCCCAGTGTATAGTTTATGTGCCATATGTCAGGAAATGTAGGAGGGAAGCGGGTTAACCCAAAAAATTTTACGCTCTTTTGCAGCCTATCACCCTGAAAAAAGGAAAAGACGCCGGCGTTTTTTGGGACTTTGAAAATTTTTCAACTAAATTTTGAGGAAGTCTTATCTACTCTATTGCACTTCGCCTGGTCTGAGGTGGCGAAGGCAAGTCTGGCGCAAGAGGTAACGTTCACTAAAATCCGCATCTTAGTGAATTTGCGCAGTTACGTCCCTTCGCCAAAGCACTTTCGCCTGGCGATTGAGTGCGAATGAGCACGAGCGTCAGTCTTTTTCTCTATTGAAGTTACTCCTGTACCCGTTAGTAAGTACCGAAATCAAAATGACGTCACTTCGCACTTTAGTAAATTTGCCCCATATTGTGATGTATGTTTTAGACATAAGCATGATTCTGAAACTGCTATTTTCTCTGCTCCTTTCCTGTTTACTGGCTTTGAAGTGCCATAATAATAGCATTAACCCTTTTTTACCCTAAGCTCAAACCCATATACCCCCCAGAGCGTTAAACATTGGTTCATCCATGACCGCTTCACAGGCCCCCTGGAGGGGGTCTCCCCCCCATACTTATGCCACTGCAGTACAAGCTGTAAAAACAAGATTGCAGAAAAAGGGGTGAAGTGAAAAGTTTGTTCAGCAGTGCATTCATCCTGATATATGTTCACAGGGTCTTGAGCATGGCATTGGTGCTACAATTAACTTGCTATCTTTCTAGCGTTTTGTTTTATGTGAACTAAACTCTTAATTTACCCTAATATATATTCCGTTCTGTACTACTCATGAAATCTGTACTTCATTTATCTTGCTATGTGATTTGTGGGTATAATACATTCCATTTTTATTTATTTATCCTGTTTTATTTTTTGGGGGTGGTTTATAAAGATGGAATTAGAATTTTATTTATCCTATATATTTTATTCTGGGGGACTAACATGTGAAATTAGCACAGGAGAACTTTAAAAATGAAACTGGCAAGTCATAAAATGTTGTTTGGGTGTAAGCACAGTCTCCCACTGTATTTAATGTAGTTGGGGTGTCAGCCTTTCTTTATATTTATATATGTGCTTGGGGTACATAACCAACTACTCTCATTGCATAATATGACAGTGATGCCAATTTCTATTTTGGTTTCATGTTCTGGAGATGACTGGCACAGTATACTACTTCCCACGTGTATTTCTGCATGGTCCCCACTGTAGTTGCTGGGTGCATAGTTAGATCAGCAGTGGATCTTCTATAGCTAACCCTGGTTTTAAGTCAGTATTGCCAACTTTAGTCTCCCCAAACAAAAATATTACCATCTGCCTATGAACATAGCTATTTTAACATGTTTGGGTTTTTAAATACCTATTGTGCAACAATATTAGTAATGTATGTAGCATCTTTAACGTACTAAATTCCAACATTAGGGGGCACTAAAACCCAATATGTTTTAGCGAGTAAGGAATCTTTCAATTCTTTACTGACTTTATTTTTTGGTTTCAGTATTATTTTATATATCATTTATATTCAATATAGTATATGGTTTGTAACGCGTAAAATATTTTGACCGCTTTTTTTGATTCTGAAGGCTTATGATTATTAAAGTTTCCATAAGAACTTTTTTTGAACTTTGTGCATTGTTTTAAACTGCTTAAATTATGTATGGATTTGTATTGTACTATGTACAATATGTACAATACACGAAGTACAATATTTAGTATGTAAAACTAAATCATACATTTATTTTACCTTTGCTAAATCAGTTAATGTAAAGTAAAGGTCTTAAAAATGTTTAGGTCAGTGGGTTAGATTGTGTTGTAACAGTAAATCACTTATAGTTCCAGTGAAATTGATTTTTTTACACATATTATTTAAGCCTAGTGATTGGCGAATCTGTCCCGTTTCGCCAAATAATTTGCGAAACGGCAGAAAAATTAGCGTAACGGCAAATATTTGCGAAGCACTTAGTCAATGGGCTTCAAAATAATTTTTGATGCACAAATATTTTTGATCCACAAATATTTTTGACGTGAATTTTTTTTTTTTATACGCGTGACTATTTTGTCCAAATGCATTAAATTTACGACACAGTTTCACAAAAACATTTGCGGACAGCAAAACATTGAAATTCTACGCAAATCCATGCCTGACGAATGTATTCACCCATCACTATTTAAGGCAAATAAGATAGTTTTGCCTCCAATAAGGTTTAATTATTGGTTGGGATTAGTGATGGGCGAATCTGACCCATTTCACTTTGCTGGAAATTTGCGAAACAGCAAAAAATTCACCAAATGCATTGAAGTCTATGGGCCACATTCAAAATTCCCTACATTGCTCCTAGTGAGGTTGTGTATGCTTTTGGGTGAGAATTGTTAACCATTTTTATTTTGTGCTGTACATAGTTTACATGTTCACCACATGGTTTGCGTGGGTTTTCTTCTGGGGTTCCGGTTTCCCCAAATACAAAAGATTGACTCAAGTGTACTGTATATGCTTGTAAAAAGTTATTTATTTTGTAAGCTCTACAGGGGGATATACTGATGCGAATGATTAAAAGGGAGAGGTAATGTATAGTAATATGTTTATTAGTGTACTTCCTCAACCTAATGCATTTTCCTGTAGCAAATGGCTTAAAGCGATCCTGTCATCGGAAAACATGTTTTTTTCAAAACACACCAGTTAATAGTGCTACTCCAGCAGAATTCTGCA
This sequence comes from Xenopus petersii, assembly GCA_038501925.1. Taxonomy (NCBI): domain Eukaryota; kingdom Metazoa; phylum Chordata; class Amphibia; order Anura; family Pipidae; genus Xenopus; species Xenopus petersii. The sequence goes on along the minus strand of CM076675.1, from coordinate 84,747,723 downwards.
TAGAAATCCATTTCTCAAAAGAGCAAACAGATTATTTTATATTCAATTTTGAAATTTGACATGGGGCTAGACATTTTGTCAATTTCCCAGCTGCTCCTGGTCATGTGACTCGTGCCTGCACTTTAGGAGAGAAATGCTTTCTGGCAGGCTGCTGTTTTTCCTTCTCAATGTAACTGAATGTGTCTCAGTGTGACATGGGTTTTACAATTGAGTGTTGTTCTTAGATCTACCAGGCAGCTGTTATCTTGTGTTAGGAGGCTGTTATCTGGTTATCTTCCCATTGTTCTTTTGTTTGGCTGCTGGGGGGGGGGAGGGAGGGGGGTGATATCACTCCAACTTGCAGTACAGCATTAAAGAGAGATTGAAGTCTATCAGAGCACAAGTCACATGACTTGGGGCAGCTGGGAAATTGACAATATGTCTAGCCCCATGTCAGATTTCAAAATTGAATATAAAAAAATCTGTTTGCTCTTTTGAGAAATGGATTTCAGTACAGAATTCTGCTGGAGCAGCACTATTAACTGATTCATTTTGAAAAAAAATTTTTCCCCCATGACAGTGTCCCTTTAATTATGGCAGCTGATAATTCCAAATCATTGTTTTTTAGATAAAGGAAATTAAATTCCAAATAATTGTTTTTTTTAGTCCAAGAAAATTAGATTTTAAATGCATAGGTGAGTTGTTTGCGGCATAAAAGTAGGTTGAGGAAAGATATCATACAGTGAGGATAATTTAATTGATATTGTTGCATAATGTTAGTTTCAATATCAACATCAGCCTATTCAAAGTAATCAATTCTGCCTATAAATTAAAGCCCTCAAGGTACCCTTGCAACTTTACCTGTCCTCTTGTGGAGCCAAGAGTCTAATGCTTGACATAACTAGAGCCTTCAGCTTTCTCACAATTCCTAAACTTCATCCCTGCTTCTTTGATTATTTTGTCTCATTGTTTCTCCCATGATTTTCACTTTCTCTCTTGATCCTCTGCCCTCTCATTAGTTTAGCTCTTATTCATATATTTAATTCCTCTCTTATCTCTGGGATTATTTAAAAAGTCAGTATCAAGCCTACAGTGCTACAGGGAACACATCCTGTTTTCCTTTGCCTGTTAACTCTGCCTCTAAACTCCTGGGGACAAATTCACTAAGATCCGAAGTTGCGCCAGCGATAGCTTCGCCACACTCCGCCGCACTTCGCCAGGCGTAATTTCGCCAGTGCTACGCAAATTCACTAAAATGCAAAGTTGCGCTTAGGGAGGCGAACGGTAGCGAAGTTGTGCTAGCGTTAATTCGTCAAGCAAAGTTACGCTAGCGATGCCTAACTACACAAGCTGGGAAAGCTTCATAAAATAAAATAGAGTTGTTATTTTGCCCTATACATGTGCCCACTTTATAGTTTAGGTGCCATATGTTAGGAAATGTAGGGGGGAAGGAGGGTACCCCCAAAAAAAGTATGATCTTTTTCAGCCTATCACCCTTAAAAAGGAAAAGACGCCAATATTTTTTGGAACTTAGAAAAAATTTAAACTTTTTTTGAAGCAAGCCCTATCTACTCTATTGCACTTCGCCAGGTCTCAGTTGGCGAAGGCAAGTCTGGCGCAAGACTTAACGTTCATGAAAATCCGCAAGTTAGTGAATTAGCGTAGTTACGTCCCTTCGCCATAGCGCAACTTCGCCTGGCGTAAGGGTGGGAAGTAGCGCTAGAGTAGGTCCACTTCGCTAACGAATTTACGCCAGCTCCCGTTAGTAAATCAGCAAAGTAGCGAAATGACGTCACGAAAGAGGGACTTTCCAGTACAAATGAGGGACCTCAGGTTGAGCTGTCAAAAGAGGGACTGTCCTTCTGAAAACGGGACAGTTGGGAGGTATGTGTGCACATGATCAGTCCCAAGTCTCTGGCTAAAGCTATTATGTAGTAGTTGAACTATAGCTAAGCACATTATTAAGAGACTACTACAAGCTAATTGGTGCAAGATTACAGCTATGAGGAGACATTGGAGTCTAACTATCATATACAAAACTTATAACTGACTCTGAGACTCTGAGAGTCAGGCAAAGCAGCCAGACAGGCACAGTAACTTCTGGTACATTTAATACAACATTGCAGGTGGGTGTGGTCTGTCCCATTATTACTCTCAGCTTAGACAGGAAGAGGAACAGGAGTGAGTCATAAGATAATGGCAAAACAGCAGGAATGCCCTTAACCAAAATGGCCACACAAGCAGGTTACTACAATAAGAATAGCCATATCACCTAAAATGATCATATTTATATAAGTTTTGCATACTTTTCTTTCTCTACAATCATTATAAGTGCAGCATTATATTTCTCAGCCATTTGTAAAAACTTCCATTTATGAACCTGTAGTGTTTAACAGCAGCTCTTTTAGGAAATTTTGTTCATGTTTATTACTATGCAGCACAGGGGACATTAGAGGGCGCCCTCTATAGCAGGCCAGATACTTTGCCTTAGCCATATGGAGCAGAGCTGGCCACTTTTTATCTTGTTTGTATATGGCAATAAGCTTTGTTCTTATTGGTTCAGGAATGTGACTGACAGTGTTGCTTCACAGAATGGTTATTTTATGTTTTGTGAAACACAACTGTCATTTTGTGGAAAGAATGAATCCTGTACTATAAAATCTTGCTTTCTGTCACAAATATCTATTTTGTCAGTCAAATCTAGCTTGACAAGCACTAGTTAGTTACACTATTATATATTATGTCCAACTTTGTTTTTACATAATTCATTCTGTAAGTAACTTTGCACATAAGTGTGTCCATCATTTGTGCGACAGATTGCTTGTTAAACTGTACAGAATGGAGTTTGTGATATAATGACATTCTTTTGTGCACTAACCAGATTTTGTTTTCATTCTTTAATAGAAATAAGTCTTTTGTATATTTTTTTTCTCTGTGTATGGTCACAAATACTTATATAACATGAGAGACATTCATTCTGTGTATTAGGGATAGTTTTGTATACAGAATGTATTTCTGACAAACGGCACCCCATAAATTTGCGCTAGCATTAGCCACTTCACGCTTTAGTGAATTTGCCCCCTGGTCTTTTCTCATAGTACTAATTTTCTTCACACCCATGTTCTGCTGGACCATAAATCATTTGGTTTTGACAATTATTCAATTTTTATGCAGTTTTTCTATTTCCATGGTCTCCACAATGAAACTGCATCCTCTTCTCTTGTTAAGTTTTGTGTCCCTCAAGGTCCGGTACTTGCCCTTTTGTTATTCTCCTTGGACACTCCTGCTGTAAGAGAGAGAGCTTTTTCCTCATGTGTTATACTTGTTATCATGGCTCCCAAAGAATAATTTAAAAATGTTTCTGTTAAAATTTAAAACTTCTCTCCTCTGCAGCTCAGTTGTGTTCCCATACATTCCTAGTCCTATCCTCCTCTGATTTTTCAAACTACTCACCGCCATTGCCATCCATCTTATACCCCTCTCTCTTGCTGTTCCCCACCTCTGGAATTCTATCCCTGAATTCCTCCATAAAGAACTTTCTTCAAATCTATCCTAGATACTACCTCTTGCACAGTATCTGGTCAGTCATGCCCCTTATGTGCCAGTGCCTCAAACATTTTAAATAGCAGCATTTTCTAATTGTGCCTGTAAGTTACCTTCCCACTTAGATTTTAAGCTGTATGGGGCATGGACTGCTTTTCTTTTGTGTATCACATGGTACTTTTTTTTTTATTTTATAAAACCTGCTGAAACACGTGGAAAGTCAAACTGCAAGGCAGACCATTGTGTGCAAGTGTTAGTCCAAAATATATATATACTGAAATAAAACATTGTTTTACTGAAATTATTAGGTACTGTAGTATGAAGCACATTCATTAACAACTACAGGTATGGGACCTGTTATCCAGACTGCTCAGGACCTGGGATTTTGCGGATAATGGATCTTCCGTACTTTGGATTTTCGTACCTTAAGTCTAATAGAAAATCATGTAAACATTAAATAAACCCCACAGGATTGGGTTGCTTTCCAATAATGATTAATAATACAGTATCTTAGTTTGGATCCAGTACAAGGTACTGTTTTATTATTACAGAGCAAAAGGATATCAATATTTGTATTATTTGGATAAAAGGGAGTCTATGGGAGATGGCCTTTTCTCCATTTGGTGCTTTATGGATAACAGGTTTCTGGATAACAGATCCCATACCTGTATAACGTTTTGTTGGAGTATTTTGACAAATTGGCAAAGACGTTACTAGCATAAGTGGTCAAATATTCTGTTTATAAGCAGGATTTATACTCACTTTAGTTTTCTTTTAATATCAAGTGAAATAATGGTTATGTCCTGGACAGTGTAATGTCTCTTTGACAATATGAGGGTTGTGAGTCAACTCCAGCTCATCTAGCAATGGCAATAAAATGTGTGAAAGCCCTTTTGTATAAAACACAAACCTGTTTGTTCCTACACTATACGAAACGTAACATAGCCATAAGTACACGGTCTCTGAAACAGCTACTAACATATAGGAGGTTCAATAGCTCCCACGTATCATTAGCTACCTTAGCATCTCTTTTTTCATTTCTTTGACAACAGCTCCTTGCATAATGAAATAATGCAGTAATTAGGAGTGCTCCGGCTATGCTTGGGTGATTATGAAGTGTTTATGACAGCCACTAAGCTGACACTGTCTGTAATGGTGTTGCATTGATTCCCAAACACCTTCACAGTCTGCCTCCAACAGCATGTGTCTCTCCATCGTCTGAGTGGTTTTACATTAAGATCCCTTTGGAGCAAGATCTTTGACAAGAGAGTGTTACTTATAAATGGCGATATCATTCGATATGGTTCAAAAGACTACTGTCGTGTTTGGACTGGTGAAAAGGGATTGGAGGTGATGGAATTGCTAAGTTTCTGAAGTGTAATTGTTTAAAAATTACTGTTGTAAGAAATATAGGACAATTTACCAAATGCAATCTCTTCCCTTCTGATCTTTAATGGAACAGCAGATTATAGGTACGTTAAAAGCATGATCTGTCAAATATGAAATGATAACGATAAAACTTCCAAATGAAGCACACGGCGCAACAAATTCATTTTCCCCTGTGTTGTGGGGAAATCTCTTTTCCTGAGGGCATCGACAGGCAAATGTTACATTTGCTTAACAAACACATTTGTGAATAAAACAACAACGTTAATAACAATAATTGTATTATGTTATACTTTCTGTTTTACATCTTGTAAAGTTTCTGTTCTACATCATGTAAAGTTTCTGTTCATACTGAAAATTGTTTATCCTTTCAAGCTTAGCACTAAGCAGTCCTGCAAACCTAATGCAAAGGTTTGTTCCCACATATATTGATGTGTGATTTATACATTAAGTGGTTGCTGTTATCTAAACTCTCATTGGAATCCTCCATTGGGCCATGCGTGACTAACTGAGCAACAAAGTGAGAGCTAGATATTTCGACTAGATGTGGGCCGAGGTCCTGTTTGCTGATGTATTACTATTACCAACTGATACCTGTGTCCAAATCCACTAGTTTCATTTCTATTTGGTATATTCACATATCACAAAAATGAACCCATCTATACAACTTGTAGCCACACCACTGACTGCCACTGCAGACACTTGTAAATCTAATGAGAAATATCCTTGGTCTTGCTTTATCAACATTACTAGCCAACACTTCAAAATGACACAACAAAGGGCATTTTGTTTGCTCTCTTTTGTGTTAAGGTGGCCATAGACATTAAGATTTTTAAAAGATCTTTGTTATCGTAAGACAAAGCTTATTCTGAAACGATCATTTAAATGTACAATTTGTCCATAACCATTTCAAGTGATATTGTCTAGTTGAAGTTAGGAAAACTGTGGGTAGCTGCCTGCTTGGAGCTGCAAACAGTTGGACAATCGATCATTTTCACTATGAACGATGACAATTTTCTAACCAGTCTGATCGATTTTCTGACCGATGTCGAAAAATCAGATGCGCTACTTTTACGGTGCCCACTAACCTCACAATAAAAGCTTAAAAACTGCACCGGCCTGGGGTTATTCCAGCGAACACCATGGAGCGTTCCCCTTCCTGCTTCTTCTTTCTTCCAATTTCCTGGGGCAGACGCATGCGCAGTAGAACGAAATAGCGGACTTCTTCACTGAAGTTTGACTTTTCATGTTACTGCGCATGTGCACCCGCATGAAGAAAGAAGAAGGAAGCTGATCGCTCAGTGGTGCTCGCTAGAAGAACCTGGACCGTTGCAGTTTTCTGCCGATAGGAGCACCAGTCAGGGGTGTCAGGTAAGTATATACAATCGCTTGGGGGTGCCTAACTTTTGGCACCCCCAAGTTGGGATGCACCGAATCCAGAATTCGGTTCAGTATTCAGCCAGGATTCAGCCATTTCCAGCAGGATTCAGATTCGGGTGAATCCTTTTGCATGGTCAAACCGAATCCGAATCCGAATCCTTAAAATCATGTGACTTTTCGTCACAAAACAAGAAAGTAAAATTTTTTTCCCTCCCCTTACTTTTCCACTCGGAAACTTTGGACGACCTTGGAAAACGAATCACCGTGTGTGGTTAGTGCCAGCGTTTTTTTTTATTTTAGCCGGCGCAGAGTGAGGGAAGGCTTTGGTGAGATTGGCCACCGCAAAGACGAGGCGATTAGTCGCCAGGTGACCAAATCTCCCCAAAATGGCCAGTATGGCCTTACCCTAAAACTGTTCTTTGATAGTAGTGAAAAATATTGCTTTAAAATGTAAAGTGAGCACCAAAGTGTATGCCTGCTATTTATTTAAACATTTTATAGATCCTGGAATGGAATAGTTGACAGAGGAACCCAAGAAGTTCCTTTCTAAAGAATATTATCCTCGCCATTATATACATCCAGGATATGATGTGAAAGCCCCAGGTCTTTGTGAATGCAGAAGGAAGCTATAGATAAAAGTGCACTTGGTGTAGACAAGCATTTCTTGGAAGAGAGTTCCATTGCAGCAGCCTGAAGCAGTGCTTACCAAAAAAGTGTTGAAATGCCTTCTTGAAGATTGCTACATTTTGTTAAGTTTTTAAGATAGTGGAAGAGGCTGGTCAGTAATCATTTCGAGAGGGTCAACATTTACAGCAAGTACAGCCTAAGAAGAAGAAGAAGGGGCGGGGGAATCTCAGTGTAGTATCACAACTTGAATGCAATATATGCTTCCTGTAATATTTGTATTTCAGAATGCTGGAACTCAAATATTTTTTTATCTGGCTTTGTGTTCACCTTAAGAACTAAAAAAAACTAAATATGCAGTTTGCAGTTTTTTAGTTTGAAGTTCTAATTTTTGTGACATTGGATAATTCAGTTTTTTCAAAACAAAATAGTGTAGGATTCGTTATTTTGAAAAATGAGAATTGGTCAAGACCTGCTTTCTTTTTCTAATGTCTATAGAGAAATAACTATATAAGCTGAATACATGTTTTAACAACATGATTCAACTAAATTAGAAAAGTGAAAGTAAGAAAAACATCTAGTATGAATGCCTTATATCAGGGGGCAGATTCACTAGCCAGCGAAAATTAGCCAGTGACGGCTTGGCAGCCATCGCAACACTTCACCAGAAAAAGATGTATAGTTTGTGTTAGGAAATATATGGGGGAACCCGTTTACCCAAAAAAAATTTTGAGGACTTTTGCAGGCTATCACTCTGGCGCAAGAGGTAACATTCATTAAAATCCACATATTAGTGAATTTGCAGAATTACGTCCATTCGTCAGAGCGAAAATTCGTCTGGTGATAGAGTGCGAATGAGCTAGCGTCTGTCACTTTAGCTACCAAAGTTACACCTGCACCCGTTAGTAAGTCGGCGAAGTGCCTGAATGACGTCACACTGGCGAATTTTCGCCAGCGTTAGTCATTTCGCCCTTTAGCAAATCTGCCCCCAGGAGTTACCAATACACCTTTAGCTGGTGATCAGTACATCTCAAGATACTGCCAACAAAAAGCTTGTCTAAATCACCCTCTTGTTTCATGCTTTTAATTCAGATATTTATTACGTTAAGGGTACATTAGAAATTGTTGTTTGCTTGCTCATAAATCAATATTTAAGTCGTATTTTCCATGAAACAAAATGCTAAAAATGCTTTTATGGATGTAGATCATAATGGAAAATCATGACTAAAAGTAGACCTCGAATTAGTAATTAAGTATGGGCACTCCTGCCTTATATCAACGGCATTAAGCAGCCTTGATGAGTGCTCTAACTACAATGTATTGCAGAACTACAGCCCCCCCCCTTATTATAGGAAGAAACGTTCTTTAGTATTTTTAAAGCAAGGAGATTGTACTCCTAATAACTGTTTTGCTGCTAGTTATAAACAACATCCAGATTAACTTTTAATCTTTAAATTTTTCTGGTTGAGTTTTTAAAGGGGAATTTTTAGAGGAAAAAAACCCTCAAATTTTTCGAGATTTATTACACTCTGAAGCTGCAAAAAAATCCAAATCTAAAAACACTCCAGCTAAAACCTGTCAAAATCAATGGCCCATGTCCCTTTAACAACTGGAACATGTTTTATACTTTCAGGGTTTTCGATACTGATAGTGGTAAGGGGATTCAGGTTTGGGAGTTTGGGGAATTTTTTATATAATATAAATATATATCTAGAAGATTTACAAATACATTTATAGCAAACCTTACAATTCAAACTGAATTCATGATAAAATAGCACTTATTGCAGTTATGTATTTTATATTTATTTCTCTATGTTTGTGCTTAACAGTTTAACAGTTTAAATGTATTTGTTTACAAAGTTCTTTTGTAATGGAATGCATTTGGCATTTGGTTTTGTCAAGTTCAATTACATTGTTTATGTTTGGGTTCATCAGTAAAGCATCGTCAGTCTAACCTCCATATAGTTTAAGGCAGACCTGAACAACATAATTTCTCCCTAATGAGTCTGCATTGATTAGAATCCATGGAATTTTGAAGTGCTTACTGATCCAAAAATAGTTTACTAATGAAACGTCTAAGTGTTTGGCACCACTGGATACTTGGTGTTAAAAGAGAATATCTACTGGATTTAATTAAAGTATTAAAGGGGTTGCTCGTCTTCCAAACTTTTTTTTAGTTAAGTTGTTTTCAGATTATTCACCATAAACAAAGACTTTTTTCCGTTGCTTTCCATTTTTTTTTTACCTATTTCCCAGAATGTACGTTTAAGGTTTATCGTTCCTTGTCTCTGGGGTTTCAATCTGGCAGCTGAGTGAACAGGTGAATAGTCTGAAACCAACTGAATTGAAAAAAGTGTTTGAAGGCGAACCCCTTTAATAATAGAAACATTTGCTTTTCCATTTTATTTTCCTGTCCTATTAAATAATTTATCACATGCTTGGGTATATTTACTGTATTCTATAATTTAATCTATAAAATGTGGCTTCAGTTTACACATGGTGTGCATAATTTGTATAAGGTTAAGTAGCATATTACAGTCATATTTTAATAATGAACTGCAAGCTCACAGGCTCACTGATTACCAGATTCAACATGAGTTTTGTAAAATTGCAAAAGCAGAAAATGCATGGGTCAAAATTCATCTTATTTTTGGTAGGTGGATTATCTCTCTCTGAGTTTCCCACATGCAGATCACTTGGATTAGTGAAGGATGAAAAGAGGGAATTCTGGCACTGTTCTATGTGGCTGAAACTTACTTTATTTGCAACAACATGTTTTGAATACCATGAGGCCCTCATCAATCAGCAATTCCAATATATATTGGTAAAACTTGTAACTCTCTCAAAGGGCTTATTCTCAAGTCCACTTGCATGCTGTGACAAATAAATATGTTTTGGCATCATAACAGCTCCTTTTTGCTTTCTTAGGGCTCTTACAAATGAGTGTTCAAACCTGCGCTCCCCCGCGTTGCGTTTTATAGCACTCAGCTATACGGGAGCACAGGAATGCACACAACTCTTTAAAATGGCTCTGTACTGATACAGGCGCATGTACATGCTGAACTCAGGTGGAACAAAACATGCTGTGTTGCACCTGTATTTGGCGCTTACATGTTCCTGTGTTAGTACAGGCCCCTTAATATGGATTAGATGCGCTTCTGCGCTCCTCTTCGGCTGATCACTTTAAAATGCAACACAGTGCAGCGAAGGTTTGAGTGTTCGTCTGTACAAACCCAAAGACTTTTATGGCGGACTACTAATACATCACCTTGAGTTTAAGAGCTCCATGGCTAATTCTAGGGAATTGTGGTATGTCCTCCATCTAGGAGCACCTTGTTTGAGGATAGGTTGTGAGTTTAAAGTAAACTATATTTATATGAAGAAAATGTCTGCAAAAGTACTACTATTTACTGAACATTGCCCTTTAATTTGAGACAAAAATGTTAGTCTATGTTATAAATGTTTTGTAGTGGTGCTGTCATGAATTTTATGGTGCTGGGTTTTTAGTTGACATGTGGCACAGCAAGATAAAAGAGTATCTGAGCTAAAAGGGTTACTCTAGGCTCATACAACTAATACTGTGTGTAATTACATAACCACCATCTGTGTACTCAAAATCTGTACCAGGGCCCCTTAACATGTACCACTTTACGTGCATCCAGATACTTTGTATGTAACAGCTTAGTGCATTTTTTTTTTTCAAATTTATTTTAAATTTACTCAACAAGATATATTTCATTGACTATACTGTTATAAATATTTGTGGCATTTGTTAAATACTTGGTACAAGTCAACAAGAGAAATATTTCTAAATATTAGGGGGAAAAGATGTCAACAGTATGTACAGTTCATTATAGGAAAAGATCTATTTTCTTACATTTTTTTCACGAACATTTTTATATTGTTTTTTCAGCGTGAGTTGCTTAAACACAAACACAGGTGGCAGTGATATACAAACGATTACCTATGACCTGTGTTGAACAATGAAAAGCAAACATTGGGGGATGTAACTAGATATAAAACACTTCTGACAAAATAATGTGTTATAATAGACATACAGGGATATCAAACAGACATGTCACATATCAAGATACAGTTTAGTAAACAGAACAACAAGATCCTTATATTGAAGTATTGTATATAAAGCAGACAGCTTTAACCGCACTGTGAACTATACAAAATATATTTATATGCAAGTTGAAATAGTGAGAAAAACACTTATCGTAGTTCTTTGATGATTTGTATTATTATCCAACATGATGTGCCATTTCAGTGCTTATTGCAATGTGTTTCTGGTGATCTCCTTGATCCAGTATAACTAAATCCTTATTGCCGACAAAATAGAATAGAAGATTGCACTACTGGAAAATGCATTGCCTAGCAACAATCTATTTACATTGCGCATTTAAAATCTATCAAATGCTGGAAGGGAAAGGGTTAATACTGCTTTTTTATTTTATTAGACTTTTAAAAAAAGAATGTCCCTGCTTTATGTATTAAAAAGAGACACTTTAAAGGCGACTCTTTTGAAAAAGTATATTTATTTTGCATAATTTACCGTATATACTCGAGTATAAGCCGACCCGAGTATAAGCCGAGGTACCTAATTTTACCTACAAAAACTGGGAAAACTTATTGACTCGAGTATAAGCCTAGGGTGAGAAATGCAGCAGCTACTGGTAATTCTCCTCCCATGCTACATATGGAAAAACAAGCAGTCCTCTCCATATATATTTAAATAGCAATTCCATGCACTTTATTCTACACACAGCCCAAAAGACTGAGACCAAAGCAGTGGCACAGACAGATTACACAGTTTGGCGTATGGATCATACATTTTTAAACTCTCGTGCAGTTGGTAAACTACAGATCTCGCCTGAAAGGGTTCCCGGGGAATGCTGGGAGTTGTAGTACATATAGGTCATAGGGTGAGGATGCCTGCTCCAGCAGTTCACAGCAAGGGAGAATACAGTAGGTGAATAACTTACATCCATGCAGTAGAGTAAAGGGAGGGATGTAAGGGCACGGTGTAGGCTTTCCAGGAGATGACTGCAATGAATCCAGCAGAAAATCATTGGCTTATACGTTCCTTAGTAGATACACTTTTGTTGCCTGTCATTCCCTTTTTAATAAGGCAGCTCCCTCATTGTGCAGCATAAAGTGTTCCTTGCAGCTGCATTGACACTGCACAGCAACATGATGGGGCTTGCTGTTATTATTCGCCCTGCAGGGGTACGAGCCAAAACACAGTGCAATCGCACAAGCAAAACAATCCGCCCTTCCCTGATGTGCGGCTGACGGCGGGACTGAGTGATGACAGAGGTCGTCACCCTCATGGTCGTAGCTGCTAGGCAGTCAATCACGGGTCGCTAAGGAGCGGCTCTTCGAGTAGAGGGTGGTGCTATAGAAGTCTGCTGTGCTAGGAGATGGGCATAATCAGGAATTGTGCGTGCTGCCGGGGGAACGTCGCGTTGATCAACTAGGTACCGTAATGACTCTAGTATAAGCCGAGGTAGACTTTTTCAGCTTATTTTGGCTGCTGAAAAACTCGGCTTATACTCGAGTATATACGGTAAGAATGTCATTTTAAGCAAAATGTTATTATATTAATTAAAAGTTAGTTGTAAGTGCTAGTGAGAGCAGAATCTGTTTGACTGTTGGTATGATCTGCAATGCTGTTACTGCCTCCTAAACCAATGAAGCAGTAACCAAATGGCCAACAGACATGGAGGACAGCTAATTTTTGCTACACTGCATCAAGAGTCAGAAACAGGGTACAAAAAGGACAACAAAATAACTGTCCAGAGGGTGCATGTGAGTCATGATCCATTGAGAATGCTCTCTGTCTGAGTGCCTCAGGGAGAGGTCAAAGATGCCCCACAATTAGCCACAATTTGCTTACAATTGCATGGAGGAACACCCTACAGCAAAACAAACAGAAGACGGCGAAGATGACCCGGAACGCACCTCAGAAACAAACTCCCCTACCAAACAACCAATCTGACTCTTCACCTCATGCAGTGAATGATCCACAAGCCTCCATATTGGTAAATGCAGAAATACTTGAACAACAACATTCAGCTTTACATAGCTCCCTCTTGGCAGCCATAACTTCCTTATGATAACCCTAGGGATATCATAGTCTACTGCCATTTTTTTTGAAAGCAAGGAGAAAGTTCTAATGGAAACCAGAAACCTACCATCCATTGAATTTCAAGGAGCAGAGCTGCAAATCTACAATGATATTTCTCCTATTAAGCTGGCCAAAAGGAGACAGCTTAAACCAATAACACAACATCTGCGAGCACACAACATCTCCTTCAGATGGGGCTTCCATTTCAAATGAATAGTCTCCATTAAGGGACAACAACACACCCTATCAGACTCCCAAAAGGGCAACAAGTTCCTCAGCACCTTGGGACTGCTGCCACTAGGGACACCTAAGAAGACTCCTAAAATGCAATCACAGAAACTGACTTTGGAATGGGAAACAGTGAACCCATGTCAGTACTGATCTCATACATCCTTTCATCAATCTGACTCACCTAAACTAAAGAGCTTCTAATCCAAGCAGATAAAGTTAGCTTTTTCTTTGTTAGTTGTCAATTGGAGTACCACCAAATCAAACTTGGGGGCAATTTTCCTTATAAGGCCTCACTGCTCTATGACTTAATGAACTCTTTACCTGAGGACCCCTGCCCAAAACATGCATATATGCAGTACAGGGAATCGGTCAAAGAAAGACAACTGCCCTCCCCGAATAGGTTGCAATCCCCGCGATCCAGGAGGTAATTTTTAGACTTTAAAGCAACAAAAATGTTGAAATGACAGCACGAATATCCGATATAATACAAAAAAAATGTGTGGTAATTGAGAATTAGTGATGGGCGAATTTATTCGCCAGGCGCGAATTCACGGCGAATTTGCGCGATTCGCCGCCAGCGAATAAATTCGCGAATCACCCGCGAAAATTAGCGGAAAAAATTCGCCGGCGTCAAAATTTTTTTTCGAAAAAAACGGACGCCGGCGTCAAAAGCGGGCGCCGGCGTCGAAAACGAGACGCCGGCGCAGTTTTGCGAATTTTTCGCCGTTTAGCGAATTTCGCGAATTTTTCAGCGAAGCGAAACGACGCAAATTCGCCCATCACTATTGAGAATATTACATGACAACTACTGCCTCCGAAGCCTTAACCACCTGAGGGACAGGTTACACTGAAAGGTTCCACGATATTCCCAAGCCAGATACCCAACCTTCTCTTCCCTCTGGACTGGAAACAGATATATACAATTGTCCAAAGCCTTAATACTGTTACAATGATCCATGCAGTGTCTTCATATCCAATCTTTTACAAACCAATAAATCGTCAAATACTTTGGGACAAAGCACAAAAAGTGGGAAAGAAGAAAATAGATAGCATATAGCATATAAATAGCAAGTAGAGTAGTAAATCCAACAAAAAAGTATTGTGAATATTACAGCGCACAGGGGGTTAATCATTTAATGAGATCTCACATATGTGTTGTTGGGGAGGCTCATTTATCAAAGGTCGAATTTCGATTTCATGTGAATTTTTTTTTATTACTCTAATAAATTCGAATATACTCGAAATTCGATTGGGAGGTTATTTAAGAAAAAAAACGAATAACAAAAACCCGACCTGAAAACTTTAATAAAATTAGACTAAACTCTAATCGAGTTTATTTATCCAAAAAAAACTTGAATGTCAGAAAGGCTATTAATGTTACAGTGCAACCCTTTTGAAATAAAAAAAAATAACAAAAGTGGTATAAAGCTGATACCTTTATTACAATCAGCTTGAAAAAGGAACTAAAATGTTCTGAAAGCTTGCTATGATTATATTATTTAGCCAATAAAGGTATCACCTTTATACCACTTTTGTTATTTTTTTTATTTCAAAAGGGTTGCCCTGTAACATTTTTACTGGCTAACACGGTACAGCAACTTTACCTGCAATTACAAAGGCTATTAACAGCTTCAAATGGGTCACTGGACCTCTCCCACTGATTTATACATGAACTCGGCAGGTTTTAGGTAGCGAATAGTCAAATTCGAATTATTTCCAGGGTAAAGGTTTGATAAATCTCGAAATTCTAATCGAGTTTGGATAATTCCCTATTCGAAATTAGTGAGTTGTGACCAAAAAACAATTCAAAAATTTTTGGATAATTCCCAATTCGAATTAGTGAATTTAAAAATTCAAATTTCCTATTTGACCCTTGATAAATCTTCCCCTTAGTGTTGCATATCACTTAAACATATATCCTCTAACAATTCATCTGGATACATTGAAAAACAATATTACCGGGACAATTTCAAACTTATACTGGCATGGAATGTGTTTTAAATGAATTAATGCCCATTGCAACATGGGGAACTTGTAGAGCATGTTCTATAGGATTAAGAATGGAAATCCTGTGTAGGAAGGTCAATTAAGAGGGGGTTCTGGGTGGTTAATCTATTTGATTGATCATTTGTTTGTATTCTGCAACTCCTGTAAAGTGTTGGCAGAAGCCAGCTGTGTTGGCTAAATATGTGTTTTTTGGACACTGGGTATTTTGGCTGTGCAAGGCAAAGTTGCTGCACATTTTCTACATTTAGATGCAATAAAACATCTATTGCCTTCATGCAGTTTAATACCCTCTCTACAGATGCTTACAAGGGTCAATATTTATTATAGTTCTACTAGTTCTGAATACGTTTTGTTTTCATTTATGGTGAGTGTCCAGCCCTAACAGTGAATCTATTTCTTTTGCCGATCTAGATACCATTTATACTCTGAGTGCACCCTAGTGGTTAGTGCCTCACATTTTCTAATTTAAATGTTTGAGTGACTGGATGTTTTAGTATGATATCAGTTGTTATGTACTTAACACTACATCTGTAAGTATTACTGTTCGTTAATGATATCAGATCACATACATTTAAAAAGATATTTTGTAGTTCTGAAGGTTAGAGGGAACATGTGAAACAATCTGTAAAGTGCAGATACTCAATATGTAGAATTCAGTTAGGACTTTGACCTTCAGGATTTCTCAAAAACCTTTGCCTGAGCAGAAAACACCAATTTTCCCACATTCGTTTCACATCACTCTTTATGTCTTTTCACTCCAATGGCTGCACCTTATCTCTGGATTCTCTGTGAAGTGCATGATAGGTCATGCATATCATAAGAAAAAAAAACTGCCTGCCTGTGAAGGAATACTTTCAAAGCTCACACTACATTTGTACATAGCCACCAAATGTCTGCTCATCAACACAAAGTAAATTCACACATTGTTCCTGCTGTCCAGTACAAGCGATTTTATTACTTTTTTCCTGTCTTTGTTTTCTTTGTTGCATGCTGAGCAAAAGCACATTAATACAGAGCACTTATACTTATTTTGAACCTTGTTTTTAATTTGGCCTTGCAGGGTCCAAATTATAATTGAGAGAGCTGTTTTTCGTTTTTTTACAATGGCTACTTTAAATACAAATGTGTGTAATCAAAGCTGAGGACTTGCTATAGGGAGGGGTGAATAAATTGCTCTTGCATAATAGACTAGAAATGTTGTTGCTGGAAACGTGTAGATCTACTGACAACTAATGAATCCAGTAATTTTATGTGTGTATGTATAACTTAATTCATATCGATCTACTGGGATACACAGCACTGTACAATTTACAGTGTGGAAAATATACACACAGGGGAGACAAGCATTATAATAATAAATACATAAGTAAAATAAAAAGTACAAGCATGGGATCTATTATCCAGAATGCTCAAGACCTATAGGTTTCTGAATAAGGTGTCTTTCCATAATTTGTATCAACATACCGTAAATCTTATAAAAATCATCCAAACATTACATAAGCATTGTAGGATTGTTTTGCCACCAACATGGATTTACACATGTTTGTTGAGATCAAGCACAACATACTGTTTTATTTTTAAGAGAGAAAAATGAAATCCTTTTTAAAAATTAGAATTATATACTTAAAGATGACTGATTGACTTCCAATTAATTCTAATATTTCTGGCTAACCATTTATTCATATAAGGGATTCCATACAAAGATTAAGTTCCATGTGGTAAGAGACACGGATGCACAAATAGAAGCAGAGAAATAACTGGAAGATTGTGATTCAATAGTCCGTAAATAAAGGATCACTGAAATGTACCTAAGTTGTGACTATTTTATCAGCCCATAGATGTAGCAGCTCTACATCAGTAAAACGACTGCTCCCTGAAATTACCCCACTGTTTCTCTTTGCTCAATATTACTTTCCTGCTGCAAAAACCAAAGGCACTAGCATATTATGCCATTGGCATCAGCAGTACATGTGCAGTTATTATTCTCTAATGGCCCAACACTCCACAATGTATTGAAAAATATGTAAAAAATAATTAAATCTGAGGACTGTGAATTACCCCTGGGGTTTGTGTGCTGGACTGCTGACTTCTGACTGGATTAATACTAATAGAGGTAAATGGGTCAAGTTGGTGGTGCTTCAGTTTTTGTTTTAGAGCTGTTAGCTGGCAGCAAGTACAAAAATCTCTTTAAAAAAGCTTAGAGTCAAAAGTGTGTTCCCATGCTGACATCATGCATTTGGATGTTTTGTTCCAGTAGGGTAAAATTTAATAGACTAAAGTGACAAGAAAGAATTACTGAGAGATATCATATTTTAGACTCCTGTGCCCATACCCCCAGCCTCCCAGCAGTGGACAAAGTTTTTGGAGTGTTACCCCTCGTGGTTGTGTCTCTTCTTTAAAAAGCAAACTGGCCCTAGTGTACTTTACAGCAAAGCATAGTGGCACCATCTTTCCAGTGCTCCAGGATGTCCATTGGGGCACCTTGATTTTGGGGCTTAATTCTAAATAGGGCATCAATTTTTAGGTGAATGTTTTTTAGTCTTGTCTTTAAGGAATGCAGCACCAACATATTACATAGTAACCAGAGAACTTAACAAACTAATTTCATAGCTTCATCTTTCAGTCATGAAATATATAGATGTAACTTTCTGTGATTTCTACCAGTTTCAGTAAGTTAAAGTAATTATAACAGGACATTGAGCTTTCTCAGGGAGCGTACTACCAAGATGAGCAAAAATAAAGGCCATTTGTTAACATAAAACGAGAGGAATGGCAGTAAGCTGGTTGAGTTCAGTGCCGGGAAGTTTTATTGGGTAAGAAAACAGCATTAATTGTAGGTCTTCAGAATGATAAACATAATAAAACATATAACGTTGAGTATATTTATTTGGGATCAGTGCCCAGTTTTTGTTCTTTGTTATCCTTATTTTAACCTCACTTACTTTGTAATCTAGCCCCTTGGTAAATGTTAGGAGACTAGGATGATTTTAATCACACACAGTAACAAGTACTATACATTTTTTCTGAGTGAGAAAAGTGTTTTTTGGACTCTCACTAACATTTGAACTAAGGAGCCAAAGTGAATTGCAGGAGCCGCCGGCCTCGTAAATCTTTACAGAAGGATATCAGCCAGCAAATGTTTAGTTTCCAGCTTGCCAAAATGTGAGAGTGAACTGGTAGAGGAGTGTTTACTTTTTTACTGGCCACTCTTCTGCTAATAAAAGTTGTATGGCTGCAAAGCTGTTGGTGTTGGGCTAATGGCACACGGGATGTGTTCTTCACTGGCATTGTGAAGCTGGCGGAAAAGCACCTGTCAGCAGAGATGACAGGGGAACTTTGGCAACTTTGGAACTTTGGCAAGATTAATTATAATTAATTATAAAATGACCAGTGGAGATGTTCTTTCTGTCATAATGTTTATTAATATTAGGAATAATAATATAATAAGATCATAAGAATTATCTCTCAAAACAGCACAAAGTTGTATGTCTTTGTGGCAGCTAACAACAATGTTTTACAGGAAATTAACTGAACAAAGTTGTTCACCACATCAAAAAAGTATCAAAAAATTTAACCCTGGTGCTATCCACTACAGCTGTATTTACAAACAAACCAGTGGCCAACCATTTTCTTGAGGTGGACATAGGCTACCAACATTTAGATACATAACCATAGATCATGTCCCCCCACTAACGAGAGGTGGTGATAGATCTAAGTCACTTCTCCAGAGAGAAATATTCTGGATTCAAAAATTAAATACTATGGCACCATCAGGACTTAATGAACACTGTTCTTTTCTCTGCTTTTTGAATCAACGTTAAATATTTGCTGTTTCTGCTGACCAATATTGTTGGATTGGTTTTTCAGTACTATTAGTTATGGGGTGTTATAATTATCTATTTTATTGCTTTAGTGCTATTGATGTGAATAGGTTCGGATGCATTGAAATATGCCTGTTCCCCCTAGGTGGGGCTCTATTTACTGTCATATGACCACCAATGCAGCATGGGGTCGGTTGAGTGTGGGGGTGTTTTATCTATTCATGTTTTATCAGCAGTTTATGGTCTTAAGAAAGGTCTTAGATCCAGACCAAAACATCAACTTGCTTTTTAAGATGCATTAAAAAAAAAATAAGATTTTTTAATTTTTCTAAAAATCCCTGTGTGCATCCTCATTTTCTTGGTCTCTCTCTCCATTTACTATACCATTTTCAAATCTAGACGGAAAGCCAACCAGGTACAGGCAGTTAACATGGCAGTAATGCCATACAAGAAAATCGCTAAGTCAGGATGTACCATTGAATTCCTAACCCTAATTTACATATGCAGGAAGGGTTAAAGAGAACCATGTGCTGCATGCAGTTCAAAATGTTTAACTTCCCTGTTTGTATGAAAAAAAGTTGTGAATTTAAGGATTCGGATTGAATCCGAATCCTACTGAAAAAGGTTGAATCCTGAATAAATCCAGAAGTAAAATTCAACCCTACCTGAAAGAAAGATAAGTGATCTTTTATTAATATAGTGCCTAGATATTCCACAGTGTTTCACAAAGATTATACATAACTGACATATTAGTGTGTCTTCACAATGTATTCATTTACTTCTAGTTACAAAAGTATTAAAGAACCATAAGCAGCAGTTAGTGTCATACCAGCCAATGATTCCATCGAAATAAATACCTCTACTAAACAGTTAACATGGTGGTAAAGGTTTTACTTATGAACATATTGTTAGGTTTACTTGGAAATATAACTGTAGATGGTGCTGTTGTTACAGATGTCTGTGAATAATGCATCATTTGCCAGTACACACACTAACACTTTGGATAAATCCAGACAAACAAAGTCCGTGATGATAAAGAAAGCATTATGCTTAAAGTGTAATGACTCTATTGCAGGACTGAGATTAAATGAAACAAATGTTTTTGGTATTTACACATTATGATGTTGAAATAATTGTCGATTAAAAGTGATATGGCTCCACAATGTGGTGGTGGTGGAATTTGTATAGAAAATTTGGGGGTATATTGATCTACAGAATATCCTGCCCAAAAATTAAGTAGGGATTCATGTACAATAATGCTTACGTCATTGAAGGCACACACACTCATCATTCATTCTGGAGTTATGGATCCATTTATATATGCTGTAGCAACAGCAGCATAAGGTGTTGTAATACTATTTTCATTTCTAAACCTGAATTACTTGTAATCTTCCAATTTGGCACTGGGGTTATGAATAAGCTTCCTCTTTCAATTTCCAGGTGGTACCCTGGCTGTCAGGACAGGTTCCTTAGGCATCAGTCCTATATTTCGTTATTTTTTCTTCAATAGAAGATGGTCTCTTGTGTTTTTATGACAATGCAAGGGGCTTCTGCAGGGTTTTGTGACAACAGCAAATGAGACATGCCCTAAACACACAAGCTGTACTTTTCATATAGGTGAATTCAGTTTAATAGGTCCAATGTATTGTACTTTGTTTAACATTATGACAGTATAAAATGTGAAATGTATATTACCTTTATAGAAAATCAGTGCCTATAAAATTTCGACTGCTCGGACAGTCTTTCAAAGATCCAGTGCTCTTGATTTCTTTGTTTTAGTCTTTCTTTCCAGAGTTATGCTTTTGATCAGGCATGTTATGCATAATTTAGAGGGTCGTGAAAATTTTACTGCTTATAGACTTTATTTGTTTTATTATATCCAAAAAGATCCAATAATAATAAGAGAAGAGATATCAAATGTAATGACATCTAAGGAATTCTTCATTATAGGAACTGTTCTATATTTAGTAACGTTAGTTTTCAAAATCAGGTTTATAACACAAAACTAAAGCTGTTTTTGAAAAGTAGTAAAAAGTTTAACTATGCATTTTATGCAGAATCAGTATCTTCGCTGAAGAACACAAGATACTGTTGGCAAACACTGTTTTTACTGTTTAAATTACTTCTTTTTTCATTGCAGTATTTTTTCTTGTGCTTCTTTTAAGCGTTTTTCTAATGTGTAAAGTTTAAACCAGTACACAGTCCACACTTTATCACTAACTAAAGCTTCATAGACACATTTACTCATCTCTATTATCCAAAAAATAACTCAGAACAATAGTGGTGGTAATAAAGGGTAATTTAAGAAAACTTTGGTATAGTTGAATGGCACTGTAAGGACAGTGTAATCCACCTTGCTTGAAAAGATTCAAGATGCATTTAAGAGGGTTATTTACTAAACTCCGGTTGGGCTTTTTGGGGCAAAACTCGGATTGTTTAGGTTTTTTTTTAATCTCAAATTTTTAGAGATTTATTAAAGCCGATGCAGCAAAAAGCTGAATCTTAAAATCCGCCATCTCAGACCTGCCGAGGTGTATAAGTCAATGGCAGAGGTCCCTATTCTATTTTGAAGTTTCTGTGGTTGGCTCTGGAATTAGCCCAAAAATCTGACCCTTTTGGGCTTTTCAGCCAAAAATCTGAAAAATTTGGGCTTTTCAGAAAAAAGCCCAAAAAATTCCAGCGATTCGGGTAAAAACTCGATTCGGGTTTTTGCTAGATTTTATTTTAACTAATTCAATTAAGCTTTTTTTTAAAAACAATAAATAAGGTGGATTCTAGTTTAGTTTGACTTTTTTTATTTAAAAAATCAAAAGAATCATATGTATGCATGTATCCCACATACAAGAGCAGAGCACAGTGCATGTACCTTGCACCTGACAACACAAGGAAGAGTTGCCATTGATATAATTGGGCTCAGTTACTAACAGAAAGCTCAATGCAAAACACAAAATAGAATGCATCCAATTGCCATTCAATACATGCTTTTCTGTATTTCAACCTACTACCAAGTTGACTTCTGCATATGCTTTGTTGAATAAAGTGCAAAGTACAGAATTTGTTTTTGTAGGCAAGTTTCTTCGAAATATCTCAAAGGAACAGAGGAGATGACCAGCAATATACAGGGGAACACATTTAGAATTTTGAAGCTTAGGAAAAGAATGTTTATGCTATTCTTTGCTAGTAGCAAATTTAAGGCCAATGGCACACGGGAAGATTTGTAGCCCGCAGCATCATCTAAAAAGTCATGGGCGACAAATCTCCCGAAAATGCCTATCCATTACCGATAATTGAAATCGCTAATGGTATGCACGTCCAACTGATCGCTTGAACACCCAAAGATGCCTCCATAGGAAACTTTGGGCAATTTAGTGATCAGTTAGACAAACCTCCAGTGATTCCTATCACCGGCAATGGAGAGGTATTTTCACCCGCAGCCGAGACCAAAAAATCGCGGGCGACAAATCTTATATGCCACTGCCCTTAAGGGAAGAGAGGTGGCATTCTGGGAGAATGGCTAGTAGTAGGGCAATTGTTTTTAGCAGTTGCTTGTAAAAGAAAGGGACATATCTTTTAGGGTTTAACATGTTATATTAATATTTGTCAGTAAATATACCAATAACAGGATTTATTTCTTTAGGTATTGACAACTAATTATGACTTACAAAGGGATAACAGACAATTTAGAAACAACATACCAGTATACTGGACTTCAATACTCCTGTTTATTAATAATTCAGTCTGTTGATTATCAGACTGAAAGTATGTAGGTTGCATAAAATTGTCTCGTCCACCTCTGACTGACTGTAATGCAGAATACTTGAAGCACCTTGTGAGGTAGGTTTATAACTCTGAAGCCACACAGGGTTCCTTTCTCTACCAGCTGAAAGTGCACTGCGTGCCTTCAGCCATAGAATTTCCAAACTTTTCTTGAGGGGTTACATTTATTTCTCCATTCTTCTTAAGTATATTTTAAATTCCCTCAATGTATGTAGACAAACACACTATAATTTGTTTTTCAATGAAATATCTCAGCAGCTCTGTTCATCCCACTTAGCAGAGGTCGATAAAAACTGTGAAAACACTACATCTTTTTATAGCAACCTTAATACACTAAAACATGTCAAAAGCGATGGTTATGCTATTAAAACACTGCACTCTGCATCAGATAGCACTACCTTATTTATTGTATTTCTTTAAGCACAGCGTACAGAAGTTTCTAAACCTGAACTTGTTTGCCTTACATTCTGTTTCCTCATTTTTTTGGTAAAAAAAAATTGAATTTCTGTGACTTACATATAAATCTGTTAATTTTGGTTTAGAGTATCTAAAACACCCTGACTGTAAGCATTTTGATTTAAATGTAGCAACAAAACTCAGCTTTAAAAACCATAATGTATTAAAATAAACCTATCATGCACAAACTCTTGTCTTAAGTTTATAAGAAATGTATTTATTTATAAAAAAATAGCTTGTACACCTCATGCTGTCCTCATATTTGCCAGTATAGTTGCTATTTTGCTCTCTGCAGATGTAGCTTTTCTACTGTCAGGGTTGTTGTGAGCTGTTCTAGCTGGTTTCTATTTGGCACACACAGTATCTTACATCCTAATCTTCACTTTTCTAGTTATGAACATTGTCCTCCATAGTACCTTTCCAGAAAGCAAAGGGTTGACACACTTTAAAGAACAGCGTACCACATTTTTAGGCAAGTCTGACAAGCTCTTGGGTTCAGGTGATTCCAACTGAGGCAAATGGTAGACAGTTTTGGTTTTAGATTTTTGTGTGTGCCTTTTACATGTAGGGAAAGACTGTCGTTAAGTACAATATCCAAAGCCATATTTTTAATTTTGTTTAAACATTTTTCCATTGAAAATTGTCAAAAGCAGTGAAGTTGTTTTTTCTCCTCCTGATGTAACATTTTCCTTCACCATCGTCAATAACAAAAGGCAAAATCCATCACAGAACTTTAAAGAGTTACACAATACAATTAAGGGCAGATTTATCTATGGTCAAGTGATGAGTTGTTTTTTTACCTCGAATGAACTCAAATGACATCAAAACTCGAATGGTATCTTATTTATTTGCACTGGTTCCTGTGCTACCATGTAGTCATTTTCTGTATTTAGTACTAATCAGCCTTATTGTGCACTGGCCCTAAGCTCAGTAACTGACAGCAGCACAGAGCATGAGCAGTAAATCACCAGAAAAGAAGATGGTGAGCTATAGGTTCACCTTTGGGGGCACAGATTGACTGCTAAAGGGGCTGAGGGTGCTTTGGGCTGTTGCGGAAACCCAACACATATGGGGTTATTTATCAAAATCCGAATATATCTGATTTTTTTCAAATAAAAAAGTCAGATCAAACTAGAATCCACAATTTGACCTTATTTATTATTAAAAAAGCACAATTTAATTGGTTTGGGGAAAAACTCAAAGGAGAGCAAAAACCTGAATTGTACGTTTTTTTTCTGATTTTTTTGGGCTTTTTCCCGAAAAGTCAGAATTTTTCAGATTTTTGCCCGAAATAGTTGGATTTTCGGGCTCATTCCAGTGCAGACCACAAGAACTTCCAAATAGGATAGGGACCTCTCCAATTGACTTATATACAACCTAGGCAGGTCAAAGATTGTGGATTTTTGGATTTAGACTTTTTGCAGCATAGGGGTATAATAAGTCTCTAAAAAAAAAAATTCCCACTGAAAAATTCAGATTTTATAGTAAAATTTTTTTTTTAACATTCGGACTTAAATAAATTACCTCCATAATGTGCAACATATCTAGCCTACTTCTTTAGCTAGGCTTTCGTTCTACTTTACTTATTCTGTTTGATTGCTATAGTGATGCAATTTGAAGAGAAGAAAACAGTGTTCACAATTGCCTTGTGTGCAAGGCTTTTAGATGTTAGTGTGTTTGAAGACAACATTTTTTACTATTAAAATAAGACAAGAAAAGTGTAATTTAGAATATGTGTGCAGACATCAAATTTGCCCTGCTCAGCCAGGCAGCTCTAAAAATGATTACGGCTTTCAAAAGCTAAGAATGGAATTTGGATAATATCTGGAATTGGATAAAAGTAAAAGCTGTAATAAAACGCAGCAGCTATCTAATGCAACAGCTTAATGATTCCGAACAAATAAAATGAATTGTAATGGAGCTGACGATTACCATCAAGCAAGGTTCACAAACTGTTAGACTGTAGAACAGCAAAAGAAGTATTGTTTACTTGGCACATGCTTAAAAAAGATGTCCTTACGTGATAAAGAATTCATTCCCAGGTGTGAAGTGAAAAGTTCACAGCTTCACAATTTAATAGGCCCCATCTTTTACTTCACAGTAAATAAAGTACTAGAATTTTTAGATAAGCTGTCTGCAAAATGTCTATACAATGGGTTGCAGACAACTATGCAAGGAAGGGTCTCATTATTTTTGTTTAGAAGAAGTCATGTTCTTGTGTGATCTTAGTGACTTTTGTTGGTCCAACTGCTATTTTTTTGGCATTGAGTTTTTTTTTCCTTAATATACTTCCGAAATATAGTATTGCTACGTTAGGATTAAGCATTTGATTTCTGAGCCTCAGCCGTGTGTTTTATTTTGGTGTTATACCGTTTATGATTTGCAAAGCAGATTAAATGTATAATAATGACATAATTATGCTTAGAGTAACAATGTAATGATTTACATTGATATTAATTATTAAATGATAATGGCAGACTATAACGTCAGAACATTACCTGATGTAGTAGACGCATATTGTTATAACAAGTCCTCAAGTGGAAAAAAAAACATCAACCCAAATTGAATAGAAATAAAATACTTGAGTCTTTAAATTGACATATCTGCGTCAGTAATACAGATGACCACCGTTTCCAAATTGCCTGATGCATTCTTTGCAACTTAGCAATGCTTTCAACAAACATGAATAAAGAGTACTCGTAGTGTAAATGCTCATGTTGGAAATGGTTTAAATGTTTTTTTTTGTGGTTAGCTGGTAGCAGTATATGATGTGCATGTTCCAAACCTATGGAGGCATGTTGAATGACACGAGTGGAAGCAAAATGGCCAGGAACCGCTGGGAAAGCAGAATGTAGAATACTTATTATTATGTTTTACTGATTATAATGATGGAAACAGAAAGTTAATATACTCACAAATTCAGTCATGTCAATAGGTCCAGGGGATGTTTTCCTCCAAATGTTTGCATTTATGTGCTAGTTTGAAAAGCTGTTTGAATCACCATCTTTAGCAATTTACCAGGTATGCTCTTAAAGGAAAACTATACCCTCAAAATGAATACATGAGCAACAGATGTGGCATATTAAAGAATCTTAATAAACTGGAATAAATGTTTAATTAATATTGCACTTTTACATCTCTTGCCTTGAACCACCATTTCCTGATAGTCTCTGTGCTGCCTCAGAGATCACCTGACCAGAAACACAACAACTCTCAGGGGGTTATTTACTAAAATTCATCATTTTTTTTTTTATAAAATCAGAGTTTTTAAAAAAATCACACATTTTTCGGAATTTATTAAACCCTGATGATGCAAAAGTCAGAATCTGAAAATCCGGCATCTCAGACCATGTCGAGGTTTCATATAAGTCAATGGGAGAAGTCCCAATGATTTTTTGATGTGCGCTGGGTTTCGTGCAATACCACGCAGTTTTCATGTGTAAATTCCAAAAAACACGTGAAAATCTGTTTTTTTCCCCCACAAAGCAAATCTTTGGGAAAATGTAATAATAAATAAGCTTAAAAACCAAGCGGATTTGATTGAAGTTTGTAGCAGAAAATATTGAGATAAATTCAGACTTTGATACAGGAAGAAGTGTTGAAGCAAAAGACAGAACTCGGTATGTTAATTGGCTCATGTGACCTAACTTGTATGGTTTGTTTGTGTGCACCGTGAATCCTACGATCCCAGGGGGCGGCCCTTATTTTTTAAAATGGCAATTTTCTTTTTATGATTACCCAATGGCACATACTACTAAAAAGTATATTATTATGAAAATTGTTTATTTACATAAGCAGGGTTTTACATGAGCTATTTTATGCAATATATTTTTATAGAGACCTACATTGTTTGAGGGGTATAGTTTTCCTTTAAGTGTTCATGCATAAAATTCATCATGAATGCATATTAATCATCACTATGAATTTTACTCTTTGCTATAATTAAACTAAAGAGATGCAACTCTCTAACCCCACTGCCCAAATATATTTGTCACCTCCCCCTCGACAGTCAGTCCCTCCTTTTGGTGCTACTGTAAGCCTTGGGTGGTCCTGGGCCCTCCATCTACTTCACCTATTGCTATACTACTGTTAAACTCAAAGACTCTTTTAAGCTAAAACTGTACATTTTAGAGCTTACAAAGCAAGCGTTATATAACCAAATATGTATTTAAAGCACAGCCAACAATGATCAGTAATGATCACTACGTCTCAATAAGCGCTGCACTCAGTGGCACATTAATACCTTTATTTTCATGAAACTACTCCAAGTTGATTAAATGAAGGTTTGCCCAGAGACTGAGAGTTATTATGTATATTGTTTTAGATAGGTAAATCAGTGTCACCATTTTACTAAGTGCAAGCCTGGGAATGGACAGGCGGTGCCTTTTTCATTATTTTAATTGTGTGATTTGTCTGGATTTTCAGCTTTTGATAAAGGCTGTAGTGTTATATGGCAGAATTAAAAGGATTTGGTAGTTTAAAAATGGGACTTTGCAACAGGATTTCAACTGTAAATATATTTGATGGATTTTACTGGATTTTTTTCATTTGTTTTCAGTCACTGAGCTGCATTAAAACTGTGTTGAGCAGGTGTGCATATCGCCAGCATATTACATCAGCACCAACGTTTAAGATATGAATAATAAAATGTAGTCACAACCTGTGGGATTATGTTTATACCCATACGCAGAGAAGCACTGGGTGCTGGTTCCATTAATCTGATACCAGAGCACGTGTTTCATCACAATCAGCGAGACATCCTTTCATCTAATTCCATTGCCAGCATAGCCTCTTTGACTGATGTTTTCTGCAGATATTTTACATAAAATATTTATTTTCTATGTTTCTATTTTGTTTCTGTTACATTTCTATTCCATTTTTTTAATGTTTGTAATAGTTTTGTGATTTTTTTTGTTTTCTATCACTTGTTTCTTTTTAAGCGATCATTATGATGTCTTCTCCAAAGCATTAAACCGATTTTTCTTTCTTTCTCTCTCCTCTGTTTCTATTTCAATGTCTTCCTGTCTTTAGCCCCATGACATAGATTATGCACCTATGCGTTCCTTAGTGTTTTTTATAAGCACTAACAGTAAAGTTTATTATGGCATATAAAGAATTATTATTATTGGAGATGCAACTAATACATAGTTTTTATTTTTTCCACAGTATTTGTCAAATATAGGTATGGAATCTGTAAACACCTAAATCCAGAAAAACACCAAATTACTGGAAGCCCATCTCCCACAGAGTCCATTTAAAACTATTTAAAAACAAAAATTCTATCTAATAATAAAACAGTACCAGCTCTCAATGAAAATAGAAGCCATATTTTCATATTCACATTTGCACAAAATAAAGACAAAAACCACAATTTCTATTTCTATTTTAGGAATGATTAATATTATATTTTTTCAACAACCTTTAAAATAATACAAAGCAATTCAATTGCTATTGTCAGAAGCCAGTGTTTCTTATAAATACCAATATGGTAAAATCCTATGTTATAAACACAAAGCCAAATACAGTTCAATGAGAACAAGAGAATGCAAACTTCTCTAAATAAATTCCAGATTTCCCCATAGTCTTTTCTATTTTATGTCTTAAAATAATATATGTATTGATTTATATCAAATGTTTTGCTTCAACAACATGTATTTTAGCTAATTCCAAATTAATACTGCCACCTTGTTTGTTTGAAATCTGTATTTTTTTTTTTTTGCCAGGTTCTCAGATGTGTGATAGTTTCTCAGAAAAAAGACCCCTACTTGGAATATGAAAAAGCACTGGTTCTTGTGAGTAATAAGACTTTATTTTCTTTGAATGAAGTTCTGAATATTGATTGTGTGGTCCAAGTATCATCCATGTTTAGGATTTTGTTTATTTTCTCTTCTGCTTATTAAGTATTTTATTTTCTTTGTATGCAGAAGACCACAGAAACTTTACCATTAAAGTTGTCCATTAACTCATTGATTTTTAGATAATCCATCCACCTTTTCATTTTATTCTGTGTAAAGAAGTCCAGATTTGTCTTTTTGTCTTCGAACAGTGAATTGGGGGGGGGGGGTGGCCTTGTGGAGCCTACATACAGAACACTGGTTGAAAGGTGGCAAAACCTAGCCATATCAGTGGCATTCTTCAAACAATTCTTTTTAGGATTAGGACAAATAAACACAGAATAGCACTACATGTCACATATTTGTATCATGTGTTCCTTTGTTTAGAAAATATGGCTACGATATCATAAAACAAATAAATGAATGGAAAAATCACCCCCCCAAAAAAAACATACAAACAAAAAGACCTTAGGATTTACTTTCAGCACTTTTACAATCAGCAATGCCATGAGTGTGCATTAATGCATTGCAGATCTGTTTGAAATTAGGTAATCTTTACATATTGTCCAATGAATGCTTGTCAGAATGTATATAATCCCAGAAGCAAATATGATTAGATTAGAAGCTGTGTTTATTTCTTAGTTGCCAATGAATGTTCCATTCTGGTTATTTGCTTGTAGGATTTGTATGAGATTTCTACAGCCAAGTAACCTGATGTATCGGTATATGTGAAGGCTAAACTTTAGCCTTAGTTCTTTATTTAGATAACCGTTTTTTCCTACCAGCTTGCTGCACTTTTAATATTTAATTTGATTGTTATTGTATTTATCCTTAAATTGTGAAAAAGTTGCACAAATTATATGTTAAAAACAGAGATTTAAAGTGAATGATTCAATGACTTCCAGTTGCATTATTATTCTTAATTTATTTATTAGTAGTATTAATAACCCCAAATGGGGTCTAAAGGACATGTGTATGTCTAGGTGGTCCTCTTTATGGTTCTCATGTATTGCTGTTTGCAATAAAGATCCCATTTCAAAATCTCTGTGCCCTAACCTGATTAAGGGAGCAACCGTCCATTTTCTCACCCTTAATTCAGTCCATTTTGTAGCCTCAGAGTGTAATGGGCCAGTAGGTAGCTGCGAGTGATGCATTGTGAGCCTCCTGTAACACATGTTGAGGAAACGCCATGTTGCTTGTCTATTTGAAATGTGCTTGCATCTTTTACCCAAACCCCCCCCTCCCTTTTCATCATAACAAGACTTAGCAATCAAGGGGCTCACGATATTACACTCCCTCCATTGACAAAAAGTTCTGATGGTCCAAGAAACTGAGATGGTTGTTGTAGCATGAGGGGCTGCGTTGGCTCCATATGCAGCTAATGGCATGGGGCATTCTCTTCAGAGAATTTGGGGTACATCATGAATATGTTAGGGCACCCCTCCTCAACACTTACCCTACTTAATGAGCTTCCCCAGCGGATTGGATTCCTTACTCTAAGCAGGGCTTTTTGTCACAACCCCCTGTGGATTTTGCAGTGACACACTAAAGTATATCCAGTGTAGATAAAATTAAGACCAATGTGGATAGAGAGATAAATAGTATAACCAAACAAGCATTTTACAGCTTGTGAATAAATTAATTAATTTAAAGGCCATTGGTGTGGCATTGTATGTACCTATAGTAGGTAGTTTTAATAATAAATGCACCTGTCATTCTATAGGCAATTCTAGTTGATACGTATAGTCAGATGAAAGCAAAATAGAGAGAATTTATGGACAGTAGGTAAGAAATACCATTTAAAATAATTAGCACAGGAAAAATGGCTGTGAAAGGTTTTATACAAAGCATGACCAAAATATATGTCTATGGGGCAGATTTACATAGGGTCAAATATCGAGGGTTAATTAACCCTCGATATTCGACCATCGAAGTTAAATCCTTCGACTTCGAATATCGAAGGATTTAGCGCAAATAGTTTGATCAAAGGATTTTAATCCATCGATCGAACGATTTTTCTTTGACCTAAAAAACATTAAAAAGCCTATGGGGACCTTCCCCATAGACTAACATTGCACTACGGTAGGTTTTAGGTGGGGGGTCGAAGTTTTTTTAAAGAGACAGTACTTCGACTATCGAATGGTCGAATAGTCGAACGATTTTTAGTTTGAATCGTTCGATTTGAAGTCGAAATGGTGGTCGAAGTAGCCAATTCGATGGTCGAAGTAGCCAAAAAAATCATTCGAAATTCGAAGTATTTTTTATTCTATTCCTTCACTCGAGCTAAGTAAATGGGCCCCCATATGTGTGTTGTACGGCAGACTTGTCTCATCAAGTGGACACAGCCCATTGTCTCCAACTGGACTCATGATTTTTAGCACATATCTCATAGTTCATAGCTAAATAAAGTTTAGCTTGTAAAATTGAAGGGTGTATTCTTCTGTAAAGGTAAAAGTATCCCAAATAACAGTGCTTCCCTGTGGCTTATAATAACTATAATATAGATTACATAATAACATGATCATTCTCATCATAAGGGCAAGCAAGGCCTAAAGGAATTGTTCAGTATAAAAATAAAAAATAGGTAAATAGGCTGCGCAAAATAAAAAATGTTTCTAATATAATTACTAAGCCAAAAATGTAATGTATAAAGGCTGGAGTGACTGGATGTCTAACATAATAGCCAGAACACTACTTCCTGCTCTGCAGCTCTCTTGCTTTCCATTGATTGGTTACCAGGCAGTAACCAATCAATGACTTGAGGGAGGCAAATGGGTCATAACTGTTTCCTTTTTCATCTGAGCTGAATGCTGAGGATCAATTGCAAACTCACTGATAGAGATGGCGCGAACTTCGCGCTCGCCGGAAGTTCGCGAACGTCGCGCGACGTTCGCCATTTTGGGTTCGCCATTGTTGGTGCTTTTTTTTGCCCTCTCACCCCAGACCAGCAGGTACATGGCAGCCAATCAGGAAGCTCTCCCCTGGACCACTCCCCTTCCCTATAAAAACCGAAGCCCTGCAGCGTTTTTTCACTCTGCCTGTGTGTGCTGAAGAGATAGTGTAGGGAGAGAGCTGCTGCCTGTTAGTGATTTCAGGGACAGTTGAAAGTTTGCTGGCTAGTAATCGTTTTGATACTGCTCTGTTATTGGAGGGACAGAAGTCTGCAGGGGTTTGAGGGACATTTAAGCTTAGGTAGCTTTGCTGGCTAGTAATCTACCTTCTACTGCAGTGCTCTGTATGTAGCTGCAGTGGGCAGCTGTCCTGCTTCTGATCTCATCTGCTGACTGCTGCAATAACAGTAGTCCTTGTAAGGACTGCTTTTATTTATTTTTTTGTTCCAATACAGAGCAGTATCAAGCAGATTATTAGCCAGCAAACTTACTATCATCTGTCCCTGAAATCACTAACAGCTCTCCCCCTACACTATCTCTTCCAAGCACACACAGGCAGATTTTTCAGATACATTTTTGCCCTTGATCCCCCTCTGGCATGCCACTGTCCAGGTCGTTGCACCCTTTAAACAACTTTAAAATCATTTTTCTGGCCAGAAATGTCTTTTTTAGATGTTAAAGTTCGCCTTCCCATTGAAGTCTATGGGGTTCGCGAACCGTTCGCGAACCGCTCGCATTTTTGCGCAAGTTCGCGAATATGTTCGCGAACTTTTTTTCCGACGTTCGCTACATCCCTACTCACTGAACAGTTATGTCCCATTTGGCCCCTTATAATCACTGACTTACTCAGAGTAAGAGAGCTGAAAAGCAGGAAGTAATGTTCTGTTCTGTTAGACATCAAGTCACTCCAGCCTTTATACATTACATTTTTGGCTAACTAACTACATTAGAAACATTTTTTATTTTGCACAGCCCATCTTTTTACCTAGTTTTTATTTTTACACTGAATTATGCCTTTAAATCCTGGGAGGGAACCAATATGTTAGACACTTCCCTTGTGATCAAAATGCTAACCTGCTTGGTCAAATGACATCTGCATTGGGATAATTTTTAGCTCCCAGCATTTACATGGTACAATAGGACTTAATAATTGCTGTATTGTACATGCCTGTGTAAAGAATACCTGGGAGTTAAATAAAGAGCATTAGCCTGGGGCAGTGTAATAGATATGGATGGGGTCCAAGATGGCGACGGAGTCCAAGATGGCGACGGCGTCCAAAATGGCGACCCCTGGCCTCACCATGTGGATCCTGCTGGTCGCTGCTTGATGACGCCCGCTTCTTCCCGTCTGCCGATTGGTCGCCGGCGACGGAATGGTCGCCGGCGTCAAAACGTCATGATGCCGGAACCAGCATGATGACGCCATTGCGCCCAATTGGCGCCAAAATCTGCCTATATTAAGCCACAGGACATTGCTATCATTGCCCAAGTATAGGTCTTACTTTGTGTATTCCTGGGTGTGATTACTGCTTACTGATTTCTTGTGTACCGACTTCTGCCTGTCTCTTTGGATTGAATCTTCGCTGCCTGAACTGAACTTTGCCTGGACTTCGACCATTCTCTCGTCTCATCCCTTTGTACTTCGTTATCGGCTGGCTACCTGCCTCCTCCTTGGTCCACACTCCTACTGCGCCTTCGGGCCCTTACAGGCAGACGTTAAGCATTTTTTAAGAGAGAGAGGGAAGATTCCTAATAACTTAGCTCACAGTGATTCCTTGTCTTTCAACGCTGGCACTTATATATCATTTTAAAATAATGAATATGTTACTTCTCTCACAGTCGCAATTATACATTGCTATGTTATCTTTCAGACCAAGACGAATGTATTACTACTTTTTTTTTTAAAGAGAGCTGCATAAAATCCCTTTCAGATCACTCTTTCCATCTAAGAGGAGGTTCATAAAACTACTGACGGGCCTGCATAGCTTTTACTATATAATCATTTCAAAATAACAGTTTTATCTTAACCACCAAAAAGGATGCAGGCCTGACACACAAATTCGAAACATGTTGTGTTTTTTGGCTGCCACCCACTGATGCTGGTTCAGATGTTGGTTCAGTCAGCTCTTAAGCTTAGGTTACAAGACTTGCAAATTAAAGGAAAAACCAAAAAGGAAAGAACATCTGCGTAAATTCTGTCTTTGTGGAATTTCCGACAGGCACTCTCATCAAGCCTCAGCTGTTCTGAAAGGAGGGCATACACATTACACCAGGAAAAGCGAATTTGATGGTACTTGGGACATGTAACAGACAGATTAAGTGTTGAAAGATCAAACTTAAAGTCCCATTACATAAACCAATGTAACTTTTTAGCCTGACTGGTTTATATATGTCTGTAGAAATAACCATGTATATTCAGTTAGTGCTAATCCAATGTCAAAACCTCCTAAATCTTGCTAATTGTTTTACCTGGGGATTTGTCCACAACTCTTACATTATTGATAGTGCATTAGAAAGTCTTTTGAGTTGCTGCTGGATTTGGTTTATGCTGAGTGACTCTGTAATTCACAACAGAAAGGTCCAATTTAAGGCTGCATGGGAGCTACTCAAGGAAAAACACAGGAACATAAAAAGATGCGTTAACATATTCAAGTTGTGGTTGCTAATAACATGGATATGGTTCTTATCTTGATATAATTTATCTGGAGCAGGCTTTAGCAAACTGCTCTTCTGTGGCCAGTGCTTAGCTGTAAAGGGGTTTTGGACATATATATTTCTGTTAACCCCAGCTGGAAAATAGCAAATATAGCCTGTAACTAATGAATATTTCAACTGAAATGGTTTAAAGGAGAAGGAAAGGTTAAACGTTAGTAAGCTTTATATATAAATACACCAGTAAACCCTCAAAGTAATGCTGCTCTGAGTCCTTTGTCAAAAGAAACAATGAATTTCTGTCCTTTTATTGCGTACACATTGGCTTCTGTATCAGACTTCCTGTTTTCAGCGTAAACCTCCAGGGCTTGGGCTTGAGCATGCTCAGTTTGCTCCTCTCTCCCTCCCTTTTCCCTCCTCCATCCTCCCCTCCCTGCTATAATCTGAGCACAGAGCTATAAGTGAGCAGGGAGAGACTCAGGCTGGAAGTGATGTCACACCCAGCTAATATGGCAGCTTCTATCCTAAATAGAGTTTCTAGAGCTGTTTACTCTGGTATGGTAAAGCATTCTACAGAATAAATATAGCATTCTAGCTTGCACTGTTGTGGTTAATCTATTGGCAATAAACTGTGTTGGTAGCTTTCCTTCTCCTTTAATATAGACAACTACATATGCAAGAACATGCAAAGAGGGGTCCCTTTTATCAGAATAAGTAATATTATTGATTTGTGTAAATTTATTGGATTTGGATTACTGTTAAATTCTTTTCAGGGGATCCTAAATTTCCATTGCTTTTGATCCTTTCATCTTTAACACCAGTACTTCAAGATATATGGGAATCATTATAAAATAAGGGGGTCTTTAACCAGCTCTGCAGCATTCCCCACTCGCCAGGGCTTAGAGGGTATTAAGATGGTCACAGTTATGACTTACTACTCTGCTGCATACCTCTGGTTACGAGGTATACAAGGTATTAACTTCCATCACACGAACTATCAATTTCACCAATATTTGCACAAAATAGATATAACATATATACTTCTATAAAAAGAGCAAGGCATTGGTTTCTTCTGTTTCCATAAATAAAAAATATACAGAAAAATATGCCTGTCTGTACAGATCCACTCATGGAAGTATGTGTTGTGGTAAATATTTAAGAACTTTTAAGAAAAGAAAGACAATGTTTAAAAAATAAGTTAATTTACTAGAATTGCTTAGACCAAGAGGTTCATTTCTTCATCTGGTGACTTGCCAAGTCTGTTCACAATGTATTGATCCCTGCTCATGCATTAGTGATCCATCTTGCACATTGGGGTGTTGGCTTAACGTAGATAGAGTATTGGTTATTGTTAATACAAGATTGTATGTATATCTCTTTAGTTGGCCTTTTGATGCAATGGTTGTTTCCATGAAACCTACTGATTCCTCTGCCTTCTTAACTGTTGCTATAGTGTGCAAACTGTTTGGTCATGCCAAATGAAACAAAATAAAATACTTGAACCATGTTCCAAATGTTCTTAGAACTAAACTGTACTCAATATAAAGGTAAACATCCATTTATTTGTGTATATTATGCTGCTTAGGTACTGCTTTCAAACGTTTTCAAAATACATTTGATACATTTCTTATCATTTAAACTGCTTACAATTCCAGAGGTTTCCACAGTTAAAAAATTCACAATTCTACCCCATAGTTACCTTCTTAGGTGAATGGTTTTTTGAAATTACAGCCAGGTTGTTCTCTTGATAGGAGACATTCTGATATTCCATTTACTTTTTAGTGGTGATTAACAACAATTCAACACAAAGCCATTTTCTGAAGATGTTTAAAGTGTTATTAAAGACATACAACTGTTATATCAAGTAACATATTTTAAAAGCCACAAAAAAAATAAGTTACACAACCTATTGTATTTGAGAATGCCAATCTGTGTTCAACATGTTTATTAGTAAGTTTCCTGTTATTTTATTGGGCCAAACTCACCAAAGCTTATCCCTGTGCCCATGATGAGGGTAAATAAAATTATGCTCTGCAATTGCAGAAGATATGTAACACTTTCAGATTGTTATGACTGTGGGCTAATATAACTTTACAGTAAGGCTATTTTGTGTGTGCGTTTTAGTTCTGAGGGCTGTGTACACTGGCACTGGAGTTTCAAAGACTGAGACCAAACAAATACCACAGTGATTATATTATGATCAGCTTACATTTAGACATAATCGGATTTGCTTCCATTTTTAACCTCTGGCATTATCTTTAAGATGAAGAAATCATGGCTGGCAAGCTGATATGTGCATACAAATGTATTTTCATGCCAGTGCAGGAGTGAGGTAATATAAACTAAAAATGAAAGACATGCCCCAAACCACAAAGCTAACATCTCGGCTCTATCGAGCCCTCCTTGACTCTACACCTCCGCCATTTACCAGAGCGAAATCCAAATGGCAGCAAATACTTCCAACACTTACGGATGAGGACTGGGAGGAAGTCACGGACACAATATACAGTGACCTCATCTCTATTAGAGACAAAATGATTCAATACAAATTTGTCCATCAGACTTATATTACTCCAGTAAAACTTCAAAAGATGGGAGGCAGACCAGCGGCTGACTGTCCCAGGTGTCAATCACCAAACGCTTCTTTCCTTCATTTGGCTTGGGAATGCCCTCCTATACAGTGCTATTGGAGACACATAACTCAATATCTTGAAAATACCCTGGATTTTCCGAACTTGTCTAATCCAGAAATGTGCCTTTTGGGGCTAATAGAGAGCTGATTCCCAATGACCAAAACCAGATCTCTGGCTAGAATACTCTTGTTTTATGCTAAAAAGTTGATAGCTATGCATTGGATGGGAGGCACAGCACCTGTCATTGCCCAATGGATCAACTTGATTAATAGAATTCTCCCTGCGATTAGACTTACCTATGAAGGACGAGGATGCCCTTCGAAATTCGATAAGATATGGTCCCCTTGGCTGGATAGTCATGTAATTGAGCCCACTAATTAACCACCCAATTAAAGATCTGTCAGTTATGTGATGTTAATGCTTGATACCTTGTAAGTCAGGAATATTTGGACCCTGTAGTAAGATATTCTCACACTAAAATGCATATTTGTATTCCTAAGGTTTTTGATATGAAGACACAGTGTATACCTCTTTCTATCTTGTGTCTAATAAAACCTTTAAAAAAAAAAAAAAAAAAAAGAAAGACATGGCGGGGTTGCTTTGCCCATAACATCTGCGTTACCAAACTTGTGTGTTCTAATGAAAGACATAGGGGCAAATTTACTTACCTCCGAATTTGCTCCAGCATTGCCTTCGCCGCACTTCGCCAGGCATAGATTTGCCAGGGCTATGCAAATTCACGAAGATCCAAAGTTGCGCACAAGTTACCGATCGGTTGCGAAGTTGCGCTAGCGATGTTACGATCAGCGGTTTGAAGTTACGCTAGCGATCGGAAATTTGCATACGGCGTGCAGTTAAAGTACAATGGCCGTATATGCAGCAGAAAACACATTACACTACACAAGGCCAGGGAACCTTAATAAATGTATTCTAATGCCCTACACCTGCCCACAGTATAGTTTAGGTGCCATATGTTACCAAATGTAGGGGGGAAGGAGGGTACCCTAAAAAAAAAATTCGCTCTTTTTCAGCCTATCACCCTTAAAAAAGTAAAAGACGCCAGAGATTTTTGGAACTTTTTTTGGAGCAATCTACTCTAACGCACTTCGCCTGGTCTGAGGTGGCGAAGTAAAGTCTGGCGTAAGAGGTAACATTCATGAAAATCCGCAATTTAGTGAATTAGCGTAGTTAGGTCCCTTCGCCATAGCGCAACTTCGCCTGGCATAAGGGTGCGAAGTAGCTCTAGAGTAGGCCCACTTCACTAGAGAATTTACGCCAGCATCTGTTAGTAAATCGGCGAAGTTATGAAATGACATCACGCTGGTGAATTTTCGCTAGCGTTAGCCACTTCGCCCTTTAGTAAATTTGCCCCCTAGAGAAAATGTAGCAACAGCCTGCTGTAGAACAGGCATGTCCTAACTTGAATGACATAAAGGGTCAAATTCGTTTGATGGAAATCAATTTCTAATTGGTAATGCTTTCATACAGAAGAATATACCAGTACTTTTGAATATACCAGTACATTTTTGCGAATACATTATACATTTAATTTCATTTTCTGAAGACTGCATGCAGTAATTTTATCTTTACATTTAAGCTCCACTTAGAAAATAAAACTTGCATAAACACTGATACATATGATAATGTGACTTTTAAGTAATAGAAAACACACATGGTGGGTGATAGTGAAAAGGTTAAAACATTAGGGACCATAGCTTATTGTAAATCAGGGAAATGGACTGTGTCTACAAAGTAGTAGTAGAGAGAGTGTGTCTTGTGGCTACTAAAACTGCTAAAAAAAATTCAAAGGACTTATTTTACTTTTTCTCAACTACCACTTTACTAAAGACTGAGTAACATCAGAATCAAACTTAAAAGAATACTTAAATAAAGATGGGATCTACAGATACATGTTTTTGGTCACTGTGTAAGGAACATCTCACCTTTATTATATACAGCTTTTGTGCTGTTTATAATAAAGGAAAAACAAGCTAAGCCACTATAATCGATCAACGTTTTCCCGCCTGTGTAGATATACTATACGCTAGCAGAGAAAGTGTTATGTTTACATCACCTTCAAGCAGCTGTTAAAGGTTCATAATGGGCAATTAAGATCTGCAATGCAACAAAAGCCTTATGAAGAATATTAAATTGTGACATGCACATTTTGCAAATGTTATTACATTTCTCCCATAGTGTAATTTAGCCCTAATAGTTTCAGCTTCTTCCTTCCTGTTAGTAAAGCCCTCACAGTGCATCACAGGAAGTGATTTCTTTGCATGTCTATAATGAAGTAATACGTGTATAATGTGTAGCATATTATTATGCAGAGCTTAATGTAAGTTCACGAATCCACTGCAACCCCTAATGTGAATTATGTGAAACATATAGTCCCCAGATGGGTAGCACAGAAAGGAGCATAATAGTGAGAACAGCCTCATTGTTCGAGTAATGTTACACAGTGTGGATTTAGCTATGTATTATACTGCAAAATGTATTATTAATGATTATATACTCCTGCTACAATTTGTAAGAAAAGATATTTTATCTTGGTAATTGTGTTTAAACGCACATGCCCTTGCCTGTGGTTCAGATGCAGCTGCCCCTAACCTGATTCCTAGAGTCAGTCTTATCAGAATCAAGGTGCTCATCAGCACAACATTGAGATTCAAGTTAACAGGAAGAACCGGAAGAGGATATAACATTATCTTTATTAAACCCATTAAGATCACATACATCTGATGCATTTCATTCAAAGGACTTATATTTAAAACACTAGACCACTCCAGTCGTGCCGTAACAGCTCACTCCCCTCTTACATCGATATTGGTGCTTCTGCTTGTATAGGAGTGCTGGTCACAACAGGATCAACAGGACAACACTGGAAAATGGACTGCACCTCCCCAGAAAATTATTTTTTTTTTTAAAAAAAAGAAAAATTTTATTTATAGCTATTAAGAGACCATAAGGACAAATAGACACATCATCGCCTGACGCTTTTTGGACACATCTGGTCCTTAATCATAGGCTCAATAACATTCAATAACAACAGGATTAAATACAGAACAATAAAATCACCTGACTGTTTTTAACCAATCTGGTCAACATTCTCTTATATTGAAGCACCCCTCCCCCCCAGAGAAATCAGAACTTAGCAGCGTTACAACTTAATTCTTTAACTTCAGAACACTAACAGACATAAAGTCATCAAATAGTGTCAAATTTGAATTATAAATAACAGATACTGCAATTCACTTCCAACCACCCTGATTTAGTTGTAATGTCTCTATATTAATTGTTTTATAGAAAACAATTAATATCCCATCTTTTAATAAGTCCCCCAGGGCTCCTGGTTCCCAGCTTAAAGATCCAGAATGTGTCATGGCAGTTAATAATAGTCAGTGGCTCACCTTGTCTTATTGGAGAGAGAACCTTTTCTATAACTTGCACCTGTAGACATTTCGGGGGTTATTCATTTAGCTCCAATTTTTTCTGGTTGGACTTTTAAAGGGGAAAATACATTTTTTTTGGAGAAAAAAACAACTCGATTTTTCGGGATTTATTAGTCTGGTGGTGTTAAAAGTCCAATGAAAAAAGTACTTCAATTCAGACCTGCCAAGAACATGTAAAAGTCAATGGCAGAGGTCCTGTTAACAATTGGAAAAATTTCCCTACTAACCTCAAGAGGTCCCTACACTATTCAGTTAGATCTGTTAGATCATTACCAACTCCCGGAGATTTCGAGTCTATCAGGTTACACATTTTGTACAGGGGTGTTAGAATGCTACCAAATCCCATGACACATCTAGCTCGTTCTATGAACGATGGTGAGCTAAGGGTGTAGCTCCTAAAGGAGCTATCTCAATTTTATACCTACAATTCAACACCCCAGCTCGACTATTAGATTTACCATATATTACCAAATGGGAAATGGATATAGGGAGTTCATTACCTTAACAGGATTGGTTAAAACCTTGGGGAAATATACGTAAAAGTTCTATTAACACAGTTATGCTGGAAGCGGGTTATAAGGTATTATTCCGGTGGTATTTAACCCCAGCAAGATTTTATTGTGACTGTGAATGAAAATTGATAAATAAGGGGGAAAAGTCTGTGCAAATATGGTCAGAGTAGTTTTCAGAAAATAGTGAGAACTTTTTGGATTCTGATAAATAACCCCCATCGTGTCACTATTGCATTAGTGTAAGAAGTGTCTACC
This sequence comes from Xenopus petersii, assembly GCA_038501925.1. Classification (NCBI taxonomy): domain Eukaryota; kingdom Metazoa; phylum Chordata; class Amphibia; order Anura; family Pipidae; genus Xenopus; species Xenopus petersii. The sequence goes on along the minus strand of CM076675.1, from coordinate 84,706,157 downwards.
CACTGGGGTTTTCTTATTCACCAGATTCAGCAGATAAATGCTGTCTGTTGCGATCTTATAGGCTCAAAAAATTTGAAAACATATCCTTCCAAACAGACACATTAATTAACCAATAATAGTTAAATACAAATTACTGAGCACAGGTGCAAACACCTAAAGATAATGTACATTCTTATAGTGTTCTATAGTGTCCAATTTCACTGTTGGCATACCAGTTATTGTACCTCTTTAAAATCTAACATAGCGTTTTAAATGTGGCTACCTTTTATTATTCACTAATCCATACTGCCATGCTTAGTGCATGCTTAACAATGAAAAGTTATTTAAGTTTTATGTGTCCTAACAGGCCAGGCTTTTTCAGATACCTTATGGCAAGATCTAATCGGGCCTTCCTATTCTTTTGCATCTTGTGGTAAACCCTCTGTATTTACTTTCGTGAAGGCCTGTCTCCTGGCGAGTGTTCTTGACTTGGCTAAATTTAAGGGCTTTTTCTTCAGCTTGGAATGAATTCTGCAGTCATCCAGTACAGTTTACTTTCATGGTCATCCAGACCTTTTGGTGTTGTGCGTACATTATCTTTAAGAATGCAGAAAATTGTTGATTTGGCCAATGTTTCGCTAAACCTCTGATGGATTTGTTTAGTTTTATCAGCCTAAGGGTAACTTGCATCTCTTTTAACCATGTATTGAAAGTTCACAGCAATGCAAATGCAAAATCCATTCTTGAAGCCATATTTGGAATCCCTCAATAATGAGAGAACTTTTTTTTTACTGAACATCTACATGAACAGTAACTTTATCAATGTCCAACAATTTATGTGCCTGCCTTTATATACAGAATACTGGCAAATATGTATTTACTAAAGACAGAATTGTCAGTGTCGTTAGCATTCTGCTTGTTAATTTGTCAGAACACAGCCTCTCTGTCTCTGACTTTTTAATAGCCATAAAGCATTCCCGAGTTATATAATCTTCACATCAGGGGATGCTTAAAATGTGACATTGTCTTGTTTATTTCAGTTTAATTATAACTAAGGAAAAAAGTATACTCATGCCTCGAGCTACAAAGAATTTGGAAAATCTAACACAATGTACTTTAGGATAAATATGTTATTCTAAATTAGTATTGTCTATAAAAGTATTCCCCCTGCCAACTCAGCAAAGTACCTTTAATAGCTGTTTTGTTCTTTTTACATCTTTGTAGAAGAGTTTTAGTGTCAGTGGAATATGACATAACATCAATTTCCTAGTCACCATACTAGTAAAAGTAAAGTTTCTTTCGTGGAGTGTAGGATGTGTGTAAAAGAATAAAAATGTCAAACGTCAAGAAAGTTTAATTAGTATAGGAAAAAGCTCTCTGTTAACTTAAATGTGTTTCCAATAAATTTCCCTAAGAAGCTACAGTAGAAGGCGGTGAATAGAAGCAAATGTATATCTGGCAGTGCTTGAGCTTTAGAACTGTGGTTGAACTTTTTACCTTAATTATGTCCCCATTAATGCCTGCAGCGGTCTTGAATCAAAGCAAATCTGCAGCCTGTAAGAGGCCTCTGATGTGGCAAGCATTTGTTGTCTGATGGGGGTTACTTGAGAGAAAAAGAGGGATATTGTGACAAGAGTTTTTTAAACTTTTCTCAGTTACCACCCACATCTCTTTTCGCCTACGAAAATGGAGTAATTATTTGCATATGGATATTTTTCTTTCTTTTTTTTTGTCTCACTTCGAAATAACTGTCATAAATCAATGTGACAGGAATTGGGTGAACATTTATTTTTTGGGGGGGTGTGTCTCTTTTTCTGTCAACCATGGGCCCTTTTGGTTTAGGTATGAAGTAAATATTTCTTAGACTATGTGTGTAGGATGCTTAAGAGATAAACATGTACACACCATTCAGATAGGATTATGCAATGTCATTTTAGTTTTGTGGCACCCTATTCAGATAGCAGTTATTAAGGTGGTAAACACTTCAAAGGAAGTTTTTCAGTTTTATCTGGATATTATTTACATTTCGGTTAATGCCCTGACTTTCTTGTGACTGAATACTACTTCTTTACAAAACAGTTCATTGTGTTATAATCAAACTACTATGAAAATGCTGAAGCGCTGGTGCCTTTCCATTCTGTTCAGTTAGAAAGAGTAAGTGAATTTTATTAGTTGTTATTATTTGTTTGCTTATGGTTATTTTTCTTTTTTTGAAAGCTGGAATATGGGTGATGATGTCAGAAATGATGCAAACAATGTTTCCTCTGAACTTTAAAATTGTGAATCCAGCAAATACAACAGATTGCATGCACCAAGAGTTTTGTGTGAAAACACACAAGGGGTCATTTACTACAACAAGTGCAGTGGCTCTAGGCCACAGTCAGCTCTGTGAAAAAACCTATGCATTAAAGGTTTATCAGCATTAACGCCTTGCACTTCTGTATATTTGTGATTGCAGCTGCTGCCTTCCTGCTGCTCTGAATGCATCTACTGATGCATGGGATTCTGGAGCTACCACAACCCTCAAACCAACCGAATGTAGTCATTTTCAGCATAATTGTGTCTGATTTGTGTCATAGTGCAAGCGCAAATGTGACTTAATTTGCCAAAATTGCAGGCATATCTCCCCTTGGAGATATATGGCAAAAAATCCTAATTTGCCGGTCTACATGGCAGTTGCACTCAAAATTGCTCTTAGCTCACTGCACTTGTGGTATTACATTAACCCTATAAAAAAATATTTGGAGGGAACATTGAATGATTAGTGAAAGCTCACTATAGTGTGCCCTAGGAATCACATTTTCTATAGACTAAAACTGGCAGTAGCTACTAGTGATTTGAGATTGTCAGGGTACCTGTGCGGTGGGGTCGTCCACCGCGCCCCCGGCGAGGACGGCCGCCACACGTCCTCCTCTCTAGCCACGCCAGCGTGTCTTCGCTGGCGCCGGCTCCTCTCTAGGGCACACGTGGCGGGCCTCCTGGAGATTTAAAGGCGCAGGCGCAATGATGTCATGCGTCAGCGCGCAAAGGTGCGAAATTCAAATAGTATTTAAAGCCCAGGGTGGCTGCTTGTAATTTGCCCGTGATAGGACTTGTTTCCTGGTGCTTCTGAGCCTTAGTGCATCTGTTCCTGTGTATTATTGATCTCCTGTTGTGACCTTGCCTTTTTGACCATCCTGATATCTGTAATCCGACCCAGCCTGTATCTTGACTACTCCTTCTGCCTGATCCTTCTCTGATTGATTACCCGGTTTGACCCTTGCCTGCCTGACAATTCTTGTTATCTGCCTGCCTCGACCCAGCCTGTCTGACGATTCTCCCGCTTGCTCCATTTGTACTGTGACCTTCGGCCTAAAGACTCTGCTAACAGCCGTGCCCCTTCGTCAGCCAGAACATCTCGCCTTGCACCCCTCGTTAAGTCCAGGTGGCACCCAAGTAAGCTGAGGGCTCCTCCCGAAGCCCAACGGTGGCACACTACTGGTGAAGCCGAGCCGAGACCAGGGTGCTTGGCATTTGTTCTGGTATCGGGTGCCGGCCGTGACAGAGATGTTTTGATGGTGGTAGAGGTTCTTCCATAGCCCTAGCGTGTCATTACTTATATATTAACAATTTAGGTTTTATATAAAACGTATAATTCAAAAGCAATTTCCATTTGAATAAAAGTGAAATTTATTAAGCAAGATTTAATTAGTCCTAACCACTTCCTTTGAGATCAGATCTCTGCCATTTAGCTTCCCTGGTTTCACCAGAATGCACATGATCCACTTTGAGCTTACAGACTAGAAAAGCTGACAACAAATGACACAAGATAAATGTCTCCACTATTACACTGATATTGATTTTCACTTAAGCCACCTTATTTTGGCTATGTTATCCTCATTTGTAAAGTACAGCTTAAAAGGGACCCGTCACCCAAAGAAATTATTCAAAATCCTATTTTATCACATTAGTCAAGCAAAATGAACTTTAATTACACAATATAAATTATTTGAATTTTGTTTCCGCCAGTCTGGGAATTCATAATTATAGCAAGCAGGCAGGAGCCATTTTGTGGACACTGTTATTAAGACAAGCTTTGCATCATCTCAGAATCTTGTTTGTGCACCAGAATGGGGGACCTGATGTCCATCCCCATGCCCTGGCTACACAATTAAATGGTGAAGAGAGTGGGGGAATGTGTGGAGAGCAGTGACATCTGGGAAGTGCTGAATGGAAAGTGAAAATAATTATCTGCCCCTCCTCTATGCCTAAGGCATAGAGGAGGGGCAGACAATATTTTATTTTTAAATGAGCTTACAACTAGGTATGGGCGAATTTTTTCGCCTCGTTTCGCCGAAAAAATGACGCCCATAGACTTGTATGGAGACGTGCGTCAAAAAAAAGACGCGCGACAAAATAATTTCGCCGCACGACAAATTTTTTTTGACGCCCATAGACTTTAATGGGCGTCTGCGACATTTCGCCGGCGGCGAATTTTTGGCAAAACTAAACGGGTCAAATTCGCCCATCCCTACTTACAACAGCTATGAATGCTTTAATAAAAAATAGAAATTGGATTTCATGTTTTATTTGAAAAGTACTTTATTATACAGCTTTTTGTGTCTGGGTGACAGGTCCACTGGAACTTGTGGAGCTTACATGACCACACAAGGTGTGTATAGTTTAAAATGACATTAATTCTGTTTTTTTCTTCTCCTCAAACAATACTTGCTTGCTTAAGCTTGCTGGGAAAAAATAACTTTACACACTTGTCTTTCATATCAACCCCGAGAGAGTTACTTAGTGCAGAAATTACACTATGCTCTGCCAAATACAACATAATAGATTATACATAAAACACCTTATAAATAATAATTGCAAAACAAACATGTACAGTATTATTGACAGGACTGTGGTGGTTTTACTGTAAAGCATTTTCACAAAGTCTAACTGGTTTGCCTGCTACACACAAAAAAATTGACCTTGAAACGATAGTACATTTTTATTTTAATTCAAAAAGTATGTGACCAGCTCTATAAAAGCAAAAGAAAAATAATAATACTTATGAAGAAATAGCACATCTTTAATCATAAGCAGTTTGCTGAATATGTATGTGTTGGGCATTTTATTGTGCATGACCAAGTAGTAAAGATTGTCTGTGGAAAATTTGGAAAATTAGTTGTGTGCCATTATTCCAAGAAATGTGGGGGATTTTTTTTTTTCGGTTAAAGTTTTGCTATCCGCAGCTGGTATGCGTAGCAATCGGGTGTTGTCATTCTGGGTTTCAGAACATTATCTTTTCCCGTTTCAACATTTGGCAGATTATATGTTTTATAGTAGATTACCATTATAAGAAAATGTGTTCAGGATGTGGTAAATGTTTATGATCATTGTATCCTTTTTGGAGCCATAGCACCAGGACTTTAAATTATATAGGTTTAGTTCTGGGGTGCTGAAATAACAACTCACGTTGCCGTTTTAGCTTACATATATTTGCAGAGAAAACTTTAATTTTTTCCACACATTTGCATTGCAAAATATAACCCACCTCCACAAACCACATACCAATAAGGTGCATAGGGGCAAATTTACTAAAGGGGCAAAGTGACCAAAATTCAGAACTACGCTGATTTACTAACGGTTGCTGACATAACTTCAATAGCGAAGGAGATAGACTCTAGTGGTACTTCGCTCCCTAATGTCAGGTGAATTTGCACTCTGGCAAATAGACGTAACTACGCAAATTCACAGATTTTACTGAACATTACCTCTTGCGCCAGACTTGCCTTCGCCACCTCAGACCAGGCGAAGTGCAATAGAATAGATAGTAGTTCCTCAAAAAATAGTCCCAAAAAATGCTGGCGTCTTTTCCTTTTTTAAGAGTGATAGGCTGCAAAAGAGCACACATTTTTTTTGGGGTAACCGGCTTCCCCCCTACATTTCCTAACATATGGCACATAAACTACACACTGGGCTCATGTGTAGAACAATATAACAACTCTATACCCACAAAATGAATACTTAAACGAAAGATAGTGTACATCATATTAAGTGGCATATTAAAGAATCTTACCAAACTGGAATATATATTTAAGTAAATCTTACCCTTTAACATCTCTTGCCTTGAACCACCATTTAGTGTTGGTCTGCGTGTTGCCTCAGAGATCACCTGACCAGAAATACTACAACTCTAACTGTAACAGGAAGAAGTGTTGAAGCAAAAAAGACAGAACTCTGTCTGTTAATTGGCTCATGTGACCTAACATGTATGGTTTGTTTGGTAAGTTTGTGTGCACAGTGAATCGTACGATCCCATGGGTGTGGCCGTTATTTTTTTAAAATGGTAATTTTCTATTTATGATTACCCAATGGCACATACTACTAGAAAAGTATATTATTACGAAAATGGTTTATTTACATGAAGCAGGGTTTTACATATGAGCTGTTTTATGCAATATCTTTTTATAGAGACCTACATTGTGTGGGGGGTGTAGTTTTCCTTTAAGGTTTCCCTGGCTTGTGTAGTGTAATGTGTGTATGTATATATATATATATATATATATATATATATATATATATATATATATATATATATAGTACAATCAAAGGTAGCACCTTCCACTGGATATGGTAACCAATAAACAAAAGAGTGGTGTGCAGGGTCAAGTTACAGTAAATCAAACCACAAAAAAGAAAGAGAATGACCCATGAAGTTGCATCACCCCACAATCTATGTTAGAGAAACCCACCATGTGAGCGAGATTTTAAAATGTAACTTTTAATGACTGGTAGTTAAAAATATGCCCAGAAATCAAAGGGTTAAAAAATGAAATCAGGAGAGAGAGTTATATTGACTCAAGGTCATCTGCTCACCTACGGAATGTAGAGGATTGGATTACTAAGTGTATGAGTGACTTAACCTAAGTCAACGAATCTCACTCCTCTGTTAGTGTAATGTATACGCTGCAACGTATACGTCCACCATATGCAAATTAGGCAACTCTAGTGCAACTTTACGCTGCGCTTTACTTGGTGCAGTAACGCTAGCGCAACTTCGCCAGCGTTCGGTGCCCTGGACGCTACTTCGGATTTTAGTGAATTAGAGTTGTCCTGGTGAATCTAAACCTGGCGAAGTGTTGTGCTGTGAGTGAAGCCATTGCTGGTGAATTTTCGGAGGCTAGTAAATTTGCCCCATAGAGTTGTCTAATTTCTGTAGGCATGGCTGTAGGTAGAGTAATTTAGGACACTGAAGTGACTTTAATACCTTGATATATTACATTAAGGTACTGTCAGGAGTCGAGGCGAGTCCGAAGGTAAGAGCCTCCCCCACGCTTCCCACTGAGTTACGCCCTGAGGGTTGAGACAGGGCGTTCCCAGATAAGGAATAGCAGGAGTGCTAGATGAGCCCACAGGAATAACAGTTTGTAATAAGGGCTAGCACTTATCTGCAGGAGACGAAGCGAAGTCAGGAACAGGCCAGGTCATACACAGGAAGGATCAATAAGCAGGTACCAGTTGAGGGAAATCCAGAAGAGTAGTCAGCAAAGCCAAGGTCGAAGTCAGACGAGCAAATACAGGATCCAGGGATAATCAGAAGAGTAGTCAGAAACAAGCCGTAGTCAAAATCAGGATACTTCAATAATCAAACGCTTAGTGTCAGTAAGACGATCACCTCGCATTGGGCCTAGGTCGGAGTGACCTTTTAACCCCAGGACGCATGCTGGCGTCAGAACGCGCGCCTGCGTCAGAACGCGCGCACGCGAATGCGCGCCCGCGTCGGAACGCGCGCGCGCACGTAAATGCGCGCCCGCGTCCAAACACACGCGCGCATCAGGACACGCGCTCGAAAACGCAACAAACGCCGGAGTGGAAGCGCAGGCCTTGGGAGATGTCGGCTCAGCTTGAGCCAGATCTTCTGGATCCCGACATTGCCCCCCCTCAAAATGCAACCTCCGGGTGCATGTGGGCGCCGGTCTGTTAGGATGAGATCTATGAAACAACTCAATAAGTTGAGGAGCATGTAAATTACTCACGGGTTCCCATGAATTCTCTTCTGGAGGAAAACCTTTCCATTGGATTAAATATTGAAGACGACCTCGCCGGTACCTAGAATCCAAGACAGCCCCCACTTCGAATTCTTCCACACCTTCAATAGTTACTGGAGCTGGAGGACTGTGGTCTCTTCCCGAAAAGGAGTTCTTCACCACAGGTTTCAATAAGGCTACATGAAAAACAGGGTGGATTCTGTAAGTAGCAGGCAATTTAAGTTTGAAAGTTACCTCATTCACACGTCGAATGATGGGAAAGGGGCCCAGAAATCGTTGACCCAGCTTCTTAGATGGACACGGAAGTTTGATGTGCCGGGTAGACAACCACACCAGGTCTCCAACTCGAAATTCAGAACCCTTCCTTCTCTTACGATCAGCAAAATCCTTGAAGTTGCTCTGTGCTTGGGCCATAGTTTGCTGAATTCTTAAAGTATTGTCCAGAAGAAAAGAAAGTCTTTCTTGAACCGCGGGCACCTCTATACCATTAGGAAGATTAGGAAGCACGTGCGGATGGAAACCATAGTTAGCGAAAAAAGGAGTTTGCTTGATGGAGGAATGAAGGGCATTATTGTAGGAGAACTCAGCCAATGGTAACAGCTCACTCCAATTGTCCTGGAGAAAAGAAGAAAAACAACGTAGATATTGTTCCAACGTTTGGTTAGTCCTCTCTGTCTGCCCATTGGATTGTGGATGAAAAGCCGTAGAAAGAGCTATCTTGATCTTTAAAGCTTTGCATAATGCCCTCCAGAATTTAGACGTGAACTGTACTCCCCGATCCGACACGATCTCGTCTGGCACTCCATGGAGTCTAACGACTTCCTTAATAAACACCTCAGCCGTAGCAGGTGCAGAAGGTACTCCGGTGAGGGGAACAAAATGTGCCATCTTGGAGAGTCGATCCACAATTACAAAAATTGTATTGTATCCTTGCGAGGGAGGAAGCTCTACAATAAAATCCATGGAAATGGAACCCCACAATCGAGTAGGCACTGGTAAAGGACGTAACAGCCCCAGGGGTTTAACATGTGAATCTTTGAACCGAGCACAAGTCTCACAAGAAGATACATAGTCCTTGCAGTCCTTAGCCATGTGAGGCCAAAAGAAAAACCTTTGAGCAAGATCTAAAGTTTTTACATATCCCATATGACCCGCCAATGGGTGATCATGAAGAAATTTTAGGGTCTCTAAGCGGAGTGTTTCCGGGATGAAGACTTTGTCTTTCAAAAAAAATAACCCATCACAAACTTGCAACTCCCCGTGTGGAGATAAAGAAGAGGATGCCTCCTTGATCTTTGACAAAAGTTCACTCTGAAGAAGAAAGAAATTCTGGGGACGAAGAATCGTATCCGGGGGAAAAGGTTCCTCTTCCTGGCTGTGTAACCGTGAAAGAACATCAGCTTTCTTGTTCTTAGAGCCAGGCCTGTAAGTTATATGGAAATTAAAACGAGAAAAAAACAATGCCCACCTGGCTTGTCTTGGTTTGAGACGTTTGGCGGTTCGTAAATACTCCAGATTTTTATGGTCTGAAAAAATAATGATCGGGTGTGAAGCTCCTTCCAGCAAATGACGCCATTCTTCAAACGCTGCTTTAATGGCCAAGAGTTCTCGGTCAGAAACATCATAATTCTTCTCAGAGGTAGAGAGTTTCTTAGAAAAGAAAGCCACAGGATGAAGAGCGTTGTTATCGCCGGTCCTTTGGGATAAAATAGCACCAATAGCAGTTTCAGATGCATCAACCTCTAGAATGTAAGGCAGAACAGGGTTAGGATGCTTTAAGACAGCAGCAGACGTAAACAGGTGTTTTAACTGATCAAATGCTTCTTGAGCTAGTGAAGTCCACTGAAAGTGCTTAGTGGAACTGGTTAAATCAGTGATAGGTGCAATAATCTTAGAAAAGTCCTTGATAAACTTTCTATAAAAATTCGCAAATCCGACGAAACTTTGTACTGCTTTCCGAGAAGAAGGAACAGGCCAATCAAGAATAGCGGACACCTTCTTCTTGTCCATGCAAACTCCGTCAGAAGAGATCACAAACCCCAGGAACTCCACTGAAGACTTGCAAAATTCGCACTTCTCTAGTTTGGCATATAAACGATGAGTTCGCAGACGGTTAAAAACCTTCCTTAGTTGCATCTCATGGTCCTGTTCGGAAGAAGAAAAAATTAAAATATCGTCTAGATAGACAATCAAAAATTGATCCAGAAAATCTCGGAAAATATCATTAACAAAATGCTGGAAAGTCGCAGGAGCGTTGCATAAACCAAATGGCATAACGAGGTACTCATAATGTCCAAAACGGGTCCGAAAAGCCGTCTTCCACTCATCTCCTTGCCGAATCCTTACCAAATTATACGCCCCTCGTAAGTCTAATTTAGAAAAGATCTTGGCCCCACGAAGGTTTTGGAATAATTCAGGAATGAGGGGTAACGGGTAACGATTTTTTACAGTTATCTGGTTCAAGTGTCTGTAATCAATGCAGGGCCGTAAGGAATGGTCCTTTTTCTCTACAAAGAAAATACCCGCCCCTGCAGGTGAGGTGGAAGGACGAATAAACCCTTTCTCCACATTCTCGTTGATATAATCTTTCAAGACCGATAGTTCGGGCTCAGACAGAGGGTAGATACGTCCGAAAGGAATTGGGGCCCCAGGAAGCAAATCTATAGGACAATCATAAATTCGATGAGGAGGTAGTGTGTCAGCTCCCTTTTGATCAAAAACATCTATGTAGTCCTGAAGAAATGGAGGAATGGCCTGTAAACGAGGATCTTGAGATGAACACAACGCAAATGCTTTAGAAGTGGTTTTAGGCATGAAGAAATGAGAAATACAGGCTGCAGACGAAAATTGTAGTAACCCAGTGCTCCAATTTATTGAAGGATTGTGCAATTTCAACCATGGAAACCCAAAAATTAACGGAAAGAGAGGAGAGGACACCACATCAAAAGATAAAGTTTCAACATGATTAGAGTCAGTGATAACAATCAGTGGTGTGGTCTCTAACAACACTGGTCCGGAGGAGAGTTGGGAGCCATCAGCTGTCCTCACCAGAAATGGTTGAGTCTTGGGTCGGGTCGGAATATTATGAGCTTTAATAAATTCTTTATCGACAAAACAACCACAGGCTCCTGAGTCTATGACGACTTTACTCTCTAGGAACCCTTGGGGCCACTGTAGAGAAATAGGGACAATGAGCATAGGCAATTCTCGAGAGGAGGAGGATGAGGATGAAAAATAAGTCGGATGAATATGCTTACCCCCTGGTCGGGTAGGACAGTTCCTCAAGAAATGGCCCGACAGACCGCAGTAGAGGCATAAATTGTTCTCCCTTCTGCGGGACCTCTCCTGGGCAGAAATAGCTGTTCTCATAAGTCCAATCTGCATGGGTTCAGGAACAGTTGTTATAGAAGCAGGGGAGGAAATGGATGACGAAGTAGCAGGGACATATGAAGACAGAGGGGCTTTAGGAAGTACCCAGGACGCTCCAAAAGAAGGTGTTGCAGCTCTCTCTGCGCGCCTCTCCCTTAAACGACGATCAATCTGCACACACAGGTCGATCAAGGACTCCAATGAATCAGGTACTCCTACTCTGGCTAACTCATCCTTCAGGGTAGGACTCAAACCCAAGCGGAATTGATGTCTGAGGGCCTTGTCGTTCCACTCGGTGTCGGTGGCATAAGTGCGGAAATCCGTCACATAATCTTCAACTGGGCGTTTGCCCTGACTTAGAGTCCGGATTATAGTTTCAGCAGTGTCGGACCTCTTAGGATCATCATATATTTGAGCCATAGCTGAAAAAAATATGTCCACACTCGCCAATAGGGGGCTTTGAGTTTCAAACAGACGATGGGCCCAAGTCTTGGGTTCTCCGGATAGTAGGGACATAATCACTCCCACCCTGATTTGTTCTGTAGCATAAGATTGATTTTTTAAGGAAAACATGAGTCGACAGTCATTTTCAAAAGCCCTAAATTTAGCTCGATCTCCAGAAAAGCGTTCAGGGAGTGGTATCTTGGGCTCGGGCGTCGGATGAGTGGACGAAGAAGCTACTCCTGGGTAAGCAACCGACACTGGGGGGCCAAGAGGAGGAGCGGCAGCAACAGTCATGTCTTGCATCTGGGTCTGTAATTGTTGATAGCCCCCTTGTAAATCACGAACAGCCCGAGTAAGACCAGCTAATTGCTGAGCCACAATTTCTAAAGGGGAAAGAGCTGGTTCTTCGGACTCCATGGCGAGGTGATACTGTCAGGAGTCGAGGCGAGTCCGAAGGTAAGAGCCTCCCCCACGCTTCCCACTGAGTTACGCCCTGAGGGTTGAGACAGGGCGTTCCCAGATAAGGAATAGCAGGAGTGCTAGATGAGCCCACAGGAATAACAGTTTGTAATAAGGGCTAGCACTTATCTGCAGGAGACGAAGCGAAGTCAGGAACAGGCCAGGTCATACACAGGAAGGATCAATAAGCAGGTACCAGTTGAGGGAAATCCAGAAGAGTAGTCAGCAAAGCCAAGGTCGAAGTCAGACGAGCAAATACAGGATCCAGGGATAATCAGAAGAGTAGTCAGAAACAAGCCGTAGTCAAAATCAGGATACTTCAATAATCAAACGCTTAGTGTCAGTAAGACGATCACCTCGCACTGGGCCTAGGTCGGAGTGACCTTTTAACCCCAGGACGCATGCTGGCGTCAGAACGCGCGCCTGCGTCAGAACGCGCGCGCGCACGCGAATGCGCGCCCGCGTCAGAGCGCGCGCCCGCGTCGGAACACGCGCGCGCACGTAAATGCGCGCACGCGTCCAAACACACGCGCGCATCAGGACACGCGCTCGAAAACGCAACAAACGCCGGAGTGGAAGCGCAGGCCTTGGGAGATGTCGGCTCAGCTTGAGCCAGATCTTCTGGATCCCGACAGGTACAGTAGATGCATTATTTCTTATACTACACAGAGTTTATTTTGTGATCATATGAGTGACCTATACAAGGCTACCCCCCACACATTTGTTTCATTTCATAAAGTGGAGAATGGGATTATTGACAGCATAACACTGTATCATCATTTAATAGCTGTTCTTAATGAATGGGAATAACCAAGACCCTACTAGTCAGTAAAATGTTTAGACCATTTTATATGTAGGGTTTAAAATAATATTAAGATATTCTTGGATAGAGTTCTAGGATAGCGTTCCTGTGTAGAGATGTAGGCATCTTGGATATACATGTGTTTTTGCCTGCTGTCTTAAACTACATTTTTAAATGTTCAACTTTTTGTTCAAAAAAGTTTGAGACTGTTTAAAAAGCTTTCCCCATGGTAGGGGATTATAACAAGAAAGATAAGCATGAACAGAACCTTACAGGCAAGGATAACCAACAAATATGATTAAACAGGTAAAATCTCCAGTGCTAAGAAAATGTAGTTGACAACTTTCAGACTACTAATTAAATAGCCCAGTAATTTACATTGGAAGGAACTGATGTGTCATATTTTGGCACTGTAACTTACTGTCATTTTGTTATTGTAAATGATGAAGTATTTTGCTGCAATTGTATTACTTCATTTATTTATATCTGCATATATACACTATATATATATATATATATATATATATATATATATTTATATATATATAGAGTGTGTAAAGAAGAAGCAGCACTCGTCAGTTGCAAAAAATTGTATTAAAAGATCAGAGCATCACTCAAGGCAACGTTTCGGACAACACATGTGCCCTTTGTCAAGCCAAAAAAGTTCTCCCAACATTGCACAGGTATCACATTATATAGGCAACAGACAGGAAATGACCTCACAATTTGCATATACAAAAGTACAAAGCAATATCATGTACATATATCTATAGAAACAAAAACAGGTCATAATCACGATTTAACCCCCGAGGATATAAAGATTTGAGCATATTAATCCACCATACTTCTCTTCTTTTAAGTTTCAATTCTCTATCACCCCCTCTTCTCATAGGCGGTACCACTTCCAGCACCATAAATTTAAGCTGATCTGCCGTATGTCCCAAGTCAATGAAATGTTTTGAAACAGGTAATGTAGAATTGCCCAAATTTATACTAGACCGATGTTGCGATATACGTGATTTGACCATCTGGGTGGTCTCACCCACATAGATGAGACCACACGGACATGTCAACACGTAAATCGCAAATTTTGAAATGCACGTGAAATGTCCTCGTAGTTGTACCTGTTGGCCGGTCTGGGGGTGAACAAATTCTCTTCCTTTCAGCACGAAAGGACATTGTACGCAGCTTAAGCAGGGATACATACCCTTAGATCTGCCTCCCCAAAATGTATGTAACTCCTTCGGTTTAGTTCTCACTAAAGTGGAAGTAACATGTGCCCCAATAGTTTTGCCTTTCCTATAGGAGATAAGTGGAGGTGCTCTAAACTCAGGTATAGTAGGATAAGCATTTCGTAGAATGTACCAATGTTTGCGTTGTAATTTAACAATAGCATCACTGTTACTATGAAACTGGGTGACAAATAGCACATGTTGCATCTGTTTAGTTTTCCCTTTAGGATGTCTGACCCTTTGCTGGGCTTGTTGAATCACCTTTTCCGGGTATCCCCTCTCTCTAAATTTGTGGCACATAATTTGTTCCTGTTTCTCTTTTTCTTTCCCTTCACTCACTAACCTCTGAACCCTTGAGAGTTGGCTAATGGGGATTGATTTCTTCGTATGTGGGGGATGTTGACTGGTAAAGTGAAGAATTTGATTCCTATCTGTAGGCTTTGTAAATAAAGAAGTGCATATAGAACCTTCCAAATCTTTATATACTCGAACATCCAGAAAATGGATTTCTTGGAGGTCATAGACCAGCGTAAATGAAATTGAGGGGTGTACCCCATTAATGTTATGATGGAACCGCTGTAGGGAGTCAACGTCAACCCGCCATAGCACAAAAACATCATCGATGTACCTCCACCAGGCAAGACAATGTCTGGAGAAGTCTACATCAAGGTAAATGTGCAGTTGTTCAAGCCTTGCCATAAAGGCATTGGCATATGATGGGGCGACGTTGGATCCCATCGCGGTTCCACAAAGTTGAAGGTAGTACTGCTCCCGAAAAGTGAAATAGTTACAACACAATATGATCTCCAAAGCCTGTAGGAAAAAATCAATCTGGTGTACAGAATAATGTGATCCTTCCCTCAGTATCCACTGACTTGCTTCCAATCCATCACTATGTGGTATGGGCGTGTAGAGACTGGCCACATCAAGTGTGGCCAGAATCACACCCTCACCCACATTTTCCAGTGATTGTAATTTATGAAGAAAATGCCCAGTATCCCTTATATATGAAGGTATCTCTTGAATCAAAGGACTTAGTACTTTATCAAGCATTATAGCTAATGGGCAAAAAACCGAGTCAATGCCGGCCACAATAGGTCTCCCTGGTGGACACACTGGGTCCTTGTGAATTTTAGGGAGGACATATATGGTCGGCGTGACCGGGTTCTTAACCATCAAATAATTCCTCAATTTGTCAGTAATTACTCCCCTATCAACCATATGTTCCAGTAAAGTTCTAATCTTTCGCATGATACCCAACAAGGGATCACTGGATAATGGTTTATATACCTCCCCATCTGCCAATTGCCTCTCAATTTCTGCAATGTACTGTGTAGTGTCCATTATTACAATTGCGCCCCCCTTGTCAGAGGGCTTAATCGTAATATCGGTTCTCAATGAAAGATCCCTTAATGCATCACGTTGCTGCTTAGACAAATTATGTGTCACAAATGGAGACTCACCCTCCACCTGACAAACATTTTTAACTTCTGTCATGATGTTATTAATGTATGTTTCTACAGCAGCGTATGTAGTAGGAGGAACATACATACTCTTGCCATATAAACCAAAAGTCTCAGTGTCCAATAAATGGCTATCGCCATTAGTGATAAGTTGTTCCTGTGGTTTCTGGGAAAAGTGAACCTTCAGCCTCAATGTACGAAAAAAACGATATAAATCAACATCTAATTGGAACAAGTCCGTAGGTTTATCCGGACAAAAATTCAGTCCCATTGACAATACTGACTCCTCTACTGGTGTGAGTCGTTTAGTAGAAATATTGTAAATTACTTGCTTATTGTCCTCTTGCTGCAACCGCGTAACGGTCGTCTTGTCATGCCTCCTGTGTTTAACACCTCCTCGTTTCCATGGTCTCCTCTGCCTTTCTTTGGGGATTTTACCAAAAAATCCACTCCATGTGCCCTTTCTTATTTAGAGTAGTGGGAATCTTCACCTCTAGGCCCCTGTATAGGACGTTTTCCTTCAAAACGATAAAAAGAATGTTTATCTCTCACATCAGTTAACCAAGCATATACATAACCTTTTTGGTAATGAAGTGCATCTGAGAACTAAACCGACATTTCACGTGCATTTCAAAATTTGCGATTTACGTGTTGACATGTCCGTGTGGTCTCATCTATGTGGGACCACCCAGATGGTCAAATCACGTATATTGCAACATCGGTCTAGTATAAATTTGGGCAATACTACATTACCTGTTTCAAAACATTTCATTGACTTGGGACATACGGCAGATCAGCTTAAATTTATGGTGCTGGAAGTGGTACCGCCTATGAGAAGAGGGGGTGATAGAGAATTGAAACTTAAAAGAAGAGAAGTATGGTGGATTAATATGCTTATATATATATGTCGACAAATACTGTGACTTTTTTGGATTTGACGCCTAAAACCTGTGACTTTTTCGGATTACCATTTGAAAACCACAAAATCTTCAGATTATTGAACAAAAGCCAGCACAGATAACTATATCTCCCAATTGTAAACTGGATATCTGCCATTGACTTCTACATGCACTCGACATACACTTAACTTCTTCATGCACTTAACACCATCAGGATTCATGAAAATTTTTATTTTTTTCTACAAAAAATTGTGTTTTCCCCTTTAAAAGTCCAACCAGAAAAAAATGAACTTTAGTAAATAGCCCATTCTAATTAGCTCATGTAAATTGATATAAGAAAGCATAAAAACAAAGCCAAGGAAACACCACCACCTACTTTAAAAAAAATATTTTTTATGAAACTGATAGGTCTGTTAAAATTTTGTAAGACAGTAGTAATGCACTTGCACTTACTTTTGATACATCAGCCACAATTTCATCAGGGGCTTTTTTCCAACACGGATTCAGTGATGCTGAAATTAAGGGAAACATTTTTGCATTTTGTTTAGCACTTTATTTACTTATTTAAAGGGGAACTCCGGCTTCCAAACCAAAATTTGATAAAGAGGCCTATATAAGACAGAAACCCCTATTATACCCACCACAGTTACCTGTTTCTTCAAAAAGTATGAATAAATGCCATTTTCTATGCTGCAATCCAGCTGTTTTACAGTTCTTCTCTTTCTGCATTATTTGAAATCCTGGCAGGGAAGGAGGGACTAAACACTGATGTTACAAATTGTAACAACTTCTCCACAGCTTACAGATAGCATGCAGGGACTACATAACCCACAATGCATTGCACAGTGATGTTCCTTTCCTTATTGAAATCACATGTGCAGGGAATTGTGGGGTTTGGAGGATGCAGGCTGAAGACAGCTGGCTGTTGATACAAAGTAACTAAATTCAGCCACTCAGCAAAGTAGTCAGACAGATTAACAGGAGAGCAGGTGGCTAGGCTTAGGGAACTGTTCCAAACTAAAAAATTATTAAAAATCATGAAAAGTCAATTTTTTTTTAATCGATGTATACTGCAAAGTTGCTTGCTTTAAGTAAATGATCGCTTGCTAAAGCCTTGGCAACTTGGTGTTAACCCCACTCTACAAAACAGTAGTCATTGGACGTCTTACCCCATCACTTTTTGTGTGCAATTGAAACATGCAGTATCTGAAACTATTAGTGATTTATTGACCCTGTCATGTTGACAGAGGTCTCCCAAATTTAAATAAAATGAAGCTGATGTTTATTTGCTTTGGTAGGATTTTCTCGCCTGCTTTCTGTCAGGCAAAAATGTGACTTTGATTTTATAACATATTGGTCAACAGCATACATGTTTTCTCGATTGTGTCGTGTTTCTGAAGTCTATTTGTATAGTACTGTAAACATGCAATTTAAGAGCATGAAATTTGATAATGAGAGCAAAGTGGAGCAAGAAACCTCATACTATGTTTCATGTGGGATTACTAGATTTTTTTCTTCATAGGACAAAAATCTCCATGATTTAATGTAAATGTTTGCTAAAATAGATACATGAGAACATTTCAATGCATTACAGAAAAAAATCCAATAGCTAGAAGTGTTTAGCTTTCTTTGTAACCATAGTCGGCAGATAGCTTGCCAAGTTGCCAGCCCCAAAAATAGAATACATGTCGTAACTACAGTTTTAAAATCACAGAGAAACATTCATTGGACTTTTTTTTTTTTTTTATAACATTATAGTTATGGAAATCAGTATTACATTTCTTATAGCTTTGTAAAGAAGAAAATATAGAAGTCCTGACTGAGGCAGAAATGATATTTTCATCTTATACATTACTAAAGGGGAAAAGGCAATGGTGTGTTTCTCCTCTTTACTGACACAAATGTACAATTATAAAACTTTATCTAAAGGAAGGGACACACACACACATCACAGTGTAAAACCCCATATTAACAAAAGTCAGGGTATAGAAATTAAATGCACAAGTCATTCATTTTAACTTTCAGATTCTCAACCACTAGTATGTGAACTTTGTTACATATGCCAAAGGCCCTGTGACTGTTCTTTTCAAGAGTAATTTTCCTTTTAAAACATTTTTGCAACTATAATTGCAGCACATGCCAGTATTTTGAGTATATAGGAGGTTTTAGACTTAACGATTCCATTGCATATATCATTGCCCTAATTGTTCCTCCCTCCTTGTGATACGCATCAGGAGGAATGACTTGGTTTTCTTAGAGAGCAGTCACTTCAAAGGTAAAAATGGTGCTCAAAGCAGTCAAAAGCATATTGATAACACAGCTATCAGATTTGATAAGGTTACAATTCGTTACAAACCCTTCCAGGGAAATGTTAGTGACAGATAAGCTATGATACAATGGGAAGATATTAAACTTCTGGGAATACTTCATGATTCTCTAGTTCTTCATGATCCTCCATTTCTCTTTATAACTGGAGAGCCCCCAGGAAAGTTGTAATTTGCAAACTATTAAAAATCTCAGTTTCTGAAAACACACAGAGGCCCACTTTGCTTGTAGATAATTTAGATAATTTCAACCAAATTATCTAAAACTGTCTGAAAACCTTATTTTAATAAACAGAATATTCTTTACAAGTTTTGTCACTGAGAACAACTCAACCACAAGCTGCACACAAGCCTAAGACCACCATGTGCAATGGCAAGCATTAGCTAGAGTGGTATAAAGCACCAATGCCATTGGACACATGTTCACTGGAATCATGAATCATGCTCTACCATCTGGAATTGTGATGAACCAAAGTTTATGATCCTGCTTGTGTATCATAAGCACCTCAATTGCTATTAGCTCCTGTTTGCTATATCATGTCAATAACAAAATTATTTTGCACTTTTTGGGATATAACCTAGTTTGCTATTAAGGTCTTATTAAAGGTGAAATAATGAAAATTCCATTCCCTCTCAGTACCTGTACAGTAACTGATGAAACTGCAAACTGTATCCTGCCAAAATAAAAACATGAGCTTTATATTGGATGAGGCAAAGGCTGATCAGATGTCTCTTTCCTACCAAAAGAAGTGTTAAGGTTTTATCATGTACAAAATATTGTAACTGTTTGGCTTGATTCCAAACTGCTACTTTTTATAATAAATATGCAAATTAAAATTACACTTGTCTAAAAAGCCTTAGTTCCAAGATGAATGTACAGATGTTTCTCTGGAATTCCCCAATGGGGTGGTAACAGGCTCCAGGAAATTTAGAAAATGAATAATCATGTTTATTTATAGAGCTTGTACAGAATTAAATGTTGCTACAAGTGTAGAATAGCTTTATTCTATTTCCTACCATGTGTCTCATCACCAACCACAATCCTCTACGTTTCCCATGCGCATTTGGCTTTCTCCATGACTGGGGGATGGAGGAAAAGGAAAATGACATAGGAAATGGTGACCAGGAGGTTGAAACATCAAACTCTATATTATAAGAGTTTAGACCGGAACAATCTAGTTTGCAGGCTTCATGAATCACTCCCAGGAGAGGCATTAAAACGTCAGTACCTTGTTTTTCTATTGTCTGATCCAAAAATTAGAAATATTCCGTTTTGGAAATGTAACATTTTGAACAAAGTATTTTCAGTGGAAAGCACAGGATATGCAAATATAAGAACTGTGCTTTGTGTTAAATACTCAGTCCTTAGAATGAATTTAATAATTTAATTTACAATTCAATTGATAATTTAAATTCAGTGCCATGCAATAAAAATTGTTTAGACATTTGACCAATTCTCTCATGTTACTGAATAATTAATCCTACACTGAAAATTAGTTCTGTGTGATATTTTCGTTTCAAAGCACTAAAATGAGTATTTGTTACAGTGTTACATTGTTTTATGGTAGAAAAAAAACTTTAAAAAATATGTCCGCATAAGTATTCACCACCTACAATTGGTTGTGTTTTAGCAAAAACAGCAAAAACAGCTTTAAACTCTTGGGGGTATGTGTGTACTTGTGTACCAGCTTTAAGCCTTAATTCCCAATCCAATTAAGAATCTGGCACAATTCGACAATTGATATGCACAGTTACATAGTTAAATAGTTTGATTGGGTTGAAAAAGGACCATCAAGTTCAACCCCTCCAAATTAAACCCAGTGTCAAGTATGGCTCCCTAAATTCAGAACAAGTGCTAAGCTCCCTGGTCATGGCTCAATCTTTTGCCTTTAGCAGCCGCCTTCGGCCTTGGGAGGAGCCCTCAGCTACTCAGATGCCACCAGATTTTAACTTGAGAGGAGCAAAGCAGATGTGCTGAATGAGCAAAGGGGCACGTGTGTTTCCAAGGTTTTGGACTGAAGGCAACAGTCCAGGGAGTAGACGAAAATCTTAGTCAGGCAGGCCGGGGTTGGTTTAGGTGGAGTTCAAGCACAATCAGGCTTGGGTCGGTACAGGCAGCATTCAAAGAATAGTCAAGCAGGCAAGGGTCAAGAATAGGGTTCAGAATAGTCAGAATAGTTATTTTCCTCTAAATGGGTGGACTCTGGTGCAGTGATCCTCTTTATGGGTAAAAAGGTTCCCTGCTATTTGTCTATAATGTCCTCTAATGTACTTGTAAAGTGTAATCATGTCCCCTCTCAAGCGTCTTTTTTCCAAAAAAACAACCCCAACCTTGATAGTCTACCAAACACAAAACCCCCTAGATCCTTCTTAGTTAACACTGCCATTTAGTGTATAACCTTTATATTATTATTTAATATAACTTTTATTTTTGCCAAAGTGCATGACCTTGCATTTATTAACATTGGACTTCATTTTCTAGTTTGCTAGCTAGTTCAATGCCCAATTTATTGAAATCACTCTGCAAAGTTGCAGCATCCTGCACAATTTAGTATCATCAGCAAAAATAGAAACAGTTCTTTCAATGCCCACCTCCAGGTCATTAATAAACAAGTGGAAAAGCAAAGAACCAAGTACAGAGGCCTGCAGTACTCTACTAACAACAATAGTCCAATTAGAAAATGTTCCATTTACCATCACTTTTTGTAATCTATCTTTTAGCCAGTTCTCTATCCAGGTACAAATACTATGTTCCAGGCCAACATTCCTTAATTTAACCAGTAACCTTCTGTGTGGCACTGTATCAAATGCTTTAGCAAAGTCTAAGTAAATCACATCCACTGCCATTCCAGAATTGAGGTCCCTGCTTACCTTCTCATAACAGGAAACTAAATTTGTTTGGCAAGATCTATTATGTATAAAACCATGCTGGCACAAACTCATAGTATTTTGCAATGAAGTCTAGTATCTCTTAATAGCGCTTCAAAAAGCTTTCCTACCACTAATGTCATACTAAACCGGCCTATAGTTTTGAGGCAGAGAACGGGATCCTTTTTTGAATAGCGGCACCACATTAGCAATACGCCAGTCTCTCTGCACTATGCTAGTCCTCAATGAAT
Organism: Xenopus petersii; assembly: GCA_038501925.1. Lineage (NCBI taxonomy): Eukaryota > Metazoa > Chordata > Amphibia > Anura > Pipidae > Xenopus > Xenopus petersii. Next base: position 84,684,043 of record CM076675.1, on the reverse strand, counting down.
CCTGAAAAATTAAGTAAAGCGGTTTGGCATTCACAGAGCTAAGCTAAGTACCCTGGGATGAATACCCTCCGGTCCGGAACTTTTTTTTTATCTCAACATGTTCTAGTCTCTTTTGAAATTCTTCATGCATGAACCCTCCAACATTAGTTGTATTAGGATTGGGAATATTAAGAAGGAAACATTCATTAACTGGTTTCTCATTTGTGTAGACAAAAAAATACGAGTTCAGAATCTCTCACCCCTTCCTGCTTAATTTTTTTTGCTATTTACATTTTTAAAAAAATAACGTTTTTTTACTATTTTTACTGCTTGCTGTAATACCCTTTTCCATATAGATTTTAGCTTGTCTGATAGCTTTTTTGCATGATTTATTCGCCTCCTTGTACCTGATAAACGTTTCAGCTGTCCCAGCTAACTTGAAAGCCTTAAAAGCACGTCTTTTCATACCCACCACAACACCAACACTTCTATTGAACCACAATGGTTTGGTTTTGCAACAATGTTCCTTGCTTACAAGGGGAATATACTGACATGTACTGTATATTTATGAAGCAGCATTTTAAAGACACACACACAAATGGTAGAGATAAATTAAGTATTATTAGTTATTACAAGATCCAAAAGAAACTGATTCCTAGTTGGTTCTTGAAGGAGTTGAAATAAAAAGTTGTCATTCAGCATATTTACAAACCTACTAGCTTTTTCTGACTTTGCAACCCCTTTACCCCAGTCAATGTCTGGATAATTAAAGTCACCCATAATAATAACTTAACCTAGTTGTGAAGCCGCTTCTATTTGTAAAAGTAGCTGGGCTTCATTCGAGTCACTTATACGAGGTGGTTTGTAACATTCACCAATAAAAATCATCTTTGTAACCTTTTGCCCAGTTCAAATCTCTACCCATAGGGATTCCACCCCCTTCCCAGTGCCATCAATGGATATTTAGTGGATGGATTTAATTCAGGCTTTACATACAAACACACTTCTGCATCCTTTTTAATACCAATGTCTCTCCTAAAAGTGTGTAACCATTTAATTTCACAGTCCAGTCACATGTTTTATCCCACCAGGTCTCAATGATACCAATTATATCATAATTTTTAGGGCATGCAATTAACTATAGCTCTCCCATTTTACCTGACAAACTGAGTGCATTTGGCAGCATACAGCGGAGGTTACTACTTTTCCTTTTGTAATTTACAAAATATTATATTATAGCTCAAGTTAGTATTAGCCTGTTTTCCTTGTAACAGAGGGACCTTCTTAGCTTGTACACTGTATGCCCCCCTCATTCCTCCTCCATGACCCCTAACTAACGGCCTGTCTACCCTATCTTCCCCATAATTCTTTATCTCACCCACCCCCTCTCTTGCCTAGTTTAAACACTCCTCCAACCTCATAACCATTCTTTCCCCTAGCACAGTGGACCACCTTCCATTAAGGTGCAAGCCATCCTGACTAAATAGGTTCTACCCAAAGGAAAAATCAGCCCAGTGCTCTAAAAACTCAAACCTTTCTTTCCTACACAAAGACTTGAGCTACGCATTTAGCTCCCTAAGTTCCCAATGTCTTCCTAAACTTGCATGTGGCAGGGGCAAAATTTCAGAAAACATTACATTTGAAGACCTTCCCTTAATCTTAGAGCCTAGTTCCCTGAACTCATTCTTTAAGGTCTTCCATCTACCATTATTTTTTCATTAGTACCAATATGTATTAAGACAGCTGGGTCATGCCCAGCCCCACCCAACAATTTGTCTACTTGATCAAACACATGCCGAACCCTGGCACCAGTAAGACTGCAAACTGTTTGGTTGTAGCGATCCAAAAGACACATAGCCCTATCCACTTTCCTAAGAATTGACTCCCTTATAAACACAATCTGTTTTGGCCTAGTTTTGCTCTCCTACCCACCACTACTAGAGAAACTGGTCTGGTACGGCTGTTAGAAATATCAGCTCCATTTAGAACTTCCAATACAGAGTTCACACTACCATCTTCTTCTCACAATCTGGCGAATCTGTTGAGATGTATAAACCACGGAGCTGCCTCCCTTTTTCTTTTGCCCACACTAGATTTTCTAGCTGTCACCCAGCTAACTGCCTCATCATCCAGCTGCTGTTCTGTTCCCCCCCAAACTATCTGACTAGGTCTTGCTCAGTGAGCAAGAAACTCCTCTCAAAATTGTCAATTGTACTCTAACACAAGTCTCTAAAGTGGCATTTTGCTCAAAACAGTTTGGAACTCGTGTGTCTGCATACATATAGCAGACTGTGCACTGGGTCAGACCTTCAATCTTGCTAGCACTCATTATCCCAGTTACGGATAAAAAAAAATTAGGGTTTAGAACAAACTTTTGACCTAGTTTGACCCTCTTTTAGTTTGAAACTCTTGTGTTTACAACTACACTTACAGAGGCCCCACTTAAAGAGCAAACACCTAACCACTGCACTAGAGCAAGTGCCACTGGAATCCCAGGGGTTCTATTTATACTGTCTGTTCAGGTGCATTAATCAACCCCACCCACCTGCAAAAGTAAAACAGTTTCTGGCAAACTTACTGTAAACACAATTGCACGCCAAACTTTGCTATTTAGCACCCAAGCAAAAAAAAAAACGTATAAAATGAAACCACAGTACTTTCATTTACAATGCTTACTTTATAATAACAGTTAATAAATACTTACCCTTTTGTTTTGATTTATTTGCTTTAATTTCTTTCACCAGTCAGCAGCCTGTTAGTAAGTTGTTGTGATTCAACTTTCCTGAACAACCTGGAGGTAGTCTATCGAGACCCGACCATACCAGATCTTCTCCCAAACAGTGTGCAAAGCCAGTACATACTTTCCTGAGAACATTTAAAACTGTTACTATGGAGAATTATTTTCCTAGCAAAAACAAAGGCAAAATAAAATAAAGTAGCTGTAAGTAACAGTGCTTTGATATTAAATTATCATAGAAAAAAATGCAGTGTAGCTGAATTTTCCTTTCTTGGCAGTGGTCTCAATACTTTTTTCAAGGTACTGCATTTTTTTTAATTACATTTTTTTAAATTTTACAATTTCAGGAAGGATACTGTATTGTCAGTTATAGATGTAAGTAATACATTATTCATTTTGTTCAGATATACCATTATTGTGTATTTGCAAGAAAAGTGCTGTAATCAGTGTCAACCTTAATTTGGCTGCATCTGGCCATAACTGGTAAAGACAGACTTGTTTGGTAAGGTCATTATGAGAGCAATATTGCCAAATTTGGCTAACAAAATGGTGATCTAAATTGGAGTTATCTGATTGTGTGTGTCTCTCTGTTTGGGAACACATGGGTGTCTTCAAGCAGCCTGCTTCAGACAGAATCACCACGATAGCTACAGGATTGTGAAATTTCTGGCACCTTGCCCTTCTAAGCCTTTGTCTGAATTCATTCATTCAAGTCAGTAAATGGCAAGATGCCAGGTATTTCACATTAAGGGATTTTGTAAGAATTACAAGAAGTCATGATGATGTGGGCTACATGGTCAAAGAGAAGTGGTATGATGGTATTTAAGGTGGCATGACCAACCAAAGTATCATTATTGCATTCTATATATAAGGGTCAACTTTACTGGATTCCTTACAGCCTTTACAGGGAGTTAAGATACATTTAAGCTGCCATTAATATCGCTTTGCTTGCCTCTGGTGGTGATTTGAAATGGGATAGCTAGTACTAACGGCTGATTTGCTGCTTTAGGTTACTACAGTATATAGTTACATAGTAAGTTACATAGTTGTCTTGAAAAAAGGTACACAGAGGCTCAAACAACCCCAGCAGCCCACTGCTGTGTATGGCATCTTACAGCAGCCCCTCTGGCATTTGCCAGAACCCACAGATTGTCAGTCCGAGCCTGTTCGACTCCACTCTACTTTGCTAGAGGTGAATAGCATTGGCTCCCTTCCCCAATCCTTTTACTCTGCATTAATTGTGCTCATACTAAAGGAAGGGAAAAACCTGGACCTGTGCGACTCTTACCGCCCCATTTCGCTTATAAAAACAGATGTCAAAATCTTGGTGACAATTTTCTCTAGGCTCCTTAATAAAGTGATAACCTTGATTGTTCACCCTGATCAAAAAGGCTTTATGCCCAATAAGAGCACCACCATAAACCTACATAGATTGCATCCCCAAACTACTCACAAATGGCGGCTCTAGACTCATAGCCGCCCTAGATGCCACAAAAGCTTTTCGTACTGTAAAAATGCCAATTTCATTGCCTGGCTCAGACTCCTTTACCTAACCCTAGTTGCACAGGTTCGGATCAATAATACCTTCTACAAAACTTTTTCCCTCTCTCGGGGTACTAGGCAAGGCTGTCCCATTTCCCCTCTCCTCTTCACCTTAGCAATAGAGCCCTTTGCCATCATGGTCCAACAGACCCTGAGGTTGTAGGATTCAAGTGTGGGAGACTAGAAAAGAAAATTGCACTATATGCGGATGATGTCTTGCTGTTCTTAGCTGACTCCCTCAAACATGTGCTTCCAATATATTCAATGTCTATAGTGAACTGGTTATTATTGGGATACTGTCATGGGAAAAAGATTTTTTTTCAAAACACATCAGTTAATAGTGCTGCTCCAACAGAATTCTGCACTGAAATCCATTTCTCAAAAGAGCAAACAGATTTTTTTATATTCAATTTTGAAATCTGACATGGGGCTAGACATTTTGTCAATTTCCCAGCTGCCCCCAGTCATGTGACTTGTGCCTGCACTTTAGGAGAGAAATGCTTTCTGGCAGGCTGCTGTTTTTCCTTCTCAATGTAACTGAATGTGTCTCAGTGGGACATGGGTTTTTACTATTGAGTGCTGTTCTTAGATCTACCAAGCAGCTGTTATCTTGTGTTAGGGAGCTGTTATCTGGTTACCGTCCCATTGTTCTTTTGTTTGGCTGCTGGGGGGGGGTGATATCACTCCAACTTGCAGTACAGCAGTAAAGAGTGATTGAAGTTTATCAGAGCACAAGTCACATGACTTGGGGCAGTTGGGAAATTTACAAAATGTCTAGCCCCATGTCAGATTTCAAAATTGAATATAAAAAAATCTGTTTGCTCTTTTGAGAAATGGATTTCAGTGCAGAATTCTGCTGGAGCAGCACTATTAACTGATTCATTTTGAAAAAATGTTTTTTTCCCATGACAGTATCCCTTTAAAGAAAAGTCAATTCTGTTTTCACTAGAAGCTGAACAGGGGGAAGGAGCAATTCAGGGACTATGCTGGATGCCTATGTTCAAGGACCTCTGGGTGCTCATGTATAAAAACACACAAAACTATATCCTGAAGAACACTGACCCTGTAATACAAGGCTTCAAAGTACAGTAGCTGTTAGTCACTGGACTAACCTGCCGCTGACAGTATGGAGCAGGGCTAATTTGTTCAAAATCGTATACTTCCCAAAATTCTTGTACTTTCTACAAAATGCTACAATATGGATTCCCCCACAACTTTTCAGGCACGTCGATTCCATCCTCTGTCCCTTTATCTGGGCAAATAACCCCCACAAAGTAATTGACACTTATGACCCCACTAGACAAGGGAGGATTGGCCCATCATCACCTACAAATTTATTACTACACAAGTCAACTGGCCTTTATACACAATTGATTCAATTCTGACCTTGAAAATTCCCTTACAGCACTACATGCCACCCACCATGGTGGGTGGCGAAAATTTTCAACAACTGCTGTTACTCATACTACAGACATTTATCCGACCTTCTAATAGACAATATTTTCCAGACCCTTGCCCAACTGGTAATTTAACTGAACCATCCAAATATTGCATGGCATCATTACTTCCAACTCCACCATGCTTTCACTGCCCAATTCAGCTCCTTAACTAATACTGCTAAAACGCAACTTCAGGAGGATAGGCTGCACCTTGTCCCCAAAAACTAGTACCTCGCCTATATAAGATATTAAAACCTCCCTTGACAATATATATATATATTATATGCTACTCCTGTCTTGAAATGCTGTGGTCCTGCTAGACCAATCATAATTTGACTTAGCAATGCCTATTTTGGTTTGTTTTGTGGTGTTTTGTTTCAAATGCAAAAATAAAAAACCTTTAAAAAAAACTTATTTTCATCTAATCTAAAGGGATGGCCTCTTCTCCAATTATAAATTTTATGAATAAATCTCCTGCTGGCTGTGTTTAATGCCCTGTACATATAAATAATAATCGTGTCCTCTTGCAAGCTTCTTTTCTCTACAAAGAACAACCCCAACCACAAAAATCTACCCTCATAATCTTCCATCCCAATAACCAGTTTAGTTGCACATCTCTGCACTCTCTCCAGCTCATTTATATCCCTCTTAAGGACTGGAGTCCAAAACTGCACTGCATACTCCAGTTGAGGCCTTAACAGTGACCTATAAAGAGGCAAAATTATGTTTTCATCCCTTGAGTTAATGCCCTTTTTTATGCAGCACTTTAATTTCAGGCAGTGTCATTCTCTGGCTACTGGAGCAAATAGACAACTTATCTACAGAAACCCCTAGATTCCTAAATTAAGGAAACTCCCAACACACCATGCCCATGGGCGGACAGATTTATCAAGGGTCGAAGTAATGGGAGTTTACTTTGAACTCTTAGTACCACGGAGGAGCAAAATATAATTTTGACTTCTATTTGGTGGAGGTGGCTGAGCTTTAAAGAAACAACAGACCAATAGAAAACACTTATCTGGTGTTTCCCTCCCCCCCCCCTTTTTTCCCCTCTCCCCCCACTCCTCTTCCTCCCCACTTCTTCCTCTCTACCTCTTCTATTTCCCACTAACCTTAGTGGAATCCTCTCTAGTTTTTCAGTTTAGGCATAACTCTGAATACTTGCATGGGGCAGATGTTTCGATACAATGATAACTACATTGAATTTATGCTCTGTCATATGAATCACTATTGCTTCTGTGTTATGCATGTTAAATACTTCAATAAAAATTATAATACGGAAAAAAAAATCTGCCTCTTAGTAATGATTTGTGTTACTATGAAAAACATTTCTGTCCACTAGTAAACTATATGGGGAGCCAATTTCCCCCACCTTCTTTGTATGAAAAAATTCTAACTATTGCATTAAAGAATTTAAACATGTGTCTTTAACTCTTACCAAAGTAAGGTGTGTGCAGCATCAGCTTAATTCCCAGTTGTGGCCTTTGGTTTACTAAAGCTTTCCCAGACTTGATATATGTCTCATTACTACACACTCCTGCCGGCATTTAATTGCCAAAGTTACACATTTTTATTGCCCACAATACCACAGAGACTTGGTAAAACAGTTTACAGGTATATTTACATGTTTTCCTTTCTGCTAGGAAGCCTGCCAATCAGTTTCCCTGTATTGGAAAGCATGACTTGTGTTATTTTAGCTAAATTTGTGCTTTTGGCTTACAGGGTACTTGTGGTGGTTCTACTTGTGGTGGTTCTACAAGATTTTTTCTAAAAAAATTTGCAGCATTTGACAGCTGTACATTCACAAAGATTATTTTTAGTAACAAGTAAGTACAGCATATTGGTTAATTTTGTCTTTAGTATTGTCTGTCATCAATTTATCAAACCTTGACAATAGGGAAGACTGAATGGCTTTGAACATGGCATCTGGTGACTGGTCTGTTAAAATAATCAGGCTTGACATTAACAGAATCTCTGCCTGGATATATTTATGTAAGAATGGTTTTGGCATATTCTATAAATGTATGGAATGCTGTACTGCCAGGGATCTATATCTGCCAGCAAAAAGAAGTTTAGCACTGGAGACTACCTTCTTTCATGTTAAAAACAGACTAAAATAAGAAAAACAAAAGCCCAAAGAAAATGATTTTAATTTTAAATTTTATCTGTGCAGAAAAAAACTCAAAGAAATAAACGGAATTCATAAAAACACATTATGCAAAAGAGGCTGATTTTAAGTAAAGGTTTACAATTTCTTTTACAAAAAGAAAAATTGCTTTGTTCATGGCTGTAATAAAAGCCGCCGATAGGTGTCAGCATCACCATAGAAATTGTTAATACTTCTTTCAAGGAATCTAATACCTAGTGTAGTCCTGTTCTACAGCTATTGTGAAATAAACCCCAAAGGTTATAGAAGCACTTGAGCTACTTTTAAAAATGGTCATGATGGTAATACTGTATGTATATGATATAATAATTTAAGGGCAAACATGTTGTATATCAGCAGTCCCCAATTATTTTTTGGCCCGGGGACCGATGTAGAGCAAAATTTTTTTTTGCAAGGAACAGGGGTGTGTGGGGGGTGGGGTGGTCGGGTAAGTCGGGAGGGGGAGTCAAGAGCCCCAGTTCAAGACTGTCGGTGGTTGGGGACCCCTGTTATATATGACCACGTAAAGGGAAAATGAAGCCTGAATCAATTATATTGATATGTTTATTTATATTATACCATAAGGCTTTTACAGTATATGCAAGATTCCTCCAGCATCAACCTTTATGTACTTCTGGGGTGTAGCAGAGCATGTGCAGTTCCCTGCACTATATTACAGATTACTGTTGCTCATGCAAATAAAGTACCCTGCCACCTGAAGTACTGTGTCTGCAAGAACAGGAGGAGCAGGGCAATACAATGAGAACCTGAAAGCAGCTTGAATCAGTGGTGTAACTACCATACATCAGACTCCAAGGCATAGCTTTGCATAAAGCTTTAAGGGACCTCCTCCTCCAATCATGGGTAACCTGCAACACACACAAAATCGCTTTTCACCTGCAACATAATCCACCGCTCTCCAAGGTTGCCAGCAAGGCCCAAGCCTGGTATTACAAATTTATCAGAAATGTACAATGTACCTGTAAATTTGTAATAACTTGTCCTCCACCCGAGCCTGCCTCTGATCGACCCCCCCGATCCTTGGATGTGGCCTCTTATGCCTCTGCCCCATTTGCATCATGAATTCATCCAAAGTCATGGCTCCCTGGTAAGAAAAGGAGCCAAATGGTGGAAACCCCAACTTCTTCTTGTGGGCCAGTGTATTTATACTTTGGGCATTGCATGCCCTTTAATAGCATACCTGGACGATTTACTCCGCTAATTTGCATTGCCTTTGCAATGCCCAATTATAAAACTGACTGTCTCATAAAGTTGTTGATATTAGCCAACTATTTGCTAAATGTTCAAGAATTGGAACTATATATCTATGTCTTGGTTGGGGTTATTGTAATAAGTTTTCCAAAGTTTGCTACTGCTCTAGTAACTCATAGCATTCAAGCAGCAGGAAACATTTCCTGGTCAAGTGTTTGAAAAAAACACGTTATTGTTTGCTATGTGTAACACGACTTGGACAAACATCACCCTTTAATTGTATTACCTTGTAGAAATATTGTCTATCAATCATACATTACAGTATAAAAAATGCTTGCAGTCCAGAGTTCTTTTTAAGGAAAACATTTCAATAACTGAAACAAGTAATGTGCATGCACAGTAATATGTAATGCATAACAACTTCTGTGTAAAGGTTATACTGTACCTATGTCTGTACTAACTTTACACCTGACAGTACAGAGCTAGATACATAGAATTCAGTATTGGCTGAGGCAGTGCCGGGCCAAGCCAGCCAGCCATTGTGCTCTCCTCCGTGCTCACGTGCATGCTCCCGAACCCATTATGCGCACGCGTGCGCCTGAGGCAAGGGAGCTAGGAGAGAGCCGGAGGAGAGGGATGCAGGGGAAAGCGCATGAGGGAGGCAGGCAAAGCACCTGAGGGGAGGGTAGGGAGGCCGGGAAAGTGCCTGAGGGGAGGGAGACGTGGAAAGCACCTGAAGGGGAAGGAGGCGGGGGAGAGCAGCGAACATGGATTAGGGGTAGGCAAAAAACAGGTACCTGCCCAGCACCCCCCTTTCATTGCACCCTAGGCAGGTGCCTCTTCTGCCTTCCCCTAGTTCTGGACCTGGACTGAGGGTCAGATTTACTAGCAAACCTTACTGAATTTGTAGGTGTTAGAGCTCAGTGCTGCCATTGAGCTTGTGACGTCTCATAGAACAATTCTGATGAACACATTTGTCTGCTTTGTTTCTATGTGAGTTTGTTAAATATGTTAGACTCAGGAAAATGTTCATTTTAATTATGCTAAAATAAAGATAGAAACAATTTCTTCAGGAGTACAGTATCTCACATTTCAGTATGTTTTGGCTGGAAGAAAAATTAGCCAGTGTTAATGAGCACAGAAGACACTTCACATATCACACCATTTTCCTTTACCATGTTTCTTTGCATGATATGCAGACTGTGTGGGCCCTTAAAGGGGTGGTTCACCTTTAAGTTAACTTTTAGTATATTATAGAATAGTTAATTCAACTTTTCAATTGGTCTTCAATATATATATATTTTTTGTCAACTTTCTTTTTATTTCATCCATTTTTCACTTTTCCCATATGATTGTTTACAATAACATCATAGTGTACAACACATGTACATTGCTTTACAAGAGAAAAGGTACAATAAAATGGAAAGGAAGAAAAGAAGAAAAACGAAAAGGAAAGAAAAAGATAAGGAGAAAGCAAGTAATAAACAGAATCAATCCACTGTGTGTACGAGGTATAACATTCACTCACAACTCTTACCTTAACTGCAAGCTATTGTCATAAAGCCCAAATATCAGACTCACATATCTCTAATAAAATGAACTCTGCCCATTGCCCTGTTCCAACTCGTAAAAGTCTCTCTATTAAGAATCCATGTGTCACATATCTCTGTATATTTCTCCAACTGGCTATCAATTTGGTATTTCAAACGCTCATTAATTTGTATGAACTCTATCTTTTCCAAAACTTTAAGGAAAGAGAGGCAAGGTGATTTCCACTGTGCTGCAATATGAATCCTCGCTGCCATGCAGATATGTTGTGTCAAAAATTTTGCGGATTGATTCATGCCTTCAAGCTTATGTCCAAGGAGCATGACTTCTGGACATGGATCAATAGGGGTATAGAAAAGTTTAGCTAATACCTGAGATACCTGAGATATCTTTTGCCATAGGGTTTGTGCTGTAGGACAGCTCCACCAGGTATGCCATACCGTTCCTCTAGTTGAACAGTTCCTAAAGCATTGAGGTGAGACAGTTGGATATATACGATGAAGTCGTTCTGGAACATAATATGCTCTATGAAAAATTTTAAGCAAGGTTTCCACTATGGTGACATTATAGCTCCCTTTGAAGATCAGGTAGCTTTTGAGCCATATTTCCAGGGAGGACATTTTCCCCAATTCTTTTTCCCAGTCCAGCATGTGTTGGAGTTTCTCTGGTACAACGGCATGATTCAGATGGCTATGAATGGCTGATAAGACATGTCTATCCATCGGGGAGGTCATACAGGTAGCTTCCAAAAAAGTTCTAGAGACCATATTTTTATTCCAGAAATGTGTGGCAAAGTGTGATAGTTGCATCGCACGGTAGCTTTCAGTAGCCGGGACCTCATTTTTCCTGATAAGTTCCGCCATATGTAGCGGCCTAGATCCATCAGTAAGCTGATGGGTGGATGTCACTCCTCTGTCTTTCCACCAGTTAAAGGCTGATTCAGACCGGCTTGGGGGAAAAAGGGTGTTTCTATGTATTGGTACCAGTCCAGAAGGTTTAGATGAAGGTTTGAATGATTTGGAGGAGGTTGGGCAGGGTGGTTAGAGGCTGTGTAACAGTAAGCAATAAGTCGTCTGCGAAAAGGGATACCTTATGTTCTATATGAGCTATAGTGTAGCCCTTAACATTCTGGTTACTCCTAATAGCCTCTGCCAGCGGTTCCATTGCGAGGGCAAAAAGGCAAAAAGGGCCAGGCACAATGGACACCCCTGTCTCGTACCTCTTTGTTTCGCAATTTTGCTGGGAAGAAGTGGGTAGTTTCAGGGAGGCTGACGGGGTAGAGTAATACGTTGAGAGTATTGTAGTAAAGGGTTCACTGATCCCAACAGAGCCAAGATATTGCCAGTCGAGGGAATCAAACGCCTTTTCTATATCCAAGGCTAATATACACAGTGGTGTTTTGGTAGGTTTGGCATGTTGTATAATATTAAGGATCTTCCTCACATTATCTCCAGCCTGTCTAATTGGAATAAATCCAATCTGGTCCTTATGTATTACTTCTGGCAGAAGAGACGATAACCTCCATACTGGAATGCTAGTTAAGATCTTTAAATCGATATTCAACAAGGAAATGGGGCGGTAATGTTTTGCCTTATCCGGTTTAGGGATCAGTGTGATATGCGCTGAAAGTAATTCCTGAGGAATGGATTTACCATCCCGAATATGGTCAAACAGGGATTTAAGGTGAGGAATTATTACAGTATATCTGCAAATACTTTATAATATTTAGCTGCTAGGCCATCAGGGCCTGGTGCTTTCCTGACTTTAAGGTGCTTTAACGCATAGGCAATGTCCTCCATTGTTAGTGCAGCATTTAACGTATCTATACCTGATTTAGAGAATGTAGGTAAGGGATATTGAGAAAGGAAGTTCTGTTTACCACGAGAATCTGGCTTATGTGTTTGTGCATAAAGTTTTCTATAGAAGTCCAAGAATGTATCCCTGATTGTTTCAGGATTCGAGGTAATGGTGCCCAACAAAGTTTTAATACAGGGTATCTGATTAATCTGAGATTTAGTTCGTAATAGGTTAAGTAAGTGTCTGGTTTGTTACAGTTTTATAGTACCTAAATCTGGTCCATCGAATGGCTTTATCTACCTGTTCCATTTGTAAGGTATTCAATTCCTGTTTAACTCCCTTAATACGCTTAGCCAGGTGACATGACGGTTTATTTTGGTTGAGCTTTTCCAGGGAAAGTAATGAAGTTTCTAGATGGCTATACCTTTCCCTTTCCTGTTTTTTCTTCCTAGCCACATGTTGTATGAGATATCTTCGTACAGTGGTCTTATGGGCTACCCATACAATGTCCGGCGTTATATCCGTCGTGATAAGCTTCCGAGGAGAGTTTAACCCCTTTACATTATGGGAGATTATTGTAAATGCCATTATGGAATGCACCTATGAAAAAGCCATTATAGCGAAACTTTACCCTGTCCCAAAGGGGAGCATAACAGGCAGAATGATATGGGCCTAGAGGTGGGAGATAGCAGGAGTGGAGGCCAATCGTTTCTAATAACATGTTATACAAATATGGCAAACATTCAGGGAACCTGGAAGAGACCATGAAGTTAGGCATCAGCTGCAATGGGAAGAAATTGTATAGGACATACAAAAGGTACCATAAACTATTGTGCACATAGTGGATCAACCTAAAATGTGAAAAAAAACATAACGAGCATAAAATTCTATCCATATTATATGAAACATAGAGTTCCTGAGAAAAAGCCTCAAATTTGGGGAAAATGTCCTGGTCATACTTCGACTGTCTCTGTAGTGTCGCCACAGGGCTGGGACATGTAGGCAGCATCTATTCCCAAGCCCATTTACACAATATTGAGGTCTTCGATCTTTTCCTGCATTGCCGCCATCTGTTCCTCTCGGAATTCTATAGCCTCACTGTCAGCATGTATAGTCGCTACAAGCTCCTCTGTGTGGTCCTCCAAGGCACTCGTCCGATTGCCCAATTCTTGGATATGTTTGGTAAAATCTGCGACCGCAGCTGCGAGCTCTGTCCGAAACATAGTCTGTATGGTATTTAAAATTTCTGAAACCTCGGAGGACGGTCCCTGTTGTTCTGACTGGGAGTGCGTCAGCTCCGCGTCCTGTGAGGCCGGCAAAGATGGCGGTGGTGTGCCTGGGCTCCTTTGTTGAAAAAACTTGTGCGTGCTCAGCGCTGCCCCACTTCTCTTGGTTGCCTGCTGTGGCATAATGGTATCAGTCACCCTAAAGATAGGTTAGACTCGGTGCCGGAACGTTTTATAGCTTTGGTTGCTAAATTAAGCAGGCTGGGATACGGAGCTCACATCAGGTGCGTCTTCATCGCGCATGCGCCCTCAATATATATTTTTTATAGTTTTCAAATTATTTGCCTTCTTCTTCTGACTCTTCCTAGCTTTTAAATGTGGGGTCACTGACCCCTTCTAAAAACAAATACTCTGTAAGGCTACAAATGTATTGTTATTGCTACTTTTTATTGCTCATCTTTCTGTTCAAGCCCTCTCCTATTCATACTTCAGTCTCTTATTCAAATCAATGCGTGGTTGCCAGGATAATTTGGATCCTAGCAATCAGATTGCTGAAATCGCAAACTGGAGAGCTACTGAATAAAAAGCTAAATAAAAAATAATAAAACATGTAAACCAATTGCAAATTGTCTCAGAATATCACTCTCTGCATCATACTAAAAGTCAAATGAAAGGTGAACATTCCATTTAAAAACTGCCTCATTTATTTAGGTTTAACTAGTTAAATGTGTGTGTGTATTTTTTTTAATGTATCGTCTTAAAATTCTTAATCCCTGTTGATCATTTGAGGCAATATATAAACACGTGTACTTAACTCGAAAGAATGGGAAAACAAGCTTGCATCCCCTGAGAATGTTTACTAAACAAACTGTAGCCTTTTACTTTGAGACTCTGCCTGGGAATATGTTCTATTTATGTTTGCATGGCACATAGAACTTTGTTTAGTCAGGGGTTCTGAAGTAAAAATACCTTTTTCATGTGCATACACTTTTATCAGAATTATGAAAGTAATAGTTATAGATCTTGTATCTGGAGAAATCAATATCCAGAAAGTTGCAGGAAATTTACAGGAAGGCCAACTCCCAAAGACTCAGAATTTCTTAAAATGATCTGCTACACATTCCTATTGGATTTATGTAAGTTTTAGATTTTTTTTAGAAGAATTAAAATCATTCCACATCTTTGCCAGGAATCCTTTTGTCTTTAGTTCTCTTTGGCATCAACTACGGGGCTGATTCACTAAAGGTAGTTATTCCTTAACGCACTGTTTTGTGCGTTATTTAAGATGCGTTATTTAAGGAACGATTCATCAAAGTATTTTCGCATGCACTAGACATATCGCAATTGTTGATTCTACATTTCTGCACAGCGGTATTCTAATCGCCTTGTGGATACTTTTATCCTAACGCATTATTCACTAAAATCTTTTAAGCGATAAAAGTATAAAATAGTGTGATAATTACTGTGAAATGTAACATCTCCTAGGAGTAGATGTTATTAAACAACATCAGATGGATTGAAAGAGGAAGATGTAGTGAGGAGCTGTAGGGCAGCAGTTACAGACCTTTATGAGGAACTGGAGCCTTACCTACAGCCACAAACACATTTTCATGATACCTTGGGTAGGTCCAGAATGCATTACGTTCTGTGTCATGGAAGTATATTAAGTTTCCCAGGGAAAGGAATGAATAGAATGCTATAAAAAGAGACTTCTACTCTGCCAGTGGTAATCCGGATGTCTTAGGTGCTATAGATTCACTAATAACGTTTAATTATATCAAATGCCCTAAAATATTGCACAAAATAACGCACTAAATAACCAATGTTATAAAATACCTCACACAATTCAGCTAAAATGAATGTAAAAATATCACTTCTTAAGTTACACAAGTAAACTTTTAGCGAATCGATCTTTAATTCTAAAAATATAAGAATTGATAGCATTTTTACGCCATGCTATAAATAACACTCACTTTATTGACCTTTAGTGAACCGGCCCCTATGCATGGTGAAATATGGATCCAATGTAAAGAACTGCTCAGTCTATTGGCAGAGTTAGTGTCATTGTTAGGTATGAGATGCAGCACAATCCAGGGCCTTATGGGACCCAGCAGAGACAACATGTTAACTTGTTTCACTATTGTTGTTTAGTGTTGACCCTAAAAGAATCTTGGGTCATAACGCTGACAAGTCAGGCATTCCATATTCCCAGTAAAAAAAGCAGACAAAATGATATTTATCTTGATTCTATCCTAGTTTCCCCCATGCTATATTTATCAATGCTGTTATTTATTTTTTAATCTGCCATGAAACCATTTTGAAGGCTGTTTTATTATCGTCAAAATTAGCTTCAGATTTCCTGTTTTTATGCATTCTTATGGGCAGTAGTTCTTTCCCACTTTATCTACCATGAAACAATCCGAGGACTATTATTGTCCAAATTAGCTTATGATTTCCGGTCCTCTGTTTTTAGATGTTAGGGGGATTTTTTCATATAGTCAATGGTTTCTTATTTCCTGGAACTAGAACTCGTACATCGGTGTGAGCTTCAAGTTCATCAGAATGCTTTGTTTGCTTAACACATTTATAGAGTTCTCTCTTTGTCATTTACACCCCCCCTTTTTTTTTTGCTGGTCAATTGTATATTGTATTTAATTGGGAACTTGCCAGGTGCTATCCCAGGGCATACATCTGATGTCACACTGGCTGATTTCCCAGCAGCAGTTAAACACAGAAAAAAAGTTGCCTATGTGTGACCCTCAGATCTGCACTTGATCAATCCTTTTAGAAACTCTAGAAGTCTGGCGCACTTCTCGTGATAGGATTCATCTATTGCTAAATGCATACACTGTGCACAAATAGAAGGGCACAGGCTATAGGCCATATAGAGGAAGATGAATCCCTCTCCAAAAGATTCACTGTGAAGCTTTCACAAGACAATGTCTTTCCTAATACCTGTCCTTATGAGCCTTACTAAACTTCATATACTGTACATAGTGGCATTTTGTGCAGCTTTTAATTTCAGCAGCCAAGCTATTCCCATGGGCAGTTGTTCTAGAGTTACATGGTTTACTTTTTTTAATGGCTAAAAATAGTCTCTTATCTCTTACACAACAAACAACATCTGTTTTATTATTTTGGAACACATAATTTAGCCCATTTGCAATTTTCACAAATTAAGTTTATACATTGAATGTGAATATACATTGTTATTCCTAACAAAATGAGTGATACACTTCAATCATCTATATATATATATTATTAGTAGCTCATATCCTAAAGTTGTGTAGTGCCAAGCTGAGAGATAACAGTAATAAATATCCTCTGAACAAAACAGCATAAGCCCTTTGTAACATAATCCCTCACCCTTCATTTCCCATACGTGTTAGCACATTTTTCATTGTGCCTTCTTGCTTACAACAGAGGTTTCTTTTGGAACTTTACTGAATGTTCAAGTTAAGCATTAACAAGAGCCATTACTGTTGTGCTGTAGAGTCCAGCATGGGTCACGCTATCTGTTTGTACAGTACGTCTGTGTGGTGCTGGATTTGCTGACTCCAGATCTTGGTGCCTGTTTCGATGATCTGTTGTGATTTTGTGATATGCCTTGCAACTTTGTCTTTCTCCTAATGCTCTGGACTTAATATTTTCTTATTAGCAAAGTTAATATTTCTGAGAATGCTGCTAAATATTGTCCTTTTTACATATATATACATGTATATGTTGTGTATTTTTAATTTCTTAAATGGCATATTGCAGTTGTTCCTGCTTTGAAGCAGAATTTGTAATATATATATATATATATATATATATATATATATATATATATATATATATATATACTGTTCAAATGACCAGCAACTCCAGGGATTTCAGTGAAAAAAGTTTTGTATTTAGATAAGTGCAGTTACAGCCAACGTGACGTTTCGGTCCACTCAGGGACCTTTCTCAAGGCAACTCCACCCTACACCCATAGGGGTATAAGTAGCCAATAGTGATAGATCAATTAAGGAAATTACATCATCAGAAAGTGACATGTGCTATGTAATCATAAAATCACCAATTACAATATCTAAAAGAAGTTAAAAATTACTTTAACATGTCAAAGTGCTAACCGTGATAAATAGAACAGTATTATAAAATATGATAACAGATACCTAAAAGGTTATAATTCAATATAAAAAATGTGTTACAGATAATTTAAAATATCGTGCTGTATCTTACAAAATATAAAGAATGCCCAAAGATATCCATCCCACTGTATATCTATTTGTTTGACGGGGGCTAAGTCACTATCCGTTACACAATATTTTACATTCCCAAATAGCAACAATCTAAGATCAAACCAAATATAAAAATAGGAAGAAGTTTAGCCAAAAGGTCCAAATTCACCCAGGGATCCCACAATGTTCCAATGTCACCATACAGTCAGAAAAAGGAACCTCATGTATACGGGGGTCCTGAAAATTCCAAAAGTACAACAGTTATTTTTCAGTCAGGAAACAATTTAATTGCAACGCCTTATTCAGACCCCTAGGGGCCACGCAATCCAGCTCAAAAGTCCAAAATGCTTCTCTTTGTAGTAGCCTTCTGTCAATGTTGCCCCCTCTGACTGGGTCCATGATACAGTCAATCGGCATACATTTAAACGCTGATGCTGGATGTCTCGCATGTAACCAATGCTGCGCTACCGGTTGTTTCGATATATCTTGTTTGACATTTTGTTTTGGCTTAGGGTCTAAAGCTGCTCGTATTGTGGATCGATGCATACTTATGCGTTCCCTCAGCTGTCTATTTGTCTTCCCACAGTATATGAGCCCGCAGGGGCATTTAATAATATAAATTACATTGCGGGACGTACATGTAAGCCTATGTCTAATGTGGTAGGTTTTGCCCGTATGCGGGTGAAAAAACTTCTCTCCTGTTATAAGAGTGTTACACATAACACAATTGCCACATTTAAAAGATCCCAGCTTTTGATACGAATATGGATATATATATATATATATATATATATATATATATATACAAACAAAAGAGTCCTCTGCACTCAACCCATTATCAATATATTTAAGACAGAGACATTTTGTGCATACTGCTACTGAAAAATGCCTTACCCTTTAAATAAAACAGGGATTGTTTGTCCATATATTGCAATATATTTAAGCTGGCCAACTACGTCAAAGTCATCCCATATCTGGCCAGTCCTACGCTCAATTTTCATCTGATTCATTAAGAATTCTATTGCTTCATTATACATTTTACAAAGGGACTAAGATGAAATCTGATGAATCAGATGAAAATTGAGCATAGGACTGGCCAGATATGGGATGACTTTGACATAGTTGCCAATATATATATATCATACTTCACGAAGAATCAGCACTCTCAGGATTTATAAAATAAAATGATCATTTATTAACATAACTTCAATCTTACGTTTTGGCCCTATCCAAGGCCTTTCTCAAAGTCTTGGTCTGGCTAAAATAATTTTTTCTAAGGCATCTCTATGGTTTTGCAAATAAATCTCGATGAAGTAGAACAAAAAACACACATTGTAGAATCAGTAACATTGCTGTTCTGCATTTTAAAAGCTCATCAATTACAAATCTCCCTTGTGTTTAATACATATTTTATCCATATTTTTCCATAATTTGCGGTGGAGTATTTATACCTAAAAATTGACTTCATATTGAAATAAACCACTTGTTGCTATCACCTCGCATGTACCTCACATATGAAAAGATCAAGGGTTTTGAAATAGAGACAAGTGCAGTTTGGTGTCCCTAATAGTACAGAGGCCTATGGTTTTATGTTTTTATACATGGGAAAAGATACATATTATGGAACATTTAAGTCTTATTTTACAGCCTAAAACTGTTTTCCTTTACTATAAAGTTAAACCTTTACAAATGCGATATTTTCCAATGCTAAGGCCATGATGAAAGTTGTGGATGAAAGTGAATAAGTAAAAATAAGTAACCAGTAAAGGGTCTAATACAATCTAACCTGATCACATTAAAAACAAACATCCTGTATTGATGACTGTATTTAGACAGAGTCACACCAGTTTACTTATAGTAGTAAAGTATATGTCTGTGTCCTAATATTATAGCAGCCAAGTAGCGTGAATTGAAAAACACTTTGAAATATAATTAGGTTTTACAGTGTCTTTATAAAGTACTCACCCCTTGCAGGTTTTGATGTTTTATTGTCACATTGTGTTTTTTTTCATTGTTATAAATTTAAATCCCTCTGTAGAGCTCTGTTTTCACTTTGACATGAAGGAGTCTTTCTGTTGATTAGTGGTAAAAAACAAAATTAAATCAATTGCGATTCTGTGTTCTTTGACAATAAAACATGAAAACTTCTAAATGGTTAAATACATATGCTATGATTTCCAAATCAAAGTTCAAGAAATTTAGATATAGGTCTGTGAATAATACAATCTGAATAATACAGTGACATTCTTTCCCTGGGAACAATTTTTTATTTTGGTTTAAAAAAGGTCATACAGTAGGACAACGTTCCAGCCAGTTTGTATGACCTATAGTTTCTCTACTTATTGGTTCCTACATTTTATAAAAACTGCTCCCCTGATTCATATACACTTTTCATGTGTTCCAAATTTAAAAAGATAGAAAACTATCTGCTCCACACAGCTCTCCCTTTCACCAGGGACATGCTAAAAGAATTCTGAAGTTTACATGTAAATAGGCTGAATTTAAAGCTTAGGGAAAACAAATATTTATTAATCTAAAGCATGATTTGATTTGAGTGCTAACATTTTGCTGGTTTCTAAAAGACATACCCTGTGTATTTCAAAACATTCCCAAACAAAACTAAGTTTATAGTAAGAAACAAAAAGAAAGAAATGTTTTTCAAGCCTAATTAACTGTTACGACAATGTCTTTATCTTATCTCTTGTTGAACCGAAAGAAATATAAGCATTGGTTGATGAATGTTTATAGGTTAAAAGTTCTTTGATTAGAGTATTTGTTTGTTTGGTTTGTTTCACTCAAATGCATTGACTTTGGAAATATTTCACTCCTGCTTTTTAAAAACTTCTCTCCCTTAGGTTGCTATCCTTGTCCTGGGCCAAATATGAATCCTATTATTTGCTTGCTTACTCTGAAAATAAGGTAAGGACTGATTAAGTGAGACGCTGAAGTAACTGAAATATGCTGAATCAAGATTAAATCGTAATTACTGCCAATTTTTTTGTAATGATGCCTAAAATGTAACCCCTGGGGATCCTTTAGGATTCCCCATGTAAGTTTTTATAGTAAATCTGCCCAAGTATCTTGCATATCAACTTTTATGGCTGAGGGTTCTTTGAGTGAGTTTGACATTTCTTGACACTTAAAAAGGTGGTACAGGTATGGGACCTGTTATCTGGAAACCCATTATCCAGAAGGCTACAAATTACAGGAAGGTCATCTTAGTGTAGTAGCCTGAATAAACACAATCACAGCATAAATTGCTATTTATGAGTGCTCTCCTCATTCATGGAAATCTTTAAGTATACATCGGGATAGCAGTGTACTATACAGCTGAGGTAGTGCGGGGAATGTTCCTAGTAATACAAAAGGAAGGTCATCTCCCATAGACTCCATTATATCCAAATAATCCAAATTTTTTAAAAATGATTTCCATTTTCTCTGTAATAATTGAACAGTACCTAGTACTTGATACAAACAAAGATATTTACCCTTATTGGAGGCAAAAGGGTATGAATAATGACATATGTGTCCACCATGATTTCATTTATAGGTAGTAGCAAAACAAATCAAAACTGTAGTGTGAAGGGGCCAAAACAAACCCTACTTGCAAGGGATGAGGAATATAGAAAGTGTGCTGGGATTTAGACAAAGTGGTCATTGGGGATGCTGGACCCCTACATCTCAACCTATTCCTGTGATTGTGCAGTAGATTAACCCTCCTTGCCCACAATGAATTGGGTCATAGGTCAGCCCAGTTTTTTCACCAAAAAAACCTTTGTGTGATACCAATTGGAGCATCCCAGTCCCAGCTGTCCAGAATGCATTTTGTGAATACATCTAAATCATTAGTAGGGAATTTTAAGGAGAAGGAAAAGTATAGCCCCTGGAAGGGTGCCAATTTGTTAGGTATTTTGCTTACCTGAGTCCCTGGATCGAAATGATGAAAACCCTGATTTGTGTACACACAATTGAAAACTATAAAAATGTATCAAAAATGTAACAAATGGAGCCAATATATATATATTTCATTGGTCATGCATAATCTGTCCTGGCAGTCTCACAACAGTTATGTTCATGAAAGCAATACATTGACATAAGGGGGAACATTTAGCAAAGAGTGCAACTCTTTTGATAAATCTCTATTGATTTCAATGGAACTTTAAAAGAGCAGGGAACTCTCACACGCACTTATTGTTAAATAAGCTCCTAAAATAAATAAAAAAAATAGTAATGAACTGAGCGCAAGCTCTGATTACCAAATATGTTCACAGAATAAAAAATTAAAGACGGCATTGTCCTATCAAAAAAAAAAGTTACATTGCCACAATGTTCTACACAATTGTGTCATCCACTTTGCTTCCATCCTATGAATGTATCATTCAACAGAGTTTAATATATAAAGGAGGTTGCATCATTATTTTAATTTGGAGATACTACAGTTTTAACATTGTATTGCTTTTTATGGGGTAGTATTTGTATAGCAAGGTCCACACAGATTCACTTTCCCTTCATCTAACGATCTTTGTATGCTGCTTACAGTTGCACCTTACAGAACCTTTTACATTATATAACATATATATTGCATACCTCCCAACTGTCCTGTTTCCTGCGGGACAGTCCTGATTTTCACAGCTCGACTACGACCTTCGACTTCGATTCGAACGATTCGAAGTAAAAATCGTTCGACTATTCGACTATTCGATAGTCGAAGTACTTGCCCTTTAAAAAAACTTCGACCCCCTACTTCGGCAGATAAAACCTACCGAAGTCAATGTTAGCCTATGGGGAAGGTCCCCATAGGCTTGCTAACCTTTTTTTGATCGAAGGATTTTCCTTCGATCGTTTGATTAACGATTCGAAGGATTTAAACGTTCGATCGAACGAAAAATCCTTCGATCGATCGATCGCAGGATTAGCGCTAAATCCTTCGACTTCGATATTCGAAGTCGAAGGATTTCAATTCGAGGGTCGAATTTCGAAGTATTTTTAACTTCGAAATTCGACCCTAAGTGAATCTGCCCCTAGGTGTTGACCATGAAAAAATAAAACCTTTACCACCAAGCATTCCCTCATAATTTTTTACATCAATCTTTGCGCTGCTATCGTTTCTTACAAAAGTTTAAACATGTATATAAAGACATCTTCCTCAATAGGGCACACGCATGCGCAGAACTTCTCAGCCATGCCCTGTGCATGCGCACTAGGCTCCTGTGTCTTCCCTGCAAATCGATGACGGTGAGGTCACGTGCTACCTCCATTCATCATCGCTGACCTGTCTGCCCCCGCCTCATTCACTCAAACACCAATCGTGCTCCTGCTTCCCTGTTGTTTGGAGACACAGGGAAGCTTTGAAGCTCCTGCGCTTGCTCTTGATTTAATTTACAGTTTGTCATCGAGCGCAGGAGCTGAGGAGCGCAGCAAAATAAATCAATGGGGGGGAGGTGTCTGTCTGAGGTCTGTAGAAATGTGAATTGAAATCTTTACAGGCTGCCACAAAATTTAGTTGTTACAAAACAATCGTTTTGTAACACAAGTTATAAGAAAGTGCAGGTGTGGCTCCTTGTATGCAGTCAGTCAGGGCAATATGCGTCACTGGGGGGTCATGAAGGAGGAGCATGCGCAGGGTGGAAGTGATGCGCATTTTGAAAATGGCGGCGCCAAAATCTTAACAGCGCTGAAAGTTCTAAACGCAGGTGCACAAAAACTGCAGGGATATTGGAGTTCCGAATGCAGCATTTTAGGAGGGGGCCTGATGGCAAGTCTAATGAAGTAAGTCTAATTTTTTTTGTTTCCTTCTCCTTTAATTACTATGTAAATTGAATTTAGGAACAGATACACCGATGCAGATACGATGCTGCTACATTGTTTCTATAAACAATGTAGCAGCATAGTATCTGCATCGGTGTATCTGTTCCTATATTCAATTTACAGCGGTTTTAGCTGTACTCAGGAAGTCTGATACAGAAGCCCATGTGTACACAATAGATAGTGGATAATGTACCCCCTACTGTAATTTATAAAGATATTATGTTACCGAGGAGTTATGTGACCTTTTATACAGGTCACATAACTCCGAGGTGACTACTAATATCTTTATAAATTTTAGTAGGGGGTACATTATGCATTATAATCTACAGTTTTTATGAGCTTTACAATGTAAAGAATGGCTTCACTTACATACTTCTAAATAACACATATTAATAGGCTATGCTTTTGCCTCCCTTCCCTTGCTGATTTTAGTTTCCTCCTTGTTTCCCTGTAGTTCTTTTTTGGAGTTAAGTACCTTTATTTCTCTGCTGTATTCTGCCCCTTTCCTTCTTGCTTGCCATGGTTTACTTCAGTTGCAGGCTGAGATCGGTTGAGGGGGAGTCGGACTGAGATTATAACTGGGGATTGAAAGAGGGAGCGAAACTTGAGACGTGGGTGGAAGGGAGGGAGACCGGAGAAGAAGCATGAGGGGAAGAAACCGACAGAGATGGAGTGAAATGTGAGAATCTGGATGCCCGGAAGGGAGGAGGAGCAAGACTGAGGAGAGACCGTGCAAAGGGAACCGGAAGACTGCAGAGGCAGCATGTGAGGGAAGAAGCTGCATGGAGCGAACAGTCAGCAGCACAGAGAAAGACCTTTAAAGTTAAAGCAGGGGCTGAGAGGGAGCGCAACAGCTGGAGTGCGCTAGCGGTGAGCCTGGCAGTAAGAAACGGGAGGGAGGCAAAAGTGAAGGGAAGGCTGCAGAGCAAGAGCAGCAGCCGGAAATGTCTCTGCCACATAAACAGCGTGTTCTGATGTCAGAACGCGCCGTTTATAAGGATATAATTTACAGTCTGGTCCCATAGGGAAATGACCAGACTGTAGATTATAAGGAAATAAATGCTGTTTCTTTTGACAGAGGACTCAGAGCAGCATTACTTTGAGGGTTTACTGGTATATTTAGGTGGACATTTTTGATAAGGCTTACTTAGTTTTAACCTTTCCTTCTCCTTTAAAGGGAAATTTCCCCACTGTAAGCAAAACTGTTAAAACACACAAAACATTGTCCTCTTTCTGTTTTACAAATGTTTGGAGGTATGATATAGGTATGGGATCCCTTTATCTGGAAACCCGTTACCCAGTAAACTCTGAATTAAGGGAAAGCCATCTCCCATAGAGTCTATTTTAAGATCTCATATTGGTGGCAAAACAATGCTGTTGGGTCTATATAATGTTTAAATGCTTTTTTAGCAGACTTAAGGTGTGGTGACTCAAATTATGGAAAGTCCCCTTATCGAGAAAACCCCAGGTCCCAAGCATTCTGGATAAAAGATAACACAATGATTCTAGCTACTTTTCTGAGTGTCTTTCCTCAAGAATGAGGAAAGACATAAGATGATTATAGATACATTTATGAATGTCTTTCCTCAGGTTTATTCTAACTTGTTCCTAGATGCAAAACAATGATGCACAAGCCTGTGAAATGTATATAGAATGGTCCCAACATGTGCTATTCGGAGACTAGTTGCACATTTCTGATTGAAGTTGAGCCAGGAGCCATTTGTGTGGGAGGTTTTCTTGCCCAGACTGCAGTGCTTCCTGTGTTACTCAGTCTGCCTGAAGTGCATCCCAGATTTTCTCCCTATCATTCATTTATGTTTTGGCCCATAATACAGATTCCATTCTTTTAGAACTCCACTTGGCCAATAGCGTGAAATTTGTTCAGTGCCACAGTTGTATACATGTTTGTTCACATCTGTAATTTATTTCTCTTAAGGGATGGAGACATTCAAGAAGAACGGATATAAATGTTGTTTTTGACATCATAAACATATCTCGCAGACTTGGCTGCACACATACAATTGGTGGTATTATGAAGGGAGCCAAATGCAGGGTATCTGAAAAACATGTACCCCCATCAGTTTACTGTGCTGTAAATAAATATAGTTTGGAGTATGAGTTGGAAAGCTTAAACCTCAAATGTAATACTCAGAGGAAACCTTTCATTTATAACCATGAGCATTTGAAGGTAATAGTATAAAAATAATCCCAGTTGGAAGAATTTATAGTTTGAAGTAAAGCCACTGAAAATGCTTCCAGCAACTCACATGTTTCAACACTTTTAGCAGGAAAATTAGAGCAAAAGTTCAAGAAACTATAATAAAAATCTATTCCTTTCATGTAACAGCATTTGGTGTGTGTTTGCTTTACATAACAAAAGTATTACATTGGTTTATTATCTTAAAATCCATGAAATATATACAGTAATTATATTTTATTACTTTAAATAGACCATATAAACTCATATAAACAGGTCAGTGGCGGAACTACCGGGGGAGCAGGGGGTGCGAGTGGTCCAGGGCCCACATCCCCTCAGGGCCCCCCCGGCAGCCCATGCGCCACTGAAAATAAGGGCCGTACGGAGGGTGGTGGGGCCCAGCTGCGTGTCACGCACCAAGGCCCGCCCCCCTCTAGTTACGCTACTGAAACAGGTAAAGTGGTTATAGATTCATTGTATTAATAACTAACACAAATATGTAGATATAACTGATGTCACACAATAAGCAAAACAAATAAACACAAGGGGAAATTCACAAAAAGTTCATTTTCTGAGTAAAAGTGGTGGCAAACTGGAGTAAACTATTTTCTCCATATTCACAAACAGAAATCTGCCTAAATTCAACCGGCACTTTTCATATTTTAGTGAAAGAAAGACTTTTTATGAATTTATCTTTCAAATGACATAAAAATGGTGCAAAAACTACATTTTGAACAACATTTTCTCCTGACATATTAAGTAAGTATAACTTTTCCCCATGTGTCAGAGCAATTCTAAAAAAATCTACTCTGCTTTGCTGCACCTAATTTTCATGTCACTCCTCTTGTAGGTGCCCCATTTGGGAATGATTATCATATTAACAAGGATTAGCATTTTATAGTCAGGGCACAAGTTTCTGTCTAACTCTATAGGTGTAAAAGCCTCATTAACAAAACAAGTAAAACACTGAAAAAAAGTCTATTTGATATGTAAAAAATGTTTAACTCACACTTGCATTATTTTACTAGTTTTATCTTAATGAATAAAGCAATATTAGCAATTTGAGAGAATATATTATCTAGAGGAAAAGTAAAGCCTCCCAGCCATTTTTTCTTAATTTTTGCAGCAATGAGACACTTCACCTAAGATAATAAAATATATTTCTGATACAAATCCCTATAGTATGCAGAATAGCATTTCTTGTATTTAGACCATTATATCTTGTTACAGAAGTGGAATTACACACATGTAGGCAGATTAAGAAAGCCCAGGTTAGCCTGAAAAAATGATGTATAATTTCCCTAGGTAAAATAAACCTCCTCCCCAAAAATGCCAATTTGATGAGTGACTGTCAGGTTTAGTAAGAGCTAAACAGTGATGGGTGAATTTATTCACCAGGCGTGAATTCCCACGATTCGCCACCGGTGAATAAATTCACGAAACCGCCGTGAAAATTCGTCAGTGTCAAAAAAGAAAATCCGTTTTTTTTGAATGCCAGCAAATTTTCGCCGGCATCAAAAACGGACGCTGGTGTGAAAAACTAGACGCTGGCGCCATTTCGGGAATTTTTCGCAGTTTCGCCAAATTCGCCCATCACTAGAGTTAAAGACAAATGTCTTTCAATGTCCTTAAAATTTGTGCAAAAGACAAAATCTGTAAACTGTCTGTTTAAAAGACAAATTCACAAAAGTGGAGATAGAGGTTTGTGAATTTGGTGGGAAATCTGACAAATTTATCTCCACTTTAATTTTGTCTTAATATCACCACTTTTGTGAATTCCCCCCATAGCGGGGTATAAAATGACAGAAAAGAATGTGAAAAATATATATCAGCTATCTGAATATATATTGGCAAAAAATGGAAACTCCTCTAGATTTTTTATATTGATTCATGTATTATCTCTTTATATATAATATATATCTATCTCTTTCTAGATATCCTTTATCCAGAAACCCCTGATCCAGAAGGCTCTGAATTACAGGAAGGTGTCCCATAGGCTAAATTTTAATCAAATAATTCCTTTTTTCCCTCTGTAATAATAAAATAGTACCTTATACTTTATCCTAACTAAGATATAAGTAATCCTTATTAGAGGCAGAATAATCCTATTGGGTTGTTTCAGTATTTCAATGCTTTATAGTAGACTTAAGGAATGGAGATTCAGATTATCAAAAGACCCCTTACTCTGAAAATACTAGGTTCCAAGCATTATATATATATATATATATATATATATATATATATATATATATATATATATATATATATATATATATATATATATAGGCTTCACTCACTTGTCTGTGTTGGTAGATTTGGGTTTGCAAATGGTTGCTTGTGGCTGGATGAGGTGGGATTCTAAATCAAGTGAAAAGTGTGGCTGCTGTTAAGACTTCACAGTATTACTAGTAGTAATTGAATTTGAAATAATTAGATGTTGCCTAAACAGCCATTTCCCTTATGTCCTTTCCTTTCTCAAAATATTTTGTTCCAGAGGATGCATAACATAATCAACATTAACTTAATTTAAGGGCAAACAGTTTCTTTGTAAAATCTACCAGTAAATCAAATATTAAGTGTTTCATGGACAACTAAAACTTTTGATTATATTTATTTAACTTTATTTGTGGTAATGCTGCCAGACCAGATCTCCCACGTTTGTAATGTTCGAGATTTCTTAATGTTTCCATGTTTAGCTGTAAAGAGAGAAAACAATATTGTTCAAATAACAGTCTGTGTGGCATCCAGAAGATTATTCACTGGGGATAAGTGTCTCAATTAAGCATTTTGTTTCTTTTAGTGAAAGGAAGTATACTCTGTATTTTATAAACACTTGCTTACACATACACTTCTGTAGTTATTAAGGTAAACAAATGCTTTGTGGAAATTATTTTGGGATTCTTGCATTTGTGCAGTCTTAAATGTTTTTATATATTTTTAATGTCACATAGAAAGAGAAAACCTTTATGAAATACTGTCGATTAAATTAAAAAAAAAATGATTAAATAATGTCAAATTACTTATGCTGGCACAAACATGTTAGAAAATGTAACTACCAAAAAAAACAAATATAAGTATATAAATGATTGCATTTTTAGGGGCAGAATTATCAAAATGTGAGATTAGAGCAGAAAAACTCACCCATGTTCTGTTCACTACTATGGAAATCTGAAAAGCAAATTTATCAAATGGTGAACTGCATTGATAAATACGATTCTAAAAATCCCATAGGAAAGAATAGAACATGGGTGAGTTTTTCTGTGGTGAGTTATAATCTCACATTTTGATAAACTGCCCCTTAATGGTGGTGGCACATGGGGAGATTAGTCACCCAGCGACAAATCTTCTCTGCTGTGGGCGACTAATCTCCCTGAAATACTTTCCCGCCGGCAAAAATGCAAATTGCCGGTGGGATAGCATACATATCACTTCGGTTTTCTGAAGTCACCTGAAGTTTCCACATGAGGCAACTCGGGCGACTTCAGAAAATGAAACGATATGTATGCCATCCTGCCGGCGTTTGGCATTCTTGCAGACCGGAAGGCATTTCAGGAGATGTGTCAACCACAGTAGAGATTCCCGTGTGCCACCATCCTAATAGTACACATGTATAAGAGACCAGGGTAGCCATTGTGGTGTGCAGGTAAAATAAATTTAGTGTATTCTATCACTGATGGGGCTGTGAAAACCAGTTTTTAGTGTAATTGAGTTTGTCACATGTTACAATTGTACTGGATCAGTACAATTGAGTGTCATAGCAAAGTTATTTTTCTGTAAACAATGTAATAATGATTTTACATTTGAAGCATAGTGGCTCTGGTTCCTGGGTGGTCCCAAACACATGGGGGCAAATTTACTTACCTGCGAAAATTCGCCAGCGCTGGCTTTGCGCACATTGCAACACTTCGCCAGGCGTAAATTCGCCTGGACAACGCTAATTCACAAATATCCGAAGTTGCACACAGGGTATGGAGCGCTTGCGAAGTTGCGTTAGCAAAAATACGATCAGCAGTTCAAAGTTACACTACAATGGCCGTATATGCTGCAGCAAATACATTACACTACACAAGGCCAGGGAACCTTAATAAAATTATATAGATTTGTTATATTGCCCTACACATGTGGCCACAGTTTAGTTTAGGTGCCATATGTTATCAAATGTAGGGGGGAAGGAGGGTACCCCAATATTTTTTTCGATGTTTTTCACCCTATCACCCTGTAAAAAGCAAAAGACCCCAGCGTTTTTTTTTCAACTTTTTTTTGACAAACTCCTATCTACTCTATTGCACTTCGCCAGGTCTGTGGTGGCGAAGGCAAGTCTAGCGATGGAGGTAACGGACAGTGAAATCAAACACTTGTGAATTTGTGTAGTAACGCTCTTTCGCCAGAGCGAAAATTCGCCTGGTGTTAGAATCTGGCGCAACTTTGCACTCCATCTCCTTCGCTGGTGAATTTCCGTCAGCGTTAGCCACTTCGCCCTTTAGTAAATTTGCCCCATGGCCTGAGAAGCCCTTGGTTACATGTTGCTTACTACATTTGCCAAGATTTGAAAAGTGACCATAACGGATTTCAATACATTGGCTTTGATCATTAAATTCTTGTGATAACTGATCTTTAATTTAATACTGCCCCATTTGGTAACATGCATGGATTGTTAAAGAAGCACAATAGCTTCTATTTATGGGTGGCAAATAACTTGTACTTCACCAAATGCAATGTAAAACAGGCTTCCACTTCATCTCTTGGTGTATAAAAGAGATTTTGAAGGATAAGGAATCCATCCTAATGGTGGTCATAGACACACAGATCCTATCGTACGAATCAAGGATACGTATGATTTTCGGATTGTGTGTGGTGTATGTTGAACATCTTTCGTCCAGCGGAGATCGGTCGTTTGGTCGATCGGTTAGGTTTG
The DNA here is from genome assembly GCA_038501925.1 of Xenopus petersii. Lineage (NCBI taxonomy): Eukaryota > Metazoa > Chordata > Amphibia > Anura > Pipidae > Xenopus > Xenopus petersii. Next base: position 84,653,274 of record CM076675.1, on the reverse strand, counting down.
ATTGTGACCCGACTGATCCCGCCGGAGCCCATGGCACACCGGCCATGCGGCCGAACAATCAGATTTCCCCCGATATAGCCATGCTCGTTAATGGCATATCGGGGAAAGATCCGCTTGTTTGGCGATGTTAAGAATGCAGAACCTTTTATTAACAGGTCTGAATTATACAGCTGATTTATATGTTCTGAATAAAGAAACTAGCCACTGTAATACTCTTTGACCAAAGCTTTAAAAGTGAACATGTTTCCCTAAGGGCTAAACTCCACAGCAGATTTTGTAGGACGGTGTTGGATCTACAGATCGCATTCTACAAGTCAAATGCAGTCGCATAGGTCAAAATATCAGGGGACCAATGCAAAAATCTGATGTGTAAACTACATGGAAATTTGGATTTCCATCTGCAATGACAGGACTGTCGGATGAGAATGCAGCATGCTGCATCTTCATCCAACGAGATAAAATCTGATGGTGTCTGATGGTGTTGAATGTAGATACACAAGCAAAGTCTATTGCAAAGATTCATTGCTCAGTATTTTTTTTCAGCTGATCCGGTGCCATCATTCCCGAGGAGGTGCATGTGTCCTATACTGCCACAGTCATTAATGCTGCCAAAGTAAGTATTGTGTAACCAACACACTAGAAATGGAATACAACTCTGACATGTAAAATTCATTGTTTCTGACATGTTTAGACTAATGTGCATTGCACCCAATTTATGCAACACTATATGGTAGCGACACACTGCATTCAGTAAAGTGTAATTTCCATTGATGTCTCCTTCTCAGCTGTGGTTGGTTCAGGAATGTGGAGTTATTTAATAACGTTTACATGCCATACAACACCGTGTACACAAGAGTTATATGTTCCTTTTTCCTCCATCAAAAGTTATAATAAATGCCTAGACTATTTCCTTCTATTTAAACCCTTCATTAGGAAAATGAGTTGGCTGACACATATTACAGAATGCCCTATTTACAACTGCAAACTGATACCTTCCATTTCAGCTCTTAAAGGTTACTTTACTTAATACTATTAGATACATGTAAGCAAGAGCAATCTCCATATCACTTTCAGAAACTTTATAGCAACCATGAACATGGTCTATGTTAGACTTTCCCACTTTTACCATTGAACAGTCGTGTACTGCACAGATGGCAACAATTTCTGCTTTAATTGTGTTTCAAGATAAGGGGAGTCATTTTTAATGTTAAAAAGTATGCCTTTTTAGACATCTTGGAGCCAAAATGAACCTCAACTGTTTCATAGCTTGCTTCCTATTAACAAGGTAAAAGGTGCTCACAAAGTATTAATTTTGACCAGTTCTGTCAGTATATTAAATAAAATATCCTACGTTGAAAATGTGTTCTGTTCTGTGTAAAAGTAATATTGGAGTGGCTTGAGTAAAATGGAGATTATTCTGTAATGGCTCAGTCAAAGCCCTAATGTCAGTCCAGTTAAAGATCTATGTCATTGACATATTTAATATGATTGACATGCAAATTGTGAAGAAGCGTATGATTTTGTTCCTTGCTGGCAAGGTATCCACAGGACTTGGGGCTTTGGCACCCAGTAAGTTCACTTTTTATCCCAATCTTGGATTGATTTCCTCTCCTCATATTACATCTGGCTTTAGTGCAGTAATAACTGATTTCATGCCATGCATAAATTCCGGCTGTCACTATAATTAATATTTTTATATTCATTATTGCACAAGTGTCATCCAATGAACTTCAAAGAGGTGTAGCTAAAAGGACTTTATATTCACTTAGCAAATAGTTAATATTGCCCCTTACCATATAGACAGGCTTGGTCTTGCAATCTGTAGAAGGGGTCATCAACCCCCTCCTTTATTCTATTAATGCAGAGATTTACAATGAGTCAAAACTTCACAGATGAGAGCTGCAGTTTCATATGACACATTTGCTTAGCATGGCAGCCAGTCCCATTAATGCTATGCAAGTAAAGATGGCCATAGACTTGCAGATTTACCTTCCCTTCGGATGAACGATCGTTTGGTGCCATCTCCCAACCTACCACTAACTATTCAGATCAAATAAAGTAGTAAAAAAACAGATGAGCTGATGTTCTGCCCTTGACAGCAATCGTACAAAAGTTATGTCCAACAAAAGCTAGTGACAGTCTCCCACTGATATTGTCAGATCGACAATAAATGCAGACAGAAATTTTCTAACCTGTCCGATCGTCTGAACGACCGATCGCCATGCCATGAAAAATGTCAGGACACTTCAAAACGTACAAAATGGAGATTGTACAATCGGATCTTTGTGTCTATGGCCAGCTTAAGTTGGGCTTGTCAAAACAACTGTTCTAGTTGAAATTTTGTACCTCATCTCTCTTTGTTTCTGATCTCTGTAACAGCGCTTAACGCGAAGTTTGGATAAGTGCAAAATCAGGTGGTTAACTATAGAGGAAGCAGACCCGTGGGGGGGGGGCAGGGAACAGGGGGGCCTGGCCTGCGGGGTGTGCAGCACCAAAAACTTTCCTCCGATGGTGTCTTAAAGAAAATTTTGCATGCACGCCTTATCAAGCAGGCATGCACGCTTAAGGGACTGAGGGGGAGGAGGCACGCTGGGCCCCTTCAAAGATTATCGTCAGGGGGCCCTGCAAGCGCTTGTTACGACACTGCTAAGTGGGCAATTAATGCATAATTATTTTGTAAAGTATTCCTGCAATGTCCCTCCTACCGCTAAAAGCACACATTTTAGCTGTAGGAGGCTTTCTCCCCGCATTGTGTTATACTAGTATAAGTGTCCCGTCCAGCAACACTGACCTATATATGAGCTAAGGGGCACAATGTTCAGTAGCTTCTGTATCTTTGTGCAGGGAGTGCCAACACTTTAGCTTTTGGCGCATGTACAGTTGGAGCCAGAAAACTCTGTAAATTGCAGAAAAAAAAGAAGAGGATCCGGAAGATACAGAAGCTACCAAACACGGCACCACTGAGCTCCCCTGCACTGTTTTGCATATACAGGTCATTATTGGTGGACGGTACACTTATACTAGTAAAACCCTATGTGGGAAGGAAGCAGTGGGCCAGAGGAAGGTGGCATTTGGGGGCTTTTTTTAGTTGTAGGGGGTTTACTTCTTCTTTAAATGGCAATTTGTGTGTATTTTGTGACTGTATTTGGGTGTACATCTGAGTAATTATATATCTGTACAACAATATGTGTTTGTTTCCTCAGTGCAGAATGTCACTGTCAGGAGCTAACTGGGATCGAACCCTGAACTATACTCTCACAAGCTCCTGCATTATTTTGTTGAGCCACTGGAGACCTTTTGAACCTGCTTCTATTGGTATGATTAAAGACGTTCTACCTTTTACGTTTGCTCACCTCCTCCTCCTTCTTGTTCTACCAGGTGTTGGCAATATGTTAATTAAGGGCCTTTATAAGCCTGTTACCAATGTTACTCCGGTGCTTGATCATTGAAGCTCCCAAGCTAGATCCTGCGTTCTCCTTGTTCCTGTGACTTCTGATTCCTGCTTTCGTTCCTGAGATTCCTGCTTGTTCCTGAGATTCCTGCCTTGTTCCCTGTGCCTTTGTTCTCTGCTTCAGTTCCCCTTACCTGCTCTCTGTTTGATCTCCTGGTTATTGACATCGGCTTGTTTTCTGGACTACCCTCTGCCATCAGCCTGCCTCCGACCTCGGCCTGCCATACGGACTTGTTTGCTATCAGCCTGCCCCCGACCTCAGCCTGTTTCTCGGACTTGCTTTATTGTTGCCTGCCCTTGACCACCAACCTGGCGTAAGAACTTATATTATTTATCTTTTGTTATAAGTTATATTGCCATACTTTTCATTATTAAAAGACTATTCTGTATAACATGTTTCCGGCCTATCAAAACCTCAAATACCCGATGTACTCGTGTTATACAGCACCAAGGCTCCTAACCACCAGCCACTCACCTGTGGCCAAGCCTGACAGTCACACACTCTTAAGTGTGCCATACAGTGCCCAATACATGCTTTGTTTTCATTGTTCTACTTACAGCTGGCTGAAGAAAGCTAATTACTAATTGGTTGCTATGGGTTACTCTCCAGGTGCGGATTTAACCATTGACAGTCAGGAGATGGTTAGAAACTGCTGGAATAACCCCAGGAGTAATAATTTCAAGTAATAAAGTATAACACAGTCCTAAATGCAACCAGTGAGTGTCAAAAAGAACCCAGTGTGCCCCAAAGTACCACAGCATCTCCAGTACGACCACAACATGTCTCATAATCCTTGCTACCCCCCACCCATGTGACAGTGGTAAGTGTACCTAATTCTGGTGGGCCAAACTCACCGTCAGCCTTGCTGCTCTCAAAACTCTTTGCCAATCTGCTAGTGATAGGGTGGCACTTATTTATATACTAGTGGTGCAGCTTGCCAAGTTGTGGTGGGTTTGGACAGTGTAAGTTAGGACTGGGCGAGGGTCAACCATTCAGTTCTTATGCAAGTTCTTTATTCCTATTTTAATCACAATGAAAGCACATCCTGGTTCTATTCTTTTTTTTCTCAGATCCTTTTTAGGGGGAAATCTAATAAAATGTGCAAAGAGTTTCATTAAGTATTTTGTCGCAAAAATATGGTTTGCAATTGTGAAATTTTATTGCATACACTTTGAAGGTTCACGAAAGCAATTTGGTCGCATACTTTGCGAGGAAGTCATTGAGGTCTTTAATCTGTCAAAAATGGTGCAAACATGGGAACGTTCTTGAGCTAACGAAACATATTACATCCCCCCATTAGACTCATATTTTAGCAAACTCTCTTCCCAGTGCAGTGGGGGTTGACTTGGGGTTCTGTACTTAGCCACTTTGGTAGACTTCATCTGTTTATTTGACTTAAATATCACTTGAATGCAGATGATAACCAAATCTATTTATATATGGCATTTTCCATGGTTATATTTCTTGTGCTGATGCTTCCAGACAATTTTTTTCTTCAAGAAGGAAAAGCATATCTACAATATATTCTATTCTTACACGTGATAACATACACGTTACATTCATAAGCGAAACGTCACCAGGCACAATGCCAAGCATCATCTGTAATGTTATGAAGGTTACTGCCATTGACACCTTTGACATTGCTGTGCTTCCTGCTCTGTGGAATCTGTATGAGGTAGGGTTTTGCTGAGTGATCATTTCTCCAGAGTGAGGCAAAATTGGTTTGCTGAGGTGAGAGTGGGAGAACGTGATTTGCTGGCACAGAGCCTTGACTGCAACCCTATGGAAAACAGTGGAATAAACTGGTATGCTGACTGCAAGCCCGGCTTAATCACCCAACATCAGTGCAATATTACTGTTGCGGTGTAGTGGAGGTGCATTGTACCAACAATTTTCAAATTTAGAAGATTGTAAAAACTAAAAGTGTTGTATATTGCAATCTGTATAATCGTGTATCTGATTTGTAAATGTATGCCCTATTGCCCAATTTCAAGTAGACTGGCTGCCTACACAGCAGTTTATATATGTAAACGCTTGTAGTCCTTCTAAAGCAAATATACAGTTTTAGCAGTGATTATGCCTACAAAACCTTTTTTTTTTTTTTTTAGGTATTATTGGTTCTTGAAGGATTGCTGTTTTTCACACTTTCTCTGTTTCCCAAAGCAGTTACAGCATATTGCTTATTAGCAATAGTTTGATGATATATTGGCTTGATATGAAATAAATGACATTAATTAGTTTATATACACGATACAACAAATTAAGTCAAAGTACAAGTACAATACAGTGCTGTTATACAATATAAAATGTTCTTACAAAATTCAGTCCAGGTAAAAGACAATGCTTCTCAGCAACATGTTCTGTTGCATTGTATTATACCTTTAAGGTATCTGCTATGGCATGTGTATGAATACGAGCTTTGTACATTTTCATAAATGTCAGCATTCACCCCATGGAGTTGGTGAGAAACCTAGAAATCGATGTCATTGTCATGCCATTTTACAGAATGTTTTTTTAAAAACTATTACCGCAAAGCCATTCATAACTAACACGAACTGCACAAAACACACAGCAGAAGGCCTGGTTTGCATTAAGTGAATCTATTGCCTGACCTCAATATTCCATAAGATAAAAAAAGGGGGAAAACTTACTTGGAAATACATGAAAGTAATAAGACTTAAGTGTCTACAAAGGTTATTTGGCTCCCAAGAGACATTGCTTCTGACATTTGACAAATTATATGTATTTGCCACAAAAAAGAGTGTCTTAATTTCAGTTGGTAAGCTTTAAGCTGACTATAGATGTCCTTTTAATGATATCCATCTCCTTTGCATGGGAATGAGATATTATAGAGGTAGCAGACATATTAAAGGAGCATTGTTGTGCGAAGATAATGAGGAACAACTTCATCTTCCTTTAATTCAGAGAACATGAATTTGAAAAATATGTGGCGTGTTTTATAGCAATTTTGTGTATCTGCTTCTGTCTGACTCAGCTGGCTTTCCTTCTATAAAATGTGGCAGACAACCATTGCTGTATCTGCAGTTTTTATGTACTTGACCTTAAAACTCACAGATTTTTGGTTAAGGGAATATATACATACGTTATTATGAGTTCAAGGAACTCTTTGTAATATTCTCATTATAATTCATGGGGAACATACTGTGAAGAGAGCTACCCAAAGTATAACAACCAAGCTTCAAAGCAATACAAGGGTAACTGGTGCGTTGGTTAAAATAATGAAGTCTTTAACCAACAATATAATTGTGCACTTCCCACTGTTCTACTCTGCAGTATATGTGATTACTTTTCTCAATGGCTGAAGGGTGACCCATTGCAGTAAAACAGTTACAAATAATATAATTATTTATGCAGTTCATTATTCCCTGAATATTTAAAGAGGAACTAAAGTCTAAAATAGAATAATGTTAGAAATGCTGTATTTTGTATACTAAACATAAACATGAACTTACTGCACCAGAAGCATAATTAAACAAATGATTTATGTTTTCAAAGTTGGACACAGGGGGCTATCTTCTAACTTTGTTAAACATCTTTGCAAGACCAAGACTACGCACATGCTCAGTGTGGTCTGGGCTTCAGTTGGTAAGTTAAGCTTAGGGATTGTCATAAATTATCAAAAAAGCACAATTCAATTAATATCTGCCATAGAAGCCGATACAGCAAGATTAATAATCAAAATATGCAGACTGCACTGGGTATGCGGATACAAATCTCTACACAGTCTCCAGCTGCTTTATAGAGAAACAAACAAAGCGGCTCCAGTTTTGGGTAGTAAGGTGGGAGGGCTCCCATCTGCCATTTGAAAGTATAATTGTTTCCCTGCAGAGCAGTTAGGCAGCAACGTAACTAGAGGGGGGCGGGCCCTGGCGCAGGACGCGCAGCCGGGCCCCCGCCCCCCTCCGTACACCTGGAACTGGCCGGAATAAGTGGCGCGTGAGCTGCCGGGGGGCCCTGAGGGGGTGCGGGCCCTGGCCCAATCGCTCCCCCGGTAGTTACGCCACTGCAGTTAGGGACTGTCTGTTTCCTATCTGCAGCAGTCAGAGCAATTAAAACGAATTTTCCTGCCATTTTGTTAAATGGCAGGAAAATACATGCTTCTGTTCTTCCCTCAAAATAGCTCATTTAAAAAAATGTAAGTAAACAACAAAAGTGCACAGAGGTGAAAATTGCCCAGTTAATAGAATAAGATTATGCAACTTCTCAGGTGTTAGTAAATTACCATGTGAATCAGTGAGGTGCATGTTTCTCTTCAGTGATAAGTGAACATAACTGTTCTGTAATAAAGTGTAAAAGGAGTACTGCCTGTCCATTCATAAACGTGCTGCTGGTGAGTAAAAGGGTCATTGTTGATCCTTGACACGAGATACATTTTCAGAAATGATTTGCACCAGACTTTAGTCTTTTTTATTTTTAATGCACAACTGTCAAAATGACTTATATAGATTCAGAATATTGTGCAGAAACATATGCATCTTAAAGGAAAACTAAACCCTAAAAATTAATAGAACTAAAAATGCCATATTTTATATACTAAACTTATTGCACCAGCCTAAAGTTTCAGCTTGTCAATAGCAGCAATGATCCAGGACTTCAAACCTGTCACAGGGGGTCACCATCCACTCACATGCTCAGTGGGTTCTGAGCAGCTGTTGAGAAGCTAAGCTTAGGGGTTGTTGCAAATTATCAAGCAGAAAATGATATAAGCTAATGCTACAGGACTGATTACTAAATTCTGATGCTAGTTGCACTGGTTTCTGTACTGCCATGTAGTAATTATCTGTATTAATTACTAATCAGCCTTATACTGTGACATTCATATTCTATGTGTACTGTATATTTTTAGTTGGCCCCTAAGCTTAGTAAGTGACAGCAGTACTGAGCATGTGCAGTGAATCAGCAGAAAAGAAGATGGGGAGCTACTGGGGCATCTTTGGAGACACAGATCTTCCCTGCTAAAGGACTTTGATTGCCTGGGGCTGGTACAGAAGCACAAAACATCATGTACAACATTTCTAGCCTACTTCTTTAGTTTAACTTTACTTGTCCTTTAAGACAAAATGTTAAATCTTCTTTTAAATGAATGGTCTTTGTATTTTCTGGCATCAAATAATAAACACACGTTCTCTTGTCACCTAATAATTGCCTGAGATGCGGCCACTGTCTTTAACCTCAAGGTGGTAAATTGATTTAGCAAAACTGCATCTGTTTTCTCTTGTTACCTAATAACTCCTTAATGAGTCTTAACAGCTTATGTGAGCATGAAGCCATTAGCCCTAATGGAGCAGGAGGACATCAGAAATGGCATGGGAAAGGCTAAAGATTACTGGTGGAGTTTTTTTTGTGTGCAAAATATACAAAGTGCACCGGATGGGAATAGCTAATAATGATCTTGTCTCTATATTTTGGATTTATGTGACAGGTTAAATCTTTGCAC